>JAPPVO010000019.1:24121126-24783626 GCA_030407325.1 Camellia japonica | reverse complement strand
GGACTCTACATCCTTAAGGAACGCCACTATCCACAGGAACAACCTCAAACGGCAATTTGTGGTAGTTCTTTTTCGGTTTCGTGTCAAAATAACGATAGAGAAATTATGTTATGGCACTATCGCTTAAGTCATCCTAATGTTATGTATCTCAAGCATTTATTTCCTTCATTATTTAATAAAATCCAAAACCTTTTGATTGTGAAATCTGTCAATTTTCTAAGCATGTACGGTCCCATTTTCCCATTCAATCCTATAAAGCGTCTCATCCATTCTCACTAATTCATAGTGATATCTGGGGTCCATCCATAATAAAAAATGTAACTGGTACTAGGTGGTTTGTCTCATTCATAGATGATCATACTAGATTAACTTGGATCTTCCTCATGAAAGACAAATTTGAAACAACCCAAATCTTCAAAAATTTTCACAGTATGATTCAGACACAATTCCAGTCAAAAATACAAATTCTAAAGTCTGATAATGCTCGGGACTATTTCAACTCCATTCTAGGAGAATTTTTAGCAAAAGAAGGGATAGTTCACTTAAGTTCATGTGTTGACACCCCACAACAAAACGGCATCGCTGAACGGAAAAATAGGCATTTGTTAGATGTTGCAAGATCACTAATGTTTTCTACAAATGTTCCACAATTCTTCTTGGGGGAAGTTGTTCTTACAGCAGCCTACCTTATTAATAGGATGCCATCTAAGGTACTACATTTCCAAACCCCTTGTCAACTCCTCCTAAAATCCTTTCCAACTACTCGCTTCATCTCCACCATCCCACCAAAAATTTTCGGGTGCTCTGTCTTTGTTCATATCCATCACCAGTATCGAAGTAAACTTGATCCCAGGTCGCTCAAGTGTATCTTCATTGGGTATTCGTCACATCAAAAAGGGTATAAGTGTTACTCTCCGGTCACAAAGAAATTCTACAATTCCATGGATGTCACATTTTTTGAAACCCAGTCTTACTATCCTAAAATCGTCATTCAGGGGGAGACTCCAACCCAGGAATATCAATTTTGGACCCTTGAGTCATTTAGTGAGCCATCCATCACCACCAACAATCACACACCTCCAGAGTCATTTAATCAATCTTTACCTGCCGAAAATTCCGAGTTCATTGTTGACTTGCAGGATAATGAGCACATCCAAGAGGACACGGAGGAAGGCATTTTCTCAACAAACCCATGAGGCTGAACCGGGTTCTAATCCAAGCAACATTTCAGGTAACAATATTCCTACCACAGATAGTACTGTTGATTCTGAGTTAGAAAACAATATTCTTAATATGCCCATAGCTTGGAGAAAAGGAGTTAGATCATCTACTCAGCATCCCATTGGGAACTTTATTTCTTATGATAAGTTATCACCTTCGTTCCGTGCCTTCACTTCTAGTATCACGGAGATACCCATTCCTCGGAATATTCAGGAAGCCTTCAAGTCTCCTCAGTGGAAGGCGGCAGTCAATGAGGAAGTTCGGGCTCTGGAAAAGAATGGTACTTGGGAAATTACTGATCTTCCAAGAGGTAAGAAACCAGTTGGATGTAAGTGGCTTTTCACAGTAAAGCACAAGGCAGATGGTAATGTGGAACGTTATAAAGCTCGGTTGGTCGCCAAAGGATTTTTGCTCCAGTTGCCAAGCTCAACACTGTTCGTGTACTTTTATCCTTGGCAGCTAATCTCGATTGGTCACTTCACCAACTTGATGTAAAAAATGCATTCCTCAACAGTGACTTAGCGGAAGAAGTTTACATGGACATTCCTGCTGGACTTGAGACGACATCAAATTTCAACAAAGTTTGCAGACTCCGAAAATCCTTGTATGGTCTCAAACAATCTCCCAGGGCCTGGTTTGAACAGTTCACGAAGGCAGTGAAAGGGTACGGTTTTGTTCAATGTCAATCCGATCATACATTATTTGTGAAGCACTCCCTAGGAGGGAAATTGGCAATTATCATTGTTTATGTGGATGACATAATTCTAACAGGTGATCATGAAGAGGAAATTGGCTTACTTAAAACATTCCTAACAAAGGAATTTGAGATTAAAGATCTTGGAAATCTTAAGTACTTTCTTGGAATGGAGATTGCTAGGTCAAAGAAAGGTATAGCAGTCTCACAACGTAAATATGTTCTAGACTTACTGAATGAAATAGGGATGCTAGGATGCAAGCCGGCAGAAACTCCTATGGACACAACTATCAAACTGGAAGAAAGTGACGGTAGTGCACCAAGTGATAAAGGGAGATATCAACGTCTTGTGGGAAAACTCATTTATCTTTCTCATACAAGGCCAGACATCGGCTTCTCTGTTAGTGTGGTGAGTCAATTCATGAATAATCCAATCGAAAAACACATGACTGCTGTGACCAGAATATTGAGGTACCTAAAAAAGACACCGAGAAAAGGTCTCTTCTTCCAAAGAACAACAAATAGAAAGATTGAGATTTTTTCAGACGCAGATTGGGCAGGTTCAGTGACTGATCGAAGATCAACCTCTGGCTATTGTTCGTTTGTTTGGGGGAACGCGGTTACATGGCGAAGCAAGAAACAGTCAGTGGTAGCCCGTAGTAGTGCTGAGGCAGGATTTCGTGCTATGGCCCTAGGTATCTATGAGGGAATCTGGTTGAACAGACTGTTAGAAGAATTACGGGTTCCATCTGAGCATCCCATGGATTTATACTGCGACAACCAAGCCGCCATCAGTATCGCTAAGAATCCGGTTCATCATGATCGAACTAAACACGTGGAGATCGATCGACACTTTATCAAGGAAAAGATTGAAGAAGGAGTTTTTCAAGTCAGCTACACTCCAACAAACTGTCAAAAAGCTGACATTCTCACCAAAGCTCTTGCTCGAGTTAACTTCGAAGATCTGACGGACAAATTGGGAATGATTAACATCTACAACGTCGCTTGAGGGGGAGTGTTGGAAATCAAGCTACTTCATTGTTAATAATATATAATATATATAATGTATATATTATATTAATAGTTGTATCATTAGTCATTAGTCTTTAGTCTTGAGTCATCAGATGCCATATGCTTTCGGCTACTTTTATTTTTATATGTTGTATGCTTTCGGCTCCTTTTAATTTGTTTATGTTGCCTTTCATGCTATTGTCTAGAAACACCATCATCATGTTGTATAAACACTCCTATATAATGGAGTATCCCCGTAAGGATTAATGCATTGAAACACAGAGCCTGTTTGCTCTTTCTCTTTCAATCACTCTCTCAATATTTATTTCTCTTTCTCTTTCAATCACTCTCTCAATATTAATTTCACGTTCATTCCCATTTGCTCCTAATCACATGAGTGTGCTTGAAATCATAGGTTAATACCACACTTCCATCCATTCTTTTCAACACAAACCTCTCCACCAGCACATAGCAACCAAACCTACTCCACCCACCAACACCAATCCCTGCATACTCCTCTGTTTTATTCACCGTCACTAGCCTTTTTTCACCGCCAAGCCACCTTCCTCTCTCTTGCTCCCATTTCATACGATCAACAATTAGCGAGCTCAATCCAATATTCACCTCTTCTCCTACACCACCAAAGCTCGTAAACCAAATCACCCCATTGGCCACATTATTCTCATCCCACACCACTTCTCTACCCGCCACAATGACCATTTCTCTTTGGACTGTGACATCCACAGACACAACGTTCCCTTGATTGTAACCATTTTCACAAGTGAATATTTGCTCCCATCTTTGCTCAAGTGTCATCTCATAAAACATAGATATTTTCATTTGATCTCTCAGTGTTCCGTCTGTGATAAACATGAAAGGACAATACCACTTTCCCACAACAACGGCTTCTGAGCTCTTGAAGGATAGTGGGAAATCGAATGCTGGAAGGCGGGCACGGAGGGCAGTATTGATGCCTAGCGCTTCACCTAGTTCATAGTTTTTGGGTGTTTTGGTATAAATTTCCCACCCTTTTCTTCTTAAGAAGTACGGAGGAAAAGCATCTGGTAAAATTGATGTAGCATAAAATGTACAACCACTTCTGCAAGCTGTTGCATAAGGAATGATCTGAAATTGCTGATATATGTCATCAGGATCTAGTGGTCTTGGATCAACGTCTCGAATGCAGTTGCAAAAACAACAGGTACGCATGTCTTCCTCCCTTGAACAAGCATATGCTTCCCTATGAAGGCAATCGAAATCAAGTAGTAAGACAAACCTAGCAATACGTTCCAATCCAGGGACAAATTCAGATTCTAATTTTTAGAGCGAAAACACATGTAACTAGTAATTGAGAAAATTCGTCCAAAGTGTATAGTACAATATCAAATTTTACTTTCAATATATATATATCATCATTAATTAGATATTTGTTGTTAATATAGTTGAGTATGAAAATATGATCATGCAGTTGGGCATATTCACTTCATTAAAATTACTTATTCAATATTGATCCTAAGTTCATGAATAATTGTACTTGGGCAGAGCTATGTTTGACCCATGAGAAGACCTTAATTATTGCCCATCACCAACCACATTTACCATCTAAATTTGACACTATTATATGATGTGCAGACAGAGCATAAACAAATGATGTCAATTGGCAAGCAAGAAAATGAAGGGAAAAAAAGGCTCAAACAAACAGAAATTCTCAAATCAATAAATTTTTTATTCAGCTATTGCATACTATACATACCCTTTACGAGACCCATGTGGCTTTATTGCATAATACAGATTGGAAGACAATGGCTGATTTAGAACTGGAACAAAGGTAGCATCATAATATGAAATGTTCTCCCCCGAACCGGACGAGTTTCTAACAGTGAGGTTCTTGTTCTGAGGGAAAGGCAGATCGATTAGATACCGATTCTTACACAATCCGAAACAAGTAGTAGTCTCGGATTCTTCGTCTTGAATTACCAAATAACTAGAGTTTGGACCCTCTGGTGGTAATGAAAGATATTCAGGAGATCTTAGGTAGTATGAAAGAGGCCTTGTCACATACATCTCTTCCCCCTCCCTGAAAAATAAAATAAAACGATTCCTTTGCTATGTCTAGTCTTCCTAGCTTATGATTTGTATTTGGGGCACCATGTTTGTTGTCATGTGTATATATATGAAAAATGTTTGAGGGCCCGAAATCAGTGGCTCGAATTCGGCTCAAAACCCAAAACGACGTCGTTTTGGGTTTTGATTTTTTTTTTTTTTTTCTTTTTCTTTTTCTTCCTTTTCTTTCTTTTCTTTCTTCTTCTTCATTGAGTTGAACAGGCGAGAGAGAGAACACAGAGGCGAGAGAGAGAATGCAGGTCGTCGTCGTCGCAGCTCTTCGGCGTCGCAGCTCGTCGCTCGTCGACCGATCGTCGCATCGCCGCCTCCGCTTCCGCCTCTGCCTCTACCTCCGCCCGCCTCCGCCTCCGCCTCCGCCTCTGCCTCCGCCCGATTTTGATAGCCCCTCTAGTTCTTCTTCTCCTCCTTCTTCTTCTTCATCCTTCTCTTCTTCTTCTTCTTCCTCCTTCCTTCTCAAATTCGAGCCATTCGAGCCTTTGCCCTTTCGGGCACTGTACCGCTTCTGTATATATATACCACATAATTCAAGCTCCATTTGGGAAGTTGGTTTAGAGGCTTTTTTGGCTAAAATAGTCACAAAAAACAAAATAGGCTTTTTAACCCAATAAAACAAAACATTACATCTAACCCATAATCATTACATTCTTTCTCTCACAAAAAAGCCAAAAAAGTAGAAAGCCTTTCCCAAACCAGGCTTTTTAGCCCTAGGCTAAAATAACAAAAAAAAGTCAAAAAGCCAACTCACTTCTCAAACAGAGCTCGATGAGACTTTTTAAAAATGAATTCTAATGATTCCATTTAAATAATTTGATCCATTGATTTTTTAGGTTTTTGTGTGTAAATCATAGATATTCATAAAATAATAAAATAATTTGATTTGATAATTGTAATCTTATGATTTAATTATATTTATTTTTAAAAAATGAAAGATTTAATTTTAAAATTATACTTGTCTTTCATTTTTTTTTTTAATAAAAACAAAGCGTTAAATCATCTATCTACTATAATTATTAAATTAATCTAATCTAATATTTTTATGAATAATTTTTTTAATAAATAATCTATACATAAAAATAATGGGCTACAGACACAAGCTAAGCATTGTGTTTTTATTTATGTGTTAGGCTTGTGTTTAGTAATAAAATACGATGAATGGCGTGTTGAATAGGCTAGTACATGGAAATTTCATCATCTGTTGCAAACGACATTTGACTGATATATGCTTTTTATTTTAATGAATATTTTATTATCAAAAAAATAAATTATAAATATACCCATGAATTTTGTTTAAAATATAGTTTGTCCATGTAATTTGAAAATTATAAATTCCCACTTGTTATAATGCAGTGTTTTGGAAAGTTGGTGAAAAGCTGTCTTTTTGGCTTTTTTGGTAGCTTTTTTGTGGCTTTTTCCCAAATTGCCCCAATATTTTATTTAACAGAATTAATTGAAAAAATAAAATTTCTAACTACTCTCCTATACAATAATTAAATTACCTGAATTATTAATTAAAATAAATTTTTGATATCATTAAAACATGTTAATTAACTTGATGATTTATTAATAAAAGAGATTATTTGTTATAAAATTAAAAATTTTAGGGGCGAGATGTAATTTTCAAAATTATAAGGATAATTCATATTTTAAACAAACATCATGGGTGTATTGTAATTTGGAATTATCTCTCATATTAAGATTTTATAAGATTAAAAGACATGCAATATTTTTATAGTAGTTGAAATCTCTCAACATTTTCACAGAAAAATTTCGGCACAGAGAAAATTCAACACATAAGAATTTGTCTTCACATAGAAATTTCACTCTTCTCTGTGACGAGCTGAAATTTCTCTAATAACATTATTGAAAGATTGTAACTGATAAGAAAAAGTATATTTGACATCTTCTACTACTAAAAGTTGAAGATGGATGTTTCACTAATTTTCTTTTTAATTTACCCTTTAAAATGGGTAAATTACGAATACACCCCTATGAGATTTACTTAAAGTACAGATTGTCCCTATAATTTAGAAAATGAAAAATGCCCCTTTGTTAAAAAATTTTATTTAACATAATTAACTAAAAAAATAAAATTCATAATTGCTCTCCTAAACAATAATAAAATTATTTAAATTATTAATTAAACCATATTTCTAACATTATTAAAAACTGTTAATTGACTTGATGATTTATTAATAAGATGAACGATTTGTTATGAAATTAGAAATTTCAGGGAGTGGAATATAATTTTTAGAATTACATGAGGTAATTTGTATTTTAATCAAATCTCAGGTGATGTATTTATGAGTTTTTTTTTTTTTTTGGTAATCAAATATTTATAGGGGTGTTTGGCAAAGGATTTTTTTAAGCTTTTTGGGTTAAAAAAAGAAGTTAAATTAGTTAATAAGACAAAATATCACATCAAACTTATAATTATTTCATTTTTTTCTTATATATGTCACATCTAACTACAAAAAAAATCTAATTCCTTTTATGAACATAAATATTTTAACCTATTAAAATAATTAAAACTAAAATAATTTATTAAAATAACTAACTTCATAAACGAGGCCATAATTTATCCCCAAAAAAAAATAGACATTTTAGAAAAGTCAAAGAATATCGATGTGCTTCGGAGGATGGAGCTTCTTGCTTACTTTAATAAAGATAAGACAATTTGGTATAAATATTAATTATTAATTTCCAACACTTGTAACGTGCACGCCAAAACCATCTTTAGGGACATTTTGGGAACATATTAAAAAAATTAATTTTTTAATTTTTTTAGTTAAAAAAGTCAATTTTTTTTACTTAGACCATCTCCAATGGTTCATCAAAACTGATATCAAATTTAAATTTTGATGAAAAGGCTACTGTTCACAGCTCCAACGGTTCACCAAACGTGATATCAGATTGAGTTTTCAGCAAATGTTTCATCAGATTGATGACGAAATAATGAATTCATCAAAACACTGTTCCGGACCGTTGGAGAGGAGGACCCGGTCGACCAACCGGTTGCCCGGCCGGTTGACCAACCGGTCAACCCGTAAAAGGTTCAAACAGTTCAGCAAAAAATTCGAAAAATTAAAAAAAAAAAAAAAAAAAAAAAAAATTTTTGCCTAACCGGTTGACCGGCCGGTCGACCACCGGTCGACCCGAAAAAAGTTCAAAAAGTTCAAAAAAAAGGTTCAAAAAATTCAAAAAAAAAAAAAAAAAAAAAAATTTTTTTGGGCAAACCGGTCAACCGGCCGGTCGACCACCCGGTTGTCTCGGGACAAGTTTGAGAATTTGGTGAATCGTTGGAGCATCTGTTATCAAATTTGATGAAATGGATACTTTTTGACTCAAATTTGGTGAAAAATTTGAGTAAGCGTTGGAGATGCTCTTAAAACAACCTAACTTTTTGTCAAAAAAAGTCACTAAAAAAGTCAAAAAACCAAAAAATTAACTTTTTATCAATTTTCCAAAACACTCCTTAGTCGTTGGGTCAATGCTATATATATTAGGGATTTTTGGCCTTTTTTTGGTGTGAGGCGCACGAAATAAAACAATAACCTCATAACTCCCTCAAATTAAAAAAATATAATTAGAAGATTGAAATATCTTTCTATGTAAATGGGTAAATATGAAATGATTAAACTGTTTCTCTCCTTCCCTCCCTTTCATTGTTTAAAACACAAAAACACACAATATTAGAAACAAATTTTACTGTTATTATCAAACAAAAATAGAATACATAAAAATAAAATAAAATAAAATTTTACTTGCATTTTATCAAACAAAAATAAAGCACATAATATCATAGTAAAATTTTACTCTGGTGTTATCAAACAAAAACATGGTACATAAATACCAGAGTAAAATTTTACTCTCATCCTAACAAATAAAAACAAAGCACATAGTACCAGAATAAAAAAAAAAATTCTCATTTTATCAAACAAAATCAAATCATATACAATAAAAATAAATCAAAACAAACAAACAAACAAACAAACAAAAATAATTAATCAATAAATCAACATACTTGATCGAACTCAAACAATAATCAAACACATGATCGAAGCAAAACCTCTAAAACTCGATCAACACTCACAATTTCAATGAAACTCTCAAAATCAGATATGGATTATATAAATTTGAAATGTAAGCTCTAGTTGATACAAATTTCGAGATTGTCAGAGAACATGTGGCAAATTCCGTGAGATAGTTGTCGGCGAGATAGTCTATTGTTGATCGACAGCGAGATCGTCGATAGCTAGATCTTTAGATTTTGAGATCGTCTTCATTGATTTTGGAAATCGCCTTCATTGATTCAAATATAGGAGATTGAATTTTCAAATATATGATATATATATACACATTGAAGGATAATATTGTCAAAAAAAGAAGATGAAGAAATTATGGTATGTCTTTATTGAGCTACGCGCCTCTTCTGAAAGGCTTTTTGAAACTAAATTAATTGAGATATCTTTTATCCTAAAAAAAGCTCCAAAAAAGGAGGTTTCATAAAAAAAAAAAACCCTATGTATTAAAAGTGATGGCCAGAGTGGAACCAGGACTCGAGCATTGGGGGATTAGAAAGGAGACATTAGGACATAAATAGTTGAGTGAGTTGAAATGAGTTCAAACAACTTAAATAATTATTAAAAAATAACATCTTTATTTAAACAAAACACAATATATATTATTTTAAATCAAAATCACACACCCACTGATAGATATACAAGCAAATTTGTGACCATTTGATCTCAATTGTACAGAATTTCTGTGTACTATTGGGTACAATTTCATTACAAAGCACATTGTTTAATGCCTAAACTATTTGAATTATTTCTGAAAAATCAAAAGGCAAATCAAGGTTGTTAAGATCACGATCCGGATCGTAGGATCGTACGATCCTACGACTCAATATGCACTATTCGATCCAGATCGTACATCGGATCGACCCCAGAGCAGGATCGTGGTGGGATCGTGGTGGGATCGACGGGATCGGTAGGATCGCATCTGGATTGCGACTCCATGCGATCCAGATTTGAAGGATTTTTTGGGCAACTTAAAAGCAAAATCGGACCTAAAATGAGAGAAGCAGAGTGCGATTAGGGCAAATGAAGAAGACTGACCTGGGGAAAGTGAGATTCAATCATTCAACATCAAACGAAGCCTGACCTGGGCAAACGACTCCAGGTACGCTGCTTCCTCTTCCTCTTCCTCTTCTTCTTCTTCTTTTTCTTCTCCCTCTCTCTTCTTCGCTGCGACTCCACTCCAGGTCTCCTGCTCTATTTTTTTTTATTTGAATTCGAAGACTCTTCTTCTTTCTTCGCTGCTCAGCAGCTCTTCTTTCTTTCTTCATTGATCTCTCCTTCTTTCTTCACTGAATCACCTCCTTCGGTGATTTTTTTTTTTTGGGCTCTTATTTATTTATTTATTTATTTATTTTTGGTTCTGTAAATTACCTCTTATTTATTTATTTATTTATGTATTTTTGGTTCTGTAAATTACCTCTTATTTATTTATTTATTTATTTTTGTTCTGTAAAAAAAAATACTAAAAACAACTGAACAATCATTCTTCATCAATAAAGAAATTTTACTCTTGCTTATTTATTTATTTATTTATTTTTGCTCTTGTTTGCACTTTGAAAGTTTGTCACTTTCTGGGAAATTCAGGCTTGTCCATTATTGGTGAGCCTTCATGGACATGGAACTTGAAATTAATTATATGCAGTTCAGTGAATGAGGTTGAGATGAGAGTGAAGTTGAGACACCTTAATCATGCTTATGTATAATTGAAAATGCCTGCAATGCTATAAATGATAATGCTACTGCTATTTTAATTAGGCCCTGGGAATGGAAATTAAAAACATGAACTGTCTCTGTCTTGTGCCTTTTTACAATTTGCCAAATGTTTACAATTTGCAATTGCAGGAATGTTAGGCTCTGGTTCAGAAAGAGGGAGGAAAAGGAAAAACATGAACTATCTGATTATGTTTTTGACTTCTTTTTTTGAAAAAAAATGTTTGAATGCTACATTGAATTGCTATATTTCTTTTTTTGGGGCTTATTCTATATATATTTTGATAGTATTATTTAGTCATATAAAAATTATTGCATTTTTTAATCATTTTAATAGGATCTTACGATCCTCGATCCGATCCTACGATCCAATCCGACAGACCCCTAAAACGATCCTGTGTAGGATCCCGATCTTAACAACCTTGAGGCAAATTTCACTTTATTCCCTTATGATTTGGGCATGTGCAAATTATCTTCTTATCATTTAGAAATAATCACATAATCCTCATATGATTTATGGACTAAAACGCAAGCTAATTTCTGTTAACAGAACATGCAAATGGACCTTTATGCCTTTGTCGTCGTCTTCTTCTTGTTTCTTTGAATTAAACCTGCAAATATATATATATATATATATATGCATTTATTTTCTTGGGCTAAACCTGTAAATTCATATATATATATAATCTGTATATATATTTTTGGTTTTGATAATTAGTGGTATGTTGGGACAACTCAAAACAAAAAGAAATCTAAGAGAGAACTTTAATTGAAACTTCGATTTGGACACAAATATCATGAGCTAAATCTGTACATTAAAAATTTAGATCAAACTAACATTCTAACAATTTACAGGTGGTGCGGGGTTTCTAAGCTTCCTCATCAGATTCTTCAACCAGCTCAAACTTTTGCTAAGATGGCATTGGCATGGTGAACTTATTTGCTGTTGTGGTGTTGCTGTGTGTGTGTGTGTTGTGTTGTGTTGTGATTGTGTTTGTTTTTTTTTTTTTTTTTGAACGAGTGTTTGTGTTTGGTTGGATTGATGTGCTATGACACTTTGTATGCTCTATGTTTTATCCATATATATGTATATATATATATTTGTGTTATGTTTTAAAAAGAAAAACTTTCATTTTGTGTTTGCATCCGCTGTATGTTTGTATATATATGTGGTTGTTATTATTTAATTGCAAGAGATGAGCTGTCATTGATATCAAGTTAAGATAGATTTTAATAGAAATCATTTAACTTCTATTTATCTGCTATTATTTAATTGCAATTATAGGGAGAAAGAAACAATAGAAACAAGGGAGAATAATGGCGTCTGTTCTAAATTTAAATATGTAAAAAGGGTATTTTCGTTTTTCGTTTTAAAAATTGACTTACTCTCCGCAAAAACGCGTGGCTCTCGCAGTCTATTATTTTTGACGAAAATGTAAACCGTGCGTTTTAGAAAAACTTTCATTTTGTGTTTGCATCCGCTGTATGTTTGTATATATATGTGGTTGTTATTATTTAATTGCAAGAGATGAGCTGTCATTAATATCAAGTTAAGATAGATTTTAATAGAAATCATTTAACTTCTATTTATCTGCTATTATTTAATTGCAATTATAGAGAGAAAGAAACAATAGAAACAAGGGGGAATAATGGCATCTGTTCTGAATTTAAATATGTAAAAAGGGTATTTTCGTTTTAAAAATTGACTTACTCTCCGCAAAAACGTGTGGCTCTCACAGTCCATTATTTTTTACAAAAATGTAAACCGTGCGTTTTAGTCCACAAATCACATGAGGGTTGTGTAATTATTTCCAAATGATAAGGGGTAATTCACACATGACCCAAATCATGGGAATAAAGTGAAGTTTGTACAAAATCAAATTGATTCGATAATTCTAATTTCATGACTTCATTATATATATATTTTAAAAAAAAAGAAAGGAGGAGAGAATTATAATTTTAAAAACATATTATTTAATCTTTAAAAAATAAGTATAAATAAAATTAGTATATGGTTTAAACTTTTATTCATAAGTGCGACATTTTAGCAACGAAAATATCTATGTTGCCTGTCCAAGCTTGTAACCATAGGTAAAGATGTCTTTTTCAAAAAAAAAAAAAAATTTGTAACCATTGGTAAAGCCATTTTAGTAAGGAAAGTCAAACAATACCAAAATTTTGTTTAATTTTTTAATTTTTATTACTTTTTTTTCACTAGGTATAAATAGGGTTAGATATTAGATAGGAGAAGGATTATTAGATGTTAGATGTGGTTAGTAGGAGAATGGGCAGCAAAGAGTATCAAACTCTTGCCTATAAGATTTTTTTTTTTTTTTGAATGACACCTATAAGATTTGAACTTGAAACTTTACATTAAAAAGTAGTGTTATATAATTACTAAATCAAAATTATATATTTTAATTTTTCATAATTTTACTTTTAAAAACACAAAAATTTAAATTTTAAAAAAAGATAAGTAGAACCAAACAAGATCATATTTCCTTAGAGCATCTCCAACGGTTCACCTGATGTTTCACCAAATCTGAGTCAAAAAGTGGCAATTTCCTTAATTTGATACTTCGCGCTCCAACGGTTCAGTATCAAATCCTTGTCATCAAATTTGCGTCGGGACAACCGGTTGGTTGACCGACCGGTCAACCGGTCAAGGCAATTTTTTTTTTTTTTTTTTTTTTTTGAACTTTTTGAACCTTTTTGCCGGTCGACCGGTTAGGCAAAATTTTTTTTTTTTTTTTTTTTTTTACCTGTTTGAACCTTTTTTGGAACTGTTTGAACTTTTGGTGGGGCGACCGGTTGGTCAACCGGCCGGTCGACCGGTTCGTCTCCTGGCAACGGTCATGTACAGTGTTTTGGTGAAATGCGGAGTCTGTCATCAGTTTGGTAAAACTTTTGCTGAAATCTCATTTTGATATGGATTTGGTGCAACCGTTGGAGCATCAAACAGTAGCTTTTTCACCAAATTTCAAATTTGATGCTGAGTTTGATGAACTGTTGAAGATGGTCTTAATGTTGAGAAAACTACAACTTTGATTTCTCATGGTATGTTATTGGCACGCATGGAGTTTATTATGAGTTTTATTTTAATGATTCGAACTATTTATCTCGTTACATACTTTATAAAATAAACGTTTGAATAGAAACGTAATTATGATAAACTTTACAAATTCTTTAAATTCTCTCATATTTAAATTTGAACGAAAGGAAACTTAAATCAAATAGTAAGTCACATTGACCTATTGTAAAATTGTTTTACTTTATTAATTGAGAATACTATATAAATAATATCAAAATGTCATGCAATTACGACTAATTGGGCACCTGGGACTATGAATAGGGAAATTATTCAATACTCTCGGAATACCATGTGGTCGTACTTTAAGTCAATCACTAATTATTTAGCTTCATGTTGTTCTTCCATCCTCAACATAAATTGTGAGCCCTTACGCCTATCCACCAATCAAAATATTATGGAATACCATATGTCCATATTCTAGAAATACTGAATAATCACCCTCATGAATAATTGCCCAATGAATGGTCGACAAATACTTGTTCGGTCAATAGATGACCAAATTGAAGGGATAAGGCCCACTACTATAACCACATTATTTGGATTGGTAGGCTGGAAAGGTCATTGAGAAAGGCACATCAAGGCCCAAGAAAAAAAAAAAGTTTACCTTTTCAAGAATGGGCTTCACTCCTGTGTAAATGTGGAATATGTAGTCCAACAATTTTCATGCGCCATGTGAGATATTGATGATCAATTATGTTTGGAGAGAAAAAGAGGAGAAGAACTCTTGGTAGAGAGAGAGAGAGAGGCCTCTCATGGCGTTGTTGTTGTAGCAGATCTTGAAACCCTAGCTATAAAAAATGACCGTTGAGACTGAAACCAGCAACCACGCAACTTCGTCGGAAGAGCAAGACCACCTTGATCGGAGCAAGAAAAAAGTGAAAGCTAGTGATGCTAATGGTGGGGAACTACTGGAGATTCATGATAGTGTTTTCGAGAAGCCCGATGAGCAGATGGTGGAGGAAGTTGAAGTCTGCAACGACAGCTGTGTTAAGGGCCAGGAAGACAATCTGGGAGCTCAGAGATCTTTCAAGCAAGCCCTTTTACGCTCTCGTTTCAATGAGACTGAGAAAGAAAGAAGCTTTGATTGTGAGGCTGCTTATTTCTCCTCCGACGAGGAGATGGAAAATGATGTTGAAACAGGGCATGCTTCGGAGAATCCAAGAAACTCATCGATTCCGATTATTAAGCTGCCTGCGGGTCTCCTTAAAAAGGTCCGAGAACCATGGAAGAAATGCCTTATTGTTAGACTTTTGGGGAAGAATATTGGGTATAATTTATTTGTAAACCGGCTGCGTAAATTGTGGAATCTCCAAGCAGGTTTCGAAACGTTAGACATTGGTCATGGTTTCTTCATTGTGAAATTCGAAGTGATGGAAGATTACTCAAAAGTTTTCACTGGAGGACCATGGATTGTAATGGATCGGTATGTGACAGTTCGAAAATGGCAACCGGATTTTAAAGCTGATGAGGCGGAAGAGGACACCACTGCTATTTGGGTGAGGTTCCCGAATCTGCCTATTGAATATTATGATGAAAAAGTTCTATATCATATTGCGAAGGTGCTTGGAAAGCCGTTAAAAGTAGACATTAATACTGCCATGGCAGCACGGGGTAAGTATGCTAGGGTGTGTATTGAGATGGATCTTCGCAAACCTCTCCTCTCACACATCACCATTGGTCGGTATAATTACGTGGTGGAGTATGAACACCTACATCTTCTCTGTTTTTCATGTGGTCGTGTTGGTCATCGGAAGGAGAAATGCCCAGATTTTCCGATGATCCAGTCGGAGAAGATGACGCACAATATGACCGTTACTCACCTGGATGAAGCAATTGGACTGAAGGAAATGCAGGCCCATGGGCAATCAGTTAATGAGACAGTAAAAGACAAAGAACCTCATGGATATGGGCCGTGGACTATAGCCACCACAAGGAAAAAACACACCCAAGGAAAGTATAAACAGCAGACCCATGTCCACAATAGCAATCGGTTTGCAAGTTTAGAGGTGGACCATGAGCATGGAGATACGAGTGCAGCCCAAGCCAGGAAAGAAGCTAAAGGAAAATATGTAGATCTTGACATGGGCCCTCAGTTTGGTCAAGGAACAATTTCCTACGTGCAAACACAAGAACCTATAGGCCCAAGTAAACACATAAATGAGAGAGGGGCAGAATTAGTTCTGGATGGTATAGATGGGTCTAATGAAAATGCAAGGAACGGCTGTGTTAGCCCAAACTCATCTCAGCCAATAAACCCACAACTTAATTCTGTTGCCCCAAACACGTCAGGAAACCCTACATCCCTTCCAGTTAGCACAGCACCCTCCCTACAACACAGTACCACTGTCTTGAATACGGCCACTGCACCACCAAGCCGAGTGAAAACCAGTCCCGAAAAACCAGTAGACTTGCCGATCAGAAGGAAGGGAAGGACTAATGGAGGAAACGGCAGAAAACATTCCCATGGCCGAACACAGAGTGGATCAATGCAGGACACTGATGTTCTTAGAACTAGAGAGAGAAGTGTATCACCATGTCGGCATCGATTGGTGGTTAGAAGAGGTGAAGCTCCTGATTCAACCATGGTGGGAGATCGATTCACACAATGTGAGGCACATGATACTAGTGAAACCAGCGAAGAAAATGGAGGAAGACCAGAAATCTGTGCGCAGAATTTTGGGGATGTCTGAGTCAGAGGATTGGCCAACCCACAATTTATCGTCTATGGATATGCTGATATGGAATTGTAGGGGTGCTGGAAATGCTCGGTTCAGGAGGACTCTGAGGGAATTAGTGAGGCTTCATACTCCAGACATGATTATTCTCATGGAAACTAAAGTGGAGCTTAACACAATGGGTATGTTTTTTAACCACTTGGGGTTTACAGCTTCAACACATGTTGACCCTATTGGAAGAAGTTGAGGTATCTGGGTACTGTGGAACCCTAGCCAAGCCAATGTGAGAGTTCTTGAGGCCTCTTCGCAGATGATCACAGCAACTATTTCTAAGCAAGACTATCCTGACTGGGTGTTATCCGCAGTGTATGCTAGCCCGAATATGCGCATGAGAGATGAACTCTGGAATGGTTTGGCAAACTTGGCTCAACACACCCAAGACCCATGGCTGGTAGCAGGAGACTTTAATGATTATTCAAGCTCTGAAGATAAAAGGAGCTTCTTAATCTCTCCATCCCAAAGCCTAAGTCAGAGTCAAAGAAGGAGTCAAAAATTCTCTGATAGAATCAGTAGCTGCAATCTCATGGATTTAGGATGTGTTGGTCCTAGACTTACTTGGACTAATAATAGGAAAGGATGGGCTAATACTATGGTGAGATTGGATCGGGCGCTTTGCAACACTGAATGGCGAACACTATTTCCTGAAGGGTATGTTCGCAACCTGCCTCGGACATATTCAGATCATTCCCCTATGCTTATTCATACCCAAGGTACACTTCCTACTCGTCCTCCCAATAAGCTATTTAAATTTCAAGCTGCTTGGCTATCGCATGAGGATTTCAGTACCATTGTTAATAGTAACTGGTCCAAGCACAATAATACTCTCTTGGGAAATTTGGATTACATGACATCTGCCTTGCAGGATTGGAATAAAAGTACTTTCGGTAACATATTTAGACGTAAGCGTTGGTTACTTGGCAGAATTAATGGGATCCAAATTTCCCAAGCTCAGAAATATTCACATCATTTACATCAACTGGAAAATGAGCTCACTTTTGAATATAATAGAGTCTTATATCAAGAAGAGTTATTTTGGTTCCAAAAATCCCGTGTTAATTGGATTACTCAGGGTGAGCGAAATACAAGATTTTTTCACTTGTCTACCATTATCAAGAGAAGGAAAAACAAAATTGAAGTTTTGAAAAATGAGGAGGGGGTTTGGGTGGATAATCCCATGGAGTTAAAAAACCTGGTGAATGATTATTTTCAAAACCTTTTTGCCCATACCCCCACTATTAACCTGGATCACTGGAGTAATATGACCAAACATATTAGCCATGAGGACCAAAGTGATATGAGTAGAATTGTGTCTGCCGAAGAAATTTGGAGGGCGGTCAAGAATATTAAAGCTTTTAAGGCCCCAGGTAGGGATGGGTTCCAAGCCATTTTTTATCATACCTTTTGGAAAACTGTGGGCCAAGCTGTGATCAATTTTGTTCAAAATTGCTTTTCTTCTTGTAGCATCCCTCCTGAGATTAATAGAACTATTATAGCACTTATCCCGAAAGTTGCTAATCCTGAAAATGTAAAGCAATTCAGGCCTATTAGTCTGTGTAATGTCACTTACAAAATTATTTCAAAAATCCTTGTTAATAGAATTAGGCCTGTCCTGAATGATCTTATTAGTCCCAATCAGAGTAGCTTCATTCCGGGTCGTTCCACACATGATAATATCTTAATCACCCAGGAAGCCATTCATACGTTAAATAAGAAGAAAGGTAAGGTGGGTTTTATGGTTTTCAAAATTGATCTCGAAAAGGCGTATGATAACATCTCTTGGAATTTTCTCCACCAAACTTTGCAAGAATTCCAATTTGATAAAAATTTGGTGAATCTGATTATGAGTTGTGTCACTAGTGTGAACACAGCTATCTTGTGGAATGGTGAACCCCTTGAAGAGTTCAAACCAGCTAAGGGTTTAAGACAAGGGGATCCTTTATCCCCTTATCTTTTTGTGCTATGTATGGAACGACTCTCAACAATGATTAGCCAGCAAGTTCAAGATAAGAAATGGATTGGGCTTAGTTTGGCTAAGAATGGGCCGCACATATCTCACTTATTTTTTGCGGATGACCTGATTTTGTTTGCCAAAGCAAATGAGCATAATTGTCACACTATTTTGCAAGTCTTGAAAGAGTTTAGTGAAATTTCGGGTTTGAAGGTTAACCTTCATAAATCACACATGTTTGTGTCCCCTAACATTACCAGGAGAAATGCAACTCAGTTTAGTAATATGTGTGGTATTCCTCTAACCTGTAATTTGGGGAAATATCTGGGAACCCCTTTGATGCATGATAGAGTGTCCAAAAATCAGTTTATGTTTATTCTGGAAAAAATGAAGAATAAACTTGCGGGGTGGAAATCTGGGATTTTGTCCTTGGCAGGGAGAGCTACCTTGATACAATCTGTCACTAGTGCTATTCCTAGCTATACCATGCAAACTATGGAACTCCCGAGGAAAGTTTGTGATGAAATTGATAAAATCAATAGAAATTTTCTTTGGGGTGATAGTCTTGAGAAAAAGAAAGTCCATCTTGTTAATTGGGATCAGGTTTGTAAAATGAAAAAACATGGGGGTCTTGGGATCCGCAAGGCTAGAGATCAGAATCTAGCTCTTCTCTCCAAATTGGGATGGAAAATGTTGATTGGTGAGAATACTCTCTGGGTTGAGGTGTTTAAAAATAAGTACTTGGGTCAACAGCCTTTCTTAATAAAAAAGAAAGGCAAGAGTATATCGCATATTTGGAAAGGTATCCTAAACACCAGGGAGCTCCTGGTTCAGGGAGTTCGCTGGAAAATTGGTAAAGGTAACAAAGTGAGAGTTTGGAAAGATTGGTGGTGTGGTGATGGGGCTTTTGATTTGATTCTGGACACTCCTACCAATCAAGCTCCAAATTGTGAACATACTACTGTGGAGTATCTGCTTGATACGCATGGTGATTGGGATTTACACAAGTTGCATAATTCCTTTCCTTTGTCTATGGTTGACGCTATTTTAAAGATACAACCGCCTCGGTTTACCGCTGGAGAAGACACCCCCAGATGGATTAAATCCTCTGATGGGGAATTCTCTACATCCAGTGCATATGAATTAATTGTTGATCATCATAATCAGGAAAGGGACTGGGGATGGATCTGGAAGCTCAAGTTTCCTCAAAAACTTAAAAGCTTCTTGTGGCTTGTCTTGCATGGAAAAATTCTCACTAACCATATGAGACACTTGAGGGGTATTACTTCTAATCCAAATTGCCCTTACTGTGATCATGTGGAAGATCTTGAACATTTGCTTTGGCTTTGTCCCAAAGCTATCCAGATATGGTGTCTTGTTTTTAGCAGGGAATGGTACTGCAGTCGGCTTATGTTACCTTGGAAAGATTGGATCATCCACAATATGAGAGGGAAGTACCAAAATTCTTACTTATTCCTCCTCTCCCTCTGGACTATTTGGAAAAATCGAAATAAAATGGTTTTTGAATCTAAAAATCCTAATATTCATGAAAGTGTTAAATTCATATCAGATTATGCCAGAACTATCTTACAAGCCTTTAGTTGGAATGTTACTCACCCATTTCAAGCTAAAAGTATATCTGTGTGGTCGTGTCCAAATGCAGGAAAAATCAAACTTAACACGGATGGTAGCACTCGCAGGCATGGAGGAGGAGGAGGTTTTGGTGGTCTATTCCGGGATGAATCTGGGGCATGGATTAGTGGTTTCTATGGAAGACTTGAAATATGTACTTGTCTAGAAGCGGAACTTTGGGCAGTCTACAAGGGGCTGACTATAATTCTCCAACGAGGTTTCAACTAAGTGATTATAGAAACTGATGCGGAGCAAGTGGTGAAACTTTTGAGTGAGGACCTAGGAGAAAAGTGTCCTTTTCGGGGTATTGTGGAAGATGCGCGTATCATCATGAGAGGGTGTGATTGCTCCATCCAGCACATTCGAAGGGAAGCAAATATTTGTGCTGATGCTATGGCCAAGCTAGGTGAATATCAACCGACTGATTTGCTTATTGTAAATGAACCTCCAGCAGAACTCCGCCCCTTACTTGTTGCGGACATAGTTTATCTCTCTCAGGAGAGTGGTAGGATGTAGTCCTTTGTTCTGTTTTTAATTTCCGATGTACCAAAAAAAAAAAAAATGATCAATTATGTTTGGAATTTTTGAGTGTCAATAAGATAGATGGCATGTGGTATTTTTTTTTTTTTATTTATTGTAATTAGATTAGATAATAGGTCCTATTATAATTATATTGAGTGTTGGAGAGATAGTAATGCTGTGTTTGAATAGAAAATTTAGGAAGAAATTTGAAAAAGAAAAGAGAAAATATAGGTGAAATGTAAATAGAATATACTTACATTTCATATATTTTTTCTTTTTTCATTTTCAAAATCTGCCAACTAAACACAGCGTAATGGACATATGCATTTGTGATAGGTGAAAAGTACTATTTGGTTGTGCTACAAATGCTACAAGTGATGCCCTTCTAACAAACAAAAAAATTCCCATTTTCTAGGCTTACATGTGTTGCATTTTTCTACATAAAAAAATTAAGGATAAATTATAAATACATCCTTTGAGATTTGATTAAAATATGAATCACCCTTATAGTTTTGCAAATTACATTATACCCCCTCAAATTTCTAATTTCATTACAAATCGTCATTTTTATTAATAAACTATCAAATTAATTAACAGTTTTTAATAATGTTATAAATATGTTTCAATTAATAATTTATGTAATTTTATTATTGTATAGAACAATAATTATAAATTTCATTTTTTAATAATTCTGTTAAATAAAAAATTTTAACGAGAGGTATTTGTAATTTTTCAAATCATAAGAGGCAATATGTAATTTGAACAAATCTTACGAGTGTATTTGTAATTTACCCAAAAATTAATGACATATAATTTGAAAAATATACCACAAATTAAGATTGATTTGAATTTTTCTTGACGTAGAAAATAAACTTAACTAATCATTAAAAAAGCATATTGCCCCATTTTTTAAAAACAGAGTAAAAGTCACTTTTTAACTTTTAAACCGTTTTGAGTTACATTATATCACATATTTTTTATACATTTTTTAAAAACAGACTAAAAAAAGACTAAAAAATCAACTTTTAATCATTGTCCTAAAACAAAATGTTGAACTTAATAGTCCCATCCAATACAAAGACGAGAGAAAAGACCAGTTCCTTCTTTATAGAAACATAGTAAAAAAATTCACTGTTTAATCCGCATTGAATAGGAATTTAAAAATATAAATTAGATACAGATTTAACGTTTGACATTACTCGAAGTGATTATCCTCATGTCTAAAATCATAACTTCAAGGTTGATATGCCATAATTAAATTTTTTTTAAAAAAAAACACAACACAGTGACAGAACTAAATTAAGAACTGATTAATGGAAATGGTCTCCAGAAGGGCTGAGATCACAAGCATTAATGATTACCATGACATACCTCGATGCTATTTAGACTATATTTTGTTCTAACATTCACTTTTCAAATCCTCTTTGAACACTAACATTTCACATACTAAGCAAATACTGGACAGTAAATAGAAACAAGTAACACTGAATCACTGATCACAGATATAATAGTTTCATTTAAGCTCTTCATCTACACTACCAGCAAAAGGGACAAGAATACTCTTTTCCCCAAGATTTATATTCCCTTGTTTTCAATACATTACTGGTCATACATGCCGAAAATTTCAAAACACGAAAATGTCAAAACAATGATCGATCGTGCGACGACTGAGAGTATATTACCACGGCTTGATTTCTTGATTTTCATCCTTTTTGTTACTTGAATTTCTCCAATTAGGATGGTGCCTGAAGATCCATCTCCAAACCTTATGTCCTCTCTTGTCCTTCTTGATTCCTGTGTCATTCACTGTGATCCTACAAGAGTTTCCACATTCATGGTGTCCCATAAAATTCCCACTTCTCATGCTACCCAAATCTGAAACAGAGACTGGAAGATCAGTACTAGTCCTCATAACAGAGTAGTCTGTTTTTGACTCTGAAGACAAATCAAGTTTCAAGTCAATAAAGCCAGACTCATCCACTCCACTAAAATCACTTTCTTTTACTGGGAAAAAACCCTTTTTTGCTCCACTTTTTCTTGACTCTGTTTCACTGAAACCACTTACTCTCTCAGAACCCATCACTGGACCTCCATTAAAATCAGAAACTTTAGCACTTGAAAATGCAAATTCACTGCTCTGATCATCTGGATCATGAAAATTGCCTCCCCTGAAGCTACAAAGTGACCTAGACCTTGACACACCCATGTAATCAAACACCCACATCTCACTTTTCTCATCACTTCTCTCACCATTACCCTTCTCTCTCTTCTTTCTAAACAGCCTCACCATCCTCCATAGCCCAGAATTCCTCTTCTTGTTGATGCCAACACAGCTACTACTACTCCTCTTGAGGGAGTGCTCTGTTTCGGTTCTTTCATTCTCGATGAGGAATGAGATTCTTCCGACGCTTCCGGGCTCGGCGGCGGCGGAGGAGTTCCGGTACGAGGAGGGTTCTGAGCAAGAACAGGAAGAGAGGCGTTGCTCGCCGCAATCGGAGCAGACGAGCCTGACCAAGCGGTCTTTGAGGCAGTGAGGGCAGATTCCAATGGAAGATGAAGAAGGGTGTTTTTTGCAGGGGAAATCTGAAGCAGAGGAGTAGTTGAAGTCTGAGAAATTGTGGGTGTCTAGAGATTTTCCTCTCTCTTTCATCATTGGCTCGTGTTATGTTCTGTTGTGTTGTGTGTGTGTGTTTTTTGAGGTTATTTGTGTGGTTTGGGAAGGATGGTTCAGGTTTTGATAGAGTTGGGAAGAAGAGGGAAGTGGTGTGATGGAGATTGGTGATGAATTTGGAAGATGGGATTTGATGAGTTGGAGATGGAGTGATGAGTTGATGGAAGCAGTTGGAGTGTGTTTTCGCCTTTCAGGAGATCAAATCAAATGCTGTGTCATTTTGTTCACTATTAGAGGATATGTAGTTTGTACATATACTTGAAGGTAAAAAATATTGAAAAGTTCGCAAAAGTATGTTTGGTGATTTTATGAAAAATAAATTAAAAAAAAAAAAAGATTATTAGTGAAAAGATGGTAGAGAGGTATTTTTATCTTTTACTTTTAATTATCAAATTTCAACTCCAAAAAATTCTACTAAATATGCTACAACACCATCTTGTTTATTGTTATTAACTAATAAAATAGTTGGCCACCATGTTTTCCTTAGGGTTTAATTCTAAGGAGGTCATGGGTTCAATTCTCATTAGGAGAGTTGAATTAAGGGAGTGCAAACACTTAGGTGCTTTGCCAAGGGTGGAGAGATCTTCTCCCATAGTTGCTAATTTAACAACTAACAATTAACATTTTGCCGATCAAAAAAAAAAAAAAAACTAATAAAATATCGTAAATATAAACATAACTAAAATATTTTTTTTTTATCTCTAGTTAATCTAATTATGTAAAACCTGTTTGGTACAATAATAAAAAAATTAATAATAAAAAAGAAGTCAAAAACATCATTTTCTTAACTTTTAAATGATTAATTTTTTTAACTTATTTAAATTATTTTTACCTAATAAATTGCAAGTAAAAGTTGTATCAAATAGTGTAAAACATTCTCTCAAAAAAAAAATATATGTAAACAACCCAGCCAAACTGAATATTGAGAGAAAATAATGTTAATAGTTACATTGAGAGAGAGAGAGAGAGAGAGAGAGAGAGAGAGAGAGAAGTGAGTGTGTGTGTTGAGTTTGAAGTATTAAGGTACATGCTGCTGATACTGTTATGGCATGACTTTTAGAGCAAAAAAGATGCTTCGCCTTTAAGTTTTTCTTTCCAGGGGGAACATTGTTCATTACATGGGAAAGATTGATGGCAACATCCACTATTGCCGCTGCAGCTATTATTGTGTGGGGAAAGTGAATGATGGTAAGAAATTGAATAATGTTGTATAAATAAATAAATAAAAATTATATATAAAATAATATTTTTTCCGTTTTAAAATATTAATTACTTATTTTATTTTTTATTATTTTAAAATATTAGTTCTTTTTAAAAAATTAAGGACTAAAATAATATAAATTTTTTATTTTGCCATCCTTTTAAATTCATTAACAACATAAAAAATATAATTATGACAATTGATATTTTTTTAAAAAATATACTATCAGAGGATAATTTTAAAAAAAATAATATTTTTAAATTACAATAATTGTACTATAAAAAAAAGTTAGATTTCTCAAAATAAACTATTATTTTAAGATAATTGTGATTCTTTCATTTCAAAATTTAATATAAAAAGTAAAAAATCTCTTTGCTTTATCATATTTGACATTGTTATATATCATTCGTTCATTAATACAATAATAATACATTAGATTATAAGTAAATTTGATATAGAATATGGGGTTTTTAGTTTAAAGTCTTTAATATTAAAATTTTATAAGATAAAAGGCATGTAATATTTCCATAATAGTTTGGTGTCCCTCAATATTTTCACAAAAAAAATTTGACATAGAGAAATTTTACAAAAAAAATTGAAATTTCTCTAATAATATTATTAAGTAATCTTAACTAATAAGAAAAGAACATATTGGGGTGTTTTGGAAAGTTGGTAAAAAGCTGGCTTTTGGCTTTTTACCAAGCTTTTTGACTTTTTTGGAAGTGATTTGGGAAGTTGGTAAAAACTGGCTTTTTTACTTTTTGGTTTAATATTTTTTAAAAATGTCACATCACTCTAAAATGACCAAAATATCCTTACTTTTTGCATGTCAACATTTTTTTGAATTAATTAATTATAATGTTCCAGAGGGTAGTTTGGTAAATTTGTAAGTAGCTTTTTTGGATCTTCCAAATGGGTATAGTGGCGTTTTTGCAAGGGTGACGTTTTGGGAAAATTGCTCAAAACGTGACGTTTTGGTGAAGTTGCCAAAACAGCACATTATACCTCTTTTACTACCAAAAGTTATAGAGGCATATTTTACTAATTTCTTCATAAAATATAATAATAATTTGGTCATCAACATTTTTCCAAATTCTATTAGCATAACTTTTTCCTCACCAGCATAAAAGCATGACATTTTACTTTAAAAATGTATTACACTCTGCATCTTAAATGTGTTCTTAATTTTTACTTTGACTCTTAAACTTTAGATTTTACAATTTGATTCCCAGATTATTGAATTTTTTCTCAACATAGTCCAATTGGCAACTGATGTCAAATTCATAATTTTAAGAGAAATAGTGTGAAATCACTATGATATTTAATAAAGAAAATAAGCATTTTAGTATAAAATATATGATGTCATTATTTTTCTATCTATTTAATTAATAAATTATTAATAAAAATTAGATTAAAAATTATCTAAATTAAAACTTTACAAAAATTTAATATATTTATAATAAAATTATAAATTTTATTATATTTATTTCAAGAGAGATCACTCTAATTTGCCCATTAAAATAAGTCTGAATTTCTGGTGCAGTAATGTCCAATGCAGTGTTGCTATCATACAGCAAGAGACACCCCGGTATCCTCTACATTCCAAAATGTCTGTGCATCTGTCGGTGCATTGTATATGTATCGATGAATCTGTCAGTCTCTGTCAAATAATACTATATATACTAATTGATGGAGTTATTTGGGATGACCTAAATAAGTATATTTTTTGTCTTTTTATGAAAAGATGTGTAGAAAAGTAAAGAGGTGATGTGATGGAAAAAAAATAAAAAGATGGATTATTTTAGTGTTACCAAACTTGGCCTTAGTATACTAATAAATAATATGACATAATTTTAGAAATTTTAAGTATCTATAATTTGTATAATAGATGGAATCAGTAACAATAACATAACACTAATTAGTACATTAGTGTGTACATTAATTGATACATATAATAATACCGTTCTCTATCTTCCCACTAAACCTTTACAACATTTTTTTTCCCTCCCCACTTACATCATTTTTTTGACATAATGTTAAAAATCCGGAAAAAAATACAAAAAAATTAAAATTAAAATAAAATAAAATATGTGACTCTAATTCATTTTAAATAAAAATCTATATAACAGTTGATTTGAATTTTGACCATATATGTCTAGTTTTTTCTCGGCACATTTTTTATGATCCTATTAATAAGTAAAGTGGTTTAATGAAAGTAAGCACCCATTTGCATTTGTCCATATCATGATCTATACTAGGGAGATCTGATGCCGTTTTTTGTCCAGTAGATGTTAAGCACGTGTCCCATTGTCACATTCATTTTGGCCTGTATCGAAGACATGTACGCATTTTTCATGAGCTTGTGTGAAAGTTATAGAAATAGAGTACATAATTGTGTGCAGGAATGCTTCTTGAACCAATATAATGTTCAGGCATGTCATGAGGCAATCATAAATGCCTTTGTGCACCCTAATGAATTTAGGGAAAATCACTTCAGTATACTCCAAAAAAAAAATTTAAAATTAATAATATTCATTATAAATATTAATGTGCAAAATCTTATACATATATATATATATATTATGATTTTATAATTTATTTTGAGAGACACCATTGTTAAGTAATTCTCCGATGAATTTATTCAACCTAACAATGCAATATTATCCAAATCTGTCTAATCCAATTACTAAAATGGATTAGATATATAAGCATCCGATTCAATCCGATTAATTATCAATTTTTATAGTATTTTTATTATAACAAGATTATGGATAAAGAATTAATTATTCAACCAACTACATAAAACAATTCTAGTCATGCTTATATATTAATGATGAAATTTATCATAAAAAAATAGGAGGAGAATCCCTCTGGTCTAGATTTTGGACTGAAGGGTATTGTTTGGGCCCATGAAGCCCACTACGTGCCCAGTTTTGATGATTCGAACTGTTAGTTTTGTCGAGCACTTCGTGTATTTCATCCAAAATAAATAAATAAATAAATTAGATCAATCCGATAACTGTAACTTATTCAATTTTTCACTAAAAAAATAAACAATAATTGTGTCTTTTTTAAATAAACCATATATTTTTTTAGTGAGAAACATAATAAATTGAACAAGTTATAGTTATCGGATCGACCTATTTTTTTGTATTGATGAAATACACAAAGTACCCGACAAAATGAACCTTTTGAATCATCCAAACGGAACCCGTGGTGGGCCTCATGGGCCCAAACAACACTTTATAGTCCAATATATGGATTGGAGGGAATCCTCCTCCTAAAAAATATACTTTTACTTAGATTGTTGTACTTATATTTTATGTAATTGATTCTATGATCAGTTTTAATATTTGTAAACTCATTAATTTAATTTAACAAAAATTACCATACAGTGGTAATTTCAAAAAATTATTACAATTTCATGACAAAGATTATGATTTTAATAATTAATAATTATAAAATTTTTCATTTATTTATAATTTAAACTGAATTATAATTTTCTCTTTAATAATTTATATATACACACTACAAGATGCTACCTATGAGGTAGTAGCACGTCTGTAAATTAGACATGATAGCAATGACCGCACGCGCCACGCACGCCCGATCCCAATACATCATTGGTAGCCACAAAACACATTATTTATAATAAATTATAAATATTTTAGCTGGCTTGGTTTAACATAAAAATTAGTGTCTTAATCATGATGTTTCAACACTCCATTTTGTCTTTTATTTGTTTACTCATTCATGTTTCAAAAGGATTTTTTTTTTTTGGATTCTATAACTCACATTTGAAAATTTTTATTATACACCCTCTTTATTATATGTATTCTTAAATTATGTTATTTTTTTATTAATTTTATTTTAATTATAAGATATTTGATTATTTCTTATGTGTTGTTTGGTTATACATATATATATATATATTTTTAATTATGATCTAGAAAATATGAACTTATGTCATTTTCTTTTTTAGTTATAAGGTACATACAATTATAAGGTATATATGATACACACTCCATAATCTTTTGCCTCGCATTTATTTGAGAAAGAACAAAACATTTGTAGTTAGAATTTCCCTTGGTTTAATGATCAAGTACAATTCCACTAAAAACCTTTCATTAACAAAATGCTAATAATTGTAGCATTCGCGTTGTTGGTGATTTGTCTCTATTTCACTGTCAAATGGTAAGCTCGTTATGATATTGAGAAACAAACTTCAACAGTAAAAATTGTGAAAATTTGACCTTATAATGATGTTTTGTTGAACAACATTGCTTTTAATTTTGTTGATTACA
The DNA here is from genome assembly GCA_030407325.1 of Camellia japonica. Taxonomy (NCBI): domain Eukaryota; kingdom Viridiplantae; phylum Streptophyta; class Magnoliopsida; order Ericales; family Theaceae; genus Camellia; species Camellia japonica. The sequence continues at coordinate 24,754,683 of JAPPVO010000019.1, read as the reverse complement.
GAAGGGGAGAAAATAAATCAAAGGCATGCTTGGATTTGAAATGAATGGTCAACTTGGTAATCAGCTCATTTTTGTGTATTTGCTAGCAATATTACAACTGTATTCATCATTTATGTTGGTGTTTTTTTCTTTTGATTCGCTGGCTGTGAGGAAAAGAATGACCGCGTTTGAACCATAATTATTAGGAAACTCTTATTTATAGAGTAAACTCATGTAATCCTTATAAATTTTGAATGGAACTCTTAATTTTTTTTTGGGGAGACATTTATGAAATTCTAGTACAATTTAAATAAAATTATCAGAATTGTTGAAAATGTTGTGGAAACTCTCTGGAAATTCATTTCTTGTATTATTTTTTGGTATTTCTTTTACTCTCAAATATTTTTTTTTATATAAAAATAATATATATTTATTCTAATAAGTTTCTATAGTTTTTGTGTGGCATTAATACTTTAATTGATGATAAAATTATTCTAATACATTATGTTTTTTTTTGAAGTTTTTAATAAACTTTCTTATAACTATTATACACAACCTTACATCATTTAGTGCTTCCCATTTTAAATTATAATTTTAAAACACATTTCACATTTCTATTTCTCGAATCTTTGCCCTTCCCATTTCTTCAAGGTTCCTAGACTAAATTATAATCAAGAAAACCTCACCCTTGAGATCGTTTAAATGCAATTTTATGCATAATTTTGTCTTCCAATGTGATTAATTATTTTGACTCAGAAATGGATCGTGCATGGGCATTATAACCAAAGATGTTTAAACCTGAAAGGTTAAAAAAAAAAAAAAAAAAAAAAAAAAAAAAAACAACAAGAGTTTTAAATGGGCTGGTCTGGCCCAGCTCAATCAGCTATATGAATCACGAAATGAGCCCAGTTGCAAAACATCAATCAAGGCCCAGCAGGAGGCCTAGGTGCCATGCTTCATTAGCCTTTTTCATTTCTATTCTTCAAACAATTTGGCTGGCTTAGTTCGATCAGGTCGGATATAAATTTTTTTTTGAAAGACTATATTATTTATACTTAGAAATGTGATTGAGACCCCATTCCCACCACTCCATACACATATGTAGGGGTTGGTGATTAGAGAAAGAAAAAAAAAATAAAAAATAAAAATAAAAATAATTTTGACCAATCACAATCCACTGAGGATCTTGGGAGTCACCCCTAACGAAAGTCTGGAACATTTTTGTTATGCTTATTTGTTTACCTATCTATTTGTTTGCACCGCCGACTTTTTCAGCTAGTCGCTCAAAAGGTCCAAGAGTAAAAATGAAGTAGAGATAGAAAGTAGGGGTGTGCGCGGGTCGGTTGCGGCCACGGAACCTCCAATCCGTCATCTGTCCGCCAGATTGGCGGATTGTAGAAAATCAATCCGCATTCGTCTGCCAATCCGGCAGATGGGGATTGAGCGGATTGGCGGTTTGGCGGATGGATGCGAATCGGTTTGGCAGTTTAAAATTTTATAAATTTTTAACATAATTCAACTTGTGCACTTCCTTAAAAAAAAAAAAAAAAAGTATTACAGTCAATGACTTAAAAAAATATTACAATTACTGCATGCCTCATCCAAAGTAAGAAAGTTTGAAATTTAGAATATCACAATCACTGCATACCTCATCCACATACTACAATCACAGCATGCCTCATTCACATAAAGTATTACAATCTGTGGTTCTTAAAATATAAAAACAATTCAAACCACCAAAACCATAAACAAAGCAGTAGTAGAGATTGTATGCATCTGTATTGTTATATCTATATCTGTTTTTGAAAACAAAAACCAATCAGCATATATCATATTTTCTATTTATTATATTTAGAGGTAGATTTAAAAATAAAAAAATATAGATAAATAATACGTTTATTTTTTTCAATTCAAAAAAGATATTCAAGTTGAAAACTTTTTTTCAACAGAATATTTAAACTCTTTTTTAATTGAAAACACAAACAGAATATTTAATCAAACTGAAAACACAAAGTCTTATAAATTACTAGTGGTGCTCGCGGTTTGGCGGTTCGGTTGCGGCCAAAGGAATCTCAAATCCGCCATCCGTCCGCCAGATTGGCGGATTGGAGAAAATCAATCCGCAACCGTCCGCTCGTCATCACGCATCCGTCCAAAATTTGACGGATCGGTTCGGTTCGGTCGGTTTTGGCGGATCGGTATATCCGCTGCTCACCCCTAATAGAAAGTAGTACAAGGTAGAAATGAAAATAAATAAATAAATAAATAAAAATTTATACTTCTAACCAATATATTTCATTGATCATGTCTTTAAAATTAAAACAAATATATACTGATAAAAGTGAACTTATCACTAATTTTTTCTTTGTTTAAAATTTTGAGCCTATTTATTTATTTTAGGACATCTAGATTATGCCACCCTCAATATAAATAATGGGATTTTTTTTTTTAAAATTACATTGAAGACCAATTTTTTCAAAGTATTTTTTAATTTTAATTTTTTTTAAGGATTATCTAGTATACGCAAATCTAAATCTAAAACTTCAAAAAAATTAACTCAAAATTGAAAACAAATCAACCACTAAAAAAGAAATAAAGTTAAAAAATCAGCTTGAAAGCTCGACCCAAAGGAAACAATGTGTTCTCATTGGAATTTTTTTTTGTAAAAAAAAAAATTAACTCAGAATTGAAAACAAATTAACCACTAAAAAAGAAATAAAGTTAAAAAAAAAATTCAGCTTAAAAGCTGGACCCAAAGGAAACGATGTGCTCTCATTGGATTTTTTTTTTCTTTTACAAAATTTGTACAGATTGTTTAATAATAATAATAATAATAATAATAATAATAATAATAATAATAATAATAATAATGTGACAATTGTGAATTTTATAATTAAATACAAATTCTTTAATTTTGTCTCCCCCAATGACATGGCCACTGGTATGTGAAGCGGTCCTAATTTCATGGGGATAAAATTAAATGGGCAAAATTAAGGGAATAAACCATTTTTCACATATACGTAATTACTGCTAGCAAATAACAAAATGGTTGATGAGTTGAAGATTGGTGATGAAGGGTCAATTTTTTCCCTTTTTGCTGTTGTTGTTGTTTTTTTTAAGAGATAGGAAAGGGTCAAATTCTTGGTATATATCTGTTGAATTTTAAATCGTCACATTTGGGCTTGTTTGTTTTTGGAAATGAAGGGTGGAATTGAATTAGTAGTGAAATGAGATCTAAAAACATTATATTTATTTTGTAAAATTATAATCAGTGTTTTTGGTTTAAGTTTTCTGGATTACGTTTTTTGAAAATTGAGTTTTTTAGTTTTCGTATTTTTTTGTTTTTAGTGAATATTTTTTTAATTTTAAACATTTTTTTTTACTTTTTTAGATACACCTTACTTAGATGTATCTAAAAAGTAAAAAATTTATGAAAAAATATTTTCAAAAATTAATAAATACATAAAAATACAAAAAATGTACTGAATTCTTGTATTTTTTTTAATATATATTTTTGGTATTTAGTGAATTTTTAAAATATTTTTTTTACATTTTTTTGACTTTTTAGGTGTATTTATGTTAGGTGTGTCTAAAAAGTAAAAAAATTGCTTAAAATATTAAAAAAATTCAGTAAAAACAAAAAATACGGAAACTAAGAAAGTATAATTTTTTGAAAAGTGTTTTTGGAAAAATAAAACCAAGCAAGTTGATTATGAGATTATGAATCCCTCCAATGAGGGACTAATCCAATTTCAAGTGAAAATATCTTTTTACCTCACATTTTACAAAACAGTAGTGATTGATTCTCCTAAAACTAGAGTTCTAATTGAGCTCTAGTGATGTGAAAAATTCAAAGAAAAAAAAAAAAAAAAACAAGGATAAAACATTGCATCAAATGGGACTACATACACATTAGAGTTATTAGAACTCTTTTTTTAGAGCTGCCAAACATTTTCCAAAAAAAAAAAAAACATAAAGTCAAAACATCACATCAGATAAGACCTATACACACATTAGAGTTATTAGAGCTTATTTTTTAAATCTCCCAAACATTTTCCTTTAACAAAATAATAAAATTACGTTCTATATAATGGGGTGTTTTGGGAAGTTGGTAAAAAGCTGGCTTTTGGCTTTTTACCAAGCTTTTTAGCTTTTTGGAAAGTGATTTGGGAAGTTGGTAAAAAGCTGACTTTTTGCTTTTTAGTTTAATATTTATTTATGGTGTCAAATCAAATTAAAATGACCAAAATACCCTTACCCAACATAAGAAATTTATTTTTTTATTTTTTTTCATAGGCCCTAATTTGTAATTTTATACCTGCGTTTTTAGCACTTGCCAAACCAATTTTTTGGCATTTTTGACACTTGCGTTTTTAGACATTTTGTCCAAAAGCGTGACTTTTTATTTTGTTCCCAAAATGGCACAATGACTACACTAGAGTGTAAATAAACAAAATTTATTGCATTGTCAACCTACTGTTACCACACTCTTATAATTATTTCACTCAATTGTATTTTACTAATAACCTCATCTACCTTAATCCGAAAAGCAAACGAGTCCGAAAGAAAATTTTGCTAAGGCCTCGTTTGGGAACATGCTAATTAAGTAATTTTTTAGCTATTTAGCTAAAATATGAGTTAAAAAAAATTAGTATGTTTGGGATGACTTTTTAACTTTTTACAAAAAGATGTGCAAAAAGTAGAGAGAAAAGAGAATCTTTGACCTTTTGGTATGGATTGTTGGCTTTTTGATTTTTTTAGTGACTTTTTGGCTAAAAAAGCCACTTGCCAAACGAGGCCTAAGTGTTTGGTTTAGTTTTGAAATTGTAATTTTCTTTTTAGAGTTGTAATTTGAATGTGGAATTGTGAGTTGAGTTTTGAAAATAGAAAAATTGTTTGATTATGAGTTTTAAAAAAAGTTTTTGAATTTTGAATTTTGAAAAAAGTTTTGAGTTTTGAGTTTTTGAATTTTGAGTTGTATTTTGAATTTTTAAATTTTTTTTAAAATATTAAAAAATGTTTAAGAAAATTTTATTTTTTTATTTTAAATATTTTATTTTATTTTGTAAATATTTTAATTTTTAATTTTAATATTTTAAACTCAAAACACAACTTCACACTCAAATCATAACCAAACACATAACTCAAAACTTAATTCAAAAATTATTTTCAAAACTTATAACTAAACACATAATTCGAAACTCTACATTACTTTCAAAACTCTACACTCAAATCGTAACTAAACACATAACAAAAAATTAATATATTTAAAAATATTTTCATAAAATAAAATAAAATATTTAAAATCAAACATAAAAAATATTTCAAATAAAAATGATATATTTAAAATAAAAAATAAATTTTCTTTCAATTTTTTAATATTTTAAAAAAAATACAGCACAACAATGTATGAAATATAGTACACATGAAAATAAATAAATAAATATTTAAAATATAAATATTTATCCTAAAAAAATAAAAGTAAGAAAATGTTTAAATATTAAAAATAAATCCAAAAAATTTTAAAAGACAATACTCAAATCATGATTCTTAAAATAATTTTAAAAAATAAAATAAAAAATATTTTTTTCAAATATTTTTTTTAAATAAAGTTTTGAAATTTTTTTTGATTTTGAGTTTTGAAAATAATTTTGAATTAAATTTTAAGTTGTATATTTGATTATAAATTTTAAAAAATATTTTAAAAATTTTGTGTGAAATCATGATTCACACTCAAACCAAACGCAGCACCCTTGGGCCCAATATGAAAACCGTCGGCTTGCTAGTCCGAAGACTTTGAACCCATTGCACCCAAATTTTGAACTTCGTTCTATAAAAAAATACAAAAATGCTTAAGATTTTTAAAGTTGGGACCTTATTACTCCTAAAATGATATGGATCAATCATGTATTTTTGTTTATTTTTTTTCTTTCTTCTTTTATTTCTGAACCAATCACAGGTGAGTGAGGATTGTGGGGTTGTGTTTTTTAGAGTCTATACCATTGTTGAATATTCTACTCCAAAAAAACTTGATTATGAGGTTTGTTTTATTTAGAAAAAATTAATGATAAATCCTTTCTGGAAAATTCTTTTAGGATCTTATGGAAAAATTTGTGATGTGATTAATCTTATTTGTTTGAAATTGTATTAATAATCTAAATACCCACATTTGAATTAATGTGCAAAATTCTAAATGTTGGGTGGTGTGAGATCTCGGAACCTAATATGTAGGGTTGTAGTTATAGTATTATAGGGTTGTTTAGAAATAGCTTATTTTAGTAATTTTTTGATTTTTTATAAACAGATTTTAAAAAAAAAAGAAAAAAAAGTAGAGAGTTTGATCCCAAAAAAATGAAAATATTACTATTTTAGAGGATGTCAAACAAGCCCCATATTAGAGTTCCCTAACTAGAAGAGGTTTTGTAGAGGTGAAATAGCATTGACCAAACAGGAGGAATGTTATCAATGGAATTAAATTCGAACAATATTAAAAAAAATTAAAAATTTAATACAATTGGATTTATATGTACTATATGCCTTGTTTGGAAAGTGTTGATATTTTACTTAAAAAGTTACTAAGGTGTTATTTGACAAGCTGAGTTGGGGATAAAATAGCTAATAAAAGTCAAAATATCTAATCACATTACTCTCTGGCCTTGTTTGTTTTGGGGTGTAAAGGATAGGAGGAGATTAGGATGGAGGTATGGTTATTTAGGCCTCGTTTGGCAAGTGACTTTTTTAGCCAAAAAGTCACTAAAAAAATCAGAAAGCCAACAATCCATACCAAAAAGTCAAAGATTCTCTTTTCTCTCTACTTTTTGCACATCTTTTCGTAAAAAGTCAAAAAGTCATCCCAAACATACTAAAAAATTTTTTAACTCATATTTTAGCCAAATAGCCAAAAAGTTACTCAATTAGCATGTTCCCAAACGAGGCCTTAGTGTTGTGTTTGTTTGTAGAGTTGGGGAAGAGATTAGGATGGATGAGGAAATTAAGATGGAGGTTGGAAGGGGGATTGGGATGGAGGAGGAGGAGGAAGAGGAGGAGGAGGAGGAGGAGGTGGTGGAGGTGGTATTAGAAAAATCAGAAGTGATAGGGAGCTCGAAAGCTCCCCCCCCCGAATGCCCCGAATCCCCGTTTTTTTCTTTTGCAGGTCAGAAGAAGGAAGACGGAGAAGGAGGAGGGAGGAGAGAGGAGGAGGAGGAGGAGGGGAGGAAGAAGGACTGGAGGGGACCTAAAAAATGGAGGAAGAAGACGGAGGAAGAAGAGGCAGCGATCGGCGACAGAGGCGGAGGCACGGCGACGCGATCGGCGACCGGCGACCTGTCTTCTCTCTCTCTCTCTTTCTCTCTTCTCTTTCTCTCCCTCTCTCTCTCTGTCTCTGCTTTAGACCGAAGAGAAGAAGAAAATGGAGGAAGAAGAAGAAAATGGCGGAAGAAAAGAAAAAAAAAAAATTTTGAATGGCTGAAACGACGTCGTTTCAGCCATTCGGGAGAGGATTTTTCGGGCACAAAATCATTTTTGTAGAAAAATAGTGAGGGGATTAGGAATTTTTTTATTTTTTACATATTGGGAATTTTTTTTAAACATTAATGTTTAATTTTTTATATTTTTTATTTGTTTTATTATTTTATATAAAAATAATTGAACAATTCCTACACTAACGACGGTTATCAAAATAAACACAATTTTACTTAATCCCCTCATTAAAGATCCCCTCACTATTAATCTCTTCTATTCTACCTTTGAAAACAAACATGGCATCTCTATTTTTTGTACATCTTTTTGTAAAAAAAAAAAATCAACTAAGATAACATATTCTCAAACACCCCCTAAAAAAGTTAAAAAGCTAACAAATTATACAAAAAAATAATCTCCACTTTTTGTACTTTTTTTTTTGGGGGGGAGGGGTAAAAAGCCAAAAAAAGATTCCAAACATGCTATTTTTAGCTCATATTTTAGCAAAAAAATTATTAAAATAACTTATTTTCAAATGAGGCCTATATTGACAATAGACAAATTACAGGAATCACGTATGGAGATGCTTCCCTTCAATTCTCTTCTTTCGATAATTTGAGTGATTCATTTTTAAGAATCTTCATATCCATCATTCATAAAAAAAAATTAAGCCGATTTAATTTGCCACTTAAAAAAATAAACGCTAGTGTATTTTTGAACATAAATATATATATATATATTTTTTGACCCGAAAATAACCCACAATGATAAATCAAAGGTTCATATTTGAAGGTGTTATTTTGGGGCACATCATTAGTGAATCTTGACTGTTAATTAATAATTCTAGGTAATATTCTGATTGTTTTTTCTGGATTTATAAACCACTTGAAAAACTGCTTAATTACTGTATAACCAAAACAACTTTGAAAATAATTAAGAGTATAATACCTTAAAAAAATTTCCAAACAAGACCACAAAAAAAATTAAGAGTATAAAAAAATACCAAACAAGACCATAAAATTAAAAATACATGGATCAGGTTAATCCTAAGTTTGAATCTTCTAATAAATATAGGCTCAAATTCTGACCTTTTTTTTAAAGCATTTTTTTCTCAACTATTGATCATCCATCGTCGGAAAAATCAAGCTTTCAGTATAAGTCGTCATTCCTCGAACATCAATATAACCCCAAGGCACACATTGAGGCAGTTGAGCAATTTCAATAATCCTACAACTTTTGTTCTTCATATCATAATAAATCATCGGTATGCGAACTGCCCACGCCAAAGCCCAACTGGTAAAAGGCACTAGCAAGATCTCACCCGTCGGTATAGAACCAATTGGACAAAAATATTTATAATTGTGAGATGAAAAATCTATAGCAATAGCATGGTTGATCCAAACATGTCTTTGGTAATCCTCCAACACCCACATCTCCATCGTTTTATTAGAACCATCACGTTTGTAATGAATGACAGCCAAAACACCATTCACTTGAACTAGAACAGCTTCTGATTCTGATTCTGATTCGGATTCGGATTTGGATTCTGGCATGACAACACAGTTGGGGACTGGGATTACAAAAAAGTTTTCATCTTTCAAGTCGAATGCCACGATGGCATTCTTTGCTTTAACAAACCAATGGATTGCGCCGTTTAAACAAACGCTTCTACCCGACTTTATAAACCAATCACATATTTCTTCAAACGGAAAACTGGGATGGATTGTCCTCCACGAACTACCACCCAACGTGAAAACCCGGTATGCGATCCCCGGATAATCGTATGCGATCGCAGAATAATTGTAAAGGTGAAAGTTGAGCACTTTGAACTTACTAGAAGATGGATCAAAGCCAAGGAAATAAGATATAATTTGATTTGCTCTGTCTTCGATCGGGGGAAGTTTGACGAATTGTTGAGTGGTGGGATTGCAAACATACGGGCATATGTTGAACAGAGGGTCACTGGACAAACAGAGCAAGCCATTAACGTCGTAAGACAAGGTTCGATAATGGGTATGATCTACTTTGGGCATGGTGAAGAGTTGGGTGACTCTTCCTCTTCTTCTTCTTCCTCCTCCGTCAAGTTCTGCTGATAATATTTCACGCCATTTACCTCCGCAGAATACAGAGATGAGGAGAGTAGTGGCTGCCAAGCGAGTTTTCGAGCGAGAGAGGTGGAGATTGAAGAAAGACGGGTCGTTGCGAGTCAAAGAGAGGATTGATTTAGAGACGGGCTTGAATCGAAACAGAGACTTCACGGGTAATCTGGTGAATATCTCAGAGAAGACCAAGTCGAGAGGGAGATACACAGATGACGACGACGACGATAACTCCTCCTCCTTCTCCTCCTCCTCGTCGACATCGGTGTTCGTTCTGATGTTTTTCATGTCTCTGCTCTTCTTGTCTTTGCTCTGTTTTACATCCATATAATTTCTTTCTTGGAGATCAAGTATTGATAGACTTATATAAGATCATAAATTTGAATTGAATTAGGATTCTCTGTCTATAGTTGTTTTTTAAGGGAACCGACATTATCAATAGAGATCTTAAATTTATAAAATTTTATTAATCTTAACTTTGAATTTTTTCAATATGCAAAAACAAATGTTACAAGGATTGTTAATTGTTATTATAATGTTATTTGTTATATTAATGTTGTACCAGTTGTAATGCAATACTAGTCTAGATGTAAAGTTAGTGTTGTAGCATCATGATGTTTAGCTTGCTTTCGGTGCAAAGGTGCTCTATTTGCCTTTCTTCTCTCTATAAGAGAGCTCAATTCTCTTTGTAATATGTACAGAACATCAATAATCAATACATACAATTTATATTGTCTTTCTCTCTCTATCAATTTATCTAACTTGGTATCAGAGCTAGGTTAACAACCTAGTAATTCAGCTTCACCGGCGGGCGGCAGCCTCGCCTTGGCCGCCCGCCGGACCTCTACACATTCTTGACTCCGCTGCTCACCACACCACACCTCACCACACCATCTCGGCAGACCACACGGCTACACATCACACTACCATCCATCCACCAAGCTTCATCTTTGCATAGACCCACTGATATAGACACCACACATACAGCAAACACCCAACATAGCCATGATCATACACAAACCCAGCATGTATGGATACACACCCACACGGCTGCCAACACACACATGCAAGTTGCAACACACTTCTCTCTCTATCCCTCACTCTCGGCATCAACCTCTCCTCCCACAGCAGCTCACTCATACACCATCACCACCATACACGGTTTTGACAGCAGCACGCTGATACACCATACATGCATGCACATGCTCTTGACACCCAGTACACACACACGGTTGAGAGGAAGAGGAGAGACACCACCCAGCTACATACACACACTGATCACACACAAACACACCCATACACACACGGCAGAACACACCTACCAAAGACCTTCCTCTCGGCAGCTCTCTCTTCCGGCTCTCTCTCGCCTGAGCTCTCTCTCTCTCTCTCTCTCTCTCTCTCTCTCTCTCTCATTTTTCAAACCCATTTTCCTTTTCTACTTTTATTTCTTTATTTCTTCCTTTTACAAAACCAAACCCATGTGCTGGTTTTTACACAAACTAATGGCCAACTGTCTAACACAACCACACCCAACTTTTCCTTCGATCTTTTGGCTTAAAGCTGCCTCTTCATGGTCACTGTTTTCCTCAGCATTGACTGCTTCATCATCACTTCCAAGACTCTGAGTACCATTTGAGGTCTCATCTAATATCTCCTCAACTCCAATCCTGCACTCACTCCCTGCGTCTCGTGCGCACCTCCCCGCTTGAAAACCACAACACTCACCTCCCCAGGAATGATGCTCATAAGTCCCACTTGCTCTTTCTTTTCTTCTTCTTTTTTTCTTTTTTATTGCCCACCGAACCTCACCCAGTCAACTTTTGCACCAACCTATACTGTTTCCCATTACCTCCTTTATTTTATTTTCTACCCAGTCACTTTTGGCACTCTTCTACAGAGATGTTGACAATGGAGGCCAATGGATCTACTTTTTTTTTTTCTTCTTTTTCTTTTCTTTATTTCTTTTACTTTTTTATTCTCTTTATCCCATAACCATTTTTTCTTTTTCCTTTTCTTTCATCCCACTCATGTTCCCCACTCCCCACTACGCCCATATTTTTGTACCCATACCTTACTGCACCATCATCCTTTTTCTTTTTTTATTATTATTTTTTATTCCACCAAAAAAAAAAAAAAAACAAATCCCTTTGTTTCAACCTCAAATAGGTTTCTAGCTTCACCCCTATTTGAGTTTGAGGGGGGGTTATACATATATCATGGTGAGCATGGTTACACACCATGCGAACCACCCAAGCCACCTCATGGCGCAATCCCTAAGTCGCCTCCTTGGTGCACCACCAAAGTTTCTACAACAACGGTCTGACACTACCACACAGTGTCTGCTACAATCGGTCCGACATGACCCCGTAAACTGTCCCGACATTGATTCCGGTCAGTTTCTCCAACGGTTTGACACGACCACACAGTGTCTGCTACAATCGGTCCGACATGACCCCATAAACTGTCCCGACATTGATTCCGGTCAGCTTCTACCAACGGTCTGACACTACCACACAGTGTCTGCTACATCGGTCCGACATGACTGCATAAACTGTCCCGACATTGATTCCGGTCAGCTTCTACCAACGGTCTGACACTACCACACAGTGTCTGCTACATCGGTCCGACATGACCCCATAAACTGTCCCGACATTGATTCCGGTCAGCCTCTGCTACAACGGTCTGACACGACCACACAGTGTCTCCTATCCTATTTTATTTTCAGTTTATTTTTCTGTTTTGTTACTCTCTCCAAACTCAAGTTGGTTAGTACCTATCCTCCTTGAGTTTGAGGGGGGCTGTTATTATAATGTTATTTGTTATATTAATGTTGTACCAGTTGTAATGCAATACTAGTCTAGATGTAAAGTTAGTGTTGTAGCATCATGATGTTTAGCTTGCTTTCGGTGCAAAGGTGCTCTATTTGCCTTTCTTCTCTCTATAAGAGAGCTCAATTCTCTTTGTAATATGTACAGAACATCAATAATCAATACATACAATTTATATTGTCTTTCTCTCTCTATCAATTTATCTAACATTAATAATATTGTACAGAAATGATAGAGATTCCTTTTTTTCTTGACCCCTACAATCCTACAAACACATGTCAGTGAATGATAGGAGGAAAAAAAAATAAAAATAAAAATAAAAAGTTGGCCAATCCCAATACATTGGGGATGGTGGGGGTCAAGAAAAAAGGGGTATCAACCTTTTTCCTATATTCTATAAGTAATGTATCAAATTGACAAAGAATCTAATCTATATATTATATTAGGAAAATGAGATTTTTAGGGAGAAGCCTTCTAGGATATAGCGATCCCGGTTCTTCCTCCTTTGGTTGTTGTGTCCAGAGTTGGTTCCGTGGGTGTTGGTTGTTGTTTATATCTTGTTTCCGTCCTTCAATACTCTGTATTTGAGTTATAGGATATTTTGGGCAGGATTGTTGCAGGTTGGGTGTGATTGAGAGCAAATAGTTGCTACCCAGAATTTTGGTTCTTCGCTCGAGCGAGGCTTTTGTCGCTCGAGCGAGCTCTGTGTTTTAGCTCCTTCACTCGAGCCAGGGTTCCTTCGCTCGAGTGTGCGTCTGTGTCTGGGTTTGGACCTGAAAGTTATAATTCTTAGCTCGAGCGAGCGAGGTCTATGTTTTGAGTTTCTTCGCTCGAGCGTGCTTCTGGATTGCAGACCTGAAGTTTCGAATTGTTGGCTCGAGCGAGGCTTTCTATGCTCGAGCGAGGTTTCTTTGTGTCTGGTCGCTCGAGCGACCACTTCTTCGCTCGAGCGAGCGTCGAATATATCAGTTGGCAGCAGCGGGATTACACTTCACTTTTTCATCTCTTTACATCTCAAACCCTAGATTCAGCTCTTTCTCTTTCTACACACATATTCTCTCTTGGGTTTCATCTAGTTCTTGAGTGTTTCTACCCTTGTCTCTTTGTAAGAAAGATAGAGGGTAGTGTAGGCTTTCTTTTAATATGAAAATTTGTGGATTTGGAGCACTTTGGATTTTCACCATCTTCTCCTTTGGACTTCTAATTTCGAGGTGGGGATAACCTACTCCATCTTATGAGTTTTGACATAAGTTTTATGCATTTTGATTAGTTGGTGTAGTTTGGTAATTTTGAAAAAGCTAGGGTTTGGTTTGTAATTTATAAAAGAGGGGTTTTGTGTTTTAAAGCCTCATGTGTATTTAAAGCCCTGGAAATGTGGGCTTGAGAGTTGAATTGATGGAATTTGGTCTTAGGATCAATATTTGAGTAAAGGGGTAAATGCCCTAATTGTTGTCATAAATTAATTTGTATAATTAATTTGGGAAAATGTGAAATTGAGTTGAGATCCATGAAATTGAGAAATTATAGGATTGAATGGTGTAGTCGGATTAATTTATCACTCACCTATAAAAATGTTGAGATTATATCTGTTTGATGCATTTATTATCTGTTTAGAAATAACTGTTTTGGGCTATCGGTGGAGGATAGTCTTGATTGTTGTAGACACTGTATATTGATTAGGGAAAACTGGAACTAATCAAACGTGTTGTGTCATTGAATATGACAGTTGGAATAATACATCAGATATGTGTATTGATTGATTATTGCATATGACAAGTGTTTTATTACATTGTATATGCATATTGTTTGGGAGGAGATAGGGGATGTACTCCATGGTTTGAGGGGAGATAGGGAATGAACTCTCAAACCTGTTTGGGAGGAGATAGGGGATGGACTCCATTAGTACAGCAAATATGTGTACTTATTGAAGTATGGAAGTGTTTGAATGTGAGAATAGTCTCATGTAAATTGTGAAATATGGAAGCGTTATAATATGAGTTATAATCTCATTGAATTGTTTGGCCAGGTTCTGAGCCAGGATTATGAATTGAAATTGTATAAATAAAGAAATATGAAATGAAATATGGACTTTGTGTCATGGAATTGGATTATGTAGCAAATTGGTTTATAAGGGTCAAACATCTGTCGAATGCTATTGTTTTAGTTAATTCTCTTATTTTGTTTAGTATATCTCTACTGGGCATTGACTCACCCTATATGGGACATCATTTTCAGGTTCAGGTGATATGCTACCTCCAAGGACATAGCTTGGGAGGTTCTGGGAGTTGAAGACTCTTTTTGGTTATTTTGTTATTTTAATATTACATGTAAATTCAAGCCAAGGGCTTAAAGTGTATTTGAGTTAGTACTCTCTTTTGTGACCAAGTGTTGGCTTGGAAAGTTGTAAGCCCATAGGGCATTTACTTTTGTTGTCAACATGTAATACTTTTGTACTTAACTAGTCTGATGAATGGAAAGATGTTTTATTCTCTTACTGCTATGCATGTCAAGAATGTTGGGTATTATGTATTATTTTGAGGGCGTTACAACTTGGTATCAGAGCGTACCGGGTTCGAATACTTTGGGTATGCAGGAAGTGGTTAGTACCACAATGGGTTTGTCTCGCTTGTTAGAGACTTATGCATGATGTTATATGTTTATTTGATAACATGTTTATGTGACTATATGGGGATGGGATTTGGTTTCTAGGATGTTGATTGGATCCTTGGGTTTCTGGGAGTCCTGTTGGAAAAGCACTTGATCAATGTTGTTTCCAACCAGAACTCTAGCAACGCCTCGGGACTATCATTATTTGGAAATGAAATTCGTAAGTGCTTATGTGATTATGTGCTTACATGGAATGAATTACTGTTGTCCAATGCATTAGGACGCGAGTGTTATAGCTTCGGCACATTTATGAATGTGCTAATGATCTTCGTTACCTTTATTAGGATGTCAGGACGAGGACGTAGTGGTAGGCAAGGTAGGCCTAGGAGGCAGGAGATGCCTATACCGGATGAGATTCCGGCGCAGCAGGAGGGTGTTGGTCAGGCCAATGTAGCCGAGCTAGTGGGTCAGTAGGCCATGGGCACCTTGGCCCTCGAGATGGCAAGAGCATTGAGGGAATCCAAGGACATTCTCAGAGCTGAGAATCAAGTCCAGGCCCATGTTACTGAGGCAGGGCCTTCTTTTCTGAAAAGGGTGTTTTTCCGGTCTAATCCGAATGAGTTTCTGGGGGATCTGAAAGAGCCACTTAAGGCTGACGAGTGGCTTGAGCAGATGATGAAGACTTTCAAGATGCTAGGCATCGAAGACAGAGCCTTAAGGGTGACCTTGGTGTCCTTCCAACTAAAGGGAGACGCGGATCAGTGGTGGAAGTTTGTTCGGGGCCGTGTTGTTGGGACTTGGAAGGCCTTTGTAGATGCTTTCCAGGAGAAGTTTTTGCCTCCCCCTGTTAGGGAGAAGTTAAGGGACCAGTTCTGTCAACTCAAGCAGCTGAATATACCAGTGGCCGAGTTTGAGGCCGCATTTACCAGCTTGTCGAGGTTTGCCCCAGAGCTGGTGGCGCCTGAGGAACGCCGTTGTCTTGAGGCGGGTGATCATGTCTTTCTAAAAATATCACCTAGGCGGGGTTTGATGAGGTTTGGGAAGAGTGGGAAGTTGTCCCCTCGGTTTATTGGCCCTTTCGAGATCCTTGAGAGGATTGGCGAGGTTGCATACCGTCTAGCTTTGCCGCTGCAGTTGTCCGAAGTTCATGACGTGTTTCATGTTAGTATGCTTCGGAAGTACGAGCCGGATCTGTCACATGTATTGGATTGGACCGACTTAGAGGTAGATAAGGATGCCTCATATGAGGAGAGACCGGTGCGGGTCTTGGATAGGTGGGAACAAGTCTTGTGAGGCAAGACCATTTCCTTGGTAAAAGTTTTGTGGAAACATCATGGAGTGGAATAAGCCACTTGGGAACGTGAGTTGGAGGTCCGTGAGAAATATCCAGATTTGTTTGTTAATGTTTAATTATGTATTAGGAGTTTTGTTGTATTGATAAACTTTAAGAACATTGTATATGTTTTGGTTTATAGAAGTATTGTAATGGTTGAGTGTACCTTGAAACTAGAAGTTTACTTTAACATTGCATATGTTAATCATGTTATGGAAATGCAAATATATTATTGGCATTGAATGTGTTAATGAATTGTGGAGTACTTATGTTGGAAATTATTGAATTTCAAGGAATGCATGTTGATAATGCATGTTGTAGCATATGTGGTAATTCGCCGATTGGAAAGAGATGGAATGACCGGTAATGGGTCAAGTTGTTGAGTATTGAATTGTAATATTGTTGAGAATTGAGAAAACTTGTTTTTGAAAACTTGCATCTAATTTCAGGGACGAAATTCCTTAAAGGGGGGAGATTATAGCGATCCCGGTTTTCCCTTCCTTGTTTACTGTATTCCGAACTTAGTTCTGTGGATGTGTTGTTGTCGTATTCTCATTTTCGTCCTTTACTCTTTGTATGTGAGTCTTCGGTTGTGTTGGACAGGATTGGAACAGGTTGGTTGTGTCCTGAAACCAAAAGTTGATGCCCAGATTTTGGCTTTCACGCTCGAACGGGGCTTTTGACGCCTGAGCGGGCCCTTTGTTGTTGCTTCTCCGCTCGAGCAGGCATTTTGACGCTCGAGCGTGAATATATCTCTCAATATTTTGTTCTGCAGGTCATTGGACGCTCGAGCGTCCACTTTCACGCTCTAGCAGGGACCATCGTCTGCAAAACTTCTAGAAGTGTGCATCCGGCGCTCGAGCGGCGCTTTTGACGCTCGAGCGTAAGTCTGTGTCTGACGCTCGAGCGGGGAATTCCACGCTCGAGCAGACCTGTTTGTATATTAGTCCGAATTTTGACTTTTTGGATCACTTTTTCGGCACCTTCTCTCTCTCTCTCTAACTTTTCAAAACCTCCATTTGAGAGCTTCTCACTCTAAACTTCAACTTCTCTCTAGGGTTTGATCTAGTTTGAGTGATCTCCTACCTTGGTCCCTTTGTATAAAGTGTAGAGCTTGGCTTGGGCTACATTTTCATCCGAAAATCTTGGGTTTTGGAGCATTTCGAAATTCATTATCTTCTCCATTTGGTCTCATCTTTTGAGGTAGGGATAACTACTCACTTTTATGATCTTTGACATAAACTTTTGATCATTTTGATTTAATGTTGAAGTTGGGTAATTTTGGGTATTAGGGTATCAAAATGTATAAAGAGGGGTTTTGTTCTTTTGGGCCAATACATGTGTATTTTGGGTCTCAAATGGGGTTATTATTGTTTGTTGTTGGTATTTGAGCCTTTGGGTCAATGTTGAGAAAAGAGGGAGAAAAGCCTTAATTTTATGTTATGAATTAATTTGTATAATTAATTTGGAAAGATATGGAAATGTGAAATTGAGTTGGAAATGATGAAATTGGTTTAAAATAAGGTTGAAAAGTGGAGTTGGACTTATAAACCGCTCACTTTTGGAATTGTTGATAATTTATCTATTGGATATAATTATTATCTGTTTAGAAATAATTGTTTTGGGCTATCGGTGGAGGATAGTCTTAATTGTTGTAGACACTGCATGATGATTAGGTGAATTAAAACTAATCGGTTGAATATGTCATCAAATATGATGGTTGGAATAATATATCGAATTTGTGTATTGATTGATCGTGTATATGATAATTATTTATATACATTGTTTTATGTGTGAGGAGATAGGGGATGTACTCCACGGTTTAGGAGGAGATAGGGGATGGACTCCTAAATCGGATATTATTTAGGAGAAGATAGGGGATGGACTCCATTGATACAGCGAATCTGTGTATCATTTGTGAAGTATAGAAGTGTTTTGTTATGAGTTGTTATCTCATGTGAATTGTGAAGTATGGAAGTGTTTGTTATGAATTTTAATTCATTTGAATTGTTGATATTAGAAAGGTTTTTAACATGAGCCATAGTGTCATGGGAATTGTTTGGCCAGGTTCTGAGCCATGTTTATAAATCAAAATTGTTAAGTAAAGGAAAATAAAATGAAGCGTGGACATATGTGTCATGGAACTGAAATGTGTTATGAGTTGATTTATATGAGTTAAATATTTATCAAATGCTAATATTTTAGTTATTGCTCATATTATGTTTAGCATATCTTTACTGGGCGTTGGCTCACCCTATATGAGACATCATTTTCAGGTTCAGGTGATATGCCACCTCCAAGGACATAGCTTGGGAGGCTTGAGGCTGATAGCTCTTTTTGTTGTTCTCTTTTGTATATTACATGTATATCAACCCACGGGCTTATTTTGTGTAAAGAGTTAGAACTCTATTTTTGTTGAACCCAAGTGTTGACTTGGAAAGTTGTAAGCCTATAGGGCATTTACTTTTGTTGTCAACATGTAATATCTTTTGTAAGAATACTCTGATGAATGGCATTATGTTTTACTCTCTTAAGTTTATGGATGAAATGAATGCATGATTTATGGGTTTATTTTGAGGGCATAACAAAGTCCTTCATCAAAGTTGGTTATCTAGGTGAGGGCTACGTTGTGTGCGGTGGAGATCGAGTTTAGGCATCGTTGATTTTGGGGTTTCAACTTGTTTCTTCTTCGAACTTGAGGTAGGGATTTTCTACACTCTAATATAGCTTTTAGCTTAGTTATTTGCTATTGTGTATAGATGATGAGATTTGGTTATGGTTTGGACAAATCTAAGATTTTGGTGTGAATTGAAAAGAGGGGTTTTTCATGAATATGAGGTAAATAAGTATGGGGTTTGAATATAAGATCTTGGTGTACCAAAATAGTTAATTTTGGGTGTTTGGGTCAATATTGAAAAAAGTGGGATTTTTGCCCTAATTTGATAAAATGATTATTTTGTATAAATAATTGGAATTAACATTGAATATGTTAAATTTGATGGTTATTTATATAGGTGGTGAAATTGGATATGTATTATCTCACACCTTTGGAAGTTTTAAATAATTATTTATCTTGAGATTTAATATATGTCTAGAGATAAATGTATTGAGCTATCGGTGGAGGATAGTCATGATTGTTGTAGAAATTGTATGAGGATTAGGCGATTTAATGCTAATCTATTGATTGGTTGTCATTGAATATGACCGTGCTATAAATATATTGTATGTGTATGTTTATTGGGAGGAGATAGGGGATATATCCCATATATGATTATGTTTATAAATACATTGCATATGTATATTTGTTTGGGAGGAAAAAAAAGGGGATGGACTCCATTTAAAGCAAGTTAGCCGGAGTGTCCTGGGTGAAAGACCCGAAATTTTATATAAAAATGGGTGCCGAGTCCTTCGGACGAATATCCGTAAAATGGCATATTTGAGAAAATATAAATGAGTGCCGAGTCCTTCGGACGAAATATCCGTAAAATGGCATATTTGAGAAAATATACATAGGTGCCGATTCTTGCGGACAAAATATCCGTAAAAGGGCAAGTTTGAAGTGTTTATGTGTGTTTTGCATAGTTGGAAAACTATTGAGTTGTACTCTCATTTTGGTTGTTGAAAGATAATGAATTTAACTCATAAATTGGGTAGCATATATGAATTGGAAATGAATTGAAGGAAAAATTGAAAGAGGTTAGGTCTTAATGGCATATGAATATGCAGGCCTTGTGGATACTTCCGTATTAGTATTGTTTATGTACGTGGTATTTATACCTTTGTTAAACCTCATAAATTGTGTTAGATTATCTCTACTGGGCTGTTGGCTTACCCTATACGGGAATATCATTTTCAGGTGCAAGTGAGATGTTTCCTCCAAGGCAATAGCATGGATGGACTTTTGGAAAACAAGAGCTTCTTATTTATGCTTTATGTGTGTATGTTTGTTATTTGTAAAGCCAAGGGCTTAAGATGTAATGAGCGAGACTCAATTTGTGTAACCAAGTAATGACTTAGAAAGATGTAAGCCTACATGGCATATAACTGGCTGTTAAACTGTGAACTCTGATATATGAAAGTATGTTGTTTCTCATATTTATTCCACATATGAGTTATTTTTATTGTATTATTTTGGGGGCGTTACATTTTGAAACTCTTATAATATCTCTCCTTAAAAGTATTCTTTTGTAAAATATATAGATATATTGATAATCTCGATGTCACTTTTATTGTTCTTTAATACAAAAATTATGAGATAATTATGATAATTTTAAATTTGTATTTAAAACTTATAAATCATAAAATAAATTATTATAATTTTAAATTTATATTGTGTCAATTTTAAATTTAAATTAATAGTGTAACGCCTCAAGAAAATATACAATAATAGTGTATTGATCTCTACTCTTTATGATAACAGAAGTAATTCATCAACATTTGAATACATGATCATAAGGTTTTTACAAAATAGTTCCACATGCGAATATACATTCAATGACTTCTAACACATGAATCTATAGCATGTAGAACATTCAACCAAAAGAATAAGTGCCCTCAAGGGCTACAAATTTCCAAGGTTTAAACCCGGTTACACACAAAAATGGTTACTTGAACTCATACAGATGTGGCCCTTGGCTTACAAAATAAAATCATAACAAAACAAGAGCCTTGTGCTCTTAGCATGTACGTCCACACCCTTAGTTCGGCGGGATCGCCACATCTTTTCTTGCACCAAAATCTCATAGGGTGAGCATAAAGCCCAGTAGGAAATTTGTAAAGTATATACATTTTATAAAAGTCTCATGAAATGAAATGTACATGCTATGCCATGCAAAGTATCATTTTCATCATTTGAAAACCAACATGCACAATGAAAATTTGAAATTTCAATAGATTCAATGATTTTAAACCAAGTTCACGGGGCGGTAAATACGACTCAGGTAATCCCTAGGTTGGTGTCTGCAAATAGGCATAACTAGCACTACCAAATCCCCTGCTTTACCGGTAGCTAACTGGAAGGCACGTGGTACCTCATTCGCGCGTGTTTTCGGTCTTTCACCCTGGATACTCAAGCCAACTTAATCAATTTCATCTACACCTCCTATCCGGACTTACCAACGTATTTACTCCAAAACATTTCAATAAATCTTATTTCACAAATTCCCTTCTCAATGCAAGGTTTCAAATCCCAATTTAATATTTGTAACAAGCAATGGTATTGAAATGCCAATGCAACAATTATCAATGCCATGAAACACCCTTTCCATTTTCAATTATTCCATGCAATGTTCCCATAGTAATCACAACACTCATTTCTCTTTTCAATGACATTCCTCATGATAGTCATATGTTTATTTAGATCCTTCAATGAATAATCAACAATCTCACACTTCATGCATTCTCAATGATTTAATGATTTCATAACCACATCAACATTTTGAGCAACAACTTCCCAAAATCAACAATTCTCATATTCCATGAAATTTGTTATTTGTTATATAAAATAAGAGATTTTTCAATCATTCATTCATTTTAACATGGTAAAAGGTAAACACCCATAAATTTTCAACATCTCTCACAAAAATCTCAAGTTTCTAGGTTTTTTCCAAAACTAGGCATTTCTTCATCTTACAAAAAAGAAAATCTTTCCAAAGCATCCTTTCTCACAATGTAGTCAAGCTCTCAAGAATTTTAAGAAAAACAAGGTATGAACCCACTTTCAAAATCATCACTACATATGAACCAAAATCAAGATCCTATACTTTCCAAAAAAGTTCCAAACCAACATAATCTTGCAAAATATATATATATATATATAACTCTAAGAAAATCCTTACCTCAAGTTTTGGAGAAGAAAAGAGATAAAAGCCCTAAATCTAACGGTGTCGAAACTCAATCTTCACCGCACACAATGAAGCCCTCGCTTGGCTCTCCAAAATGAGTGAAGGATGTTGGGTCCAAAATTCCAATGGATTTAAAGAAATCAGGGTTTTGATCTTGTTTGGTGTAGGTAAATGTAGAGAGAAGGAAGAAAAATGGGTTTTTAGAGAGAGAGAGGTATGTAAAAAGTGATATACACACTGCCCAAGAAAAGAGAAAAAGGCAGATTTTCAAACTCAAATTTGTCCCACACGTGCGGCACCCATTCCCGCACGTGCAGCAACCCCCTCCGCACATACGGCTCTTAACCCCGCACGTGCGGTGCTTTTCCCTCCGCCCTTCCCTCCGCACTTGCATATAATGCAGTAGCTAACCCAGGACTTCCCTTCTTCACCGCACGTGCAGCCCCTCTTCCGTACGTGCGGCCCAAGCCCTTCGCACGTGCGGCCCTGCTCTCAGACAGAAAATTCACTAACTCAACCCGAGACACCCCGGATCCAACCTTGCACCCTTTGAAACAAGTGAAACTCAGGTTCGAAATAATTAAGAATGAGAATTTTGAAAGCAAGTTCACAAAAACAATTGACCCAACTGTTAACAAAACCTCGCATTAAAATCCAACACTATAATGAGAGTAATCCCAACATAATTCAAAGAGGACAAGATGAATAACGTGATAGGGAGTAGTTCATATTATGCTGGTGTGCATCACATATGATTGTATACCTGGATTAGTTAGAGAGAAAGTAGTTGGTTAGGCAGTTATATAGTTTGTTACATAGATACATATAGATATATACATATGGTAGCTAGTATATATAAAGCTCTCTAATGTAACTGATTGATTGTGATGAATGAATAAACTTTGAAGTTCTTCATGGTATCAGAGCACTGTTGAGCTCTACCGAGCGATCCATGGGTTCCTCTACAGAATCTTTATCTTCTTCTTTTTCCATTCCGCTAAATCTCAACATGTTGATTTCGAATCTAAGTTCTCTTGTTACTGTAAAGCTTGATAACACAAATTTTATCATCTGGAAAAACCAGATGCAAAATATTCTTCGTGCAACAGACTTATTGAAGTTCGTCGATGGTTCGTTTCCATGTCCTGTTGCTCATATTCACAGTTCTTCAGAAACAGAGGATAGCAATCTAGATGTGATTCAATGGCGGATGTTTGATGCACATCTCTTGAGTTGCCTCACAGCTACGCTCTCATCTGCGATTTTTACAACAGTTCTTCAACTACGGTCCAGTTCTGCGGTGTGAACTACACTTGACAAACGCTTCATAAATCTTTCTCGCTCACACATTCATCAACTGAAGAACAGATTGAATTCTGTTTCGAAAGGCTTCGATTCGATGGAAATCTATCTGAATAACATCAAATCTATTGTTGATCAACTCAGTATACCATCTTCCTTTGTTGATAATGAGGATATCGTTCTTATCACCTTAAACAGCTTACCGACTGAGTATGATTCTCTTAAGATAGCTATCCGAATGAGACCTGAAAGTATATTTATGGAATATCTCTCTTCTTTGCTCTGCTCAAAAGCTCTTCATATTGAAGACAAGTTACAACACAACTTAGATCTTCATTTTGCTCATGCAACACAGCGAGATTCCAATGCCAATGCTTCCAAAGGTTATGTTTCCTATCATGATAATCGTAGCTTTTCTCATGGTGATTCTCGAGGCACTTTTTGTGCAAATCGATTCAGTTCTAATCGATACTCTTCTTTTCGAGGAGGTCGATCTCAAAATCGCACCAGATCATCTTTTGGAACCATTTGCCAGATTTGTGGAAAAGCTAATCACTCCGCTTCTGAGTGTTGGCATCGGCTTGATCTTCAATATCAGCCCCAATCACATCAATCTCAACAATCACCTCATGCTTCTTCATCTGATGTTTCTGTGCCTCATCAATCCAAGGCTTTTCTCACCACCATACCTGATGACACTGCCTCTTATGCTTGTAGTCCTTGGTTCTTGGACTCTGCTGCTTCTGACCATGTCACAAATGACCTTCATAATCTGAATTCTTATCAGTCCTATACTGGTTCCAATTAAGTTACCATTGGCAACGAAACTTCTCTTCCTATACATCACACTGGCAAAGGTATTCTCCTCACCCCACACCACTCTTTTAAGCTTGTGAAAGTTCTTCATGTTCTTTCCATACAGTCCAATTTGCTCTCTGTTCAACAGCTCGCCAAAGACAATGATTGTGACGGCCCCAAAATGTTAATCGTAATTATAAGTGATTAATGATGTATTAAATTTTAATTATGACATGTGCCAAGTGATTAATTGTGATATTATGAACATATGAGTATGGATATGAAAATTGAAAGCCTTAGCAACATTCAAAATCAAAATTGGTTACATGAATAAATTATTTGGAATTTTTAGAACACTATGATAAGTTTAATTGGAATTGATTCAGTTTATTGAAACTGTCTGTGATCGGATTGAGCCTTAATTGGAACTATTCTGAGTAAATTGAGTTTTATGATAACTTTGATTAATTGTATTTGCCCAAGATGTTGCATGATTAGTATCTAATTCAGCTCTATTCATGATTTAAAATTTGATTAAGTGTAGTAAGTGTTTGGGCATTTTGTGATGGTGAGTGTATGAGATTAAATGTTGGTGGGTGTACTGAGATCTGGGTGTGTGTGTGTAGAGAAACCAGTGTGGGTGTGTGTATGTGACTGCACGTGATGTGCAATTCAAATGGGAGGGCGTGTGTGTATAATCTGATGCTTAGAATGAAGGTTTTCATTCATTTGGTTCATTGTGTTGTGAATATAGAGAGATTGGAGGATGTGTGTGTATAATCTGATGCTTAGAATGAAGGTTTTCATTCATTTGGTTCATTGTGTTGTGAATATATATATATATATATATAGAGAGAGAGAGAGAGAGAGAGAGAACTTATCGAGAGAGAGAGAGCTCAAGCTTTTGAAGAGGAAGAAGAAGAGAGCTAGGAAGAGACCATCCTATAATCTGAAATCAAGCTCTAGGTAAGTATTTATTTATGGAATTAGACTCATCATATCTTTGGATTTAAGGAAATTATGGAGTTAATGTAAGAGAGAGCTCATAGATGATGAATATGGAAGATTAGCTCACATGCATGACATTTATGTGTTCTAGTGTGAATTCATGGAAGTAATTTGTCTCTTACATATATTTTGTCATAGAAAAATCAAGACATAATTGAATTCCTTCATGCATGGATGATTTCATGAAGATTTATTTATATATTTTGCAATTCATGCATGGGTTTTCAAGATTGAAGGAAAAATGTCATGGATTTTGAGGATTTAAATTTAATCAAGAGGAAATCATGCATGAGTTTTCCAACTTGAGGAGGAAACCTCCATGAAGTCAAAGATTAAACTTCAAGATTATGAGTTTGATGTTTTAATTTAAGGGTTTGAACTCTTTTCATGGAATTTGAGTTTCAATTTAAAGTTATGAGATTGTTGGAAGCTATAGATGGTAAATTCAACATGTTTATGGGAGGTTTTTGGGCCTTGATTTGCTTGAACATGAAGTTGAAATTGCGAATTTATATGTTTATGAGTTTCTGATTCAGTAATTTAAACATGACTGAATAATTGTAATTTAATGTGCATGAGCCTAATTTAAGTTTAATTGTGTAATTAGTGAACTTAAAAAGGGTTTGTATATGATTAGAGTCTTTATATTTAATTAGTTTGGTTAATACATGGCTAAACATGTTTTAATTAGAGGTTAAAGGAAATTAATAATCTAATTAATTCATAATTCTTGTCATCCAATTTAAAAGCTTAAAGCTTAAGTGAACTAAATATGTTTAAAATGATTATGTATCGTGCTATGCATATTTGTGATTGTAGGTCACGAGTCAAGGACTGCTTGACCAACCGTTCTAGAAGCCCACTGTGAGTAACGTTATTGTAAATATATGTTCATATGAATTATGTTCCAAATGTGATTTGATAAGTTATAATTTCTGAAATGATATTTGTTTCCGTGAACGAATGTCCTATGTTTGAAATATATTATGGCATCCATAGATAGTCCCAAGTCATGGGAGACGGCATGTTAATGCGGATCCATGACATATATGTAATTACGATATCTCGTTAGCCACTTCATTGTGGTGATATGTGTTTAATCGATATCCGGAACCGATTACTCTAGTCAGAAGACGATATGTGATATGTTCTATGAGATGTACCACTATGTTATGTTCTAATATGAGACTGATATGAATGATTGTGTCATGATTTGTTTTACGGATATGATATATTTGGAATTCGTTCACTAACTCCTTTACTTTAATGTTATTCACTGGGCTTTAGCTTACTGTTTATATATATATATATATATATGTATAGGTGAGCGTTTTGGAGGACAAGTCTAGAAGGAGTCTTTAGTCGAGTCACCGTTTTGAAGCCTACCGCGTGGTTTTGAGTGCCTCAGAGTTGAGGCTAGGCCTAGAAGCCCATTGTCAAGCTTTTGATCATGAAATAAACTTTTATTATGTACATATGTTATGTATAAGATGTAAAATTATAAGTTATGTATTGAATGTGGGTAAATTAACGTTCTTACATGTAAATGTTTGTTCATATAGATGCACAGCTCATTGGACTATTGGTGTTTTTGTATATTGCTTCTGCTAGCCCCGATTATTTATGATTGTACAAGAAGGCCTTTGGTAATCTCAGATTACTGGCCGGTTATGACGCCAAACTTATAGGGGCAGGTTTGGGTCGTGACAATGATTGCTCCATAATTTTTGATAAATCTACCTTTTCCATCCAGGACAATCGTCCTAAAGCAATTCTTCACAAAGGTTTTCATGCTAATGGCCTCTACCATTTTCCTATGGTTTCTTGCCCTTCTCCACATGTTTTTGCTACCTCATCAACATCTCCTTCCATTGTAGCTATATGGCACAAAAGACTCCGCCATTCTTCATTTGCAAAATTTCAATTACTGAAATCTCAATTGACATATTCTCATCCTTTAAATAAAATTGATTTGTCTTGTGTTGAGTGTTCCATTTCTAAATGTCATAGACTTCCATTTGTCCTTTTTATTCCAAAACTGATGTTCCATTAGCTTTAATTCACATTGATGTTTGGGGACCGTTTAATTGTTCCTCTAGTGCTTATCGCTATTATGTGTTGTTTGTTGATGATCATGGTCGCTTTACATGGATTTATCTTTTTGTCTATAAAAGTGAAGTCTTTTTTACATTCATGATGTTTAAAGCATTTATGGAAAAACAATTTGGCTTTCCTCTTAAAATACTTTGCTCAGATGGGGGTGGTGAATTTATCAATACTCAAATGCAAGATTTTTTGAATTCTCATGGTATTCTTCATCAATTTTCTTGTCCCCACACTCCCTTTCAAAATGGAGTTGCAGAGAGGAAGCATTTACACATCATTGAAACAGACATAGCCCTGTTACATCAATCTTCTTTACCCCTATCCTATCGGTTTGAAGCTATTGCTACAGCCATCTATCTCATTAATAGGCTTCCTAGTGCTTCTCTCTCTAACTGTTCCCCTTTTGAACTACCGTTCCAGGTCCAAGTCAAAATCTCTGGCCTGCTTCTCTCATTCGGCCCATATTTCTTCTCTCTCTTCTCTTGATCAGTCTAAACCTTCTTCCTACACGGCTGCTCTTAACTCTCCACCCTGGTTCAAGGCCATGTTGGATGAATATGATGCTCTTCAAAAACAAGGCACATGGTCTCTTGTTCCTCTGCCTCATTCCAAGCAAGCCATTGGGTGCAAATGGGTATTCGACCTCAAACGTAATTCAGATGGGACTATTGCTCGCCACAAAGCTTGACTAGTGGCCATAGGTTTTCTTCAACAATATGGTATTGATTTTCAGGACACATTTAGTCTTGTTGCCAAACAACCTACCATTTGCATTCTTCTTTGTCTAGCTCTCCATCACCATTGGCCCATCAAACAGTTGGATATTAGTAATGCCTTTCTTCATGGTTAACTTCAAGAGGAGGTTTACATGGAACAACCTCCTGGCTTTATTGATCCTACCAAACCTTCCTTGGTGTGTCATCTTCACAAAGCTCTCTATGGTTTGAAACAAGCCCCTAGGGCTTGGTTCTCCACTTTTCTCTTCTCTCAAGGGTTTATCCAAAGCAAATGTGATTCATCTTTGTTTGTTCATAAAACCCCTTCTTCTCTACCTACCTTTTGATATATGTTGATGACATCCTGCTAACTGGTTCAAATGAGTCTTACATTCAAACTCTCTTGACTGCCATGCATCACACTTTTTCCATGAAGGACTTGGGCTCTCTGTCCTATTTTTTGGGTATTTCAGCCTAATCCTCCCCCTCTGGGTTTTTTCTCTCCTAAACAAAATATGCCGCAGACTTATTAGCTAAGGCCGGCATGGTTGACTGCAAACCTTGTGCCACTCCTGTCTTTCTGAAACCTCCTATTTCCTCTGATGCCTCTCTTTCCTGTCCTAACTCCTTTCTTTATAGGAGTCTTGTGGGTGCTTTACAATATCTCACCATCACTAGACATGAGCTATCTTACGCTGTCAATCAGGGGTGTCAACACATGCATTCTCTTACCATTGCTCACTTTTCAGCTATCAAGAGGATCTTGTGATATGTTAAGGGTACTCTCCATTTTGGTCTTTAGTTCTATCCCAGTCAGTTTCATTTGCACGCTTATAGTGACTCAAATTGGGCTGGGGACTCCACTGACCGCCGATCTACTTCTGGTTATTGTGTCTATTTGGGTACCAATCTCATCTCTTGGTCCTCCAAAAAGCAAGCCACTGTTTCCCAGTCATCTACTGAAACTGAATACTGTAGTCTTGCTCACACTGCTGCCGAGCTATCCTGGTTACACATGCTTCTCACTAAGTTCTCCATTCCTCAGTCTACTCCTCTTACGTTATGGTGTGATAACCTCTCCTCCATGTCATTGGCTACCAATCCCTTTTTCACAGTGATCCAAGCACATTGAAGTCGACTGTCACTTTGTCTGTGAAAGAGTTGCTGCCAACAAACTTCTCCTCAAATACGTTCCTTCTGCTGATCAAGTGGCTGACGTTTTTACCAAACCCCTCTCTACTGCTCGGTTTTCCTTTCTCACTGACAAGCTCATGGTTTCTTCAGCTCCCATTAGCTTGCGGGGGCATGATAGAGAGTAGTTTGTATTATGCTAGTGTGCATCACATGTGATTGTATACCTAGATTAGTTAGAGAGAGAGTAGTTGGTTAGGCAGTTATATAGTTTGTTACATAGATACATATAGATATATACATATGGTAGCTAGTATACATAAAGCACTCTAATGTAACTGATTGATTGTGACGAATGAATAAACTCTGAAGTTCTTCATAACGTACCCGATCATCACAAATAGATTGCTTTCCATATTTAATAACAGTTTAAATTTTAATAAAATAAAATTTAAAAATTTTAATTAATTAATTTTTGTGTAAGTTAGTTATTCTTTTAACCTAACTAATTAAGGTAAACCGTTTTTTGTTTGAATGATTTACTGATTTAACCGTGATTTTAGTGGTTTTACATATTACGATAATTCTTTCTTATTCATTAAGTTTTTAAAATTTCTTTAATTATTTCCCTTCAAAAACCAATATGACAATTTTTTTAAATTCATATATTTTTATTCTAAAATAGTGAAGTATTAGAACGATGTAATTTTTTTTTATAACAAAGCATAATTTTAATTATTAATTGTCAATATAACAATTTTAATTTATCTATACTATATATTATAGTAAAACGAACATTTAAAAAAAAAAAAATCCTTAAACTTATATATAAAATTTTATTTACAAGAGACAAAATATAAAAAAATTAAATATAATTATCGTATTTTTAATAAATAATATATTATTTTATCCTATGCATAGCACGAGTGATATGCTAATCTTTTAATAACAATTCAATATGTTTTTTTTTTATTTTTCATTTTTGGGTTCTAATTACACCTTTCACTTTTATAGTTTGATTTAAAATTTACTTTAATTCCTACAATTTCAAATTGAACAATTTGATTTTATACTTTACTTTAAGTGTAGTTTCAAACTTTCCGTTCAAATTGAAATTTAAAATTAACAATTTTAATAAACTTGTCAATTTTTCAATGCATACACAGAAGAAATTAATAGAAATTTAAACAAAACAATTGAATTAAAATTAAATTTAAATTGTAGGGACTAAATTGTTTAAAATGAAATAATAGGAACTAAAGTGAAATTTCAATCAAACTATAAGAATGAAAAATATAATTGATGCTAACTTTTTTTACAAAAAAAAAATCAAATTTAGAGAAGATGATAAAACACAACATAATAGTGAAAATTTTCACATTCATTCCAGTTTATGATACCAAAATCACATGCTCCTCATTTGACGGAAAGATCCCATTTCAGAGAAACAACACAATAACAGAGATCACATTGAGATAACATATTCATAAGCAATAAAATTTTCTTTTGCCGATAAAAGGAAAAAAAAATATTTGAGATAACATCAAATTTCAATCACTAACTTGGAATTGAAACAAGACTAAATATGTTCATTAGTTTGTGTATCTTGAGAAGCCTAAGTCTATGCAGTATTGCAGTTCACATGTATAGATTTGAAATGTATAGATCAAATAAATTTGAAGAAAGATTTGTAATGTGAAAAGTGAATTAAATAACAACTAAACTTGCCTCAAATTCTAAATTCAAACACATTCTTATTGATCATCCATCGGAAAAAACAGAATTTCAGTATAAGTTGTTGTGGGGACATAATTTTTGAATGACAACACGTGGCCGAGGTGACACCGAAGTGTCAGCCGAGGTGTCACGTGTCCTGGTCATGATGCCGAGATGATCTCAGCTAGGCCGAGGTTATCTGCGAGGATACCGGAATCCGAGATAAGCGGATAAGGGACAAGAGTCCTAGAATGGAAGAAGACTTCAGTTTAGGTAAAGATAAAACTCTTCGAGAGTTTATCCTAATCCTACTGGGAGTCCAAGATTAGCAGTAATCCTAAGTCCATTGAAGCTACGCTTCTATTAGGACTAGGTTTGTGTTGGCTATAAAAGAGAGGCACCCTCATGGGTCTAAGGTATGCTTTTTATGCTCTATCTAGTGAGTTAAACACTATTGGTTATCTTTGAGAGATATTTTACTGACTTGATCGTCGGAGTGCCCCCGGGTGGACGAACCACCGCGGGATTCTTATATTTCTGTGACAGGTTGTTCGAGCTTAATCTATTCTGCCGGTGTTCTACAACTGAGTACTAGTTTGGCAGTGTGGTCGGAAATTGACACACACAATTTGGCGCCGTCTGTGGGAACGAAAGGAGAATAGATGGCTAACGACGGACAGAAAGAGAAGGTTGGGGACGACACCCCTACTAAGAGTGGGAAACATATTGACCTTGACGTTGAAGAAGACAACTGCAACGAAGAGACTCGTGACAAGAATCATGAAGGAAAGGACGTCGGCCGAGAGGGCGGCGTACTGAAGAAATCGGGCCGGAGCAGGCATTATAACGAGGATGACCTCCAGGTATGGAAAGATAGAAGCCTGCGGAGGGACGACGAGATGAAGGGAATGGCGGACAAATTGGCAGACTTGCAAAAGGTCGTCAATTTCATGATGCAAAACAACGTGATGCAGCTACCGTTCCCGTTACAAGATACGCCAATTCCAGCGGCTAAGAAGGGTGCCTAGAAAGGGGGGCAAAAAATGGTTCCTACAGTCCCTCAGCATGCCGGGGACGAAGGTGACAAAATAAGATAAGGGAAACGGCTCGCTGAAGCGAGGCCGAGATAACAATGGATCCAACAAACAAGAGACCGAGGTCATGTTTAACACTTGTTGAAATTTTAAAAATTTACAAGTTGAAGTTAAACCGAGGCCATGTTTAACACTTGTTGAAATTTTAAGAAAAATTTACAAGTTGAAGTTAAACCGGGGTTATAATTAAAGGAAGGAATGATATAGGTTCCATCACCTCAGGATGCCGAGGTAATAAAACCTAGGTAAGTTGTTGTGGGGACATAATTTTTGAATGACAACATGTGGCCGAGGTGACACCGAAGTGTCAGCCGAGGTGTCACGTGTCCTAGTCATAATGCCGAAATAATCTCGGCTAGGCCGAGGTTATCTGCGAGGATACCGGAATCTGAGATAAGCGGATAAGGGACAAGAGTCCTAGAATGGAAGAAGACTTCAGTTTGGGTAAAGATAAGACTTTTAGAGAGTTTATCCTAATCCTACTGGGAGTCCAAGATTAGCAGTAATCCTAAGTCCATTGAAGCTAGGCTTCTATTGGGACTAGGTTTGTGTTGGCTATAAAAGAGAGGCACCCTCATGGGTCTAATATATGCTTTTTATGCTCTGTCTAGTGAGTTAAGTACTATTGGTTATCTTTGAGAGATATTTTACTGACTTGATCGTCAAAGTGCCCCCAGGTGGACGAACCACCGCGGGATTCTTATATTTCTGTGACAGGCTGTTCGAGCTTAATCTATTCTGCCGGTGTTCTACAGCTGAGTACTAGTTTGGCAGTGTGGTCGGAAATTGACACACACAATTTGGCGCCATCTGTGGGAACGAAAGGAGAATAGATGGCTAACGACGAACAGAAAGAGAAGGTTGGGGACGACACCCCTACTGAGAATGGAAAACATATTGATCTTGACGTCGAAGAAGACAATTGCAACGAAGAGACTCGTGACAAGAATCACGGAGGAAAGGACGTCGGCGAGGAGGCGGCGTACTGAAGAAATCGGACCGGAGCGGGTATTATAACGAGGATGACCTCCAGGTATGGAAAGATAGATGCCTGCAGAGGGACGACGAGATGAAAGGAATAGCAGACAAATTGGCGGACCTGCAAAAGGTCGTCAATTTCATGATGCAAAACAACGTGATGCAGCCACTGTTCTCGTTACAAGATACGCCGATTCCAGCGGCTAAGAAGGGTGCCCAGAAAGGGGGGCAGAAAATGGTTCCTACAGTCCCTCAGCATGCCGGGGACGAAGGTGACAAAACAAGAGAAGGGAAACGGCTCGCCGAAGCGAGGCCGAGGTAACAATGGATCCAACAAACAAGAGACCGAGGTCATGTTTGACACTTGTTGAAATTTTAAAAATTTACAAGTTGAAGTTAAACCAAGGACATATTTAACACTTGTTGAAATTTTAAAAATTTACAAGTTGAAGTTAAACCGAGGACATGTTTAACACTTGTTGAAATTTTAAAAAACCGAGGACATGTTTAACACTTGTTGAAATTTTAAAAATTTACAAGTTAAAGTTAAACTGATGACATGTTTAACACTTGTTGAAATTTTAAAAATTTACAAGTTGAAGTTAAACCGAGGCCATGTTTAACACTTGTTGAAATTTTAAGAAAAATTTACAAGCTGAAGTTAAACCGGGGTCATAATTAAAGGAAGGAATGATATAGGTTCCATCACCTCAGGATGCCGAGGTAATAAAACCTAGGGGGCAGTTGTGGGGACATAATTTTTGAATGACAACACGTGGCCGAGGTGACACCGAAGTGTCAGCCGAGGTGTCACATGTCCTGGTCATGATGCCGAGATGATCTCGACTAGGCCGAGGTTATCTGCGAGGATACCGGAATCCGAGATAAGCGGATAAGGGACAAGAGTCCTAGAATGGAAGAAGACTTCAGTTTGGGTAAAGATAAGACTCTTAGAGAGTTTATCCTAATCCTACTAGGAGTCCAAGATTAGCAGTAATCCTAAGTCCATTGAAGCTAGGCTTCTATTGGGATTAGGTTTGTATTGGCTATAAAAGAGAGGCACCCTCATGGGTCTAAGGTATGCTTTTTATGCTCTGTCTAGTGAGTTAAGCACTATTGGTTATCTTTGAGAGATATTTTACTGACTTGATCGTCGGAGTGCCCCCGGGTGGACGAACCACCGCGGGATTCTTATATTTCTGTGACAGGTTGTTCGGGCTTAATCTATTCTGCCGGTGTTCTACAGCTGAGTACTAGTTTGGCAGTGTGGTCGGAAATTGACACACAAAATTTGGTACCGTCTGTGGGATCGAAAGGAGAATAGATGGCTAACGACGGACAGAAAGAGAAGGTTAGGAACGACACCCCTACTGAGAATGGAAAACATATTGATCTTGACGTCGAAGAAGACAATTGCAACGAAAAGACTCGTGATAAGAATCACGGAGGAAAGGACGTCGGCCAGGAGGGCGGCGTACTGAAGAAATCGGACTGGAGCGGGTATTATAACGAGGATGACCTCCAGGTATGGAAAGATAGATGCCTGCAGAGGGACGACGAGATAAAGGGAATAGCGGACAAATTGGCGGACCTGCAAAAGGTCGTCAATTTCATGATGCAAAACAACGTGATGCAGCCATTGTTCTCATTACAAGATACGCCGATTCCAGCGGCTAAGAAGGGTGCCCAGAAAAGGGGGCAGAAAATGGTTCCTACAGTCCCTCAGCATGCCGGGAACGAAGGTGACAAAACAAGAGAAGGGAAACGGCTCGTCGAAGCGAGGCCGAGGTAACAATGAATCCAACAAACAAGAGACCGAGGTTATGTACGGGGAGCAAATATTCCGGCAAGCCCGTACTCCTTTCTTCCAAGCTCCGCTTCTATCCGATCACCTGCGTACACAACGGCGGTGAGCTACCCGGTGGTGTGTGGCCGGAAAACCCCTCCGACGATCAAGTTAGAACACACACCAAGGGATAAATAGAGAGAAGGGAGAGAGTTGAGTGTTTAGTGTATGCCTCACCAAATGTTCGTCTCCCTCAGCATGGGGGCGCAGACATGCTCATATACCTTCTGCGCCACAAATCTACTCCCAGTGATCTCTCGACACGTGGTACTGCTATCCCATCTGTCAGCACAAATCTTGCTGAACATCACCTAACCCAACTGCCAACCCACTCTACTGGGAGCTCGGCAGCCGGGATGCAGCATCTCGGCTGCCGACGGCCAGGCTGCACTTCATGCCCAAGTGCTCAAACAGCTGAGCTTCGTTCCTACCGTGCTCGACTGTATTTCGGCGAAGCCGAGCTAAAGAAAGGTCATTCCAGTCAACCAGAGGCTTTCCTGCCGAGCTTCGGGCGCGAGATTCGCCGCCGAGCCAAAGGTGTATGCCTTCTGGCCGAACAGCGCAGGTTGCACGGTCACCACCAGTACAAGTCCAAGTAGCTCGGTCATGGGCTGAGCAGCCCCAACTCCGGGCAAATCAAAAGCCATCTCGGCTCAACACGTCCTTGGGCCTTCAACTTGCTCGGCCTTTACCTCGGCCCACTTCCAGCTCATAAATCTCCCTCTCAATTGCCCATTAATTCCGTCTGCGCTAGCGTGACTGGGATTACATTACAAGGCCGGGCTAGACTTTTTGCTCTGTGATCCACTTTGCTCGGTCAAGGAACTCCAAAGAAGGTGAGCAAGATCCGTT
This sequence comes from Camellia japonica, assembly GCA_030407325.1. Taxonomy (NCBI): domain Eukaryota; kingdom Viridiplantae; phylum Streptophyta; class Magnoliopsida; order Ericales; family Theaceae; genus Camellia; species Camellia japonica. The sequence continues at coordinate 24,718,989 of JAPPVO010000019.1, read as the reverse complement.
CCGCGACTTCCTTCTTGGCGAGCATGATCAACTCGGCCAAGAAACTCCAAAGAAGGCGAGCAAGGTCCGCTCCGCGACTTCCTTCTTGGCGAGCAAGATCGGCTCGGCAAAGGAACTGCAAAGAAGGCGAGCAAGGTCCGCTCCGCGACTTCCTTCTTGGCAAGCAAGATCAGCTCGGCCAAGAAACTCCAAAGAAGATGAGCAAGGTCCGCTCCGCGACTTCCTTCTTGGCGAGCAAGATTAGCTCGGCCAAGGAACTTCAAAAAAGGCGAGCAAGGTCCGCTCCGCGACTTCCTTCTTGGCGAGCAAGATCAGCTCGGCCAAGGAACTCCAAAGAAGGCGAGCAAGGTCTGCTCCGCGACTTCCTTCTTGGCAAGCAAGATCAACTCGGCCAAGGTATTCCAAAGAAGGCGAGCAAGGTCCGCTCCGCGACTTCTTTCTTGGCGAGCAAGATCAGCTCGGCCAAGGAACTCCAAAGAAGGCGAGCAAGGTCCGCTCCGCGACTTCCTTCTTGGCGAGCAAGATCAGCTCGGCCAAGGAACTCTAAAGAAGGCGAGCAAGGTCCGCTCCGCGACTTCTTTCTTGGCGAGCAAGATCAGCTCGGCCAAGGTATTCCAAAGAAGGCGAGCAAGGTCCGCTTCACGACTTCTTTCTTGGCGAGCAAGATCAGCTCGGCCAAGGAACTCCAAAGAAGGCGAGCAAGGTCCGCTCCACGACTTCTTTCTTGGCGAGCAAGATTAGCTCGGTCAAGGAATTCTGATCTTTCCATCGAAATGATTGTTAATTGCCCCTTAATTCCGTCCGCTAGCGTGACCGGGGATTACCTGTTCCGACCGGGATAAACTCTTCCTCGGCCTCAGTCAACAATAAGTCAACTTTTCAACCGGAGTAGAACATCTCGGCTGGAACCTCGCAGTTGAGCAAATCATCAACTCTTCAGCCGGAGTAAATCATCTCGGTTGGAGCCTTGCAGTTGAGCAAATCATCAACTATTCAACCGGAGTAAACATCTCGGCTGGAACCGCGGAGTTGAACAATCCATCAACTCTTCGGCCGGAGTAAGTCATCTCGGCTGGAACCTCGGAGTTGAGCAAATCATCAACTCTTCAACCGGAATAAGTCATCTCGGCTGGAACCGCGCAGTTGAGCAAATCATCAACTCTTCAGCCGGAGTAAATCATCTCGGCTGGAACCGCGGAGTTGAGCAAACCATAAACTCTTCAGCCGGAGTAAGTCAACTCGGCTGGAACCTCGGAGTTGAGCAAACCATCAACTCTTCAACCAGAAGTAAGTCATCTCGGCTGGAACCGCGGAGTTGAACAAACCATCAACTCTTCAACCGGAGTAAATCATCTCGGCTGGAACCGCGGAGTTGAGCAAACCATCAACTCTTCAGCCAGAGTAAGTCATCTCGGCTGGAACCTCGGAGTTGAGCAAACCATCAACTCTTCAGCCGGAGTAAGTCATCTCAGCTGGAACCGCGCAGTTGAGCAAATCATTAACTCTTCAACCGGAGTAAACTTCTCGGCTAGAACCGCGGAGTTGAGCAATCCATCAACTCTTCAGCCGGAGTAAGTCATCTCGGCTGGAACCTCGGAGTTGAGCAAACCATCAACTCTTCAGCCGGAGTAAGTTATCTCAGCTGGAACCGCGCAGTTAAGCAAATCATCAACTCTTCAACCGGAGTAAACATCTCGGCTGGAACCTCAGAGTTGAGCAAACCATCAACTCTTCAGCCGGAGTAAGTCATCTCGGTTGGAACCGAAGAGTAGGCCCCTCATCCACTATATTATTTCGAACACAACAAAGCTCTTCAGCAAAAGTAATTCACTTTTATTACATTGACAAAAAGAGTATTTGCATTTAGAAGTGTAGGGGAAACAAATCCTTCCTCAAAAAATTACATAAGGCCGCATTCCATGGCCGGGGTACGCCTTTGTCATCCAAATCTTCTAAGTGGTATACCCCCTTGCCCAGTTATCTTCTAAGGCCCTTCCCAGTTTGTCCCTAGCTTGCCTTCGCCCGGCATCAGTGCGTTGCCCATGACCTTCCTTAAAACCCAGGCGCCCACTTGTCCGTTGCCACCGGGGTTGTCTTCGCGGTGGACGCCGCTGCATCATCCTCTACTCGGATGTGCTCATTGATGCGCTGCATTAGATGCCACATGGATGTCTGCTGGCTCATTGTAAGCGAGTCCCTCAGCCTATGTCCGACTGGGAGACCGCGCTTATATAGGGTGATTGCCAGGTTGACCGGGCAATCTAGGATCTCATTGAAGGTTTCCCAGTACCTGGAGTTGTACGCCTTCAGCGTGTCGCTCAGCTCCATCTTGACACTGAGAAGGTGGTCGACTTCCTTCGGCGTCTTGGCGTTGGTTTTGAAGCGCGTCACAAAGGCTTCCGCCAACTGATGCCACCTTTCTATGCTCCCCTCCGGCAGCCTCTTGAACCATTTCAAGCCCAGCTCGCCCAAACTTGACGGGAAGATGAGGCACATAAGAGCGTCATTTCGCCTATGTCCGGCCATGACCTGTCGGAAGTGGCTTACATGCATATAGGGATCGGTCTTTCCATCGTAGAGCGTGAACTTTGGCTTGTGGAACCCTGCCGAAAGCGGCGTTGTTTCTATCTCCAAGGAGAAAGGGGTGGCGCTCAGCCTCGCCAAGTCTGAATCCACTAGGAGTGGCGCTGCCTGGCGGGGTGGAGGCATTCCGACCTCCTCGCTAGCGTGAACCCCGTAGGATAACCGCTGGAACGCCGGTATCCTCTGAGCCTCCCGCCGGCGAGCCCGCTCCTTTAAGACTGCCCGCAAATCCTCTGAATGAGCGGAGTAAGAGTACCTCGACGTCGTCACCGGACGTGAGGGCTGGTAAGTGCTATCCTGCGCGCTAGACTTCTCTGCATGCACGTCGAAATCACCAACCTTGTAACTTCTGGTAATAGAAATGGACGGAGTGTGTCGCTGACTCTGACTGCCTAAACGGCGGGGTTGGGTGCGCTCAATGTGGTCTCCCACTCCAGCTACACCCTTCCCTTTGACATGCCTCTTCAGCTCCTCCATCTCCGCCGCCATTCGCCGGATGACGGCGTCCTGGTCTCTTAGCTTGTGCTCCAGACGTCTGGCGTACGATTCTCTCCGTCGCCGATGACCGTCGGGACTCCGTGAATGACCATGACTCCTACCGCGCTTATCTCGCGCATCTCCCGATTGTCCTCCTGGGAATGTCTCCAGGTTCGCCATCGGAAGGATGTTGGGATGCCCCTCTCTCCGTCTGCCTGACTCCGGAGTAACTCCGTCGATGGCGGACAACGGAAACTCATCGTTGTTCGCCATGGACGGCGATCAGACGAGCGTAGAAGACAAGGTTTTGTCTGTAAAGTTCCCACAGATGGCGCCAATTGTACGGGGAGCAAATATTCCGGCAAGCCCGTACTCCTTTCTTCCAAGCTCCGCTTCTATCCGATCACCTGCGTACACAACGGCGGTGAGCTACCCGGCGGGGTGTGGCCGAAAAACCCCTCCGACGATCAAGTTAGAACACACACCAGGGGATAAATAGAGAGAAGGGAGAGATTGAGTGTTTAGTGTATGCCTCACCAAATGTTCGTCTCCCTCAGCATGGGGCGCAGACATGCTCATATACCTTCTGCGCCACAAATCTACTCCCAGTGATCTCTCGACACATGGTACTGCTATCCCATCTGTCAGCACAAATCTTGCTGAACATCACCTAACCCAACTGCCAACCCACTCTACTGGGAGCTCGGCAGCCGGGGTGCAGCATCTCGGCTGCCGACGGCCAGGCTGCACTTCATGCCCAAGTGTTCAAACAGCTGAGCTTCGTTCCTACCGTGCTCGACTGCATTTCGGCGAAGCCGAGCTAAAGAAAGGCCATTCCAGTCAACCAGAGGCTTTCCTGCCGAGCTTCGGGCGCGAGATTCCCCGCCGAGCCAAAGGTGTATACCTTCTGGCCGAGCAGCGCAGGTTGCACGGTCACACCAGTGCAAGTCCAAGTAGCTCGGTCATGGCTGAGCAGCCCCAACTCCGGGCAAATCAAAAGCCATCTCGGTCCAATACGTCCTTGGGCCTTCAACTTGCTCGGCCTTTACCTCGGCCCACTTCCAGCTCATAAATCTCCTTCTCAGGTGCCCAGAAAAGGGGGCAGAAAATGGTTCCTACAGTCCCTCAGCATGCCGGGGACGAAGGTGACAAAACAAGAGAAGGGAAACGGCTCGTCGAAGCGAGGCCGAGGTAACAATGGATCCAACAAACAAGAGACCGAGGTCATGTTTAACACTTGTTGAAATTTTAAAAATTTACAAGTTGAAGTTAAACCAATGACATATTTAACACTTGTTGAAATTTTAAAAATTTACAAGTTGAAGTTAAACCGAGGACATGTTTAACACTTGTTGAAATTTTAAAAAACCGAGGACATGTTTAATACTTGTTGAAATTTTAAAAATTTACAAGTTGAAGTTAAACCGATGACATGTTTAACATTTGTTGAAATTTTAAAAATTTACAAGTTGAAGTTAAACCGAGACCATGTTTAACACTTGTTGAAATTTTAAGAAAAATTTACAAGCTGAAGTTAAACAGGGGTCATAATTAAAGGAAAGAATGATATAGGTTCCATCACCTCAGAATATCGAGGTAATAGAACCTAGGGGGCAGTTGTGGGGACATAATTTTTGAATGACAACACATGGCCGAGGTGACACCGAAGTGTCAGCCGAGGTGTCACGTGTCCTGGTCATAATGTCGAGATGATCTCGGCTAGGTCGAGGTTATCTACGAGGATACCGGAATCCGGGATAAGCGGATAAGGGACAAGAGTCCTAGAATGGAAGAAGACTTCAGTTTGGGTAAAGATAAGACTCTTAGAGAGTGTATTCTAATCCTACTGGGAGTCCAAGATTAACAGTAATTCTAAGTCCATTGAAGCTAGGTTTCTATTGGGATTAGGTTTGTCTTGGCTATAAAAGAGAGACACCCTCATGGGTCTAAGGTATACTTTTTACGCTCTGTCTAGTGAGTTAAATACTATTGGTTATCTTTGAGAGATATTTTACTGACTTAATCGTCGGAGTGCCCCCGGGTGGACGAACCACCGCGGGATTCTTATCTTTCTGTGACAGGGGGTGGACGAACCACTGCGGGATTCTTATATTTCTGTGACAGATTGTTCGGGTTTAATTTATTCTGCTGATATTTTACAGCTGAATATTAATTTAACAATGTGGTTAAAAATTGACACACACAGTTATCATGGAAAATAATTACTAAAATTGAAATAAACTCCTTGAGGGGTTTGTATAATTTCAGTGATCCTGAAGCTTCTGTTCTTCATATCATAATAAAGTAGCCCAACTCCCGAAGACAATTTGCCAGAAGGCAATAGCACGATTTCGCCAGTTGGTATAGAACCAAGAGGATAAAAATTATAACCATAGTCGGAGCAAGAAGACGAAAAATCAATAATATGGTTGATCCAAACCTTTCTTTTCTTTTCTTTTTATATAAGTTAACCAAATAAGATAGGAGAAAAATCAAAATCATGTTTTTTTTTTTTCTTTCTTATCTATCCAAATAAATGGGAAAGAAATCACAATTTTTTTCTTTTTTCTTTTTTATAACTTATTTAATCATCTTCTTTCTTTTTCTTCTAAGTTACTAATCGTGTTGGGGTTTTGTAACTCTCCATACTCCTAGAAGTGTTGATATAGGAATGAGGTTATAAGGTGGTATATTACATACGAAAGTTATTCACAAAAGGGTGGGCTTGTTTGGTAACCATTTCGTTTTCAGTTTATATTTATAAAAATTTAAAAAATTATCATAAAAATTTGTTTGATATTTTTTTGATTTATAAATGGTTGTCTCAATTTATAAATTTGAAGAAAAAACGTAAACTCAAAAAATGAGTTTACGTTTTCAGTTTTCAATTATTTTTTTTTCAAATAATTTATTTTCAATTATTTTTTTTCAAATATTTTTTTTTTCAATTAATCTTTCTTTTCAAATATTTTTTTAATTAATTTTTTTCAATTATAATGTGTGTGATCTCATTGTTATAAATAATAAAAATAAATATAAATATTTTAAGCCTGAACAAATATATTTTTTAGTTTATGTTTTTAATTTTTTTTAAACATTTTGTTCATTTCAAACGTGTTTGTAATTTATGTTTTTCTAAAAATAAACAAAAACTAGTTTATAAAATTTTTGTAAACATAAACTAAAAACGTAAACGTTATCAAACGCTACCTTACATTTCAATTTTTTTTTTTTTTAGATGGGAATTTTTTGTTCTTAAAGTTTGTATTTGTGTGATTTTAGTTTTCAATGTTTAAATTATATTAATTTGATCCTAAATGTATAAAATTATTTTAATTTGGTCCTTAATATTTAAATTGTGTTAATTTGATCTTCAATATAGAAATAGTATTTCAATCTAGTCCCCAGTTTGACAACACAATTTACACATTGCGATAGTAAATTGAAACACTTTTTATACATTGAATGTTCACATATTCAAGTTGCTAAGAGTTCAAAAAATATTTATAAGTGTAAAATTATTCATAAAATATTAAATATGATAATTAGAATTTGATAGATCACATGTCTAAAATAATAGGAACTTATTAAAATATAATAATATCTTATAAACTAATTGAGATACAATTATTTAAAAGGGATTTTTCTAATAAATTCCTCCAAAATTTATAAACTTTACCATTAATTTGAATTTGTTTTCAACCCCCACGTTGATTTGTTATTTTCCCTTTTTTATTTTTAAAATGGTAGCTAAGATTGCCACAACTCCTAAAATAAATTGTGCCCCCAAGAGTGGACCCCTGCACACCCCCGTGGATAGGGATGTCAAAAAAAAAAAAATCGATTAAAGCGGACCGAACTGGGCCTATTTGGTTTGTTTTTTTAACAAGGATTAGTGTCTGTAGTTATTTTATTTTTTTCAATTTTCAATTCGTTATCAGTTTAAACATCTTATGAACTGAACTAAACAAACAGATTGTTTCAATATATATAATTTAATAATATAATGATATTAATGAGTATAATAAATTATTAATCTCAATTAATTAATCTTATCATCCCTATAACCTAAGTTAGGATACCCTTTTTATAATCTTAATTCTAACTCACTAATCTTAAAATCTTAGGATTTATTATTATTTTTTTGTTTTAGTATTTCTATTATGAGGAAGTTATCAATAAATCCTAAATGTTGAAATTGTACTCCATTTAGTCCCAACTTTTTTTCTTTTGATCTATTTGGTCCTTTATAATACTGAATGACATAAATACCACTACTTATTAGTCTAACCGGGTGAGTAGGTGATGTTTTGGTGTGGCACACCCTCATGTTTGTGTGTTTTCGAAATTTGTGTTTAGCACGTGTCATATTGAGGGTGATCGGTGGGTGCCACGCATCAATAAAGTGCACTAAGCTCTGTTTGTTTTACTGGATATAAAATGGAGGATATAATATGATGTGAGATTTAGTCAAGATATATAATGAATAGAATATAGGTATTGGATAATATATCCCCCAATTCATGTTTGTTGACTTGATATATAAGATTGGATATATATTATCCATATTTGTTTTACAAAATATATTGTGGGATATAAACAAATAATTTCCAAGATTGCCCTCATAATATTATATTATATTATATTAAATTCAAAATTTATATTAAATAATATTATATTATATTAAATTCAAAATTTATATTAAATAATATTATATTAAATTCAAAATTTTATATTATTAAATTATATTATATTAAATTAAATTCAATAATATTATTTATTAAATTCAAAATTTGTATTAAATTATATTATATTAAATTAAATTAAATAATATTATATTATATTCAATAATATTAAATTAAATTCAATAATTATATTATATTAAATTCAAAAAAATATATAAATTATATTATATTAGATAGACAAAAGGGTAAATTGGACTTTTTAAATCATATCCCAACCAAGGGGATATGATGTAATTGGGGGGGTGGTGGTATTGTATATCCTTCACTTTTGGGGGATATATAATCCCATAGTATATTATATCCTCTTTGGAAAAAAAATTGCAAACATGGGATATGTGGACCCCACAGGATATAATATCCAATCCCACCATTTATATCCTGGAATCAAACACGGCCTTTATGTTTTTTGCCTTGGAATAATGTATATCAAAAATGATTTGTCCCCCTAAAAAATAATCCCCCTAAAAATAATCCCCCTAATTTCCTTTTTTGGAAACTGTTTTTTTTTTTTTTTAACTTGAAATGGAAATTGTGGGGATTCGGGGGACTTAGCACTGCCGTAATGTATATCATGTGACACACACAATTGTATCACAACCACTGCAAATTGTGACACACATCAACAAAGTGTACTAAGACTCTTTATGAGGGTGATCGGTGGGTGCCACACATTAACAAAGTACACTAAGGCTCTTTATGAGGGTGATCGGTGGGTGCCATACATCAACAAAGTGCACTAAGGCTTTTTATGCCTTTTGCCTTGGAATGATGTATGTCACGTGACACACACACGGAAGGGTATAATACAATTTCAACATTTAGGATTTATTGCTAACTTTCCCCTCTTTATGAGGGTGATCGGTGGGTGCCACACATCAACAAAGTGCACTAAGGCTCTTTATGCTTTTTGTCTTGGAATGATGTATGTCACGTGACACACACACGGAATGGTATAATTGACCACTCAATATTACCAAACAAAGGAAATAGGATTAACTGATAAGATATTTCCCCACTAATAGGACCAATCAGAACAATAGAAATAACTTTAGGACCAATTGGTAAAACTGTTTGTGAGATAGGATTTATTGGTAAATATCCCTTTTATGAATTTAGAAATTATAAAATATTTATTAAATAGATAGATTGGATATGTTTGAAATGGTTGACAAATGACTAATTCAGTGCTTTTACATAAATGAGTGATCATACTAAAAAATTATTTAAATTTGAAATATCTTAAACCGATTAAATAGTATCGAACCGAACCGTTTCAATTGGTGCGACGGTTTGGTATCAGTACGCAAAATAATAAAACCTCCATTATCGATTCCATGAAAAATTCTACCTAAATACCGACCATACAAAACCAATTACAACAAAAGACATGCATAATCCATTGAGCCATCACCCCCGGTGGTAGAAGCAGGACCATACTGAAATCACAAAACAACAGTGACAATTTTCATATTCATTTCAGTTTAGATACCAAAATCATATGCTCCTCGTTTGATGGCAAGACCCCATTACATACAGAGAAATTACACAATAACGAAGATCCAATTGAGATAATATCAAATCACAACCACTGACTAGGAACTGAAACAGAACTAAATATATTCATTAGTTTGTGTATCTTGAGAAGCCTATGCAGTACTGCAGTTCATATATATAGATCATAAAATTTACTTACAATTTGTTGAAATATATAGATTAAATAAATTTAAAGAAATATTTGTAAAGGGAAAAGTGCATGAAATAAAAACTAAACTTGCCTCAAATTCTAATTCAAATACATTCTTATTGATCATCCCTCAGGGAAAAACAGAGTTCCGGTATAACTTGTCATGCAAAAATAATTACTAACATACCAACAAACCCCTTTAGGGGGTTGAATAATTTCAGTGATTCTAAAGCTTCTGTTCTTCATATCATAATAAAACACACGAACTTCAGATACCACCAAAGAAAGATTGCGATAAGGCAATAGCAAGATCTCACCAGTAGGTATAGAACCAAGAGGACGAAAATATTGATAATCAGAGCAAGGCAAATCAATAATATGGTTGATCCACACATGTCTTTGGTAATCCTCTAACACCCACATCTCCATTTTTTTTATACTAAAACGAGGATGATTGTAACCAATGACAGCCAAAAATCCGTTCACTTGAATTAGAACAGTTTGGGATAATTGACATTGAACAACACCGCCGTCATGGTTGGGGAGTGGAATTACATGGAAGTTCTCATCTTTCAAGTCGAAGGCCACGATGACATTCTTTGCTGTAGAAAACCAATGTATTGCACCATTTAAACAAACACTTTTGGTGGGATTTATAAACCAATCACATCCTCCAAATGGAAAACCGGGAAGAATTGTCTTCCATGAACCGCCACTACTGTGGCTGCCCAATGTGAAAACCCGGCACACCATCATATCAGACTCAAGGTAAAGATGAATGTTGACAACTTTGAAAATCCTGGTGGATGGATCAAAGCCAAGGAAATAATCTATGACTTGATAACATGTGTCCGGGTTGCAGCTTTCGAGTGGAGGAAGTCTGAGGAATTGTCGGGTGGTGGGATTGCAAACAAAAGGGCATGTGTTGGAACAACTGTCACCGGGAAAAAAGAGCAAGCCATTAACGTCGAAAGAGAAGGTGCGATGATGGTAATCATAGCCACCAGGGATTGTGTAGAGGTGAGTGAGTGGTCCTCCATCGACTTCTGCCGATAATATTTCAAAGGAATTGCCTGAGCGGATTGCAGGGATGAGAAGAGTGGTGGCTTGTGGACGAGTTTGGGAACGAGAGAGGTGGAGATCCAGAAAGAAAGGGTCGTTGTTGTTGTTGAGTGTTAAAGATCGGATTGATTTAGAGACGCACCTGAATCGGCATAGAGACTTGACGGGTAGTCTGGTGAAGATCTCGAAGAAGAGGATATGAAGAGGGATATTCGCAGATGATGATGATGGTAGTTGATCATCAACATTGTCATCATCTGTGTTTGTTCTGCTTTCTTTCATCTCTATGTGCCTCATAGTCGTCTTTGCTCTCTCTCTTTTGCTTCCTCAGGGTTGTTTATATTGTATTACTGTCCTAGAGCCTAGAGGAACAAACTTTGATAGAAATCTTAAGATAGTAAAAATTGTTTTTCCCAAGTACAGGTTACTTACAATTAGGATTGACGGTAGTTGTGTTGTAAATAGAAGGGTTAATTACTAATAGTTCTTATAGTTTGAAATTTGTGTCACTTTGATCTCTAACTTTTCAATTGTGACACATTTGACCCTGAATTTTAAATCTTGTTCCAAATAAGGACAATTAAAAATATAATTAGAATTTTCAAGGGTAAAATCGTCAATTTGATAAAATATAAACTAATTTGACAAAAATAAATGTCAAAAAAATATTTTTAATTTTTTAAAAATTATTTTTATTCACTAATGATGAAATTATGTAAAATTAATAAAAATTACATGATTAATTTTTAAAATTAATTTTACATAATTATCATCCAAACACATAATAAAAATTAATTTGGTAAAAAAAATAAATAAATGTCTAAAAGATTTATCAATTTTACATAATTTTATTTTTAGTAGGTAGAAATAATTTTTAAAAATTCAAAAATATTTGTTTGACATTTATTTTTGTCAAATTAGTTTATATTTATCAAATTGACAATTTTACCTTGAAAAATCTAATTATATATTCAATTATCCTTATTTGGAACAAGATTCAAAATTCAGGGTCAAATGTGTCACAATTGAAAAGTCAGGGACCAAAGTGATACAAGCCCAAACTATAGGGACTATTTGTGTAATTTGCCCTAAATAGAATTAGATTGATAGGAGTTGTGTTGGAAATAAAATATTAGTGACGATATAAAAATACAAAATTTATGCAAAATGTTTACATACAATAATATGGCTTAATAATTAATTTTTATTTTAAAATTTATTTATAATACTAATTTATATTTATAACAATGTTACTGTTAGAGTTTTTGATAAAAAATAAATTGCACCATTGTGATACTTTTGTACGTGTAAGTAATATGTGATTGTAGAATATTTCATATGCAAAAAATGTGAATAATATTAGGGATTATGAAAAAAATATCATGAAATGTATCATGAAAATTTTTCATCCTTTGATTAGTGTATGATGTTTTATTGTATGTGTAATCTAAAGGTGGAGAATCTTTCATGATCATTTTTATGATATTTTTTTTATGATCCCTAATATTACTAAAAAAATATTAATTTATTTTTGAATTGTTAAAACCAAAACGCTAACCAGAAAAAAGGTGTTTTTCATTCACAACATCAATTTATGTTTGGATTCTAAAAACGGTTAAAAACAAAAATGCTGAGATCAAAAAGGTTTGTTTTTTTTCCTCTTCTTCTTCTTCTTTGTGTGTGTGTATTGGTATTCATTTGATGGGAGGTCTTCCTATGATAGATTCAAGAGAAAATTAGTCTAAGTTTCCTCTCTCATTTTTAGTAATGGAAGAAATCCATAATATTATTTTGTGATGTTTAAGATCCTTCAACCCTGACACCTATATATCACAGAGAAATTTTATTCTCTAAAATCAAACCGGTCTCTTCCTCTCTCTCTGTTCTTCTCTCCCAACGAATTCCACCTCTATTACCGCCATCGACAGCTCTTTACTACCGTTGCATCTACTCCATCAGCTTATCTTTCTCTCTCTCTCTCTCTCTCTCTCTCTCTCTCTATATATATATATATATACACACACACATTGATAAATTTACAAACCTCTGATTTGTTTTGTGCTTATGGTATGAATATGTGATTGTTGAACACAAGTCCAAGAAATCTTTCATGGTAGGTCTGATTAGGGTTTGTTTCATCTAGAATCTTTGATCTTTCTCTGTGTATGTCCGTGTATATATATAAAATAAACAAATACATATAAACCATACACATGTAATACGAGTCTATTGAAGATTAGGGTTTTATTTTTTGATATATATTCCATCTTTCTCTCTCTCTATTTTTCTCCTATTTTGTTTTCTTTATTTTCTGCAATATAGTTGGTGCAAATATGTGTTTCTTGAAAATTTGCCTGATGAACAATGTGATTACGGTTTGTTTGACAATTTTGCATGGTGTTTATGGGTCTTAAAAGATTTGAGGATGTTGAGTTCTTGAATTTCGGATTTAAAGCTTTAGTGTTTGAGGAATTGTATATGTATTATGTATATGGACAAATGCAAATCACACTGTTTCTTCAAATCCAGAGAAAATCCAAATAAATTCTTTGAAAATCCAGAGAAAATCTCTAGACTCGAATCCAAAGAATTTCTTTGGCCTTTCCATGGACAAATGCAAAACAAAGTGAAGCCAGATGCTCTGTTCCTTGAACTCTTCATTATTGTTTCTTGAAATCCAGAGAAATTCTCTAAATTTAGAGAACTTCTTTGGATATATATATATATATATATTGGTTGTTATTGTTGCTTATTTGGGTGATCGATTTGTGTATTGCACAATGTGATTAGAAAGGCAGAGAAATTTTCTACTATGTCTTGAACTCTTCATTACTGTTTCTTGAAATCTAGAGAAAATCCATAGAAAATCTAAACAAAAGCTCTGGAAATCCAGAAAAAATCGGAATCCAGAGAATTTCTCTAGCCTTCCCATGGACAAATGCAAATCACAGTGAAGCCAGATGCTCTATTCCTTGAACTCTTCATTACTGTTTCTTGAAATCTAGAGAAAATCTCTAGACTGGAACCCAGAGAATTTCTCTGGCTTTCCTATAATTCTAGAGAAATTCTCCGGATACATGTCTATTGGTTGTTGTTGTTACTTATTTGGGTAATCGATTTGTGTATTACACATCGTGATTGAGAAGACAGAGAAATTTTTTGGCTTTTCTTGAACTCTTCATTACTGTTTCTCGAAATCCCAAGAAAAATCCATAGAAAATCCAGAAAAAATTTCTAAACTGGAATCCAGAGAATTTCTCTAGCCTTCCCATAGACAAATACAAATCACAGTAAAGCTAGATACTCTGTTCCTTGAAATCTTCATTACTGTTTCTTCAAATCCAGAGAAAATCCAGAGAAATCTCTAAACTGGAATCCAGAGAATTTATTTGGGAAGTTCAGAAAAATTCTCTAGATATATGTCTATTGGTTGTTGTTGTTACTTATTTGGGTGATCGATTTGTGTATTGCACATCGTGATTAGGAAGACAAAGAAATTTTCTGGTTTGAATCTAGAGCTTGCGAAAATCAGAGAAAATTTTTGAAAATCCAGAGAATTTCTTTGGTCTTTCTAGAATTTCTTTGGAAAATCCATAAAAATTCTCTAAAATGAATTTTTTCTAAATCGATATTGAGAGACCTTAGACATAATGAAAATATTGAATATCCTTTATATTATAAAATCTTAATATTAGGAACCCTAAAAAAAATCTCCTAGATTCAAATGAGATATGTGATATGTGCAAAGTCAAAATCTAACAAAAACGTAAATGCAGTAACATGAGTATGTAATTCAAAAAAAATAAAAAAATAAATAAAAATACAGCAAGACCCCTATCATGTATGTAGTGTTTTTTTTCTTGTTTATGTGACACATTATAAAATTTTATTTTTCTTAAAAAAATGTCACATCAACATACTTTTTATTTACATATAAAATTCTACACAAATTTAATTTCAATTATAATAACTAATTTTATATAGATTTTATTTGAGAAATACTTATTTTTCATATATTTTTTGTCGCGTATTCAGTTTTGTCATCATCATATTTTTTTTTACATAGTTGATATTTTAATTTAATTATTACGACATTTAAAAAAAATTATCTCGATATATAAATAAATAAATAAGATATAATGTGCTTAATTATGTATATCGCACGGATTAAATTAAATTTCTTTTATATTTTATATTTTTTGGGTCTATCTTATTGATATCTTAATATTAATTTATATTTAAATTTTTAATTAACATGAAATTATTTATTACAAAATATTTATATTTAATTTAAATTCTATATACATGTATGCAATACGTATGAATAATTCAAAATGAATATTAAACAAACAATAATACTCTACATAATTAATTTATGTATTTTCTTTGTAATCCACTCCCAACATATTTATATTTAATCTTTTAAATAAGATTTGTATAGTTTTATTTCTACATATTTTTATTTTTCAAATAAATATAAAAATAAAAATAAAATTAAATAATTAGAATCACTTTTAGTTTTATATTATTAAATTCTCTTTCTAATTTAACAATTATTTTTAATATCAAAATAAATATTTATTTTACTATCTTATAATTTAATATATCATATTTATGGCACAATAGAACTGAAATTATCAAAATAAACAAATAATTTAACTAAATTTATTAAATTAGTGAAATATACCTCTCCAACTTTGTGTAGTAGGAGAGCTTCAAGATATTTTTTTTATTAACTAAGGTCTCTCAACATTTTTACAAAGAAAATTTGACTCAGAGAAATTTTACTCGACTTAGAGAAATTTCATCAAATTCAGAGAAATTTCAAAATTTCCTTCGAAATTTCTCCGTGAAAATTGAAATTTCTTTGAGTTGAGACAAAATTTCTTTGAGGCAGACAAAATTTTTCTAAGTCAAATTTTCTTATTAAAAATGTTGAGTGACTTTAACTACTATGAAAATATTGTATGTCATTTATCTTATAAAATCTCAATATCATGGATCTTAAAAAAAAATCCCAATTTATTATATGTAAGTGTTCAAGCAATACTTTTATAAAACGATAAAATTAAGATTATTAAAATAAATAATTTAAATTTAAATTTTATTTTATATTAAAATTAATAATATTTTTTTCAACACATATCATAATATAATACACTATGAGTTATAAACAAGTCATAATTTATATATTATATAATTTTTCATTGTTTTTATTTTTTTCAGAAAAAAAAAATATTTTGGTACAAGTGGAATTCATGATTTTTTGATAAATTTGATTAACACAAATGAGAATTTGATTTCAGATTGAGAATACATATACATATATATATTTTTTATAGCCTTTTACATAGAATCACACATAGTAACAAAAAATTTTATCAGTCATTAGCAAATATATTTGTATTTGACTTTCAATTATTAAAATTTTCTACATATAAAATATTAAGACTCAAAATCAATTTTTAATTTTAAAAATAAATTTCACCTAAGAGAATACAGCTAAAAAACCAAAAACCAAAAACACTCCTGAACCAGAAAAACCGAGGCAGAACAATGGCCAGGACTTTAGTCCGGCCAACCAGGGATTAGAGCTTCAGAGCACAATGGACCCAAGACAACATAAAGATGGTAATACAAAACAATAATACCATAAATTCAGGAAAAAAAATATTTAAAAAAATAGTTTAAAAAAATATATTTATGGATTACAATCATTTTAAATAGGGTTTACATTACACTAACTTTAAATTTATATCATAAAATTTATTTCAGAATAAATTTCAAGATAGGAGTATATCTCTTTTCATGATTCGTAATATTTGTGAATACAAGCCTTAAAATCGAAAAAAATAAAATAAAATAACAAAGGCTGTCTCTATATAAGAAGTAACTGAACCAATTCCCAAAAATGAATCAGTCACTTTCATTCAAAGGGTGGTAAAAAAATAAAAAACTAAAAAATGAAAAAAGTAAGGTATAGGTAAGTATACTTGTTAAAAAAATATTTATTTATAATTTAGAGTATTGTCAGCTGGGGAATAGAGTCTCAGAACACCTTTTTTTGAGGAGATGGTTAAAAGCTTATTTTGAATCACATCATTTTTTTATTTTTTTATGCGTTTTTTCAAAAAAAACCAATAAAAGCCAAAAAATCAACTTTTAACCAACTTTCAAAAACAACCACACAGAATGCAAAACAAAACTTAAAATTGCAAAACATAGTACCATTGCAGCAACCATCAACCCATTGAAACAACGATGCTAGAACAAAACCAAAATTGAAATTTGAAAGCATGTTCATAGCAGCATAAGAAGTAATTAACACATCTCGTCTCCCAAAATTGAATCAGTCACTTTAATCCAAAGCTAAATCACCATTAACACCACCAAGAAAATAGAGCAGAAAAGTCCCTGTTCAACACTAAGGTCCCTCACATCTTAAAGGAAATTCAGCTTCCAATCCATCAAAGCAAGAACTGTTGTGCACTGACTTGAAATCTCCTCCTATCTTGGCCCTTGATGACCACACCTCAGTGAATTGGATTTTAAAATGCTCATAGGCCTCTTTTTTAACCTGAGTAGGATCTTAATATACAACATCCCCAACTGAAATAGATGTAATTTCATTTCTACTTTGTCTACATTTGGCCATCACAGGAAAAAAATTAGTGCTTCTATCCCCTTTCATGTACCAATTGAGCCTTGAAATATATAGATCAAATAAATTTGAAGAAATATTTGTGAAGGGAAAAGTGAATTAATGAAATAAAAACTAAATTTGTTGGGTATACCTCTTTAGTAGAATATAAGACTCAATTGGTTTATTAAAAATATTTAATTTAATTTGATATTAGTTATAATATTTTTATATATTATATCTGACTTTTAAAAGCTCAATAGGCATTTAAAAATTAGTTTCATAGCAGCTAAGGTTTTGATAAAAGCCCAAGAGTCAACAATAGTTTTTGGTATTGTTTTGTTTTTCCTTAGGTGTGCTGCGGCTGCTATAATATTGATGCAAAATTTGGTGGCTTAATTTTGGTTAAAATAGTGGCCATGTGTATTTGCTTTGGGAGTTTCACTTTGCTGTTTCTTCTGCAAAAGATTTGAAGCACTGTTTGGGGTTTTTTTGACAACTTCAGCTCAGCATAGAAGGTGTTAGTTTTGGTTCATTATTTTAGGTCTTCTTCAACTCTGTTTCGAAGACTTTTGTTCATTTATTTGGTGAGGTTTTTCCTCTTATTTATTTGTGATTATTTGAAATTCACCTAAGAGTGATTTGTGTGACTATTCGTGTCTCGTTTGTAATCGTTTGAAAACTATTGATTGATAGTAGAATCGGATTTCAGTCCCGTAGACGTACCTCACATTAAAGGAACCACGTAAAAATTCTTGTGTCGTTATTGATTTAATTTTTCCGCATTAGTTTTTATTTCATTGATTAATTTACTTGTGAAAAATCATCTATTTTCCCTAACAACTGGTATTAGAGCTTACGGTTTACTTGAGTTTATTTATTTGTGTAAATCATTGGAGAGAAATATGAGTCTTATGTCTAGCTTCAATGGAAGCAATTGGGTAACTTGGAAAACTAAAATGGAAGACCTATTATTTTGTAAAGATTTGTATGGATCCATTGAGGTTGATAGTAGCAAACCCAAAGGTATGAAAAATGATGAATGGAAGAGGTTTAATCGAAAAAACGTTGGTGTTATCCATCAGTGGATCGATGACAGTGTGTTTCATTATGTTGTTACTGAAACTTTGGCACATGATTTAAGAAAAAAAAATTAGAAGGTCTTTATGATAAAAATCAGCCACAAATAAAGTTTTTCTGTATCGAAAGTTGATTAATTTAAAATATAAATATGGCAACCCCATTCCGGAACATTTGAATGAAATAAAGAGTATTATTAACCAACTTGCTTCTATGAAAATTGTTTTTGATAATGAGTTGCAGGCTTTAAAAGTTGGGAGACTTTGGTTGTGATGGTTAGTAATTTGATGCCCGATGGAGTTGTCACAATGAGCCAAGTCACTAGTAGCTTGTTGAATGAAAAAATTAGAAGAAAATTAGCGGGTTCTTCTTATTCAGAGGCATTTGTTGGAAGAGACCGAAACAAAACAAGGGGGATGAGTAAAACTCCTCATGGTTGTGATCAAAGCCATGACAAATTGAGAGATGGTTCTTTTTCAAAGAAAAAGATTGAGTGCCATTATTGCCATGAGAAAGGGCACATGAAGCGGGAATGCCGAATGCTCAAGCAATAAAGAAAAAATGTGTGACAAAAGTGTGGATAAGAAGTAAGAAGACACAACGGCGATTATTACCAATGGTGATCACATGGTTGTTTGTGAAGATAATTGTGTCAATTTTGTAGGCCAAGAGAGCAATTAGGTGATTAATTTCGGTGCTTTTTTTCATGTGATTTCTCAAGTTGATTTCTTTACTTCCTACACCGAAGGAGATTATGGTTACATTCAAATGGGTAATGAAGGTTTGTACAAGATTATTGACATAGGTGATGTTTGCTTAGAAACAAATTTGGGTTGTAAATTATTGCTTAAAGATATGAGGCATATTCTCAACATTCGCCTCAATTTGATCTCTATCGGGAAGTTAGATGATGAAGGTTACAATAACAAATTTAGTGATGGAAAATGGAAGCTCACAAAGGGTTCTTTGGTGGTGGCTAAGTACAAAAGACTCGCACACTTTATTTGATGCAAGGAAAGATTTGTAAAGGTGTTACCAATGCACTTGAGAATGATACTTCTACCGAATTGTGACACAAGCGATTTGGGCATATGAGTGAAAAAATGGCTGCAAGTTTTATTCAAAAAAGAGCTTTTACCAGGTTTGAAAGGTATGCATCTTAAAACTTGTATTCATTGCTTGGTGAGTAAACAACATAGTTTTTTTTAAAATTTTATTTTATAAAAATGTTGCTTCTAGAAAATAAAATATTTTGGAGTTGATTCATTCGGATGTTTGTGGTCCTTTAAAAGTTAGAACAGATAGTGGTGCACTTTATTTTGTTACTTTCATTGATGATTATTTAAGGAAAGTTTGGGCTTTTGCACTAAAAACTAAATATCAAGTTCTAGATATATTTAAGTATTTTCAGGTCATGGTTGAAAGAGAAACATGGCAAAAATTGAAATGCATTCGAACAGACAATGGTGGTGAATATATTGGGCCATTTGATGAGTATTGTCATAGCCAAGATATTTGGCACCAAAAGACAGCTAAAAAGACTCCTCAACAAAATGAGGTTGCAGAGAGGATGAACCACACCATCGTGGAAAACACAAGGTGTCTTCTTTTACATGCTAAATTGCTAAGATCCTTTTGGGTGAGGCAAGGAGGACAACGGTTGACGTGATCAATTTGTCTTCGTTCTATCCTTTGAATGGTGATGTTCCCGAAAGAGTTTAGACTGACAAAGATGTGTCTTATGAGTACTTAGAGTGTTTGGTTGCCGAGCCTTTGTTCACATTCCAAATGATGAAAGGTCCAAACTTGAAAGTAAGTCAAGACAATGCATTTTTTTTTAGTTATGAGCGTGATGAATTTGGTTATAGATTGTGAGATCCAGTTGACAAGAAAGTTATTCGAAACCGTGATGTTGTGTTTCTTGAAAACGAAACAATTGAAGATTTTGGCAAAGGTGATCAATCAGAGCCAAAAACTAGTAATTTTTTTAACATTGATCTATCTCTTTCGTCTTCGGTACATGATGAAAATAGGGGAGATGTGCATCCACTTATTGAAGATTGTGAGGATGATGCTAATTCTAATGAAGTTGAGCCCGAAATTGAGGAAGAGCATCCAACTTAAGAATCGCCACCGAAACTTGAGTTGAGAAAATCTATAAGGGACCGGTAACCTTCGAAAAAGCATCCTCCCAATGAATTTGTGTTGATATCAGATCAAGGGGAGCCCGAGAGCTACCAAGAAGCAATTGAGCATGCAAAGGAAGGTGATTAGAAAAAAGCCATGGAAGAGGAAATGAATTCCTTACTTAAAAATCACACTCATGATTTGGTGAAATTGCCTAAGGGGAGGAAAATTCTGAAAAATAAGTGGGTTTTCAAATTGAAGAATGATGGCAAGAATCTAAACTACAAGGCACGTCTTGTTGTGAAAGGCTTTGGGCAAAAGAAAAGTGTGGACTTTGATGAAATTTTCTTGCCGGTTGTGAAGATGTCTTCTAGTCGGGTTGTACTTAGCATGGCTGCAAGTATGAATCTTGAAGTTGAACAACTTGATGTGAAGACCGCATTTCTTCATGGTGATCTTGAAGAAGAAATTTACATGGAGCAACCGAACAGTTTTGTGGAAAAAAGGAAAGAGAAATTTGTTTGCAAATTGAAAAAAAAGTTTGTATGGCCTCAAGCAAGCCCCGCGATAATGGTATAAAAAATTTGACTTTTCATGATGAATAATGATTTTTCTAAAACCATTTCAGATCATTGTGTGTTTGTGAAAAAAATTTCGGATGACAAATTTATTATTCTTTTGCTTTATATTGATGGCATGTTAATTGTGAGTCAAGATTCTTCCATGATTAACAAGTTGAAATTGGAGTTGAGCAAGTCATTTGCTATGAAAGATTTGGGACCGGCAAAGCAAATTCTTGGTATGAAAATTATTCGTGATCGAAGAATGGACTGATTGGTTGTCTCAAGAAAGCTATATTAAAAAAGTTCTTGAGAGGTTCAACATAGATAAAGCAAAGTCGGTTGTTTGTCCACTTGCGGGTCACTTCAAACTTAGTTCAAATCAATGTCCTACAAGTGAGAAAGACAAGGAATAGATACAAAAAAATTCTTTATGCATCAGCGGTCGGTTCTTTGATATACGCCATGGTTTATATACAAGGCCGAATATTACTCACACCGTTGGTGTGGTGAGTCGTTTTCTCTCTAATCCGGGTAAAAAAATATTGGGCAGCGGTGAGTGGATTCTAAGGTATCTTCGAGGGACTTTGAAAATGTATTTGTGTTTTGAGAATGGTAAGCCGATACTTGATGGGTTCATAGATTCCGACATAGCCGGTGATGTTGATTCTAGAAAATTTACTTCAGGATATTTGATAACCTTTTGCAGGGAGAGTTGTGGCATGGCAATCTAAATTACAAAAATGTGTTGTTATCTCAACTACCAAAGCTAAATTTATCGCCATTATGGAAGCTTGCAAAGAGAGTTATAGTTAAAGAAATTTTTACAAGAGTTGAGTTTGAAGCAAGAATGTATGTGCTTTAATTGTGATAGTCAAAGTGCTATTCATTTGAATAAAAATTCTACTTTTCATTCGAGATCAAAATATATTGATGTGAGATACCATTGGATTCGCAATGTGTTAGATTCGTAATTGTTATAACTCGAAAAAGTTCACACAGATCATAATATTTCGGATATGTTAACTAAGATTCTGTCGAGGGACAAATATTTGAAGTGTCGAATTTTGACGGATATGGTTGATGTCTCCACCTAAGGTGGTAGGGGGAAGAATTGTTGGGTATACCTCTTTAGTGAAATATGAGACCTAATTTGTTTATTAAAAATATTTTGGTTTAGTGTTGGTTATAATATATTTTATATATTATATCTAATTTTTGGAGATCCAATGGGTATTTAAAAATTAGTTTGGTATCAGCTGGGGTTTTAATAAAAAAAACCCAAGAATCAACAATATTTTTTGTTATTGTTTTGTTTTTCCCTACGTGTGTTGCGATTGCTACAATATTGATGCAAAATTCGGTGGCTTAATTTTGGTTAAAGTAGTGGCTTTGCGTATTTGCTTTGGGGGCTTCACTTTGCTATTTCTTCTGCAAAAGATTTGAAGCACTATTTAGGGGTTTTTTTTGACAACTTCGGCTTAGCAATAGAAGGTGTTGGTATTGGTTCATTGTTTTAGGTCTTTTTAACTTTGTTTCGAAAATTTTTGTTTATCTATTTGGTGAAATCTTTCATCTTATTTATTTGTGATTATTTAGAATTTACCTGAGGGTGATTTGTGAGACTATTTGTGTCTCGTTTCCAATTGTTTGAAAACTATTGGTTGATAGTAGATTCGAATTTCGACCTTGTAGACGTAGCTCACATTAAGGGAACCAAATAAAAATTTATTGATTGATTTACTTGTAGAAAATCATCTATTTTCCCTAACAATAAACTTGCCTCAAATTCTAAATTCAAATACATTCTTATTGATCATCCCTCGGAAAAAACAGAGTTTCAGTATAACTTGTCATGCAAAAATAATTAATAACATACCAACAAACCCCTTTAGGGGGTTGAATAATTTCAATGGTTCTAAAACTTCTGTTCTTCATATCATAATAAAGCACACGAACTTCAGATACCAGCGAAGAAACATTGCCACAAGGCAATAGCAAGATCTCACCAGTAGGAATAGAACCAAGAGGACGAAAAAATTGATAGTTGGAGCAAGTAGACGTCAAATCAATAATATGGTTGATCCAAGCATGTCTTTGGTAATCCTCTAACACCCACATCTCCATCTTTCCACTAAAATAACGATAATTGTAACAAATGACAGCCAAAAATCCATTCACTTGAATTAGAACAGTTTCGGATAATCGAGGTTGAACAACACCGCCATGGTTGGGGAGTGGAATTACATAGAAGTTCTCATCTTTCAAGTCAAAGGCCACGATGACATTCTTTGCTTCAAGAAACCAATGTATTGCACCATTTAAACAAACACTTTTGCTCAAATTTCTAAACCAATCACATCCCTCAAATGGAAAACCGGGATGGATTGTCCGCCATGAACCACCACTATTGTCGCCGCCCAATGTGAAAACCCGGCACACCATCATATCAGACTCATGGTAAATGTGAATGTTGACAACTTTGAAAATCCTGGTGGATGGATCAAAGCCAAGAAAATAACGTATGACTTGATAGCCGCTTTCGATTGGAGGGAGTTTGAGGAATTGTCGGGTGGTGGGATTGCAAACAAAAGGGCATGTGTTGGAATAACTGTCACCGGAAAAAAAGAGCAAGCCATTAACGTCGAAAGAGAAGGTGCGATGATGGTAATCATAACCACCAGGGATGGTGTAGAGGTGAGTGAGTGGTCCTCCATCGACTTCTGCTGATAATATTTCATAGGAATTGCCTGAGCGGATTGCAGGGATGAGAAGAGTGGTGCCTCGTGGACGAGTTTGGGAACGAGAGAGGTGGAGATCCAGAAAGAAAGGGTCGTTGTTGTTGTTGAGTGTTAAAGATTGGATTGATTTAGAGACGCACCTGAATCGGCAGAGAGACTTGACAGGTAGTCTGGTGAAGATCTCGGAGAAGAGGATATGAAGAGGGATATTCACAGATGATGACGATGATATCAACATCGTCATCTTTGTTCTGCTTTTTTTTGTCTCTCTCTGTCGCATAGTCGTCTTTGTTCTTTCTCTTTTGCTTCCTGAGGGTTGTTTTATTGTATAACTATCCTAGAGGAGAACAAATATTGATAGGAATTTTAAGATAGTAGAATTGTTTAGTCATACGTTACTTAGAATTAGGATTGATTGGAGTAAAACTGTTTTGCCCAAGGACAGTTACTTAGAATTAGGATTGATTAGAGTCGGGTTGGAAATAGAAACGTTACTTAGAATTAGGATTGATTAGAGCTGTGTTGGAAATAGAATTAGGATTGACTGGAGTCAAATCGCACGTATCGTTTAGGTAGGCTGGCCCTGGCATAGGCCCATCAGGTAATGGTTAGGACTCTTTAAAATAGATTCAAAAAAAAAGTCTCATCCTATTATATTAGGTGTGTTTCAAGTCAAAAAAATTTAAAAAGACCCAAATTAACTTAAAATAAATTGATCCATTAAAAAATTGAAGTTTATTCAAAAAATTAGCATGTAATCTATTGAAAATAGACTCAAAAAAAAGGTCCCATCGTATTATAGTTTAGTGTAAATTGTAATATATTAGGTATGTTTTAAATTCAAAAAAAATAAAGGAAAGCCTAAACTAACTTAAATAAATTAACCCATTACAAAATTGAAAGGCCCATTTAAAATAATTAGTATTGTTATCCATTGAAAATAAGTTGGCAAAAAAAATTAGATTATGCAAGTATGATTGATTTATTTGCTTCTATAAATGCAAGAAGAACGAGGATCAAGCGACACTTATTAGTTGTTGTAATGTAATGCTAAATATTTTTTGTGATTTTGACACAAATCTTTTGTCTTTTACCTTCAAAAAATTTTTTATTCAATGAAAAAAAAAATGTGAAGAGCCCCAAAAATTTATTAATTGATTATCGATTTTGGGCTCCGAAAATCTCAGGACCGGGCCTGCGTTTAGGGTGTTTTATTGATATTTTTTAATATGTGATTTTAAGGCTGTGTTTGGTTGTGTTTTCAAACAATGATTATACACTTATATTCTAATATGATGTTTGGTTGGAATTCTCAAATCACATGTTCACAACTCTGCTGAAAACTCTTTTTGGCCTAACCGGTCGTCCTACCAGTCGTTCGGCCGGTTGACCGAAACAGTGAAATTTTTTTTTTTTTGCAATTGATATATGTTAATTTTTATATATTTGAAAAAAATATTTTTTGAATTTTTAAAAAAATTTTATATGCTTTAATAGAATTTTGATTTGTATGTTTGGTTAGGAGTTGTAAGTTTTTGTATCAAATATCATACGTCACATCAAAAATTCCCCACTCAATTCAAAATTCTTTTAAAAACTCTTTTACCAAATAAAATTTTCACATTCAAATCATAATTCCAAAACTCATAAACTCAAAATGCAACTCATACTTTCAAATTATATGTACAAAACTTTACCAAACACAACCTAAAATATTTCCGGTGTAAAATGGAGACGCTGACAAGAAAAATGTGTTTTTCATTTTATTTTTCGATGCTAAAAACAAAAACGCACAGAAAGACCCGTCTCTCCAACCCTTTCCTCAGTAAAACCCATCTCTCTCATCCTACTACCAAGATTAAATTTCTTCTATGGGTCTCAATGAGATCTGTATGTGTATCTTAGGATGGGGGATTTGCTTTTGTTGTCCATTAATATAGAAACAAATTGATAGAGGCAAACTGTTTGTTGTTATCAAATATCCAAAAGACAATCGAAATCATGTCTTCTCAACTGAAGTTTCACATTCCAACAACTACCACAAAAATAGAGCACCGTAAAATTTCGATATTGGAAAGGGATGTGACGGTGGTTGATAGTGAGGGTTGTGAGTGTTTGGGTTTGGGAGTCTCTTTTGATTTTTACACAGTTGAAAGAGATGAAATTGCAATGTTGCTTTGTGGTCGTGGTGAAAGGTGGAAGAAGAATTTGACTTGTTTTGAGTTTTGCGAACATGAGGGGAAGGGATAGGAAAACAATTATTTGGTTACGTGGCAATTTTATATTGGTTTACCGTAAAATTGGAGTGCACGGTACGTCCGTGTAAAACTTAAAGCCCAACAAAAACACTAGTGTTAGTTATAAAATATTCAAATGAATTTTGAGATGGGCTTTGATAGAGACCCCCTCCAATCACTATTCTTATCACCCACACACACACGTGGCGGTGATGATTGGAGGAGAAGGAAAAAAATAAAAATAAAATAAAATATCGAACCAATGAGAGAGAGAGGGGTCAAGGGAATGAGGGGAAAAGAGGGTCCAGCTCTTTTTCCTTTTGAGATATATTATGAAATATATAGCGTTAGTTATGAAATATTCAAATGAATTATGAGAAATGTGGAAGTGACTATAAGAAAAGTCAAAGCCCAACAAAACACTAGTGCAGTTGTCGACAACAACTACACAACTTATCATAATCAAAAATGCTAGAGGCCCTAAAAATTTTATCAAAAATTTTACCAAATGTCTTATATGGGTGTGGGACTCACATGGGACCCACATTGTGTGGGTCCCACACCCATGTGAGACATTTGGTAAAACTTTTGGTAGAATATTTGGGGTCTCTAGCATTACTCAATCATAATTGCAAGATCTACACAAAAAATAAAAAAATAAACTAATTCAGAAAATAATCACAAAATCAAACCTAACTGTCTCACATATGATATGTAATTAATTTGTGTGTAATTTAAATAAATAAATTAAAAAAAAAAAACAGCAAGACCCATATTAGAGAACAAAGCTAAAAAACCAAAAACAAAATACACTCAATCTCCCACCCCAGAAAACAACATGCAGAAGCAGAACAATGGCCAGGACTGAAGTCCAGCCAACCAGGGATTAGAGCTTCAGAGCACAATGGATCCAAGACAACATAAAGACGGTAATAGTAGGAAAAAAATAATACTAAAAATTCAGAAAAAATATTTTAAAAAGTCATTAAAAAAATACATTTACGCTGTGTTTGGTTGGGAGATTTGAGGAGAGATTTGGAAAGGGAAAGAGAAAAATTAAGTGAAATGTGAATAAAATATACCTACATTTCACCTAGTTTCATACACTTTTTCCCTTTCCCTTTCTAAATCCCTCCTTAAATCCTTCGATCAAACACAGCATTACGGATTACAATCATTTTAGATGGGTTTACGTCACTCCAACTTAAGTTTCAAGATATAATTTTTCGTGATTTAATTTGGAGTGTTGCCAATCAGACAGAACAAAAGTGTTGCCAACCAGGGAATAGATGTATCAAAGACAACATAAAGAATGCAAAACAAAACTTAGAATTGCAAAACAGAATACCATTGCAGCAACCATCAACCCATTGAAACAACAATGTTAAAACAAAACCAAAATTGAAAACACGTTCATAGCAGCAGCATAAGAAGTAACTAACTCATCTCCCAAAATTGAATCAATCGCTTTAATCCAAAGCTGAATCACCATTAACACCACCAAGAACATAGAGCACAAAAGTCCCTGTTCAGCACAAAGGTCCCTCAAATTTTAAAGGAAATTCAGGACTTCGACTTCTTTAATTTTGTATAGCAAGGGATATTTGAATGTGTTTTTATTTACCCAAGTTGCAAAAGAGTATTAAACAATTTCAGAACATGGGTATGTTCTGAAATAAAGAGAAGTTGCTTCGTCTATTTCGCAACTAAAAAAATGTCACTACTAGAAAATTGACTTTTTGCGACTGCCTATTCAGCCGTGGAACAAAATATATTTGGGACAACATAATATGAGACAAAAGTAGGTGATAGTAAAAAGTCTCAATTTTTGAGTGACTTTAAACCTCATTCAACCCGTAGGAATCAATGCCCAATTTATTTCTCCTATTTCTTTTTATTTATTTGCTCCATTCCCAGTTTTGCCCTAGACAGGCATTAAAACCAGTACGATTCGACATCGCTCTCTTTCTCTGTCTCCCCCTCTTCTCTCTTCTCCTCGATCTCTCAGTCTCTCCCTCGATCTCTGACTCTCTCTCGATCTCTCAATCTCTCTCTTGATCTCTATGTCTCTCTCGTACAATCTTGTTCTCTCTACATCTGCGTACACATTATCTGACCTTTTTTAGATAATTTTTCTTCTCCTAAAAATCTCTATATGCCAGTATATATATGAATTTATATATGTATCTCTATGTATTGATTGAATAATCATTCTTATTTTATTTTCAGGTTCTCGACTGATCCAATCATTGATTGGCAGCGGTGGAAAAATCAACTCCTTTGAGAAGAGAAACCCTAACTTTCTCATTGGTGGTAAGTTCTAATCTACTTGTTTACTTGTTTGTTCTGGTTTTGATCTTGTTTAGATTTGTATTGAACTACTCTTTGTTAGCTTTTTGTTTACTGTTTAGGAATTGATTTCAATTTGTTAGCTTTTGTAATTTGAATGCCATGTTTATTGACAAATGTGTTCAGTTAAAATACAGTTAATGTGTTGATTATTGTTGATGTTGTGATTAATTGGTGCAAATTTCAACATAGACGAATGGGAAATTAGTTTTTGTTTCCAATTCCAAATGGAGTAGGAGTATAATTTGATGAATATTTTCCCAAAAAAATAAAATAAAAATGATTAGATGATTACAACTAAGAGCATATATTTTATGATAAAGAGTTGCTACCGTTTACATCTTAAAACTAGAACTAGAACTACAAGACAATTGGGAATACATTATATAATATAAGCAAAGACGTTGTAAGGTCTTTATTGATGAAAACTTCAATCTATTTTTCTCAAATTTTTGAATTTTTATAATGTAAAAATCTATGTGTCATATTATTGGTTTCATCATTTTTTTTCTTTTTTAATTTTAATTATCAATATGGCAATACCTTTCAAATTTTGTCCATTAATTAGAGAATCTTTGGAATTTTCAACAATATGGAAACTTTCTATTTTTTAAATTGATGATGAAAATCTCAATATATGTGTCTTAAATTGTTAGTGACAATTGATTTGTAAACCACTTGTTTTTCCTTAATTGGATAGTAAATTGAATTAAAAAAAATTTGAGGACTTCTTGTTTTTTCCTTTGTAGATTTTTTTGGTTTTTGCTTTCGAGGACTTCTTGTCCTCCTTTGTACTTCTCTTTTCTCTTTTTTTAATAAAATTCTTCTTTATTGCTGATCCCAAAAAAAAAAAAATTGAAATAATTTTTTTTTACAATATAATAATTGAAGTATCAAGGGTTTTGCTGCTTCTGTAGCCATTATCTCTGTACCCATGTCATTTCTAATTTTCCTAATATAGTCGAAGATGTTTTATTAGATCAGATATGTTGGGCTCAGTAATGAAACGCCATATGGTGTCATGAAGTTTCTTCACACTGCTAAATGTGGCCCTGGTTTTCCCTAAGATAGTTTCTTTACAGGTATTATATGGTCAATTCTAGGTCAGAAATTAGCAACCCATCATTGGTGTATGTGTGTGTGTGTATGTGCTATCTGCAAATTCAATGTTTCTAGTTGATTTCTATGCTTATACATTGTCAGCAACTTGACTTCGCTAGTGATTTTCATCATCTCAAACTTGTAGAAAGTAGAAACTATAAAATGTTGTGTTCGGAGATGAAATTAGTGATATATAAACTGGAAAGGTTTCTTTTCTCCTTTGTTGCTTTTTGGATGAGATCTATCTATTTTGTAACACAGAACAGTAAGCAGGTTTACCTTTTGCATTTTAGACATTTGTATTACCTTTTTCAGTCCATCTTTTGAAAAGTACTGCTAAGGCAAGCTTGTCTTCTGAAGCTTCTAATTGAATATATTCAATTTTATTTTTATTTCCATATTAGTTTTGTATGTGAAGCATAGCTGGCTTACAGTTTGCTGCAAACCCCAAATTTGATGAGTTAGGGATACTTGAGTTTATGTTTTATGCCTTTTCTGGATGAGCAGTAGTTTATATGTTTTGTATTCAACATACTGTATATCTTTCTATAACCTGCTTATGGCCAAGCCCTTTATATAGAACATGGATAACAAAGTTGGAAGGGGTCAAGAAATTATAGCGCAACATTTTCAACAAATGAATACATGTGTTTTATTTTATTTTTATAATTTTGTTAGGTCTTTATCTGGATTTGTTTCCCATGCAGCATGCAACATGTGCTGCAGAGAAAACCCAAACTATTACAAGGCAGTCATCTTTTTTTTTTTTTTTTATCAGCAAAGAAAATCTTTATTAATGACGAAACCGTACATTAATATGGGAATACATCAATAAGGATGAAAAAGAAAACATGAGAAAAAGGAAAACCAAGCATAGTGTTGGTGAGAAACCAATACTAGCTCACAGGACCGCAAACACTTGATGCCACCACTCAAAAACTAGCTCAACAACTTGTTGCCACCACGCAAAGACTATCTTAACAAAAGCATATAACCCACTAAATGCTCCAGTGTTGCTTACTTGTTGCCATCGTACTTCTTTCTTAGACTTATCCCTCCTATTTGGATTTCTCTTTGTCCTTTAGTTCTAGCTTAATAATCTTATTCAGAACATCATCTTATTTCCCATGAAAATTGATGCCAAGAGATTTACCCAATTATAAAGTGGTTTTAGCTTCATTGAGGAGTAGGTTGCTCGGGCTAGTAACATCCTCAGACAGATCTGAACGAGTTATCGCAGCTGTTGCTGGTCTGAAGATGACAGACTATAAGGCAGTCATCTACTATTACCGTCACTCATATTCAAGGTAGTTCTCTCATTATTGATGTTGTTCAATTTCATTCTTTCTGCATATTGTAATTTACTCGTTGTGTAGCTTAATATTTTGTCATCTCTCTATGTGGTTCATCTATGTGGAAAACATTGAATTTGCAGGATATAGATTGGATAAACAGGCTGGCTTTCCAACATATTAATATCTGTGTAGGATATAGATTGTTTAAAATCATGGCTCTCCTAGAAGCCTTTAGATAACCTCTTCTTAAAGATTGTTCCTCTTATTGGTCACATTAGAGGTAACCCTGTTTCTCTTATCTCTTCCAACATGGAAGAACATTTATGGCCCAATAGTTCTGATATATGCTCCTTAAAAAGTAATGAATTCATTTAGTTTTTAACTGAATTAGATAGTGAAGTCTATAAGTGCATTAATTCATGAACTTCAATCAATGCCCATAAAGGTATTATGCATCCCTGATTAGTAAATCCCATCTCCTGCTAGAAGCAAGTCACAAAAACAATTTACTTTCTTCTGACACTGTATTCTCTAAATGTTATGCCCTTCATCCTTTAATCTGTTGCTATATATTTTGTTGATAGGGAAATTTTTCCAAGTTAAACTTTGACTTTACACAAGTGTGACTACTATGGGCAGTTCTAAGAATGGTGTACAGATCCATTGGAGTCAAAATGTGGTAGCAACCTTTTTATGTAGCATAGATAACTTAGCTAACAAAAGAGTCTCTCTCACTTTAACATGCAAGAGCACAACACCAATAGAGGAGTAAAGAACATGGTCGAAGAAAAAGCGAAGAAGCAATGCAGAATATGAAGAAGAATAAGAGTAATAATAATAAAGAAGTTCCAAAACAGAAAGAGCATCACATAGTTTCATGGTCTCAAGAGGTCATTTTCTTCTCCTTTACTTCCTCTACTTTGTTCTCTTAATCGCTTGACTGGTTGGTTTGTTAATATTTAATGCAGGGATTACTTGACTTGCAGGATGATGATATACTTCGCAAGCAAATTCGTAATCATGGAACTGAAAAGTAGAGATTTCTAATCAGTTTTCATTTTTGTCATATTGATGTGATTAAAGGTCAGTTTTGATGAATGAAATTGATGGTTTTTATTGGAATGGATGTTTGCAGTTCGCCTATCATTGTATCAAAATTCAAGGATAAAACAATTAGACAATGTCGAAGAAGGTTTAAACATAGCTTTACCTATGGCCTGAATGCAAGTTATAGATTTAATATTCATATATATGAAAGGCATATTATGTAAATCTGATTACATGAGTTTGTAGAGGCATGTGCTTGTATCATGGCTTATGAAAGGCATATTATGTAAATTTGGTTATTGTAGACACCCATTTTTAACCGCCCTTACGACTTGGGCGCCATCGATTGCACACCCAATGATGAATGTATATGGTTGTCAAATGCTCAAAGTCCTCAGCAGAATGCCTCAGTTTTGAGCCTCAAAACCCTGTAAACCTTTTGCCTTGTTTTTGGACCAACACAGCAGTTTTTCAAGCCTAAACATCTTGTGACCTGCAGGCCCACTAGTGTGGACTGTGACCACTATTGTGAATTGTCGGCCAGTAATGTGGCTTGCCGGCCACTTGTGTGTTTTTTCATATATTTTTTCCAACTGTCCTAGCTATTTCCATAGATGCATACACTTGCCCACACGTGTCTGTATGGATATTTCTGAGGGAGTCTCATGGTTTTCTATATGTAGAGGACCCCCCTCTTGCTTTCAAGGTTAGAAAAATTTGGAGCAAAACTTTTCTTTCTCTCTAAAATTCTCTCTCTCTTCTCTCTCTCTCTCTCTCTTGCAAGTTCTTAAGCCTTTACCTATACACTCTAAACCAAACCTTGTGTATTTGGGCTGAGGTACTTTTGAGCTTACTTTTAGCTCTTGAGGGTGCGTAATTGTTGGTTTGCAACTCAAAAAGGGTATTCCTCTTTAAGAGGTATAATTTTTAACTTGTTTCCCTTCTTTATTTGCCATCTTTTCTACTATTTTTGGACTATTTCTTGGACTATTTTTTACACTGATTTTTGGGCTGAAACTTGTGGTTTAAGGCCATTGAGGGTGGAGGGGTGGATCAATCTTGTTTGCACCTAACTTCTTAGGCCTTTGTACTTGTGTTTCCCACTTTTCTATTATCTTTTTTTGAGCTTTTTACTACTGAATCTCAGAGTTTTTTCAGAGGCTAAAATCATGTTTTGAAGTCCCAAAAATGGAAGGGATAGCCTCCCTTCCTTGTGCTTGCTTACTAGCTTAACTTGCTCCATGTTGTAGCTTATTGTTTTAACTATTTTTGTCTTAATTCCAACAAGTTTTAGGACTATTTTAGGACTGTTTTCAGTTTTTCATTACATTTGAGCTTTGTATAGCATGCTTGTAGTGTAATGGTCCTCATAAGTTTTGTAGTTTAGGCCTTAGCCACCAACCTATTTGAGTTGATAGTGTTTATTTCTTGCTTTTTATACTTATTTTCATCTCTAATCACCTCTGCAACCTCCCTCATTTCTTGACTTTTTCTTTACTTTGAAAGTTGTTTCAAACTACTTGCTTGTTTAAGATTGAGAAAGAAGTATTGTGCTTAATGGTTTAATCCCTTTGGGGGTTCATTACCAACGGCATGACACTTCTCTCATGCCTAAAACAACACTTGGTTTGGTACTCCTTTACATTAGAGGACTTAAAGCTCATTTTTGGACTTAATGAACTACGAAATGGATGCTAATTAAAATGAAGTAATAAAATTGGGACTAAAAGTGAGGCAAGATAAAATCAACTTGGTTCAATCGGACGTTAATTGAACATATTGAGTCTTGAGTCATTTCATACTTGTTAGTGATGTAAACGGTTTAAGAGTCAATGTCAACCACTTCCCTTGATCAATCCATGATAGGGAGGGGGTTTTGAGCGTCTTTAAATTGTGCATTTATCGAATTATGTCCTTGGTTCATAAGTCGTCACGCAATGAAATTGCGTCGATTGATGGCTTGCAAACCAAACCCCCTCCTTTGACCTGTTTGTTGATAAGGACAGGCAAGGTGGACAAGCATCCCTTGAGAATACTCTGGTTTGTGCTTTGTTTGTCCTCTGTTGTTGCAGGGCAGAAACTAACCTTAGTGGCCGGCAGGCTATTTTTTGTGGCCAGCAGGCCACTTCTTCTGGACGGCAACCCACTATTAGTGGCCTACCGGCCACTACTTCTGGTTTGCCGGCCACTTTTTTCAAGGCAGGCAATGCTCTTTTTCCAGCAAAGCAGAACAAAGCTGAGGTGAAAAACAATGCATTTTTCTAAACTGTGACTGTGCAACAGAGGCATTTCAGTAGCAAAACGAAGAGCATTATCGGGTGGAAATTAACATCCATCCATGAGCCGTCCCTCAATCCTCGGGATTTATTAAATGATAATGTAATAGTAGTAGTGTTGTGCTTAAAGTAACAAGTTTGTAACTAATTAGTTAGAGTAGCTATGTGTTGTACTTATTTTTAGTTAGAATAATTAATTAATTTGTTGTTGTAATAATTAGTTAAGTAGCTTAGCTAAGTTATTCATTTGGGTTTGTAATAGTTAGTTAATTAGGTAATTAATTAGCTAGGACATTCATTTGGACCCTTCTACAAGAGGGCAAACATGTAATAATGTGTATGTCTTCTAACCTCACGTCTTTCTCCCTTTTATTTACTTGCTTATGATGGGTAGTTTTAGAACATCATGTTTCTTTTAGCATTACTCATGTTTGCATCCACTTGTCTTGCATGCATCGAGACTCGGTTCATTATTTTAACAATGCATTGTCGTTTAAATACTTCGTTGAAAATGTGTTTAAACCGCATGCTATGAAGTTGTTTCAAATGACATAACTAGTAACCGAGCTTATTAGGTGCATATCGCATATGTTACATTAGTCATGTTGTATTAGTTAGGAACATACATGTTTTCTAACTCTTTTGTTTCTTTTGGCTCGTCTTGGAGTACTAGGTGAGCATTTTTGTGCTTTAGCATATTGCACGAATGTGATTGTTGCCATGTTTAGCATGCTTGCCATGAGACTAAGTGTTTAATTGATATATTTGCTTGAGTGCCTATGGATGAAGACTAATTGCTTGAATTAGAATAATTTGAGTAATGTATATATGTGATCACTTTTTCAAGTGGTACATATTTGAAGCAATTTTGCAAAACAAACTTAAAATCAAATGTTCCAATTTTTGCAAATAAGTCTATACTTTTGTACTCATTACATAGTAATGTTAGCCTAATAATCGGAACAAGTGCATATAATGTAAATAAGATTCACATCATGATTAGTAGAGGCCGATCTTTGATTGGGCAAGTGGGGTGCTCAATTCATGACCTTTCCCTTTGTACCTAAGTTTCCGAGTCGAGACAATCTTGGTGACGGGTTTCCTAAATTTTCCAAAATATTTAGGTGGCGATTCTGTATCTGGCAAAGCAGTTTATTTTTGGCATTTTGATTCCAAAAGATTTGCCGGATTTGGACTCTTTTGTGTTTATTTATTTCACATTGCACTTGTGAGATCAGATTCAAAACCACGAGAGCCTGAACTGTAAGGCTAGTCGTCTTCCGAAAGGAGCACGAAAAGTCGAGCTACAGTTTATGGTGACTCTGCTGGGGATTTAGAGAACTTGACTTGAAATTCATGATGTCAAATTTTATTTATACTTATATGTTATTTGCATTGCATTTGCATTGGTGTGCTTATGTCACTGTGTTTGCCATCTACTATTCCTGGATAGATTGCCGGAGGCTTGCCCAAAAGCTTGCCAAAAGGCTAACCGGTTGTAGGCTCTGCTATGTTGGGAACACAACCCTTGGATCTGGACTACTGCTGTACTATTTGATCCTCCTTTCACTTCTCGATGTTAGGTGCGAGAGGTATATTAGGTAGTCTTGCTAAGGTACCCTCTTTAACCATTCGGCCTAGTTACATATAGTAAAGCTTCAGTGAATATTCCAAACTAGGACAAGATGCTCACTGAAATGCAGGATTGTGTGAAACCGCTTGTGTGAAATAGTGAAACCCTAGTTCCTGACAAAACTAGGACAGGGTAACCCTACCCCCTCACAAGGGTGTTTTTGGCTCTCTCTAAACTAGTATGTGCTATACAGTGAAACTGTACAGAAATGTACATGGCAATTGCAAATTTGGTATTTGGTTTAAGGGCAGAATTTAGTGTGAAGTACAGTCCTACAGCTATTGATCATATGTGTTGATAACATCTTAGCTGAGGTGCTATATGGTTTCTGAAAACTACTCTTTTGCTTTATTTCTTTTGCTAGGTAGTTTAAAACCATAGCTTCAGAAAGTTCGATATCCTCAAGTACTCTGGACCTGAGTCAGAAGAGTTTGTAAAGTCGGGGATCTTGTTTGGGGACAACCCGTGTTTACCTCACTCCAACTGGTTACAAGATGGAGGAGAATCAGACAGCATTCACCAGTTCAGTTTTTACACCAGTCACCCCTCAACTCACTTGTGTCCAGTCCGATTCAAGGACAGTCATTTATTTCAAGCCCAGCATAAGATCAATCGCCTGTTCCAATGACACAGTATCCCCCAATCAGTATGGAAGAATTGATACATCATCTGCAGCAGACAGTTGAGACCTTACAGCAAGATGCTGCCCGCCAGGCCGAGATCACGACCCGTCAGGCCGACGTTAAAACTAGGATACAACAACAGCAACCCTAGCCGGCTGCGGCCTCTGCATCCCATGCACTCCCAGCACCTAGAGCCACCGCTCATACTGCCAATGTTCAAGAAAACCAAGGCAATCCAACAAAGCCAATCCCAATACAAGCCTCCAAAACCCTTGTTTATCTGACTGAGGCTTCGTTCGAGTTCGAGGTTGACCCAACTGTACTCAAGGTCAACAAACTGGAAAAGTTATTCAAGAGGGCACAAGGGCTTAACTCCATCTCGGACATAGAGAATGGGTATACTAATTCTGCAGTTACATTATCGGATCGGTTTAAAATGCCGCACATTAACCATTTTCACGGTTCTGGAGATCCAATGGTTCACCTTCGGCTGTTTTCAGATATCCTGCGGTCGATGGGCCTGACTAGACTACAGAAGCTGTCTCTCTTTGGTCGCACCATGTCGGGTATAGCGGCCATATAGTATGCTAAGTTAGAAGACTCTGTCAAACAGAATTGAGAAGAAATGGTTGAGGCCTTTGTTGCGCAGTATTCGTGTAATACATTGATTGAGGTCACAACTTGTGATCTCGAGGCAACACGCCAAGAGCCAAATGAGGGTTTCTCTGAATTCGTGACAAGATAGAGAGCTAAAGCCTCGATGATGACCACGACGCCTTCCGAGAAGGATCAGATCAGGATGGTTGTCCAGAATCTACACGGCAAGTTGCTGCAAAAGATGATTGTCCTACCTCTGTTCACATTTACAGAACTCCATGAAATGGGAGGGCAAATCGATGATGCCATGAAACAGGGGCTTATTACAGATGAGAAAGAGTTGGCAAAAAGGCTGTTTGTTCGCAATTCCAAGACGTAAGTGTTGTCACCACAACCAAGACTGCCGACCCTTTTGCCAACACAAGCTCACAAACACTGTCCAACCCTACCCAATCTCAGAGGACTTTTAACCAACTTTACATGACTCTATCTCAAGCCATGAAAGTGCTAGTCAAGAAAGGGCACCTCAAACCCTTAGAACCGCCCACTTCCTGATCCTCTCCCACCTAAGCACAACCCCACAAAATACTGTGCGTTTCACCAACAGCATGGTCATGACACTGACCAGTGCTTTCAATTACGTCATGAGATTTAGGATCTCATTGACAAAAAGGTGATTGCTCCACCTCAGAAACCAAACGTGACCACAAATCCACTCCCAGCCCATAATCAAGTCCCTCCACCTCGAAATCTCAACCTGATCCATACACTGGCCACCTCTTATGACCCTAACGTATATATTACTCCCTCCTACCTACCAAAACTGACGTTGTTCATTCCGGAAGGCACAGATCTGTGCATGATGGACATGTTTAACCCTCAACCCAAGCCTGTGGTGATGAGACTTATAGTGGAAGGGAAGTCGGCTTTGGAGGAAGGTACTAGCCTATTGTCGGAGTGTCGAGGACTTATCTAATAGGGTGTATGATCCGAGTTGCTACATTGTGTCAACTGGTCAAATCAAGCTTGAATTGGTGCTGCCAACTTTGGTAGACGTCAATGTGGTCAGGAAAGATGGCCCAAGCCAGAGGTTAGATAATCTAGCAGAACTCGAGGAGGATTTGGATAACCTGCAATTCTTTAATGAGCAAGATCAGGGAAATGTACAGATCAGGTGGTTTGACATGAATGAATCAACTTGATAACACTGGATGGCTGAGTAATGAGCCAGACAAGGAAGAAAAAACTGGGATGAAACCAGAAGGAAATGAAGAAGAAACTAGGATGAAACCAGAAGGAAAGGAAGCAGAGATAACTGTAGTAGCCGGAGGGCTGATAAGAAAGAAAAGTTGTCGGAGAGCGTTGGTGTGGAAAACCCAGCCCCGGAAGTGGGCACTGTGAACACTGTGGACACCGAACAGGAAGCTGCACTGAGCAGTTTGAATGAGAAATGATTGAAGACAGCTGAGAAGCCGTAATGGCCCAACACCCTGTAGGGGATACCTATGATGTAAATGTGATACGAGTAGAGCCAGACAACTGTTTGTCGGCTGCTGAGGGTGAATGGTGGGACGACAATGATCTGCATCTCACCCACACCGACAAAGACTGGGGCGATTACCTTCCGGACAATATGTGATATGCCGAGGAAATAGACCTTCTGACAAAAGTGGACAGTATTTTAAGCCGCGGCACCTAGATCAAGCAGAGGCATCTGGAAAAGACAAGAGGCCGAGAAACAAAAAGAGAAACAACTAGAAGAAGAGGTAGTGTTGAAGCAGCTTAAGAAAATCTAAGCTGACATCTCCATCTGGGGTCTTCTCATGGCCTCCCGAGTACACCGACAGGCAGTGTCATCGGCAATGGACAAGGCTAAATTGTCCATTGACACCACGCACAAGTAGCTTGTGGGTTTGATCATTCTGAGTGGTGCCAGGCCAATGCTTACCTTCTCTCACAAAGAGTTGCCGCCGGAAGGCTCAGCTCACAACAAACCGTCGTGCATATCTGTGAAATCTAGGGAGAAATGGGTGCGGGTGTTGGTAATACCGATTCGGCCATCAATGTTTGTCCTTCTTGCACCGCCTATGCAATTGGCCTCAAACCAGCGGACTTTGTTCCCACAGCCCAAGTAATTTAGGCATATGATAACACGAGTAGAGAGGTCATCGGCACAATACAAGTAAAGTCTATGTGGCCCAGCTGAGCAAGAGGTTGAGTTTCATGTCTTGGATGTGTCGGCTACCTTCAACTTGTTGTTAGGGAGGCCCTGGTTGCACCATGTGAAGGTTGTTTCTTCCACACTTCAACAAATGTTGAAGTACCCTCATAGAGGAGGAGTGGCAATTGTTTTTGGGAATTCATCCATCCATCCATCGCCAGAGGTGAATACGCTGGTACGGAGATCAACCATGGCAAGGAGGATGTATTCCTCTCGGGGTTCACTCTGGCTGAAGCCCGGGTAGTGCAAACCATTTTGGCCTCAAACGAAGGCATGTACATCAGCAACCAATCCATCTATTTCATGAACAAACTGCAGCACATTCCAGGAATGGGACTCGGAAGGAGTGGTTGGAAAGGTGTTGTTGTGCTAACAAATGTGCCATACAACTGTAGACGCGCCCCGGGGGAGGGCCTTAGTGCTACAGTTCGGACTCGAATTGTCACGGTTCTTAATCCGAACCAAAGAGTCCAAATCCGGCAAATCGTTTTGAGAAAACAGATTTTTAGAAAAGAAGTGCCAAACATGGACTGCTTTGCTAGATACAGAGTCGCCACCTAAATATTTTTTAATGTGGGAATTTAGGAAAACCCTGACTCGTTTGCCTAAGGCCACGTGTCCGTCATCACCAAAGTTGCCTCGGTCGGGAACTTGGGTACGATTGGGGAAGGTCAGCAATGAGCACCCCCTCTCGCCCGATCCGAAGATCGGCCTCTACTAACCATGATATCTTGTTTTGAAAACGTTATATGCTCTTATTCCGGTTCTTAGCCTAGATTTACGATGTGATGCGCACAACACAAAAGTATAGACTAGATCGCCTAATTTGGAATGAAGCATTGCATATCCGTTTGTTTTTTAAAAAAAGTGATTTGAAATTTGCTACTCGCAAGTAGGCTAAAACACGGATTTCAATGAGTTGTCCCAACTCAAACAATCCAACCTTCACCCACAGGCATTCAAGCAGTTATATCACATAAGCATCTAGCCACATGGTAAAGCATGCTGACATGTTAACATTCACACTCATGCAAGATGCTAAAGCATGAATACTTACATCGTACTCCGAGCCAAAACAAAGGACATGTTAGTAATCATGCATGATCCAAGTCCATGTTAAATGGCTAATGCAACGCATACAGAATGTCACTAGAATAAGCTCGGCTAATCCTAGGATGGCATGTGGGATGCAACAAGTAGCACGTATTCAAGTTAGATTTGGAATACTATGCTATTAGTATGATGCGCCGAGCCCGGTGCATGCAATACTGATGAATGATGCACGCATGCATAGCATAAGGTATGCTAATTTAAATATGTCCTAATACTAACCATCAAAGCAGGTAAGTAAAAGGAAGAAAGAAGTGGGGGTTGGAAGACATGCACACACGCACCCACACTTATTACAAATATGCCCTCATTCGGAGGGACCGAAAGAATAATACAGATTTAACTAACCTACAAGCTAATTAAATATTACAGACCAATTAAACTAGTTAAGCAAATTAACTAATCTAATAAAACAATAAACAGCCTCGGGAAGAGGGCCCAATGCAATGCATGCTCGGCTCCGCTCGGAAGTCCACTGCCACGCACAAGTTGCCTCTGTCCACACTGTTTTCCTTCTCTGATTATTGCAAAATTCCCAAGGTGCACTCTATGAACCCTGTGGGATACCACCGGCCAAGGGAAATGGTCACCGACCAAAGTAAATGATCACCGGCCACTGGAAATGATCACCGGCCATCAATTGTTGGTCGGTCGGCACTAAAGATGGCCGGCCGGCCGGCCAAACCTTCCTGCAGAATCCTGTTTTGACAGCAGCAGAGGGCAAAACAAGGCATAGCAATGCATTCCAAGCCAATGTGTGCACCAACACATCCCTTATCATGTTTGTGACTCAAAGGGACATGGTTCTCGATTCTCGGACCACCAATTGCGCATTTCGATGCGTGATGGCCCAAGAAACCAAGTTATGCACTTTGATTTCAAATGAAATGCACATAAACGAGCAAGGAGCTCAACCTCTATCATATTCAATTCAAGCGGCTAAGCATGTATGTCAATGCAATGCAACCTAGACATATGAGCTAGTATGCAACATGAGCAATGCGAACAAGCATACAAGGCATGTGACAATCATGCTAACCAATAAGTATGCCAAATACAATTGGGATGTTTAAGCATGCAAGTAAGCATGTGACTTCATTCAATCATGCCACAACACATGGAGCAAGCATGTTAAACAATCTAAACATGTGACAACACACAAGTATGCAACAACACACAAGGTGAGCATGCAACAACATGCGAACTATGGACCTAAACTAATTTGGACAGCTCTATACTAAGCCCAAAACAGTGGCTAACATGCTCAAGAATGAAGGCAAAATGACATGCAAACATGCATGCACACAAGGACCAACACTTAGGCATATAAAAACAACTCTCAAGCATACTTAAGAGGATGCAAACATGGACAAATGGCATGCATTATAAGCTTTGAAAATCATGTTAGAGAAGGTGCTAAACCAATCTACAATGCAAGCTAAACATGCAACAATGGTCCAAGGACTTAAACCATGATCATGTGACACATGAAGCAAATGACCAAAGTGGACCAAAACAGTCCCAAATCATGCAAAAGTAAGCCCCAAAAACCACTTAGATGGCATCTAAATGATCTAATCCTAAAGGCATACACAATGGCACAAACATGGAGGATGAAACACCAACCTCTTAAAGCATGAAAGGGGCATCAAATGCAAGCATACAAGCATACCATGAGGACTGAAATGACATGACAAGTGGTTCCAAACCACTGAAATGATGCAAGGATGGCATGCTAGAGAGGTCAATGCTTAAGGCATACAAGAGAGGTTACATGGTAGCTATACAAAGCAAAGCATGGACGACCCAAATGACCCAAAACAGACCTTTAGCATACTAAAACAAGCATATAAGCTTCACAAAGCTAAGTCAAAACATGCTAGAAACAAGGCTCAAAGCACAAGGCATGTTAAGGCTAAAACATGGCATTACATGACAAGTATGCAAGGCATGCAAGGTGTGTCTAAACCAAGTAAAAATAGAGCTATATTATGACATAATAAGCACAAATAACAGCTAGGACATGGCCAACATGAACCTAAATTAGATGCTCACACATGAGGCTTAAATGGCCCTTTTTAAGGACAACAAGGAGAGGGGGTGGCCCTCTCCTTCTTAGGACCTTGAGGCACCATCCTCACCACTGAAATCCCTCAAGATTTCAGTGGTGAGGAGGTCCAAACAAAGTGGTCACGGAGCTCACCAAAATAGCACAAAAATAGGGCCAAATAAGGCCTAAGAGGGGTCAAACACCTCCAAATAACAAAACACTCTTAAACAACTATTTAAAGCACTCAAAAACCAGACTTTTATTAGTTATACACAAAGTCTAAAAACAGTTGCAAGATTGATTAAAAAGCTATGCAAAAATGGGGAATAAAGGGTGAAGTTCTTACCCTTGATGACCCTCTTCACAAACAATGCTCCAGCTGGTTCTTCATGCTTGAATTCACTCAAGAACACCAAAAACAGCTCCCTAGTACCTCGGTAGCCAAGGTAAGGTGTAATGGTAGGTGTTTGTGCACAAAACTAAGACTAAACACACACAAGGCAAAAGAGAGAAAGATATAGAGATAGAATAGCTACAACTATGAACTAACCCTAACTCAAAGCTCCCTCTGTATTTTTTTGTAACCCTAAGGGAGGGAGAAGAGGCCTCCTCTTATAGACAATCCCTCTTGCAAAGCTTCTCAAGTAAGCTAGTCAAGAGGAAAATCCCTCCATACACGTGTATGGAGGGGAGCAAACGTGTATGCCAGCTAGCACAGCTGGCATAAAAATATCTGCAAAAGCAGATGCACAGTGGTCGGCTGGCCAAAAATGCAATTTGACCAAAATAGATGGCCGGTCGACTACAAAAGGTGCCGATCGGCCAAACATTTGGCCGGTGGCAACAAACCAGTGGCCGGTGGCCTCAAGCCATGGCCGGTGATGTGTGGGGATGGTCAACAAGCCTTTCCCTGGCCCTCAAAGGCAAAACACAAGTGTTTGGTGCAAAATCAGACACAAAACAGTCGAGTCGAGAGATCCTGAGGCAAGACACGTGGCCGAAACCTCCGGGAACTCAAGACGAACACGAACATGGGTGATCACCGAGTGTTCAGGCGAAGACATCCAAGTCTTGAGGACGGTCAAAAATGGGGTGTCTACAACAACCCACATGCCTTTGGACTGGGCTATGTGCCCACCAAAGAGGACTAGATAAGAAAAGGAAAAGAAATGAGAAGCAGAGCCAAGGTTAAGCAAGCCGGGAAACATTATGAACTCATCCACAGGCCAATCTAGGGGACACAGAATGGCCGCTTTATTCTGGAGGGAGAAGACTTCCTTTTTTTGTGGCTTTCCTGAGCCTTGGGTGAATTCCACAAAGCACGTGTTCCTAGGTTCGAGATCTTCTTTG
This sequence comes from Camellia japonica, assembly GCA_030407325.1. Classification (NCBI taxonomy): domain Eukaryota; kingdom Viridiplantae; phylum Streptophyta; class Magnoliopsida; order Ericales; family Theaceae; genus Camellia; species Camellia japonica. Next base: position 24,675,401 of record JAPPVO010000019.1, on the reverse strand, counting down.
ACCTGCAACTGTAGGACAGTGATAATAACGAAAAAGCCGAACCAAGCATCAAAGCTGAACAGGGCACATAAGGTGACTTAGATGGCAGCGAACTTGGAGTAAGGGCAACACTGGCTAGTCTCCTGACAGATCCTGCGATCAACCTAGAGAACTTGGGGGGATAACCTTACTATCTCCGTGATCGGGGAAGAACCGGGTGTCAACCCAACTAGTGAAATTTTGGATGTATTAGGGGCACCATCTCTTACCTAGCAACTAGAGGAAGGCTATTTGTCCAATTCTGAATCGAGTGATGAGCTAGAATCTGATTCTACTGAGTCTGTGAGGTCAGGATCAAATTCAAGTTCTTTTGAGTCTGAGTCTGGTATTTTTGGAGGTGGTAACCTAGATACCAAAGTCCTGTCTAGGTTATCATTCAACTTTTCTTTTGAGTTTATAACCGAAGATCAAAACCTTTTGAATGAGAAATCTGCAGATTCAGTGTACTTTTCTGTGCCGTTGGTTTATTGTATTGACCAAGATTTTTAAAATTTTAATGAAAATGAAGGGAAAGAAATTCCTCTAGCTTTGAAAAACTTGATTAATCGAGAGGAGGAGAGGTTTGCTAAACCCTGTGCTGATGAAATCATTGCCATTAATGTGGGCACTGAGAAGGATCCGCGCCTGGTCTAGATCGGGTCCACGTTGTCTTCGAAGAAACGCGAGCGTTTAATCGTGTTGTTAAAAGATTTCAAAGATGTTTTCGCATAGTCCTACGAAGACATGCTTGGAATCGATACTGAGATTGTACAGCATCGGATTCCTCTTGACCCCGAGGCCTGACCAGTCGAGCAGAAGCCGCATAGAATTCGTCCGGATTGGGCTCTGAAAATCAAGGAAGAGGTCACCAAGCAGATTTCGGCAGATTTCTTGTTAGTATCTAAGTACCCGACTTGGTTGGCCAATATCGTCCCGGTGCCGAAGAAGGATGGTATAATCCACGTGTGTGTAGACTTCTGGGACTTGAACAGAGCTAGTCCAAAGGATGACTGTCCTCTGCCACACATTAATGAATTAGTGGATTTCACTGCAGGTCATGCATTGCTATCGTTTATGGATGGGTTTTCCAGGTACAACCAAATTCTGATAGCACCCTGATGCAACGTAAAACGTGAAATAGCAACAATCTTAAAATCCATTGATTCAAACAAGAATATGGGGAGTAAGATTCCTCTCTAGACTCGTTGATTCACAAAGAATACCGAGAATAAAGGCTCAACTATGGTTGATTCACAAGATTACCCAAAGTTGGATCAAAAGAGTATAAAACTCGAAATATATTAATTCTTAAAAACTATCTTCATTTTGCCCTAAGGCTTACATTCATTATTTATAAGCAAAAAATAGACCTAACTTAATTAGGAATCAACCAGAATTGGCAACTACCAAAATATAAACCTAACTTTAATTAGGAAACAACCAGAATTGACAACTACCATAATGCAATACGGAAATAAGGAAACTAAATAACTAAATAATTCCATAACAATATTAATTTTAAAAAAATAAAATAAAAATACTTATTTTTTAAAATTTAATCTACATCACACCCGAGGACAGAGAAAAGACCGCATTCACTACACCGTGGGGTACCTACTGCTACTGGGTTATGCCGTTTGGTTTGAAAAATGCTGGAGCTACCTATCAGAGGGCTGCGACCACTATTCTACATGACATGATCCACAAAGAGATTGAGGTGTATGTGGACGACACAGGGAAGCTGTCTGTGAGAGCCATTCGATGGTTCTAAGGCTGTTTTCAATTTTCGCCCCGGAACGCCATTTTTTGACTATTTTTAAGGCGATTTCAGCTCAAACTCGAAGACTGCGTATCCTAATTACATTCTGTTAGTTGTCATGGGGAAGCTATCTGTGAGAGCCTCATGGTGGTTCGGGGGCTGTTTTGAATTTTCGCCCCCAGAACACCCTTTTTCGACTAAGTTTAAGGTGTTTTCGGCTCAAACTCCAAGCGTACGTGTCCTAATTACATTCCTTCAGTTGTTATACATCCTAATTGTCATGGGGAAGATGTCTGTGAGAGCCACATAGTGATTTGGGGGCTGTTTTGGATTTTCGCCCCGAGAACACCCTTTTTCAACTAAGTTTAAGGCGTTTTCAGCTCAAACTCCAAGCCTACGCATCCTAATTACATTCAGACGGTTGTCGTAGGTCCTAATTGTCATGGGAAAGCTATCTGTGAGAGCCATATGGTGGTTTGGGGGCTGTTTTGAATTTTCGCCCTCAAAACGCCCTTTTTCGACTAAGTTTAAGGCATTTTTGGCTCAAACTCCCAACCTACGGGTCCGAATTACATTTCGTCTGTTGTCATAGGTCCTATTTGTCATAGGGAAGCTGTCTGTTAGAGCCACATGGTGGTTCGGGGGTTGTTTTGAATTTTTTCCCCTGGAACGCCTTTTTCGACTAAGCTGATCATGACACAATGGAACATGTTCCCCGTGGTGCACCCAAGTTCTATAAGAACATGCGATTCCTCTGGGAATCAAGTGCAACCATACAACTTGTTGACTATGTTTTGTGCCATTCAAGCAATCGACACACGGACAACGAATGTCATCGTGTGGGTCTAAATCCTTCGTAGCAAAGTCAATAAATGACTTTGCACCTTGTTAATACTCTTTACTTTTCAACTTATCTTTTGTCATCATCCAACTCTTGTCCATCTTTTGAACCCTACAAATCAAGCAAAGATTAACGTAGGAATGGACACTAAATAAACAAAAATACTCAACAATGGAATTGAGTATCTTTTATCATCATCCAATTGTTGTCCATCTTTTCAACCTATCTTTTAGTTTTCACTTATTTGCAACATATATTAAAGTTCAGAAATCACTTATTTACAACAATGTTCAAAATTTACTGTGAATGTAAGATATCAAAATTTTGCCAAAAATTATTTGTCGGTAGTAGAACGTCCTATTTGTCCTATTCTACAGTTATACAGGCTTCTTCTGAAGTGTAGGCGAAATCGTATTAGCTTACTTAGAATGAAAATCGTACTCCAATGAATATATCATGACTAAATAAATCTTCCATCATAGAGGTGCCGTGAAGAATTAGTATTAGCACTTACTTTTTATCTCACAACATAATTACAAGAACATGACAAAGTGCTACAACAAGAGAGAAAGTAAAGCATGAATAGGGTTTTTTATTACAACGAGTACTAAGTCATGATTATCAAATCGATCAAATTTTTCTTATAAAAAATTACATGCCAAAATTTTTTAAATAATAAAATATTCAAATTATAAAACCAGACTAATACTAACATTTTTTGAAATTCATATTTGAATTCCAAAGACATAAGTGTAGAACTTAAGACGAAAATAACTGTATTTCCTCATGTCTGAGTATGCCTACTACATCTCTTCTGAATCAGAAGGGAAATAAATGGAAATAATACTTCCAACAATGATTAAGCAGTTAAACAGGAGATGTTAACTTCCCGATGACTATACATACCAAATTTGTCTCTATGTTGAAAATGAGCAAACATGGTTATTGGACCAAATTAATTGACTCAAAAAACATTCATTTCTAGTAATAAATGACGACAAACTTTACACCCTTCTAATCGCAGAAACGCCTTTAATCTCTCAACCCTCTGTTTCTCACTCTCATTGCATTCCGTTATGCGTTTCATCACTCCTCTCTCTGCCATCTACACATCAAGATTCAAGTAAGTTCTATTCTTTTTTCTTTCTTTTTTTTATGCCTTAATTTGTTATTCGTAAGATACTTGTTCATGTTAAGTGAAAATGCATTTATTTGGAAGTAAGTTTTTGATCCAATTAAATAGAAAAAGCAAATATAATTTGGTAGACCTCTATATAGGAATGTTGTTCAAGGTTTGTTTTCTATTATTTATTTTTTTGAGGGTTTTTTTTTTCAGTTGAACATTTAAGTTTTATCTAACCCACTTGCAAATGTGAATGAAGCTTTTTTTTTTACTATTGCAATTGCAGCATCATACCATCAAATTCCAATTCAAATATTCAGCCATGGTCAATAAACATACAATCGCATATTACCAACCATACATGCAAATAAACACACATCAATGGATTAGGGCTTTCAAACTACTGAGAGAGAAAGGAAAAAAGAGAGGGAAATGTATCACACCAGTAAAATATTTACCCAATTTCAGAAATTACACACCAATGTCATAAATCAAACCAGTTGAACCCATAAAACTAGTTGAACCCAATTCCAAAAATGGATTAGGGCTAACTATTTTGACATCAAACCCTTAAAACTAAAGAAAACAAACCAGTTGAACCAAACCAATTTCAGAAATAAACACAAAATTAAACTAAAAAAATCATATCAAACCCTAGAGTATTGTGTGAGAAATGGGGAAATAGATGAAGTGAGAGCGAGAACGAAAGAGAGAGAGAGAGAGAGAGAGAGACCGAGATTGACAGAGAATGATAGACACCGAGAGTGAGAAAGAGAGAGAAACCTGTGATTCGCGGCAGTAGGGGGGTGGTGATTTGCGGCAGTGGCGGTAGCGGTGGCGGTGGCGACATGCAACGCTGGTGAGCGACGGTGGCCAGCGATAGTGGTGTGCGATGGTAGTGAATGGGGGTGAGGTTTGGTGCTGACTCTGTTCTTTGTGTGTGTGACACAAACATAGAGCAATCTATGTAAGTGTAGAGAGAAGACACGGGAGCCAATATTAATTCGTTTCCCTCTAAAAAAAAATTCAACCTTTAGTGACCAAAAAACATTTTGTAGCCAAAAGATAGGTTATTGGCGACTAAACTTTCATAGCCAAAAGTACCATTTCGCTACTATTTTTTTTTTTTTTGGTTGGCAAAGAGTTATTATACGACGACTAAATTTTTTTAGTCACCAAAATCTCATATTTGGCGACCAAATTCTTTGGTCGGCAAAGAGTAAAAAAAAAAAAATCGCTAACTATTTGGCAACTAAAATTTCTTTTGTTGGCAAATAATTGTATTTGGCGACCAAATTAAATTTTTAGTAGCCTAAAGTGCAGACTATCGCCGACTAATAGTTTTTTAGTCGCCTATTAGTGAATATTTAGCGACTAAATATTTTTTTAGTCGCCAATGAATAAGATATCTCAATTAAAATAATATAGTAGCTGAAACTTGAATCAACGCCGACTAATTTTATTTTGGTCGCCAAATGTGTAATTTTTTGTAGTGGATGTTTATAATAAAAAAATTATTTGCGACAACAAAAAATTCATTGTTAAAAAGCTATTATTGTACTATTTATAAATGTCATTGAAAACTATTTGCGATGGTAACAAAATGGTCGCCAAAAGACCTGTTAGTATTTTTTCTTTGTTTGTTTGTTTGTACGGCAAAATAGCGGTCGCCATAAGTAGTTTAGGTGGTCACAAATAATTTGCACTACTGCTTTGCCGTCGCAAAAAGTATTTTCCATCCCCACATTTACGTCCCCCATTTGCGGTTGCAGGGCCGTCGCAAAAGATCTTTTGTGACTGTATTTTTATTATTTTCAACGGTGTGTGACGATCGCAAAAAGTACTTTTTCTGGTAGTGTATATGTATTAGCTATAAACTGATAAAGAAGATGAATTGAAAGCTGCTTAAACCAAACCAACTTTGAAATTAAAGAGTTAAATACAACAAAACTAATACCAAGAAAGTGCAAGGTTCCTGGGCTCTATTTTCTACCCATGTTTGGAAAAAAACTAGTTTTCAGTACAAGTCATCATGCCTAGAACATCAAAATAGGAACCACAAGGCAGTTCGGTAAATTCAACAAACCTAGAGCTTTGTTCTTCATATCATAATAAAGCACCGGTATGCTAACTCCCCCCAACAAAAATGGATTGATGAAAGCCAATAGCAAGATCTCACCAGTAGGTATAGAACCAACTGGACAAAATTTTCATATCGATAGGATGGATAAGATGAAAAATCAATATTGATAATATGTTTGATCCAAACATGTCTTTGGCAATCCTCCAACACCCTCATCACCATCATTTTATTTAAGGGAATGGTTTCCCTCTAGTCTGTGATCGGACTAGAAGGTACTACTACTGTTAGACTTGTAGGGGTCCACTACGGGTCCCGTTTTGATAATTCAAACCGTTGAATATGCAAACTCGTCGAGTATTATATGCCTGTAAAAAATCACGATGATCGAATATCGATAGCTATGTGATGAAATTAGATTTTTGTAAGATATTTATTTTTTACCATCTATTTTTTTTTTTTATACGAAACGGATTTGATCACATAACTATTGATATCCGATGCATATAGTTATTGAACGGTTCGAATTATCGAAATGAACCTGTGATAAGCCTCCACAGACCCAACAATACCCTCTCATCCGTGATTGAATTTGAGGGAAACCATTCCCTTTATTTAATTGATCACTTCGAACAACTGCCAAACGTCCTTTCACTTCAATTAGAACAGTGGACCATTCTTCGGAATATGACACATGGCTACCCACAACAACCCTTTTGGCCAATGGCATTACATGAAATTTCTCGTGTTTCAAGTCGAATACTACAATTTCTCTGTCCAATTCAAGCAACCAATGCATTGCGTCGTTTAAACAAACACATTTGTCAAACGAATTGCACCCATCAAACGATTCACCCCCATCATCAAACGACAAGGTGAGACATAGTTTTCGCCATCCACTGCCACCGCCTAAAGTCAAGACCCAGAACGTGGCCTTGGCCTCCGTAGAAAATTCGAACTAAGAAATGTGAATATGAATCGCTTTGAACTTGGTCGTGGATGGATCGAAACCAAGGAAATAACAAACACGTTGATGAGTGAAGCCGCCGGGAATGATGGGACGGCGTGGGCTGCGGAGTTTGAGGAATTGTTGAGCGTTGGGAATGCAAACATAAGAGCATGTACTGGAAAAATGGGGCACCGGAGACACAAAGCAAGCAATTGACGCAGTGAAAGACGGAGCCGTACTTATGATCTACATGGGGCAATGTTAAGAGGGGAGTAAGTGGTCCTCCGTCAAGTCCAGCTAAATCGACAGAGGGACTTTACAGGTAGTCTGGTGAATATCTCAGTGATTAGAAGTTCGAGAGGTATATTCACCGACGATTGATCATCGTCGTCGTCAGTGTTTGCCCTCATTTTCTTCCCTTAATTTGATTAAGTTATTCCAATTCTTTCCTCAAATTTTGATCAAAATCTTTTAAAAAATTATTTTTTATCCCAAATTTTACTTTTTTATCCCAAATTTTACTTTTTTATCAATTTTCATTAAAAAAAAAAAGCCCCCAATTTCAATCTTTTTTATTTATTTATTTATTTATTTGATTCAAATGAAAGGTTAAAGATACAGTTACAGTCCTGGGATAACTTACTCCCTGCTAGAGTTAGCATTTCTCATATGGTGATTAACAAGGAAAGGATGGAACTTGGTGAATCTTCCAAAAAGATGGTATGCCCTTGTTGGTTGACACCTAGGTTGGCCAAAGCATCTGCACTATGATTAGCTTCCCTGGGAATGGCTTGGATTGTGCATTGACATCTCCTTAAGAGGAAGTTAGCATCTTTAATGAGTGCTCTATAAGGTGAGTTCACTTCTGCTCCATCTCAAATAAGCTCCATAGCTCTCTGTGAATCTGTCTCGATTGCAATGTTGGTCATCCATTTTGCATGATGATGGTTAATTCTCTGTAGATGCCCCAAAACTCAGCTTCCAGGCTGATACTGTCACAACCCGAACCCGCCCCTATGGGTTAAGGCCATAACCGGACAGTAATCACGACATTACCTACGGCCTCAAACCAAATAAGACAAAACTCATCAGAGTAAAGGGGCCAAACGGAAGAAAATTTAAAACCTTGCCCATAGAGCCGTGCTTATATGCACATCATAACATTCCACATTTACATATGTTAATAACTCACAACATAAAGTATAGTAGCATAAGGTTCTGTACAGACAGGATCATTCAAATCTAAGTCAGCCAAACAAAACTATATACAGACGTATACCATAGTCCTCGCCAACATGACGAAATACACAGAATGGAAAAAGGGCGAAGACGTGTCTCGTGCATGAGACGCAAGGGCTGACAGTTCAAAACTTTGGTTGTTCCATACAGACTTCACTGAGGCTGGGTCTGGACCTCTCTTGGCTCACCTACAAACACATGAATGAGCGTAAGCGAAAGCCCAGTGAATAATATCAAATAAAGAATATACATTGGAACAATATACCTCAAACGGCCTTGGGCCCAGTTTATATTTCTAACTAATACACACATACATAGACATATGTAAGTTAAGTAAATGCGGTTCCAAACACATCATACGGCCTCGGGCCCAATTCATTCGTATCATTCAGGTCAAACTAGCCTTTGGCCCATTCATACTTTCATGTCAAACTGTTATTCGTGTCAAACTATCATTCGTGTCAAACTGGCCTTTGGCCCATTCATTTATTCATGTCGAAACGGCCTCTGGCCCATTCATTCATTCTTCTCAAAACGGCCTCTGGCCCATCCATTCATTCTTGTCAAAACGGCCCCTGGCCCATTCATTTGGTATAGCAAACTGGCCTCTGGCCCATTCATTCATGTCAAACTGGCCTCTGGCCCATTCATTCATTCTTGTAAAAACGGCCTCTGGCTCATCCATTCATTCTTGTCAAACGGCCTCTGGCCCATTCATTTGGTATAGCAAACTGGCCTCTGGCCCATTCATTCATGTCAAACTGGCCTCTGGCCCATTCATTTATTCATTTATGTCAGACTGGCCTTCGGCCCATTCAGCTAAACATATCAAACATTTGTCCATAATTCAAACTAGCAAACTTATAAGGCTCATAAGGAAATAAGCAGTTGGACAATTGACAAGCTTCAAAATATCGATATTACTCACAGTGATCGGTTGGTTGGTTTGCCCTGGAGCTCGACCCTACACATCACATAACACATATGGGTCATAACCGATTCAATCCGTTCTTTAATTCACATATTCCTCTCTAGGCTTTATTCTTATTCTTCTAACTCAATTACAATGCTCAATGCATGCCTAAGAGTACTTAGAAGTGAAAGAGAACGAAAAACGAAACTCAGAATGTCTTTTCCAAAATTTCAGAAAACAGGGTCCCTGCTCGAGCGCGGACTTCCCCGCTCGAGCGGACCCATGAGGTCTACAAAAGTACTGGATGCATCAAAAGTACGCTCGAGCGTGAAGTCTGGCGCTCGAGCTGAAGGTCTGTCTACATAGCTCCCCGTTCGAGCGTGAACTTTCCCGCTCGAGCGGACATCCAAGTCTGCAAAAATACTGGGAGCCTGAAATTCACGCTCGAGCGGCGGTTTCCCCGCTCAAGCGGACATCAAATTTTCTGGGTTTTCCAGAACATGTTCTTGAGCTTCAACTTGACATTCAAAGGCACTAAATGCATGATTTTGGCTCAAACTTTACATATACATATCCTAATATGGTATAATCACCAAATTACAACACGATGAAGCTCAATTTCACAATTTAATCACATGCATGTCCCAAATTAACGTCAATCTCAACTCCAACATAACAAACTCATACATTCAAACTCATACCAATTTCATAACCTCTTCGATCATGCATGCATGTCAAATTTTGACTTCATTTCTGTTACAAATGGTACAAATGATGCTCCAAATCATGAAGCTACACAAAACTATTCATGCATGTAAGGTTTGATGCTCCATTCTTCATATTTAACATGCTACATGCTAGAATACCCAAAATTGTAACAATTATGCACATGCATGTTCATTTTAACTTCAAATTCATTTCAATTCTTGCTCTTGATTACCCAACTAGCTTGGATACACAATTTACAACTTATACTCATAAGTTTATGCTCAAATGCTCACCTAGAGGTTCAATCTTCCAAATAGGAGCAAGTTCTTGAGCCTAGCCCTTCAAAGTTTGAGCTCCTTAGCAAAATCTTCAAAATTGAACCCTCTCTCTCTCTAAATCCGGTTCTCTCTCTCTCTAGAGAGGAATTTCGGATGATGAGCTCAAAAAGGAACAAAGTGAGGGTGTATAATGGCCTCTAAAAGCCCCCTCTCAAATACATTATTCAAATGTAAAATAATTTAGCACTAACCCATTAATTTAATCTAATTAATTTGATCCAAATCAATTTTCAATTAAATTTTACCGTAGGCTCGAAAAATAATGCTAATCACAATGGCGCAATCAATTTCGGGTTCTGTGGCCGATAAGGCCTTCAATTTAATTTTCAAAGCAGATAATCAAACAGATATTCTTACGGTGAACAGATAGAAATTCAAAACCACATATTTTCACATGATGGCACACAAAATCATATTAACCACATAATCACATTCATATTAAGGACCAATTAGCTAAATACGGAACAGGGTTATCACAGTCTTCCCCCCTTTAGGAAGTTTGGTCCTCCAAACTTATTTTATCTCTAGTTGAAAGCAACTCAGGAGACTTTTTTATTCAACGGTTCCAATCCTTTTGATAGTTATCTGCTTAGTCTCAAAATCAAACAACACTATGTTCTCAATCAGTCAGAGACTTACCTTTCCCGCCATACAAGGCTTGTATGGTGCCATGCCGAAACTAGAGTGTGAGCCGTTGTTGTAATCAAAGTCTGCCAACGATGGATAGATTTTCTAACTTCCCTGAAAAATCTAAGGCATTTATTTAGAGCATTCCTCCCAAAATCTAAAAATTCTTTCTAATTATACATCAATTAGCGGATAGAAGGTAGCGCTGACTCACAATCCAGTTCCCATCGCCTCTTAAAGGCTTGTCAGAATTCAAACACATTTTAGGATCCCTGTCCAAAACAATAGATACTAGGATCCCATGCAAACGAGCAATCTTGTCGATGTAAACAGTTGCTAGTCTATAAGCATCATACGGAAATTTCACAGGGAGGAAATGAGCAAACTTAGTAATCCAATATACAATAACCTAAACAGGACTTATACCTTGGGTGCTCAAGGTAGCCCACAATGAAATTCGTAGTCACATATTCCTTTTTCCATTCCAAAACAGGGAGAGGTTGAAGTAGTTCCATCTATATCTGATGTTCAACTTCGACTTGTTGACACCGAAAACATTTGGACACAAATTCAACGATTTCCTCGTCACAGAAGTTCAATTCATTCTCTAATAATCCCATAATTCACAACCTAATTCGGTATTTAGTTCAGCGACTCATCACAGTTCCCAAGGTCAATCAAAAGTCTTCAGGAATATAAAGTGGATCCAGATACTGATTCCCGAATCAACAAAGGTAGCATCGAAGCAATTACCCATACAATGCACATAGTCCGCCTATCCCCATAATACTGATTGTAAAGTACAATAACATCGAAGCAGTCAATTTCTAACACAATACACGTGTTCTCAATTCATTCAACGGTTATGGTTTACAATTCAGTTCAATATTCAATCCTCTGTTCCATCGAGTCTTTCCACATTATCAGATAGTCGTCAAAAGCATAAGGCAATTCATATATAAACCCCCATGATGTCAAAGACAATATCAAAGGAGTCAATCACATGTTAAACACAATTTACACATCCTCAGAGCCCCAATTGCAGAATATAATGGCACTGAGCAGTTATTTACACAAGGCGTATTGAATTCACATACTTTCGGACAATCAAGGTTTTTAAAAGCTTCTTGGATGTTAATAACATCTACATAATACCAAAGGATGACATTCCGGACAAAACAAATAAATAATCGTCTCGGAATCAAAGCACACCCGTTCATGACCGTCGGTGGCCGACCCGAGATCGATTAGTCAAACCCACCTGTTCAAAACAGTCGGTGGCAAAAGAGATATCCCAACAAAGGTGCTACATAGGCTTAACGTCCCCTAGCATGAAAAGACATCTCAAGAATGTCATCAAAACAAACACAATACCACTCACATAACCTGATTTCCCAAAATCCGATAACACTGAAGCAGACATATGAAACATATTCTGATTAGTCGAGAATAAATATTCAGTACTATTTACAAACAAATCAATCTGTTGTCATCGGCTTCCATAGCGTCAAATAAGCAAGAGTATGGCAATACACGAGCATTGTTCCTTAAGACACCCCCTCACTAGATTTGCACAATTCAGTTCATTTTAACACATATGCCCCGATAGTTGGAGGTTGGTTCTCAATGGTGTTCATGGTTAGATCAATCTGTTGATAGCCCACAAAAGGTCTTTTAAGTAAGTCAAGTACTCCAAACGGATTCAAGTTTTGGGTCTATCAATCTTCCTGCCAAGAATAATCTGGCTATTTATTCATACGTAATCCGTACTTCCCCTTAACAAGGTCAAATCAGACAGAGGGTCTCATCAAATTAATCTCGTCAAAGGTCTTGCCAAATCAAATCGAGCAAAGGTCCTATCAAATTATATCAAATGAGGGTTCTAACAGGTCGAATCAGACAAAGGTTCTATCGGATCGAATCAGATAAAAGTTTTCTCAAATATGATGCATTTGGTCCTATAAGGCATACTTCGTTTGCTTAGGTACATGGTTAATAGTTCCACAACTGTCCTAAGTTTATCAATTCTCCAAGTCATATCAAAGTCATTCCTCACAACTGTTCATACCAAAGTATTCAGGTCATGTACAATACGGCATTGTTCACATAAGTTCAGTGTAGTTGCATATGCATTGTTCATATCAAGAGGTGTATCATAATCAATAGCAGTTCCCAAATAAGTCTTATATGCAAGCACATGGTACATAGTAACACATTAAACAAAGTTCTTCGGTTACGCATAATATAGGATTTATCACGCAGAGGTTCCAAATTAGTCACAAAAACATAGGTTTACGAGTCAAGCCCAATTGTCTGCTAATCAAAATACATGATCTCACAATTTATAGAGTTCGCTATTTGGGGTGTTCAACCCAGTCACACAATCACAAAGTCATAGTTCCAGTGGTTTAGTCATTGAAGACAGTAATATAATAGATCACCCTGAGCATAGGTTTAGATGTACATGTGCATGTGCAGAGTTAATCGATATCCCAATACGTATTTCGCAAATTTCCCAAATGGAACACATACATTCAATGAATACGGTCTCGATCTGTGGGTTTAACCAATCTAGATACACAAGCAGCAGATATGAAAGAATATGCCGATCCGAATCAAACAATACCCAAGCAAAGATCTACACATGTACTAATTCAGAATCAGTCAACACATAAGCATTCGTTTATAAACAGTACAGATACCTGGGATAACGTTCGCAGTATTTTGAGCGCTTTCTGGGATGAGTGTGATTACTCTATCCCGATTAGCAATTCCTACCATAGGTACGAATCTAGCTGAGGCAGAAGATTTGTTTACGTTCCGTTCAGTTCGGGGACAGTTCCTTACCATATGGTTCATTTTACCACACCTATAACAAGCCCCAGAAATTCGATAACAACTCCTCGGTGTTTTTTACACTGGTGGTGGCAAAGGTTCTTGCCGTAATGGCAACTGACATTGTTGTCTTAAAATCTCTGCCATTTCTTGTACTATTCTTTGCAGTCTGTCACGTCGGGCTATGGAAGAGTCTGCCAACTCATATGCCCTTACTTTATCCATGTTCTACACAAATTCTTGTTAAGCCTTGCCAAATACAGGGATGCCCAATACAAAAATAAACACAGATACACATGCGTACATTCGCACATAGGCACATTGTTATATTCCCATTTTATGTATCGTCAAGGCACAATTAATCACATACGTAACAGATGATTGCATACTTATCAGATATCGCATGCTGAACATTTACTAAGTAGTTATATACTCAAATCATGTTCATATTTCACATAGACACCCATTTGCAGAATCGAATGCACAAAAGCAACTTTTCATGACTCATATGTTCATGTATGTGCATTATAACAAAACAAACTTGTTGTACACATTAGTGTAACAATTCATATCTCATATAATCACATGTTCTCACCATCTGATTAAACTTGCATTATACTTTATACAAAAGATTCATAGGTATACATATACTAAAGAGCGTACATATTCAAATAATTTACAATGCAAGTGAATTACAACTTATAATACATAATCGTTCACATTGAACATTTAAGCGTATTCTTGATGCTTTCAAATTCACACTTATCACATGAATGCATCCTAGATCTTCTCTAGACGCTTATTGCTCTTTTGGACAAGTGTGTGAGTTATTAACTCGTGCTCTGATACCACTCTGTCACGACCCGAACCCGCCCCTACGGATTAAGGCCATAACCGGCCAGTAATCACAAGATTACCTACGGCCTCAAACCAAATAAGACGAAACTCATCAGAGTAAAGGGGCCAAACGGAAGAAAATTTAAAACCTTGCCCATAGAGCCGTGCTTATATGCACATCATAACATTCCACATTTACATATGTTAATAACTCACAACAGAAAGTATAGTAGCATAAGGTTCTGTACAGACAGGATCATTCAAATCTAAGTCAGCCAAACAAAACTATACACAGAGGTATACCAAAGTCCTCGCCAACATGACGAAATACACAGAATGGCAAAAGGGCGAAGACGTGTCTCGTGCGTGAGACGCAAGGGCTGACTCTTCAAAACTTTGGTTGTTCCATACAGACTTCACTGAGGCTGGGTCTGGACCTCTCTTGGCTCACCTACAAACACATGAATGAGCATGAGCGAAAGCCCAGTGAATAATATCAAATAAAGAATACACATTGGAACAATATACCTCAAACGGCCTTGGGCCCAATTTATATTTCTAACTAATACACACATACATAGACATATGTAAGTTAAGTAACTGCAGTTCCAAACACATCATACGGCCTCGGGCCCAATTCATTCGTATCATTCAAGTCAAACTAGCCTTTAGCCCATTCATACTTTCATGTCAAACTGTTATTCGTATCAAACTATTATTCGTGTCAAACTGTTATTCGTGTCAAACTATCATTCGTGTCAAACTGGCCTTTGGCCCATTCATTTATTCATGTCGAAACGGCCTCTGGCCTATTCATTCATGTCAAAACGGCCTCTGGCCCATTCATTCATGTCAAAACGGCCTCTAGCCCATTCATTCATTCTTCTCAAAACGGCCTCTGGCCCATCCATTCATTCTTGTCAAAACGGCCTCTGGCCCATTCATTTGGTATAGCAAACTAGCCTTTGGCCCATTCATTCATGCCAAACTGGCCTCTAGCCCATTCATTCATTCTTGTCAAAACGGCCTCTGGCCCATCCATTCATTCTTGTCAAAACGACCTCTGGCCCATTTATTTGGTATAGCAAACTGGCCTCTGGCCCATTCATTCATGTCAAACTAGCCTCTGGCCCATTCATTCATGTCAAACTGGCCTCTGGCCCATTCATTTATTCATTTATGTCAGACTGGCCTTCGGCCCATTCAGCTATTCATATCAAACATTTGTCCATAATTCAAACTATAGCAAACTTTAAGGCTCATAAGGAAATAAGCAGTGGACAATTGACAAGCTTTCAAAATATCGATTACTCACAGTGATCGATTGGTTAGTTGCCCTGGAGCTCGACCCGACACATCACATAAACACATATGGTCATAACCGATTCAATCCGTTCTTTAATTCACATATTCCTCTCTAGGCTTTATTCTTATTCTTCTAAACTCAATTACAATGCTCATGCATGCTAAGAGTACTTAGAAGTGAAAGGAGAACGGAAAACGAAATCAGATGTCTTTTCCAAAATTTCAGAAAATAGGGGTCCCGCTCGAGGCGTGGACTTCCCCGTCGAGCGGACCCATGAGTTCTGCAAAAGTACTGGATGCATCAAAAGTACGCTCGAGCGTGAAGTCTGGCACTCGAGTGAAGGTCTGTCTACATAGCTCCCCGCTCGAGCGTGAACTTTCCCGCGCGAGCGGACATCCAAGTCTGCAAAAATACTAGAAGCCTGAAATTCACGCTCGAGCGGCAGTTTCGCGCTCGAGCAGACATCAAATTTCTGGGTTTTCCAGAACATGTTCTTGAGCTTCAATTGACATTCAAAGGCTCTAAATGCATGATTTGGCTCAAACTTCACATATTATACAATCCTAATATGGTATAATCACCAAATTACAACACGATGAAGCTCAATTTCACAATTAATCACATGCATGTCCCAAATTAACGTCAATTCAACTCCCAACATAACAAACTCATACATTCAAACTCCATACCAATTTCATAACCTCTCGATCATGCATGCATGTCAAATTTTGACTTCATTTCTGTTACAAATGGTACAAATGATGCCCCAAATCATGAAGCTACACAAAACTACTCATGCATGTAAGGTTTGATGCTCCATTCTTCATATTTAACATGCTACATGCTAGAACACCCAAAATTGTAACAATTATGCACATGCATGTTCATTTTAACTTTCAAATTCATTTCAATTCTTGCTTTGATTTACACCAACTAGCTTGGATACAAATTTACAACTTATATCATAAGTTTATGCTCAAATGCTCACCTAGAGGTTCAATCTTCCAAATAGGAGCAAGTTCTTGAGCCTAGCCCTTCAAAGTTTGAGCTCTTTAGCAAAATCTTCAAAAGTGAACCCTCTCTCTCTCTAAATCCGATTCTCTCTCTCTCTAGAGAGGAATTTCGGATGATGAGATCAAAAAGGAACAAAGTGAGGGTGTATAATGGCCTCTAAAAGCCCCCTCTCAAATACATTATTCAAATGTAAAATAATTTAGCACTAACCCATTAATTTAATCTAATTAATTTGATCCAAATCAATTTTCAATTAAATTTCACCGTAGGCTCTAAAAATAATGCCAATCACAATGGCGCAATCAATTTCGGGTTATGTGGCCGATAAGGCCTTCAATTTAATTTCCAAAGCAGATAATCAAACAGATATTCTTACGGTGAACAGATAGAAATTCAAAACCATATATTTTCACATGATGGCACACAAAATCATATTAACCACATAATCACATTCATATTAAGGACCAATTAGCTAAATATGGAACAGGGTTATCACAGATACAATTACCTAAGTAGCCATAGTACCCCCACACTCAGGTTCCAACTTCATCTCTGAACAGCCCTTCATATCCTGACTGGCCAGGGTCTCCTTTGGAGCTGCCATCTGTGTTCAGCTTGAGCTTACCTGCAATAGGACAAGACCACATCATAGTTTAGAATCTCTGAAATTTGGGTTCAAGATGGCCTAGAAGGCGTCCTGGGTTTCCATGGCTTGTTTAAAGATGGGGTTAACACTAATATGGATAGGCTAGGAGAGGTTGTCGAACACTTCCTTGTTTCTCTCTTTCCAAATGTTCCAGATTGCTGTTAAGAACACTATAGGCCATTGAGTGTTATTTACTTGGTCCTTACTTCTCATATTGATTCTGATCCATTCCTGCAGAGGGATGTTGTTGCTATGTTGCCACCATCCAAAGCTTTTGAGGTTGGGCTATATTACCTTGGCTTTAAGGCAGCCTCTAAGTAGATGGTGCATATCTTCTCTGTGAGCTTGACACCTGGGACATGTCTCAAAGTTTGAAAGGTTCCTAATGAGCCTCATATGGTTAGTTAGAAGCCTCTCATGTATGACAAGCCAAAGAAAGTTTTTGAGGTTGTGAGGAGCCTTAACTTTCCATATCCACTACCAATTTACTCATTCTCTTTCTTCGTTCAATGTTATACTGGGGTCTATATATGCTGAGAATTTCATTTTTCTCTTACTGGGAGATAAGATCTTGAATGGAGGTTAAGTCCCAATTTCCATCTTCATCAATAATAGAGCTAACTTTGGTTGTGTTATCT
The DNA here is from genome assembly GCA_030407325.1 of Camellia japonica. Taxonomy (NCBI): domain Eukaryota; kingdom Viridiplantae; phylum Streptophyta; class Magnoliopsida; order Ericales; family Theaceae; genus Camellia; species Camellia japonica. The sequence goes on along the minus strand of JAPPVO010000019.1, from coordinate 24,657,530 downwards.
ATGTGTTCCCTTTGTTGTGCGATACACAGGGGTTGATTCCCACACTACCAGTCTGTCCATAAGGATATGGTCTCCCCTGTACCAACATTCCATTTTAAATTCTGTCCAAGACACCCTTATTTTTTGATGCTTTTCCATGTGTGTGATGCTCTTCTCTGAGTGGGCTAGTTAGAGACTGAATGATCCTTAAGATATTTAGCTTTTAGAATTTTGCACCAGAGCTCATCAGAATTGGAAGTCAATTTCCACCCCAACTTAGAGATAAGTGTTGAGTTCTGTTCTCTGGCTTTTCTGATGCCTAGGCCCCCATTCCTCTTAGACTTACACATCTGTTGCCAATTAACGAGATGAATTTTCTTTCTGTTTTTAGTATTGCCCCAGAGAAAATTTATGTTTAGCCTATCAATTTGGTCACAGAACTGCTTAGGAATTTCCACGGTTTGCATGAGATGATTAGACATAGAATAGGTAACAACCTTGACACGGGTAGTTCTATATGCTAAGGATAGATTTTTTGCTTTCCAACCAGAGAGTCTTTTGCTCATTTTGTCAATGATGTCTCTCAAATGATTTTTGCCGATTTTGTTGTGGAGCAAAGGAATACCCAGGTATTTCCCTACATCATTGGTGATAGAGATGCCACACATATAGCTAAGAGGAAGTGCTTCTCTTCTGGGAATGTTAAGGGAAATGAACATTTTGGATTTATGAAAATTAATTTTTTGTCCAGACATACCACAAAATTCAGAGAGCACTTCCATAATACAAACACAATTCCTTTTATTGGCTTTAGCAAAAAGGATCAAATCATCAGCTAAGAATAAGTGGGAAATAGGAAGGGTATTATTGAACGCTTTGAATCCCTTCCATTTTCCACTTTCAGCCTTGAGTCTAATCATGTTGGAGAGATTTTCCATGCAAAGAACAAACAAGTAGGGGAGAGAGGATCCCCTTGCCTAAGGCCTCTTCACATGCTAATATTAGGTAAGGTTTCCCCATTCCAAATTATAGCAGGGTTGACATTAGTCACATAGTTCATGATAAGGGTGATCCAGTCAGGATTAAGATTGAATTCGTTAAGAGTATGGTGAACGAAATCCTAGGAAATACGATCATAAATTTTCTCAAGATCAATTTTGATGACCATGCCACAAGACTTGCCTTTTTTACATCAAAGTGTATGGAGGATATCTTGGGTTATGACAATATTATCAGTGATGGTTCTTCCGGGGATGAAACAGCTTTGGTTGGGACTGATAAGATCAGAGAGGAGAGGTCCTCTACACCATTGCTAAACAGATAAGGAAACCACTCAAGATTGACCTTACAATGGCTATGGTTACAAGAGACAAATACGCACGAGTCTGCATCGAAATGGATCTAAACAAACCACTATGCCCCAGATTTCTTTTAGTTAAGAAAAACTATAATATTGAATATGAATCCATTCATTCCATTTGCTTTCTTTGTGGTAGGGTGGACCATCGAAGGGAGCTATGTCGATTTAAGGTAACAAACCACAATTCATAGGCATCTCAAAACACTACCTCATTGCCGGCCAGAAAGGAAATAGTCGTTTCAGAGAACCCTCAAATGGCACAATTTTAGGCAAATGGCAACCTGCAAAATTCAAAGGTAAATGATGTTAACTTTGGGCCGTGGATGTTAGTTACCAAAAGAAGCCAGAGGCCCACACCCAATAGAAAAGCCCAGAACAATGGGCATAATCCAAACTCCAATAGGTTGCTGAATTGGGCACTACTAATCACTAGGAGGAGGGACCTAGCAAAGGTAAAAAGACCAACAGACTGGGCCTTGAAAAGGAGGCCTTTCCATCCTTTAGTGTCATAACCCTTCCTGGACAGGAAAATACCATTGCTCACCAAAGGAAGTCCTAACACCCAGATATCAAACCATACTAATGGCCCAGTCAACGCCTAAACCACCCTCCACCACATGTACCATCTAACTTACGTGAAAACCCACTCTTGAGCTCTGGACCCAAAACAGACAAAGACAATACACCAAAAGAGACCATGCTTATACTGGACCCTGTAACTCCTAATCTGAAGGATTCAGCTAGCAAATCTCCAGAAATCCCAATGGAAGTGACAACTGAAGACACCTCTAACTCTCACCTACCCAACCTACTCTCTTTAAACCAAACCATATCTCTCAGAGAAGGGAAGGCAAGAGCTCAGAAACCACCAGATTCAGATATCAAACATGGGAGAGGAGATGAACTACCCGGCAGTATCAGTCCACGAGATGGAGGGTACTGTGTTGGGGTTGTTGTTAGAGACAGAGACAAAGCAATTCACCGCATCGATATAATCTGGTGGATAGGGCAAATCCAGTTGAGAATAGAACCAGGATGGAGCACCACAACAAACCTTCCACTCCACTCGCTGTAGATGGCCTCCATGAGGTCAATCGACTAGGATCATTGTAGGATCTGTAGCCTCCTACCAAGTCTTGTAACCAATCCCCTACCTCTATTTCTATTCATGGATTCTCTCAAAATTCTGATTTGGAACTGCCACGGGGCTGGTAACAATACCTTTAAAAGAAACATGCGTAAACTTCTCCACGCCCACCAACTTGGGATTCTTATTCTCATGGAAATGAAAGTCTCACATAGTTCTATGGGAAATTTCTTCAACAACATGGGATTCACAGTAGCTACCATTGTCTACCCAGTTGGATGGTCAGGTGGAATCTGGTTAATTTGGGATACTAACCAAGTCAACGTTCGAGCTTCCGCTGTTTCTAACCAATGCATACAAGTTACAATCCGTAAAGAGGATTATGAGGAATGGGTTCTTAATGCAGTATATGCCAAGCCTAATCCCTCACTAAGAGAGACACTTTGGGAAGATCTTAAAGACACAGTGAGGAACTTGAATAAGCATTGGCTTGTAGCCGGAGATTTCAATGACTGTGCCAACCAAAGCGAGAGGATGAGCTTTTCACATACCCATAACCAGAACAGAACTCAGAGGTTTATAGAAAGGATCAATAATTGTAATCTCAATGATTTAGGAAGTGTTGCTCCTCTTCTCACATGGACTAGCAACCGTCAAGGCCTGGCTAACTCCATTGAAATGATGGATAGAGCAATGAGCAATGATCAATAGCGAGCCCTTTTCCCTGAAGGCACTGTGAGGACTCTCCCAAGAACCTATTCGGATCACTCTACATTGGTGATATATACACAAGGTATGCGCCTCTTTAACCTTGAGAATAGGCCTTTTAGATTTGAAGTGGCATGGCTTTGCCACCCAAATTTCTCCGAGGTTGTGCATATTTCTTGGTTAAATAAGCATTTTCATTTATTAATAATTTCATCAAACATAAATGGAAAAGGACTTGATGAAAATCCAGTGAAAGATTTAGTTCATTTTTGATTTCATGAAAATTTTGTTTCTCCCTTAATTTGATACAAGTTTGATAAAATGAATAGATCTCATTTTCACCAAAAATTTCATTCAATTTAAATTTAATGAATGATTTAGTGAAAGATTTGAGATGCTCTAAGATCAAATGTATTTGTTTGTGTATTAATGTGGTGGTAGTAGTTGATAATAATTAAATTTATGAAATTACGTAAAAATTTTCATTGTATAAAAATTAATTTTGTTGTTTTTGTAATATGGGGACAAAATTGTCTTTTTCATACCCAAATTCCATAGGATTGAATTAGCAACACACTCCTCCCATGAGAAAGCTACTCATGAGTTATGTAGGACTTACATAGCCTTCGTTTGGGATGTGGGTCAACTTTTTAGTTTTTTGGCTATTTTAGCCTGGGGCTAAAAAGCCTCGTTTGGAATAGGCTTTTTGGCTTTTTTGACTTTTGTGAGAGAAAAAATAAAATGATTATGATTTAGATGTGATGTGATGTTTTGTCTTATTGACTAAATAAGTTTTTTTTAATTTTTTGTGTGTGTGTGTGGCTATTTTAGCCCAAGACCCACATCCCAAACATAGTCATAAATTACTAATTCAATCCCTTACCTATGTATGGGAGTGACGATCTTCTAGAATGATTTTTTTTTAGAATGAATTATTTTAGAGTAGGATATAAACAAACATAACCTAAGGTATATTGAAGTTTTACCATAATATCATAATTAATTTTGTTTTCAATCATAATTAAAAAAAAATTATAACTAAACACTAGACGCCTGTAGACCGCCCGGAGAACTCCCGGCTCCGAGCGCGAGGGCGCAAAATCGTTTTGTTCTTTAGCTACTACAGTTCGGACTCAATGTCACGGTTCTTAATCTGATCTCACAAAGTGCAATGTAAGATTGATAAATCACCAAAGAGTCCAAATCCGGCAAATCGTTTTGGAAAAACTGATTTTAATAAAAAAGTATCAAATGTGGACTGCTTTGCCAGATACAGAGTCGCCACCTAAATGTTTTATTTTGGGAAAATTTAGGAAACCCTGACTCGTGCCTAAGGCCACATGTCCGTCATCACCAAAGTTGCCTCGGCTCGAGAACTTGGGTACAAGAGGGGAAGGTCATGCAATGAGCACCACCACTCACCTGATCAAAGATCGGCCTTTACTAACATGATATTTTGTTTTTATTAACCTAGAATTACTATGTGATGCACACAGCATACAAGTATAGACTAGATCGCCTAAGTTGAAACAAAACATTGCATGTTCGTTTGTGAAAATGATTTGAAGTTTGTTACTTGCAAGTAGGCTAAGTCGTGGTTTTGATGAATTGTTCCAATTCAAGTAATCCAACCTTCACCCACAGGCATTCAAGCAGTTAATCACTTAAGCAGTTAGCCTCATGGCAAGCATGCTAAACATGGCAGCACTTACACACATGCAATATGCTAAAGCATAAACACTCACAGTGTACTCGAGCCAAAACAGAGAACTAGTTAGAAATCATGCATGATCCTAGTTCATGTTAAGATGGCTAATGCAACACATGCAAAAATGCAACTTAGATAGGCTCGGCTATTCTAAGATGTCATGTGGAATGCAACTTGGTAACATGTATTCAAATTGGTATTGAAATACAATGCAGTTAGTATGATGCGCCGAGCCCGGTGCATGCAAGACAGATGAATGGATGCACGCATGCAAGTATAAGTATGCTAATTAAAACATGCCCTAAAACTAACCACTGAAAGCAGGTAAGTAAAAGGGAGAAAGAAATGGGGTTGGAAGACATGCATCACACACACGCACACTTATTACAACAGTTGGCCTTCTCGACGGAGGGTCCGAGTAAGAAGCTAACTAGCTAATCTAAGCTAATTAAACTAATTATTACATCACAAAACTAGCCAACTAACAAGCCAACTAATTAAGTACAAAACAAAGCTAATTAACTAACTAGTTATTACAACACAAATAAGCAGCTAAACGCATTAACTACTTAATACGGAACCAAAGCATAAACTAGCTAAGGAAAGTAGTAAAGAAGGTCCTCGGGATGAGGAGTGCATGCATGCTCGGTCGCCTCATTCGAAATCGTCGCGATGCCCCAACTTGCCTCTGTTTGCAATTGTACTCAGAACCTTGCACCAAGCTCCAGAAAGCTTCTAACTTACCTTAGGGACCTGTAGGAACATGGCCGACCACCTAGGGGGATTGCCAGCCACTGGCCGACCACTTTCTATTGCTGCAGACCAGAAAAAGTGGTTGGCCAGCTAGTTTTTCTGGTTGGCCGACCAGTTTTTGCTGCACTTCTCCAGTTTGCTGCAACAAAGAGCAAGAAAGGGCATGGCAATGTATTTGCAAGGTATGTGTGCACAACCACCCTCCCTATCATTTCATAAGCTCAAGGGAGTGTGGTTCTCGACCCTCGGCCACCAATCACGCATCTCGATGCATGATGGCCGAGAAGCCAAATTGCACAATTTAATGTAAAATGAATGCACACATAAACACATAAAGCCTAGAACTTTATCATGCATGATCAAGAGGGTCGGCGACTGAGAATTGAGGCACGTTTCATCACTTCAAGTATGAAACATCCCTCGTTCCTCGTGTTTGGACTAACATCTAATCCAAACAAATGCAATGCAACTCAAACATGCAAACAATGCAACTTAAGCATGCAAACATGTAATACAAGGCATGCAAAACACAATGCAACTACATGGCATACACAATGCAAACAACAACATGGCATACTCAATGCAATGTGACATGATCAACTTAACAAAGCTAATGACATGCAAACAATGCTAATGCATGCATACACAATGCAAGGCAACATAAGCATGCAACAACATGATGCAATGTAACAACATTCACATAACATGCTCGATGGACTTAAACCAAAATAGACAGACCTCAGTCATGCCCAAATCAGTGGCCATAACACTAAGAAATGAAGGCACAAAAGCAAGACAATGCATGCTCAATGCAATGGCCCATCAACTAGGCATAAGAGCACAACTCTCAAGAGTGCTCAAGGAGTGACAAATGTGGAAGTGTAACAACACTATATGCACTGAAATAAGGTAAGAAATGATGCCAAATCATTCAATCAATACAAGTATAGCATACTAGAGTCCTTAAGGCATAAGGCTAGTAAAGAGGACTACAAAGGGGACATGCAATACATGGCACAAATGCATGAACCAATCATGGATAGAGCTCAAACAGGTCTAAACAAAGACCAAAATATGCTGAATGGGAGCTCAAAGGTCTAAGCATGCATGCATACACATTTGGCCATAAACAAGGCAACAATGCATAACACTCAAAGGCACTTAAAGAGTGAATAAAGTGGGAACATGGCAATGCTACATGCTCTGAAATGTCATGGTAAATGATGCCAAATCATGTACACAACACAAATGAAGCATGCTATGGTACCCAAAGCTTGAAACTAGTATAGGCATTTGCACTACAGCTATGCAAAATATGAAGCATATGGCAAAGGCAACCCAAAACAGTCCTAGAACATGTCAAAATGAGTCTAGAACATGCATGGAAGTAAGTCAAAACAAGTTAACATGAAGAGCATAAGGCATGATGTATACAAGGCCAAAAGGGAGGATTACACTACACCTACCAAGACCAAGCATGAGATGGCTTCGCTGATAAAAATCAGAGTTATATCATGGAAAAAACTCCAAAACCACATTGAAATGATAACTCGCAAGCTTAGGCATGAAGGCATACGCGATGATTCATGTTTAAGGCATAAAGGGCAAACCCTCCAACGCATTGAAAGAGTGAAAGATGTGAATGCATGAACATGAAACATGCACTGAAATCACATAACAAATGATGCCAAATCATTCAAATAGCCCAAGTAATACATGCTAGTGGACTTGATACACAAAGCTAACAAGCCAGAATGTATTATAGCTATACAAGGCATGGCATGCATGACCAAGACAACACAAATCAGAGCTAGAGCATGCTAAAACATGGATAAAAGCTTCTTAGAGTTAAGCCAAAATTATGTTAGAATGATAGTCTAAAGCATGATACACATTAGGCTAGTTCATGGAATTGCACTACAAGTGTATGGAGCATGCATGGGGCTATCAAACCAAACCTTAACAGAGGTATATCATGGCAAAACAACACCAAGAACATGCTAAGATGGACTCAAAACAAGCTAGAAAGACATGCTACTTCATGAAGCACACAAGACTAGTTTATGAGATTTACACTACAAGTGTATAAGGCATGCAAGGGATGACAAAACCAAGTTAAAACAGTGGTATGCCATGCTGAAATAAGGCCTAAAATAGGCTAAGATGTGGCCAACACAAGCTTAACAAACATGCTCAAACATGAGGCATTCAAAGCAAGCATTCAAGAACACAAGGAGAGGGGATGACCCTCTCCTATTTGGGACCTCAAAACACCATTTCCACCACTGAAATTCCTCTGAGTTTCAGTGGTGAGAAGGCCAAAACAAGGTGGTCCCAATAGCTTAAAAAGATGGCACAAGAACAAGGTCAAACAAGGCCTAAGAGGGGGTAGACTACCCCCAACACAAAAGTGACCTTAAACAAACATGCTAAGGACTAAAAATCAGAACTTTTTTCAGTTTAAAGCCAAGCCAAAAATAGCATGCAAATAGGTCTAAAAGCTTAATCAAAACAAAGGGTTAAAGGGTTAGTTGACTCACCCTTGTAGAACATCTTCAAGGCTACCACTCCAGCAGCTTTCTTGGATCAAAACCAGTCCAAAAGCACCAAAACCAACCTTAAGAAGCCTCAGCAACAAAAGTATGGTTTTGAGTGTGTGTTTGTGTGCAATAGCATGATAAAACTACACTTTAAGGCACCAAAATGAAGAAGGAGAGCAAGATAGAGACAAAGGTGTATCTATATCTCTCAGGCACAATTTTCTGAACCTGGAGGAGGAGGGGGGAGGTTCTCTCTTATAGAGAACAAAAGTGTAAGCTTGTTGGACAAGCTTAGGGTCCAAGGCTATTATGGAAATGTATGGAGGATGATTTTAGTGTCTTCCAGCTGTGACAGCTGGATAGAAAATATCTCCAAGAATGAGCTGGAAAGCTGCCGGCCACTTGAAGTGGTCGGCCAACTACTTCTACTGGTTGGCCGACCAGTGGAAGTGGTCGGCCAGGGCAAAAAGTGGTCAACCACAGGGGAGAGGTGGTCTGTAACATGAAACCAAGGTGGTGGTGTGGTGGCCGACCAGAAAAGGTGGTCCAAAGACCAAGAAAGCCAGTTGGCCGACCAGAAAACTGGCTGGCGGGAAGAAAAGTGGTTTACGGGGAGAGAAACTGGTCTCCCATCTAATCCACCCTCCAAGCAAGGAAAACAAGGTCTATGCCAAAGACAAATCAAAAAGGATGCAAGAAGAAAGTCCGAAAGGCAAGGCGCGCAGCCGGGAGCCTCGAAAACTAGTCTACGAGAACCAAAAGTGGTTTACGACCACAAAAGTGGTCTCCCAAACCACAGTGGCCCTCTAGGCCAAGGCAACAAAGTGTGGTTCAAAAACCATGCCAAACGGAGAACGTTAAGCAGTCCCAAGACAAGGCGTACGGCCGAAGGCTCCAAAATCGGAAACTAGTCTCCAAGCGGGAAAAGTGGTCTACGACCACAAAAGGATGGTCCACAGACCACCCCCCTCCCTTCAGGAAAGAGAAAACAAGGTTCGGTCCGCAAACCGAGCCAAAGCACAAAGAGTTCAGAGGCCCGGAGGCAAGGCACTTGGCCGAAAACTCCGGAAAGTCGAAACGAGCACAACATGCACGATCACCGAGCGCTCAATCGATGACATCTGAGTCTTAAGGTCGGTCAAAAATGGGGTGTCTATAATGCCCATGTCTTTTTTTTTTTTTTTTTTCTTTTTTTTTTCCTTTTTTTTTTTTTTTGATTCAGATGAAAGCATAAAGAAACAGAGAAAGGTTCTCAAAGAACAAACATCAGTTTAGAGGCTAATCCCTCTCAAAATGGGCTCCAGTCATATCATCTATGACCACAGCTATTACATTTTCTAGGGGGTCCTCTAGAATAACCACATGGTTATCTTGTTCAATTCTTATGTTTGCCAATCTGTCAGCAACCTTGTTTCCGTCCCTCAGGGTGTGACTCAGTGTACAGTTACATCTTTTCATTAGGAACTTTGTATCTTCTATGATGGCCTTGTAAAGGGAGTTGGGGTTTGGCCCATCCTGGATTAGCTTGATGGCTTGAGTGGCATCAGTTTCAATTTCCATATCTATGGTGCCTTTCTGAAATAATATTGTGAGGCCCTTGTAGATGGCCCATAGCTCGCCTCCACACTGGTACAATGGCCCAACTTTCCATAGTAACCCCATAACCATGTGCCTGTTACATCCCTCAAGAGCCCTCCATACCCTGCTTGTCCAGGATCCCCTTTGGAGCAGCCATTAGTGTTTAATTTCAGGTTACCTGCATTAGGGAAACACCAGTGAATTAGTACAGGTAGAGATTGATTAGGGTAAAGAGGAGATTGGAATGCCTCATCAATCTCAAGAACATAGTCTCTAATTCTCTTGAGACTAACTTGAATGTGATGAATAACGTTATCAAAAACCATTTGATTTCTGCTTTTCTAGATCTGCCAGAGGCTAACAATGAAATAAAGATACCATTTTTTGCCAATTTTTTTTTTTCCCTTCATATTGGAAGTCACCCATTCAATTAGGGGCAATCGACAACCTTCCTCCCACCATGTGGTACCTTTGAGTTCAATCCAAATAGCCCTGGAATTGGTACACTCTCTTAGAAGGTGGTTCATATCCTCACTGGATGCCCCACAACTAGGACATAAATCAGAGTTAGTCATGTGTCTTCTGAGCCACATTTGATTGATTAGCAGTCTGTCCTTGAGTATGAGCCAGAGAAAGCATTTCAATTTCTGAGGGGTTTTGAGCTTCCATAACCATTTCCAGTTAGTCCCATCCAGCTCATGGTTGGCAATAAGTTTATAAGCAGATGCAGTTGAGAAATTTCCTCCAGATGAGCCAATCCAGGTAGGGCATCTGTGTAGGTTACATAGTTAGGTCTATGTATCTATAGAATCTCTTGGAGGTCTTGCTAGGACACAGTATTCATAATGGTTTCAGGGTTCTATTTGCCTTCATCATTAAGGAGTAGACTCACCCTATCTTTTTCATTAATTTGAGAAATAAAATATTTTTTATCAAAAGGTTTTGGTCCACACCACCAGTCATGCCATAGGGAAGTATTCTCCCCATTGCCCACATTCCATTTAATCCCTTTTCGAAGAATGTCTCTATTTTTGCAGATGCTTTTCCAAATGTGGGAGGCTCTCCGCTTGAAAGGCCAAGAATAAAGGGTGTGTCTCTGCAAGTACTTGGCTTGAAGGACTTTACACCAAAGTGTATTAGGCTCAGTTAGCATTTTCCAGCCAAGTTTAGTTAGGAGTGCAGCATTATGATCTCTAGCTCGTCTAAGGCCAAGACCCCCCTCCTCTTTAGTTCTGCACACACTAGTCCAGTTAACAAGGTGGACTCTCTTGTTGTTGTCAGTCTCTCCCCAAAGAAAGTTCCTATTGATTTTATCAATTTCATCACAAAAACTCCTAGGGAGTTCCATAACTTGCATATTGTATCTAGGAATTGCAGAGGTAGTAGTTTGTATAAGCATAGCTCTACTAGCTAAGGATAAAGTTCTAGCCTTCCAGCCTGAGAGTCTAGTTTTCAGTTTCTCAAGGGTTTCATTAAACATGATTTTGCTCACTTTATTGTGGAGAAGAGGTGATCCCAAGTATTTGCCAAGGTCCTGGGTGAGGGGGATGCCACAGTGGGAGCTTAAGGCTCTGGCTTGGCTAGAAGGAATATTTTTGGACACAAAAAGCTTAGACTTCAAGAAGTTGATTTTCTATCCAGAGACTGCACAAAATTCATTAAGGACTCCAATGATGGTCTCACAAGTAGTGTGGTCCGCCTTGGCAAAGAGGATGAGGTCATCAGCAAAGAATAGATGGGATAGGACTGGAAAACTGTTTGAAGCCTTTAAACCTTTCCAAGACCCCTCTTTCACTTTTGATATGATCATGTTAGATAATCTTTCCATACAAAGAACAAAGAGGTAAGGGGAGAGAGGGTCACCCTGTCTAAGACCCTTCTCATTGTGGATACCCTCAAAAGTTTCCCTATGCCAAAGGATAGAAGAATGGTTGTTAGTGACACAGTTCATGATCAAATCTACCCATTTATCATTGAGTTTAAACTCCTGCAAGGTGTCTTTGATAAAATCCCAAGATAGTCTATCATAGGCCTTTTCAAGATCAATTTTGAAAATCATACCACCACATTTTCCCTTCTTGCATCTCAGAGTGTGAAGGATTTCCTGAGTGATAATGATATTATCAGTGGTATTTCTACCAAGAATAAAGCTGCTCTGATTGGGGCTGATTAGTGTATCCAGGAGAGGTCTAATTCTACCCATAATTAGCGTAGTTATGATTTTGTGGGTGACATTACAAAGACTTATAGGTCGAAATTGTTTGATTGTATCAGGGCTCTCAATTTTTGGGATTAGGAAAATAAGAGTCTCATTAACAGCAGTGGGCACCCTATTAGTTTGGAAACATGAGTGAACAAAATCATACACAAATTGACCAACAGATTGCCAGTACTTTTGGTAGAATAGAGCTTGAATACCATCTTTGCCTGCTGCTTTAAATACACCAATGCTTTTAACAGCTTTTAAGATTTCAGATTAGTTATGGGTTGTAGCATACTTGCATTGTCCTCCTGGGTAAAATAGGTTAGGACCAGGTTTTTCTAATGGTCCAAATGTTGAATAGTCTCATTTTTGAACAGGTCATTGAAATAATCCATAATATTTCTAATAATATCAGCTTTTTCAATAATCCAATTACCTTCATTATCTTTAATGGCATTAATCTTCAATTTTCTCCATTTGGTGATGGTAGAAATATGGAAATACCTTGTGTTTCTATCTCCAAGGGTAATGGTCCTAGATCTAGATTTTTGAAACCACAGCATCTCTTCTTGCAGAAGAACATTATTAAATTGAGTAATGAGATTTTTCTCTAAGGTGAATAGACTATGAGAAAAATTATCAGTCAAGGCTTTTTGGATGCCTTCAATTCTGGCCAATAAATGTCTTTTCTTTTTAAAGATATTGTCGAAAACCTCTCGATTCCATTTCTAAACTCTAATAGTAAATTCAGTAGTGGAATCCAGGAGCTTATTGTTCATATCAGACCAGGAGGAGTTAATAACATCCAAAAGGCCAGAATGAGACATCCAAGCAGCCTCGAATCTAAATGGTCTATTTGAGGGATTGAGAGAGTGCATACCTTCAGTGTACACGATGAGAGGAGAGTGGTCTGAATATGTTCGAGGGAGCACTTTCACAGTCGCTTCAGGATATAACGTGCGCCAAGCTACATTGCACATCGCCCTGTCCAATCTTTCCATAGTGTTAGCTAGCCCGTGTCGGTTGTTAGTCCAAGTCATTCGGGGTCCTGAGCTTCCCAAATTGATTAGGTTACAATTGTTAATTCTTTCAAGGAATTTCTAGGTCCTAGTTACGCTTTGGGTATTTGAAAAACTCCATCGTTAGCTCTGATTTTCATAATCGTTGAAATCTCCTGCAACTAGCCACGGTTTATCCATATTTTCCGCTACTTCTTCTAATTCATTCCATAGAGTCTCTCTTAGGACAAGGTTTGGGCTAGCATATACAGCAGCTAGGACCCATTCTTCGTAGTCCTCCTTATGGATAGTTGCATGGATGACTTGAGAACTTACATAGGAGGCTCTCACGTTGACATGGCTGGCGTCCCAGATTATCCATATCCAACCAACTCTACCCACAGGGTCCACAATAGTAGAAGCTGTAAAGCCTAGGCGATTGAAGAAGTTGCCTATTTTGCTGTAAAGGACTTTAGTCTCCATAAGGATTAAGTTTTCCGATTTGTGAGTCCGAAGTATCTCTATGATGTTGCGCTTGAAATTTTTATTGCCAGCACCACGGCAATTCTAGAAGAGTAATTTGAGTAAATCCATAGATGGAAAGTTAGGTGGGTCAGACTCCAAATCCCTAATGATGTTGCGTATTCTCCGATGATCGTCCTCCATTGATCTCATGGAAGCCATCTGAACCGAGTGGAATGGTCTCACTGGATTGTTCTCCTAGTTTGGTTCTATCGTCAGTCAAATTTGCTCTATCAACCAGACGAAAGCGACGAAGTGAATTGTTTCGCTCTCAGGTTCGAACAACAGACTCAGTGCACTGGTCTGCTTCACATGTTCTTGCACTTCTAGTGTCTGCTTCTTTCGGTCCATCTTCTCTTTCCGTTTCGTCTCTCAAGTCGCCAGGATCTGGAGGGATTGAGGCTTTCCTCCAGTAATATTTAGAAGTCGTATTTGTATTTGTGGTAGGGGTTTGTTGTACTACCCGAGTTGGGTAATGAGTTGTCTCTACCATGGTTGAGTCTATATGGCATGTTGAATTTGTCAAGGAACAGGGTATGGCAGGAAGGTGTGAATGGGGTTGGTGGTCTTTACTGTGCCTGGTAAGGTCTGCCTGTTCACAGACTTCTGGTGCTGACAGTATCTCTGGAGCTTGATTTGTGCTAATCTCCTCCATTGGTTCCAGTTCTGAATGCTTTTGTTGTAAGTCTGATTGATCAGTTTTGTGATGGACTAGACCAATCTTGGTTTTACCTTTGGGGTCATTATATTGGTGTGGGCCAATCTAGGGGTTGTGTTCTCCTTGGGCTTTATCAAGCCCTGCTCTTGTTGTTTTTTTTCCCCTAGAGCTTTCCCTTTGGCCATCTAGGCCATCATCCAGATATTTGAATCTATTCTATTGGAGGGTTGGGTTCGTTGGAATTTGGGCTTTTTTATGTTGGGCCGGTCTTCTTCCTCTTTTTGTTGCTAGCATCCAAGGCCCAAAGGCCTCTTCCTCAGTCTGCTTGTGTTGCAGGTTACCGTTGGTTTCAATGCTACCTATGGGCAGAGTTTGCCCACCGAAAACGGCTAGATTTTTTGCCGACGTTTGACTGGGTGGTTCCTTGAATCGACATGCTTCCTTATGGTGATCAATTCGTCCACAAAGGAAGCAAAAGGAGCGTAAAGACTCATATTCTATATTGTAGTACCTACCTTCCAAAATAAATTTGGGTTTTAGAGGCTTGGTGAGGTCCATTTCGACGTAGATCTGGGCAAATTTCCCCCTCGTTGCCATGGCTGTTGTCCAATCGATTTTGAGAGGTTTACCAATTGTTTGCGCAATAGCATATAAGACTTTATCCTGGTAGTATTCGATCAGAAGCTTTGGAAACCGGACCTAGACTGCGGTCGTGGTTTCAAGTGCTTCCAATGGTTTGAAATTTGGTTCCCATCACCTCACTGTGAGGTAGTGATCCATGATGACCCATGGTCCCCCTATGTATACCCTGGTATGATCTTCCCTCTCAGAGAATTTGAAAATGAAGTAATTGCTGCCCAGGTCAATTACATTGAACTCCCTTTGGAGTCCCCAAATTTTGGCAACTCTCGTGCATAGCATCTTGTAGCCTATGTTCTTTTCCAATAACCTTACAATTAATGTATTCTCCCAAGGTTTTCGGATTTTCTCCAGGAGCTTTTTAGGCAAAGAGATCATGGGGAATCCCATGTGTTCAGAGTGGATAGTGGCCGCGGCGGAGATGCCTCTTTGTTCATCATCCTCCTCATCAGACGACAGGATGTCAACTCCAGCATCAAAAAGATAGTCACTATTCTTCACTACAGTGAGGGCTTCCTTGAAGGATTTGGGAGGGGGAAGTGCATCAGGGGCTTCCTGTGTGTTGACCACCTCTGTAAGGACTTCAGTTTCCATGGCCATTTCTTGCGCCAACTCATTTTCCGTTGGTTGATTCGCACTATTAATTTTTTTGGTGCTTCGGATCAGATGATCCTCCTCTTCCGTTGATTTTTCAAGGTTTGGTAAGGCTCGATGGTCGGAGTTTTGGTTGGAAAGAGTGCCTGACATTGCTCTTTCTGAGGATTTGCTTTAGCTATACTCACACCACAACACTGACACTATACACTAGACACCCATGTTTGTTTATCGGCATGCGAGGGGAGATTGGAGTGTTATGGCTGTGAGTCTCACCCACAGCTTGTGTTGGTGGTGTTTTGGGAGGGGGAATAATAGTTCGATGGATTTAGTTAGCTTAACTGGATTTTGGGCGAGAATAGAAAAATAGTGAGCGGATTAAGTTTATTTTATATCAAAATTTTATTTTTTTATTTTTATTTTTTTTTACCAAGTATACCTATTTGTTTTAATATTTTTTTTAGTTTTTTTTAATATAGAAATAATTTTTTATTTATTTTATATAAAAATAATTTTACAATCCCATCACTAATCATTTCCCACACTATCTTCATAACAAACACACTTTTACTTAATCCCTTCATTGACAATCTTTACATTAACAATATCTTTACTAACTATCATCTCACTAACAATCTCTTCCAACCTAATTCGCCAAACAAACATGGCCAATAAGATATAGGCAATGTTTTTTTCGATCATAATCAAAACAATAATCATAAGAGTAATGCTATTCAAACAAAAAAAAATTCTCACTTTTCAAACCTAATAATTAATCAATTAATTACTCTCATGTTTTATTTCTCTTTCATATTGTTGCTTTGGGAAATAGATTAAAAGATAACTTTTTAACTTTTTTAATTTTTTTTTTTAAAAAAAAGTGTAAAAAAATAGAGAAGTAATGTGACCCAAAATAGGTTAAAAGTCAAAAAAATGACTTTTAACCTTTTATCCAAAAGAAGACATATCTTCTTTAATTATCAACTAAGGAAAATGCTAAAGGCCCCAAATTTTCTATCAAATAAATGACCAAATATCTCACATTGGTGTGAGGTACACAAAATTGCAGATTGCATACCCTGAGACATTTGATCATTTATTTGGTAGCAAATTTGATATTCCTAATATTATCCAAAAATCATCTCACTTACACATCATTAAGTCTAAATAGTGAATCTGAAAAATAAAATTGTATATCATTTTTCTAATCACAATATATCATACTCTTTCCATCCCAAAATATTAGTCCCTTATTTTATTTTTCATTGTCTCAAAATATTAGTTTATTTTAAAAAATTAAGGAAGAAAATAATATGAATTTACTATTTTGCCCTTCTTTTAAATTCATTAATAACACAAAAGGTACAATTATGATAATTGATATTCTCAAAAAAATATACTATCAATGGGTAATTTTAAAAAATTAATATTTTTAAAATGTAATAATTATACTATAAAAATAAATAAATTTTTCAAAAAAGACTATTTTTTCAGAACAGGAGAAGTAACTAATATTAAAATGAATTATAATCTACCTCACACTATAGAACCAAATAGCATAAATGTCATAAGTGAGCATATATTATACGGGCCTAGCAGCCCTCCCATCACAGATCGGATTGGAGGGTGTTATTAGACTTGTGGGGGTCTATCATGAGATTTATTTTGATAATCTGAATTGTGAATATGTAGAACTTGTTGAGTATTATATGCCTATAAAAAATCACGTTAATCGGATATTGATAGTTACGTGATCAAATCAGTTTTGTATAAAAAAAAAAGGGTTAATTACACTAATAGTCCCTATAGTTTGGGACTTGTGTCACTTTGGTCCCTGACTTTTTAATTGTGACACATTTGACCCTGAATTTTGAATTTTGTTCCAAATAAGGACAATTGAAAATATCATTAGATTTTTCAAGGGTAAAATCGTCAATTTGATAAAATATAAACTAATTTGACAAAAATAAATGTCAAAAAATATTTTTAATTTTTTTAAATTATTTTTATCCACCAATGATAAAATTATGTAAAATTAATAAAAATGACATGATTAATTTTTTTAAATTAAGTTTACATGATCATCATCCAAATGCATAATAAAAATTAATTTGGTAAAAAAAATAAATAAATGTCTAAAAAATTTATCAATTTTACATAATTTTATTTTTAGTAGGTAGAAATAATTTTTTAAAATTCAAAAATATTTGTTTGACATTTATTTTTGTCAAATTAGTTTATATTTTATCAAATTGACAATTTTACCCTTGAAAAATCTAATTATATATTCAATTGTCCTTATTTGGAACAAAATTCAAAATTCAGGGTCAAATGTGTCACAATTGAAAAGTCAGGGACCAAAGTGACACAAGCCTCAAACTATAGGGACTATTTGTGTAATTTGCCCAAAAAAAAAAGAAAGTGAAAAAATAAACAGTTGATAGAAAACTAATCCAATGAGATAACTATCAATATCCGATTAACTTGATTTTTTACAAGACTATAATACTCGACGAGTTCTACATATTGAACGGTTCGAATTATCGAAATGGGACCCGTGATGGATTCCCATAGGTCCAACAGCACCCTCCAGTCCGAGAGAAGTCAATGCCATATTATAGAGTCCAAAATAAGGGATGTATTATAAAATTTCTGCTCTTATTAATTAAATCCAACTTATGATATGCCCCCATCTGATTTCGAAATTGGTTTTAACAAATTGACTCCAATAACATATGTGTTGGTAATTTCAATTTCGGCTCAATCCGATATGAATAATTCCAAGTCTATTCAGTTTGAAAATTAACAAAATAATGATAATACTCCCTCCGTCTCAAAATATTAGTCCCTTATTCCATTTTTCATTGTCCCAAAATATTAGTCTCTCAAGTACAACAATAATGTAAATTTCCTATTTTGCCCTTCTTTTAAATTAATAAACAATATAAAAAGTACAATTATGACATTGATATTCTCAAAAAATGTACTATCAAGAGGGTAATTTTGGAAAATCAACTTTTCTCAAATGCAATAATTGTACTATCAAAAAAAGTTGGATTCCCCAAAAGGGACCATTATTTTGGGACGGAGGGAGTAACAAAAACTTAAAAAAAGAAGACGACATGTTAGAAAATGGGCATGCAATCAAATCCTACCCTGAGGACTAAAATAACCTAAAAAGTTTACAACCTGACGTCACTACAAAGAAAAAAAAATTTGACTGTACAGCATCATAAAAAGAGGTTCTCAATTTGATATGTTCATTCAATCTAAAAATAAATTAAAAAATTGATATGTTCATGTTATTAGAAACAAAAATTGAGCAAAAGAAAAGCATACAGGTCATTCATTTCAGTTTAAGATACAAGAATCACATGCTCCTTTGATGAAAAGACACATTTTAGAGAAATTACACAAGAACAGAGATCATATTGAGATAATAATATCAAATCACATATTTCAACCAAGCTCAATCTCATCTCATCACTGACTTGGAACTGATACATAAGTGAATGCATTCTTTAGACTCTGAATCTTGAGAAGCCTACGCAGTATTGCAGTCCACATGGACTGTATTCTTGAATTCACATAATGATACAAAAGAGAGACTAAATTCAAAGCTCTTGGTCATGAAATGGAATTCTTTAGCTCATTTCAAAAAACAAAAAAGAATCATTATCCATCAACCACAAACCAATTTTGCAATTAGACAGTAGAGTTCGCTTTGTTTCATCCAATGGCTTCATTACCAAATCATGTTGAGAATAAGAAGTCGTCGCACTATACATGAAATCCTGTCCATCTTCTGAAACTTCTAATCTCAGTTCCTTCAGACACGGCCATCCCAATTCCCATCTGTCCTCCTTGGCCAATTCCTCTATAATACAACCTCCATTCATCTGCAACCCCATCCATCTGAACAAGACATGGCGATCCCACTCCTTTATTATCCCACCCATCTTCTTCGGATGGCTTTAAAACCGCCTCACTTTGAACTCTCCGCCAATCCTTCAAGCCATCTGTAGACTCCGCCAATCCAATACTCCTTCCCCCGTCTGCAGCAACACCTTCATAAACCATCATATATTTTCCATCTTTCCGATTTCTCACAACATGAGCATTCACCACCCCAAATTCATCGAAAGCAGCATTCCCTCCTCCCCCAATTATTTTCCCCAATTTCACCCACTTAATCCCATCTCTTGACCTTGCAATCCCAACAGAAAACACACCATTTTCCACATCAAATGAATGATAATACATTCTAAGATCACCAGTACCATGAAAGACAACATGTGGAGAGGCAATAAATGTAGAATCCCACTCACCATTAGAACCCACATCAAGTAAAGCCCCGGTATGATGTTCCCCTTCAATTCTAGCCCAATGCCTCCCATCTTGACTCATTGCCAAGCCCGGTAAAGATTTAAAAACCTTACTAATCCCACCATTCTCACCATCAAGAATTCGAGCCCTTTCTGGGTTCTGCAATGTGAATTCCACAGAATTATCCCAAATATCAACCTTTTCAGAGCTAAACCCACTATAGTAAAGCCAATACACAGCATTGTTTGCTCTGACCTTTGTACTAGACATAATCACAACCTCACAAGGCCTGATACTCTGTGTATCAAATGCCCACCAATCTTTACTGCAATTCATGACCAAACCCGAATCCCCACTCGACCGAACTGGTCCACCGCCTCTTTCCCAATGAATACCATTGCTTGAAACCGCCAAACCAACTGAATCCGAACCCGGATTTCCATCAGACCTTCCATGGTACCACATGTACCACCTCTCCTCCTCATCACTGAGGTACCTTTTCACAACAGGGGACCCAATTTCAAAACTGTCCCAAGAGTTCTTGGGGCCCAAATCGAACACCAAACCTCTAGAAAACGATGAATTCGGAGAAGAAAGGGGTTGATTCGAATTGGGTTTTGTGGGTTCTTCTTGAAAATTTGAATTTGAGCTGGGTTCAATGGTCGAATTTCTGTTGTCTCTGTCTGTGTTTGGTTTTGTGGAGCAGTGAGTGAGAAAGAGGGGACGAGCTCTGTTTCTAGGGCTAGAGGCATAAAGATCAAGCATGCTTGGTCTGGTGATACAACATGATGGGGCTAAGGCAGTTGAGGTAGTTAATATTTGGGAGGCGGGAGTTGTGAGGACGTTAACAGTGTTGGTCATGGTGATTGCTGCTGTCAATGCAGCGTCCATTGTTGGACTCTGGAGAGGTCTGAAGTGTGAAGAGATCAAATGAAAATGGAGAGTTTTTGGAGGGTGAAGGACCAATTAAATGGCGACACGTTTGAATGGATATATCACCTATGAGTGAATAGAGAAAAAAAATTTGCTATTTCAAATCACAAGAATAAACGCCCAGGACTTATTTCCAGTTTATTTCAACTTTTAGTTTAATTTAAACTATTTTGATGTATTTGATTCAGTTTAACAATACAACTTATAACTTTTTGTAAGTCAAAAATTAATTTATTCTTTGAGTGGGAGAGGAAAAGCTTAATTTATAAGTCAAAAATCAGTTTATGTTCACAGCTATAAGCTATAAATTGTTAGGCAATAAGTCATAATCACTTTTCCACAGCTCTATCCAACAGGGCCAAAGAGCAAAATAGAGAGAAAAAAAATGTTTTGGATGATATCTCTAAGGCAATGTAAAAAATTCATTTCATGTTATGGATAATATGCTCTTTTTTTTTTTTTAATAGTGGCAAATATCTAGTTTCACCTTTTCTTTTCTTTTTTTGACATTCCATGTAACGTTCGCATATTTATTTTTTAAATAATTGTAGGAAGTGATATTTTATATTATGTACCCAATAAATGCAAATGCTATATTTTATATTTTTCTCAAAAAATATTAAAAAGAATTGCTACTGTGGGCTCATTATGGAGGAGGAAGAGAAATAGAGCTTCAACAAATTTTAACTCAAATTTAACATAAAATTTATAAATGTTATTATTTGATAAGAGTTTGGGCACGCCATTAAACAATTTTTTTTAAGTTGTGAAATTTTTGCCTCAGCAAAAGATGTATAGCATACAATGATGTTTCCTATCATAGTATAGAGAGGAAGCCCTCTGAAAGTTGATCAATTTATAGCTGGCAAATTAAAGTAAAATAATATAAAGTATGTACAAATTAATGAATTTGTTGGGTAAAGATAAAAAGAATGATATGAAAAAAAGGAAAAGAGGATCGTATTCTTGGCTATCAAGAAAGGGATATATACATAGACAAGAAAATCTATTAGTTCTTTTACTGTCAGATTCTGCTAGTGACAGTTATGGTGTCATGTGAAGAAATGAGATTCAAATGATGAAGGGTTGTTTGGTTTGCTTCACAATGTGAAGTTCACATGAACTCCACTTATTTTAATTTATTGGAGAAAAGCAATTTGTTTTCCATTCCCTTTTAGAGTCCTCAACAAATCAAAACTTCGAACACAAGGTTAATTTTATCCTAGAATTATTTAATCCTAAAGTGTATCCTGTTTATTGCTCGGGCATAATCATGAGTTCAAATTCCTTGTACTTGCTAACCATAATATATAATAAAATGACAATAATGATCAGCCCTTGTTGAATTCTGGTACAATTACATAAGGATCACAACTATTCATAATATCTTCTAGTGTCACAACGAAAAGATTAGTAACATTCTCAGACTTTGCAAATAAATTTGGTTTACGCCAGTCTAATTCGGAAAATTAATTTAGAGACATCAAGACAATATGCAAACAATTATAAGGTGAAAAGTTGAATTCCTCTGAATCAATTTTCTACTTGCATCCAAAATTGTATAGACAGTTGTATATATAGTCATGATATATCATCATTGACCCCATCAACTAGCTTCAGACCCCATTTCATATCCTCGCAATGCCTAACGTAAGGAACAACAGAACCGGTATCAATCCCTTTCTTTGCTTTGCAGTCGTAGAATGGAGGAGCGTGAAAACAAGGTTCCATTGACATGCCCCAACGACAAGGTGGATCTGGAGCTGTCCGATTCTCAGGCTTGTACAGAATCAAAGGGTTAATACCCGCCAAACTCTGAGCCACGTAGCCAAATGTTGACCATGAACTTGTGACCAAGTAATCAGTCAAACTAAGGAGATAGATCTCTGCCCATGCCTTCAAGTTGTGCATCTGCTTCTCAGTCTGTTGGTGCTCTTCATGACTCGGTTGGTAAATTCTGATCACTTCCCCAGTAACGGTCGGGTGTTCCCAATACATCTTTCTCAAATTCTCAGAGTACCCAGGATATAAAGAAGTTATTAAAACTGCTTTTGTTTTCTGGTTTCTAGGCAGAGCTATCACGGGTTCATGAACGTTGACTTCTGGAAGTAATTTGTTCTGCAGAGTACAGGCTAAAATTTGATCCATTACGTGTGGAAATGTTTCGGTTCCAATGTCGAAGACTCTTATTTGGATCCCAATTCGCTCGTCTGCATTTGCTAAGTAAGCCTGATAGTACCTGGTGATTAGTCCCCAGACTTTGTTTGTTGGATGAAAAAGATACCGACCCAAGTGATGGAAAACATTTCCTTTCTCGGGGAATAAATTGCCCAGTTCTTGCTCGAAGGATGGAATCAAGAAGAGAGAAGGGACGAAGTAGTTATCAGTTTTCATAATCAACCAAGGAACTTTTCCGAGAAGAGCTTGCTCTTGGTCGCAAAAGAACAGCTTATCTTGATCACCATAATCGTGAACAAGATGGAGATACAGAAATGATGGCAGTGACTCTTTTGAATGATTTATGATGTTATTTTTCAACAAGTTTCCATAACAATGAGAAGAGTTCTGATCAAAGCTTTTGAACTGATTCATAACGGGGAAGTCCTTTGGCAAAAGCCATGATTTCTCAGGAAATGGTTCACAAAAGAGATCGGCGATGTCGTTTCCTCCATCGACGAGTAGGACTCGGTTTGTGAGGAGAGCGTAAAGGAAT
Organism: Camellia japonica; assembly: GCA_030407325.1. NCBI lineage: Eukaryota > Viridiplantae > Streptophyta > Magnoliopsida > Ericales > Theaceae > Camellia > Camellia japonica. The sequence goes on along the minus strand of JAPPVO010000019.1, from coordinate 24,634,231 downwards.
GCAGAAGCCAGAGTGAGTATTCTGTTCCCCAAGCCACTAAACGATACCCAGACTATATAGCTGCATTCTGTGGGACCCAAGGCTTGGCCAGACTTGAGTAGCTCCACGGTCTTGTTATAGAGTTTGGTGTAGGGTCCGCAACGTTTATGGAGATCCTCATATCTCCGTAACCGGGAAAGGAGATAGGAAGAAGGAATATGGGATGATGAATATTTGTGATATGAGGCAGACTGGTACCTGCTTAAGCAAGATTGTTCATCGAACCCAGGGACAAGAAGTCCATTGAGCAATTTGTCAACAGGTTGAGTTGAATAATCTTCTGAACCTGTAATATGCAAGAGAAGAAGAGGACATATTAACAAGCTAGAAGTATCAGAAAATACCACTTTTGCTGGATCTGGTAATAGATATTCATTGAGGAATGTGTAGAAATAGTAATATCCCAGACTTTTTGAATAAGGGAGTAGAATCAAAGGTTCAAATACTGATATTCTATTTTGGAGCTGTGGTTCTAAACTATATCTATTTTTTCCAAGAAACTAAAGAAAATAATAAAACTCCGAAGGAGAACTACCACATGATGATAATGAAGCATGTCATTTCAGAAAATTGACTAATAATTCCAAGCCTCCTTCCAAAGGAGTATATGCTCAAAATTGTGATAATATAAATAAATAGGAACAACAATAGTTTAGCTCAAAAGTTCAATAAAATAGCTAATTTAGACTCATTAACATTCTTATAACCTGTGTACATGTTTGAATAGCCACCGCTACGTGGTTGGCCCTGTGAGTGCCATGTTATCTCCAACTTACCAACTCAGATAAGGAATCTCCAAATGGCAAGCTGTCCTGGTATTATGTCATCTCTCAGACAAACCATTGGTGTAATGAGCCTAGCCTAAGTGGGGGGCACATGAACTACCAAGTATGGTTCCCTAACTACTAAACATGCCCGGTGACTTAGCTCCAAGCAATGGCATCATAGGACAAGTTAAGGATAGGACACCCTGAGGCATGGCACCTCCACTCAACTCAACCACCCTACTCATTAGCAGTATGGCCCAGCACCTTTGGCTCAGTGTCAAGGTGCGCCCATCCAAGGGTCAACACCTTGATGCTACACTTATTTGTGCCCTTTGGAGAGCCAAATTCATGCCTAAGAAGTTGCCGGTGCAAGTGCAAAGCAAAGGCTCAAGGCATAGTGCAAGACAGCCCACGGCATGCCATTGGACAACACGTGCAAGGCCACAGCCAGCACCAGCCTTGCCAGCAGCTCACAGCAGCCATCAGCAGCCTTGCCAGCACCAGCCAGCAGCACAGCAGCCCACTGCCTTGCCTGTCCAGCAGCAACTTTAGACCACATTTTGGAGGGTCAAATGTAGTCTTTTTGCCTTGTAAATTTTTATGTAAATACCTTAGTATTAAAGGTGTTTTGGGTCCGAGTTTGTAATTTTTCTCTTTTTGTAGAATTTTTAGAAATTCATTATGACTCCTTGGACATAGCGGATGTTTCCTCCTACTAGTTAGGAAAAGGCTTAACAAGCTATATTAAGGAGGAGGTACCCAAGTGTTGAACCAAATCACTTATGCCTTTAAGGAACCCCAACCTAGCCATTGGTAAGGCAACTTTTGTAGCACTTTTGGTGTATTGTTCAACTATTGTAATGCCTTCTTTTGATCAATGAAAAGTTCATTTCGCATTTAAATTGTGCAAAACTTTTTCATTGTTGCTTGCTTTAATTTTAGCTTGTTGCTTGCTATTTTGTGGCTTGTCTCCAATCTTGTGGTTCATCAACTTAACTAATATTGTGTTTTCTTGTCTTTACAAACCTTTTGAGCTTTATTGGCGGGCTAGTGAAGAGAGTTAACTAGCACCACACACACTTGCATATCTTTGTCAAGGCTTCCGCACTACCTGTGTGTGACACTCAGCCAAGGGATCATCTACCGAGCAATGAGTCTCCTATGCCTCATCCCCCCTTCCTCAACGAAGTCATCTCCTACATGACAAGGCATTTCCAATAGAACCATGGCCACTTAGGCTGGGAGTAAGGCGTAGGATTCTCTACCTCAGATCACTAGAGGTATGTGGTTTAAAAGCTAGAGTTAAGGCATCATCAAGTCACTCGATTCCTCAAAGTAGCCCTACCAGTCTCAGACAGAGAGAAAGAGAGATGCTTTGATCAAGACGCGACATATCAGAGAACATATCATACATAATACTGGAGCTCCTCCGCAGCACTCATGATACAAATCTCAAGGTGTGATTCTAGGACCAGTGGTAGTTGAGAGATAAATCCATCTTGTTGAACCAAAGAAGATGAGCCACCTATCTAGAGGTGAGTTGGCCTCCATGGTTTGGCACCCAATATGAAAGGCCTCCATGCATATGTTGGGGGGCATGACCATCCATCCTCAACTATCATCTCCTATTCATTGCCACCTTCTCTCTTACTAAGGTTGGCCAAGCTCACAGCCTCTCACCTCCAGTGCTCACTCTCCATCCAAGTGTCTGCCATCTTCCTATCAACACCAACCATCTACAGTTTGTAACAACTAAAAGCTATAGTGGCTATTTTCAAATATTACAGGCTCAAAAATCATAACTGCATAAGACAATATTTGTAGTAAGCCAACTATAACTTCTTGTTGTAATTTCATAATTAAGTGTTGCATGCACAACCTAAAAATATGTTATAAGTCAAAGACAATTGCCTTACAGATGCAGGCAGGTTGCTCAAATAACAAAACCTTGACCATATCAATGAGTTTAACTACACAGAAATTCATGGTGTAAATCCTGCTAAAATTAATTGGTACTAGTGAAAGGCTCAATATTATATTTTAACTAATTGAGTTAAGATAAAAGGGCCTTATACAATCACGATCCAGCTATGGCTATTTATGGTTAATTTAAATCATGCTTCTTTGTAAGAAAACTGAAAATGAATCTTTTTGATAAAATAACTTGTGGGGTGCAAATCTGTTTCTCTTTCTTTTTTTACTTCTAGACTTGTATGGAAATTTCCAATCATGAATGCAGACAGCACAGAGAAAAGTGGCTGAATTTGAACCCATTAGTAGGCATTAGGACTTGCTACAAAGATGACTTGTTATGAACTCCAAGCCTGAACCTTATACTGTAGGTTAATCTGAATTGCTAAATTTACAGGTGTTCACAGAGAACATTCATATTAAAATTCTTTATTTTCTTCATTAGATATTCCTGCATATTGCAAATTTCTTTTTATTTTTTATTTTTTATTTTCTTATCTTTTTTCGATGCCTCTCTAGATCCATCGCAGATTTTATAATCAAGCAATTTGCACATATCTCCATTAATAGACCGAACAATCAAGATTTATAAATTTCCCCATATCAAGGGGAAAAAAAAAAAAAAAAGAAGAAGACAAATTTTTATCCATTAAAGTTTATCTTAAACTTCAACCATCACTACTTTGAACTAACCAAACTGCATCTGGAAAAGCCAAACCAATTTCAAGAACACATTACTGTAGATAAGGCAATTGAGAGGGGAGATTTGATTGACAGTACGGTCGAGCTAAGGCGACGTCCAGTTTAACAAAATGCACGACGCCGAGCTAACCCTGTTGACGCGATTGATTTGCACAGTCATTGACACTGACCGAGCAAGTGCGAACATGCCCTAGCCAAGTCGTGTTCCGGGCAGAATTAGGAATAGCGAGCGGTGACCGAGCTATAGGACGACCCGGGCTGAGCCGAGATTACAGCGAGGCCGTTAAGCCTCTGACCGGTAAGCCGAGATGGACAGCTCGTGTGACCGAGAATTCAGATGAAATGGTTGGGGGCCGGCATGCCTCGCAACCGGTTGGTTCCGATGAGCCGGTCTAGAGTAGCTCGGGCGGAGTGGTCTGGCTTTCAGTTGTTCCAAAGGGGCAGGTCGGCGATAAGTAGCTCGGTTGTGTGCATGTAGTGGCAATCCTCCACAAGTTATAGGCCGGTCATGGTACCCCGGTTAATGATACCACCTGGGCCAATAACGTGAGGGAGAGGACATCTGCTCCACGAACGCCTCAATACCGTTAGACAGTTCTGTGTGTACTGGTGGAAGGACAAAACCTTTACACGCGTAAGGTGATGAGAGACGCGCACTGCCACCTGTCCAGGGAAGGACAACAGAGGTAGTGCGCGCACAATCTTGAGGCTGCATGGCCAGCCTAGAAATAGGGGAAGAGACGAAGGCTACAGGTATGCGAATTCACTCTCACATACACTCTCTCCTGATCATCTTCTTCCTGAAATCTAACTTGATCGTCGGAGGGTCTTTCCGGTACACCACCGCCGGGCAGCTCACCATTTTTGTGTTGCAGAGATAGACGCCGTTACCAGAAGCTTGACGTTCAAGGCTACGGAGAGCAAAGAATATTTTGCCCCCGTACAGCAATGATAATCAACCACATCAAACAAACACAATAATAATCTACACTTCCAAACTTCAAACCCAATAGCACAACTAATGAGTTATTCTGAATTTGAATCCTGGGATGCTCATGGAGCAAATTTAGCTTAAAAGCAAGTACACATTCCACAAACAATCTGAACCACATCAATCACTTGTGTACTGTCTTCTGTTCCCAATGACAAAAATCTCAAAAGCATTATATTGAAATTTGAAATTGACCCAGAATTTTCTTCTTGTTTATTTTTTTAATTTTGGGGTTCGAATTGAAATAGATTTAATATGTATGTATCATCAAATAGGTATATAAACTTATCAATTCGAACATCAACAACCATCAATTTGAAACATATATGAAAGGCACCAAATAAAGGGTTGGTTCAATATTACCTGTTCTCAGTGGAGCAACTTGAAAATCCGTAGCTTTAGCGAACCATGGGGTGTGATCAGTTGATGATGGTGTTCGATGAATCACAGAGAGAGTGATTAAAACAGGCAAAGCAACAAAACAAGAGGCCAACAAGATCTTGACAAACTTGGATTTAGTGAACCCCATTTTCTTGACTGGAACTCCGATGCCGATGGTGCTGAATCTTCGTAAAGTGGGGAGCTTCGGTGGCGACAGAAATCGCCTCCTGAAAGCACTCAGATCCATTCAGAACATTGGGGAGTTCACTTCAGCTCATGCCGTCAAGCATAGTTGAGTCGCTTCCATGTCGTTGGTTAGGTTTTTGTGGTAAGTATTATCAAAATTCTTTCATCATCCTGAACTATTTGCGACTTTTGAATTATATTTAAAATAAAATATTATACATTAATTAATTAAATAATTTAAAAGTTATAAATCGTTATAATTATTTTATAAAAATTTCATAATATTAACATTTTCTTTTTTATTTATTTTTTGTTTTGTTTTTGGCTGGAATCATCATCGATTTGCCACTTGGTCGCCATTTCGGGCTCATCAGTCAACAGTTTGATTATAAAATGAGAAAAAAGAGATGGGTTGATTTTGACTTTGTGACCAGAGAAAATGGACTTGCTGTAATGTATCATCTGTGATTTTATTTTTATTTTTTTTCAATAAAAAAAAGTGTTTAAAATGATTTAAATAATTATATATTTAAATTTTTTATAAAAATATATATATAAATTAAAAGATAATGTAATTTAAAAAAATTAAAAATATGTTAATAGAAGAAATATCAAATAATACCTTAGATTTCGAGCACCAACCTTATAAATATTTGAAGGTTTATTTCACTTTTATTTTTGAGTTAACTGGTAAAAAATTATTTTTAAAATTTAAACTAACAAAACACCCTGGTACTTTTGGTTTTTTAGTTTCTAAATTAATGTTTAGATTAAAAAAAATCAAAAAACATGTTTCATTTACTAATTTTTAAAATTCTTTTAAAATTATTTTTTCTCTCTCCTCTCTTTCTCTTTTTTTTTATTAATAAATCAATCAATTTTTTTTTTCCTCTCCTTTTTCCTCTCTCATTCTCGAGAAATTATTGGTTGGTCTTGGACCCAAGAGTGTTGTGGTTGGTGAGGAGAGTAGAGCCTACGAATTTGTGTATGATGATTGAGGAACATGAGGGCATGATGAATTATGATTGGTGTGGAGTATGATCACGTGACGTCTTAAAACCAACCAATAATTTTTCCTCATTCTCTCACATCCATCTATTCAACTACTAAAATATATATATATATATATATTTTTTCAAAATACAAATCATCTCAAAACTATTTTCAAAACTCATAACTAAACAAATTTTCAATTTTCAAAACTCATTTCAATAACTTATTTTTCAAAATACAACTCAAAACTCAAAAAAAATTTCTAAAAATTAAACCACACGGAGCCTCCATTTTTTTTAATACTATTCTGAACAAGTTATCTCTTACAACCTATTTAATTGTTTTTAATTATATAATTTAACTCATTTGAATCATAAAAAAAAGAAAAGAAAAAAGGTTAGGGTCAATAGACTAAAAATTCATAGTTTTGGAATGAAATAAAAAAAAATCAAAATCACAAACTTTTATGATCTTATATGGAGACTCAAACATCAATGAAAGGTCACAAAAAATAATTTCTACTTTGTGGAAGAAAGACTGATCTTAAACAAAGCTTCAACACAGCATTAGGGATCATGACTAATAAGCCTAAGAACCTTGGCACCTTAAGGCAAAATCCTCATGGGTGAGAACAAGCCTTGAAAGCTTTGCTTTCTTCTAATGGAAAAGATGTACTCTTTGAGAGTTTGAAGTTTTGTTACTCCTCCTTTCTAGTACAAGCGTGATAATAGGAACCACAAGGTGTAGCCTTCCAAGCAACACAACACTACGTACACACAAATACAGAAGGGCTCACAAGCTTGTGAGTGTCTATGTCTCGTTTTATGTATTTCTAATATTTACTGTAACCTTGTCAATCATCAACCAACTTGAGCCCCCAACTTGTATCCTCACAATGTCGAACATAAGGAACTCTAGCCCCGGTATCCGTTCTTGTTTTCGCCTTGCAATCATAGAACGGAGGAAAATGAAAACAAGGTTCCATTGACGTGGCGCGATGGCATGGTGAATCATAATCCATTTCCTTTTGGGGATTGTTTAAAATCCATGGTCTCAAACCTCCAATCCCTTGAGCTACATATCCAAAGGTTGACCAAGGGCTTGTGATCAACACATCCATCAAGCTAAGAAGGTAAATCTCAGCCCATGCCTTCATGTGGTGTGTTAGGTTCCCAAGCTGTTGGTACCCTTCATGACTTGGTTGGAAAACACCAATCACTTCCCCATTAATTGTTGGATTTTCCCAATACATGTTTCTTAAATTCTCAAAGTACCTTGAATCTAAGGATGTCACAAGAACTACTTTTGATTTTGGGTTTTTATTATGGGTAATTAATAACAGAAACAGATTCTTGGGGATTCCTCATGGGTTTTAGTTTGGGAAGCAAGTTTTTCTTCACAGAACAGTCGAGTATTCGATCCATCATGTAAGAGAGTGGACTGGTTACATCGTATGACTCATTTCTCCGATTGAAAATTGATTCGTTTACAGCCAGGTGTGGGAGATAGTAGCTAGCTATATGATCCTTCATGCCTTTGAATGGCAAGTTTGTGCTTTTAAAATCTCTCACTTGGATTCCAATTCTCTCATCGGCTTTCGCCAAGTAAGCCTGATAATATCTTGTGATTAGTCCCCAAACTTGATTGGAAGGGTGGAAAAGGTACCGGCCTAAGTGATGGAAAACAGTTTCCTTTTCCGGAAACAACTTTTTAGCTCTTGCTCAAAAGATGGAATCAGAAACAAAGATGGAATGAAGTACTGATCCGATCTGATGACCAACCATGAGACCCCTCTCATGAAATTCTGATCTTGATCGCAGAAAAATTGCTTGTCATAATCATCATAATCATAGATTAGATTGAGGTACATAAATGGAAAAAATGACTTTTCCATTGAAGTATTATGATGTGATTCTTCACCATATTCCCATAACAATGGGGAGATTCCTTATTGAAGGTATCAAATTGGTTTTCGATTGGGAAATCCAAAGGGAGGGCCCACGTTGTATCGGGGAATGGCTCACAGAGGAGGTCAACCGCTTTGTGTCCTTGGTCAATGAGCAAAACTCGGTTTGTGAGGAGAGCATAGAGAAATGATGAAGCTAAACTTAGTAACCGGTTTCCTAATCCACCTTGGGGCATCCAGAGATGTACAAGATATTTGCAGTCTATGCGGGCAATGCTGTGATCACCGGGCTGAAAATGCTGTAAGGTTTTGTTGTAGGATTCGGTGTGGGGACTGCAGCGTCTGTGGAGAGATTCGTAGCTTCGCAACGTGGAGATGAGATGGGAGAGGGTTTGTGGGGTGAAGTTTTGCGGTATAGAGTGGATTGGTACCGGCTTGAGCATGTTTTTTCGTTGAAATCTGCAGATAGAAGTCCATCAAGCAATTTGCCTTTGAGTTTGGTTCTAGTACTTGAAGAATGATCTACTGAACCTGCAAATCAAAGAGAGGGAAAACCAGAAAAGTGAAAAAAAAAAAAAAAAGAAGAAAGAAAGAAAGAAAGAAAGAAAAAGAAAAAAGAGAGCATGTTGATAGTATATAATCAGTGTTTGGATTTGTGTTTGTAGACAGAAAAGAGAGAAAAAAATAGCTTCCATTTATTTCACTCTTTCTTTTCTTTTTGTTTATTCACTCAACAATCTAAAACAATCAATCAGAAGTATATCATATAATGGTTAAGGACTTTCCAACAATAAGAGGAAACTCATGTTCAAATTGTTTGCAGCATAATAATTGAGGGCAACTCAACGCACGAGCGTCACGATGAGGCCAAAAAAAGATCAAATATATATAGTCTTATCTGTTTTCAAGATGAGTTAGAAGTCCACTGTTAGTTTTGTTTATCAAAACAGAAAAAGAACAAAAGTAAGATAACATAATATTTAAAGAAAAAATGTATCCAAATTGACTTAGATCTAATCTCAATAAAATCACTCACAGAGAGAAACTAGTCATCACCCAAATATTCCAAACCCTTTTATGAGCTCAAAAGATAGACATTTTGAGTTATGAAATTTTAACGTGAAAGTAATAGGGTATGTATATACCTTTTTGGAAATTTTTCCAACTATTCCCAATCCTCCATTTTGATCCAGTGTTGTTTTACAATAAATCAATGAGACCACTATCAAAGCAGGCCAAATAACAGAACAAGTAGCCACAATCCATCTTCTCCTCATCATGTAGAACCCTAATTTCTTGCAATGTAACACAAACATGGACATTTCCCCACAAAGGGTCAACAACGTTTGAGTCATTATCAGAAAACATTGACTCAGTAACAAAGTTGTTATTAAAAATTTAGTAACATCCGAATTTAGTAATGACACCCATGATAACTCCATGAAATATGCATTTAAAAAATAAATAAATAAGAAAAAATCTTGTATAGTTTTGCTTGAAAGGGGTTCTATTACTTGTTAGTACTGATTTTTGACATAGGGAGTTTTATTAATGGCACTTAATGTAATGGATATGTAACGTATTCATAAAAAAATTTGTGGTGTATTTATTCTTATTTAATAAGATGCACGGTTACATCTATCAATGGCACAACATATGCAAACAAACACCAAAACACATGTGAAAAATATAACTTTTAGTATAGAAATCCAATTTGAAATTTCAATTTGCTCATTTGAGATTTAAATTTGTTTTTCCTCCTCTCAAAATGGTGGCAAGTAGGAAGCAATTTTTTCATAATCATTTTGTTCTTAACCCCCTGTTTTTCTTCATTTGGTACTTTAGCTAAAAAAAATTATTACGACATTACAGTCTTAATTTTGTTGAATTGTGTTTATATTTGCAATTTAATTTTTAGGGAAATTATTTATAAGTCCTATTAGGGAGACTTATGCTACATATGGTTCTACTAAAAAACTTATGTTCCTATAAGTACTGTGGGAAGTTTGTTGACACATTTACCCTCAATATTAGTTGTTAATATCATAAATAATAGTAAAACCATATATAGGAAATTGAATGTTACCATAGATCATATCTATATAAATGTAACGTAACTTGACACCTATGATCTATGATAACATTCAATTTCCTATATAAACGTAACATAACATGACACTTACATAAACGTAACGTGACACCTATGATCTATGGCAACATTCAATTTCCTATATAAGAAATTGAATGTTACCATAGATCATATTTATATGAAACGTAACGTAACACCAACATAAACTAGCAATATTTTTACATTCAATTTAAAAAAAATAAAAACTCATTGCGAAACGTAACGTGACACGTTACGTTACGTTTATGGTGTGTCACGTTACGTTTATATAGGTGTCACGTTACGTTACGTTTATATAAGTGTCACGTCACATTACGTTTTTGTAGGATCTTGTGGAATACATTCCTATCTAAATAGGACTTGAGACTCTATAAAAAATTACACAAGACTTAACCTACCATAAGTGTCTGAAAAATGACTTATTAATAAGTCTCTCTAGTTTTTATTTTTTGTCCATACAATTATATAGACATATTTTAAGAGAAAGTATCAAAATCAGAAAATTAGTTTCTATTAGATGAACGTATAATAATGTCTAAATAGAACCTTTCTAAAAGCATTTAAAAATGGGTTAATTACACAAATAGTCCCTATAGTTTGTGACTTGTGTCACTTTAGTCCCTAACTTTTCAATTGTGACACATTTGACCCTGAATTTTGAATTTTGTTCCAAATAAGGACAATTGAAAATATCATTAGATTTTTCAAGGGTAAAATCATCAATTTGATAAAATATAAACTAATTTGACAAAAATAAATGTCAAAAAAAATTTTTTAATTTTTTAAAAAATTATTTTTATCCACCAATGATAAAATTATGTAAAATTAATAAAAATTACATGATTAATTTTTTTAAATTAATTTTACATGTTCATCATCCAAACACATAATAAAAATTAATTTGTAAAATAAATAAATAAATGTCTAAAGATTTATCAATTTTACATAATTTTATTTTAGTAGGTAAAAATAATTTTTAAAAATTCAAATATATTTTTTGACATTTATTTTTGTCAAATTAATTTATATTTTATCAAATTGACAATTTTACCCTTGAAAAATCTAATTATATATTTAATTGTCCTTATTTGGAATAAGATTTAAATTCAGGGTCAAATGTGTCATAATTGAAAAGTCAAAATCAAAATGACACAAGTCCCAAACTATAAGGACTATTTTGTGTAATTTGCCCTTTAAAAATTTGTGAATTGTATATAGTTAGATGTTGGGTACGGTCAAAAAAAAATGTGTGTGCAAATAGTAAGAGTTGGTTTGGCATCTTTTAAAAACGTTAAAAAGTAAAAAATTATTAAAAAAATAAAAAAGTTATTATTATTCACCAAAAAAAAATACAAAAAAATTAATCTTACACAAAAAAAGTACAACTACTCACTTCTCACGTGAGTTGTACTTTAGCTGGCTTTGGTTGGACATAGAGATGGCAATGGGGACCCGGCCAGACGGGGACCCGACCCCCCGACCCCGAATTGAGTGGTGATTCTCCGAAAAAATCCCCGTGGGACGGGGACAGTATTCAAAATTTTATCCCCGATGATATACGGGCCGGGGACGGGGATACAGATTTCATCCCCGGCCCGGCCCCGGCCCCGCCCCCCGCCCCGCCCGCCCCGCACCCCAGATTTATATATATATATATATTATCTATATGTCACGCTCTATCTCACACACTCTATTATATCTATATTATATTATATTTAATATTATATTATATTATTTCAACCCTTGTTGAATTGAATAGCTCAGCAGCAACTTTATGATAAAACCTCTAGCTCAGAGCCTCTATTTCAGTCTCTTACACTCGTTTTCTCTCTTCTCTTCTCTCACTCTCTCTTTTCTTCTCTTCACACAGATGCGCAGGAGCCTCCTCCAAGCCATCACCGCCTCCTCCTTCTCAGGCCATTGCCGTCTCCTCCTCCGTCGCCACGGCAGATCTGATGGAGTGCAGCACATCGTCGATCTCCACCGCCGATCTCCTTCGCCGATCTCCATCGCCGCCCTCCTCCGTCGATATCCTCATCCGCCGCCCTCATCAGCCCAGATCTGTAAGATCTGTTATTAATTTTTTGATCTGATGATCTGTAATTTTTTTTTTATTTGGTGATGATCTGTAAATTTTTTTTTTTTGATCTGTTGTTTTTTTTGTTGATCTATGTTGATGATTTTGAATGTTTGAAACAGAGTTGATGGTGTTGAATTTTTTTTTTGATCTGTTATTCTTTTTTTTTTTTTTTTATCTGTTGATGGTGTTGAATGTTGAAACAGAGTTGGATCGGGGACTTTTCGGGGTCGGGGAAACCCGATCCCCGTTGGAGACGAGGATGGGGACTGTGACAGGTTCCCCGTCGGGGATCGGGGCCGGGACGGGAAGTTTTGGTCATCGGGGATCGGGGACGGGGAGGGTGGTCCCCGGCCCCGCCCCGCCCCGTTGCCATTCCTAGTTGGACAAAAGGAACAGGTGGGTGCACAAATAAGACGATATTGTTTGGCCTGTGGGGGCTCATCACGGATCCCGTTTTGATAATCTGAACCGTTGAATGTGTAGAAGTCATCGAATACTATATATTTGTAAAAAATCACATTGATCGGATATCGCTAACTATGTGATCAAATTAGTTTTGTATAAAAAAAATGGATGGTGTTATAGTTAACGGTTGACAAAAAACTAATCCGATCAGATAGCTATCGATATCTGATCAACGTAATTTTTTACAAACTGTTAATCATATTATTTAATTTTGATGATGTCTAATATATTATTTAATATACATATTATTTGACACAAAATATTATCTTTTTAAAATATATATATTTGTTAAATATTATTTAAATTATCTTTTTAAAATATATATTTGTTAAATATTATTTAAATAAAAATATTTTCAAAAGCTTTACTATTCACTTTTTGAAAAATAGGGTTAATTACTATTCATCTTTTGACAAATCGATTAGTTTAAAATATATATTTGTTAAATTATTTAAATAAAAATATTTTCAAAAGCTTTACTATTCACTTTTTGAAAAATAGGGTTAATTACTATTCATCTTTTGACAAATCGATTAGTTATATTATTTTGATAAAAATGTTTGATTGGTTGTATTATTTTGACAAATTTGATATTTATGGGTTATCTTGTTTTGACAAAATTGATATGGAGTGGTAAAATATATTTAGTTTAAAATCTCTACAACTTATACAATATTTTAAAGATGGCATACATTTTCAGATCCATCATAATATCATTTAAAGAGATTTTTTCTGTATGCAAATATTTGATTAGAACATTATATATATATTGCATATAATATAAATAGAATACATCACGTGCGCTATTAAATTTTTACACTACATTGATTATATCATATTATAATCAAGCAAGAAGAAATAGATGGAGTTATATATATATATATATATATATATATATATATATATTATAAACAAGATGGAGAAAATTATTTGTTTGAAAGTTGTGAACTTTGTATTAAATTGTCTACAAAAACGGTGGCTCCATGTTTGAAAAAATTAGTCTTATTTTTATCATTTGCTGACTATTTAAAATTAAGGAGTGTGCTTATGTAAGCGATGACATCAAGAGCCTGCTTATGTAAGCCATGACATCAGGAGCGTGCTTATGTAAGCGATGATGTCAGGAGCGCGCTTATGTAAGCCATGACGTCAGCAAGGAGCGTCCAACGGGTATATTTTTTGTATAATAGAAGTGTTGGATGTGGAGAACAAACCAAGAACTTGAAGAGAAAAAATTTCTGTGAGCTCCAAAATTCTGAGTATTCTGCTCTTTCACTTTCAGATCTAAATCTAACCTTTGTTCTTACACTTTCATATCTACTCTTTGTGAGAGAATTATTGTAAAGAGGGTATAAATTACCCTTATTCTTATTCCTTATTTTTAGAGAGATTTTGTAAGAGTAAGGCTTTTATTGTTGAGTGAGGCTCAATAGATAAGAGTAAGTCCTGTGCCAAATCCACAAGTTTGGTGGTGTATTTATTCAATTGATAGTAAAGAAATCTCAAGGAGGTTCCTTGGGGAGTGGACGTAGGCCGGCGTGCCGAACCACTATAAATCGCGGTGTTTGATTTTCTCTCCCTATCTCTCTTACATTTATATGCTAATTATTATTCTGTTTGTTTTATTTATTAAAATTTGAATATTGTGTTAATTTTAATACTGTGAAATTTTTTAATAACCCAATTCACCCCCCCTCTTGGGTTGCCTATCTGGGATAACACAAACATATAGTACTCGACGAATTCTACATATTCAATGATTCTTATTAGCAAAACGGGACCCATGGTGGGCTCCCAAGGGCCAAACAGCACCGTCCAATTCAATGTCCGAAAAAGAGGCAAGCATCTCCTGTACACTACTCTGCACAATGCTGCCACTGTACTGCCTACTTGTCAAAAAGCTTCTCCTATACATTAATTTATATAATTTTTTAATACACATTTTTTCATAAAAAGTTAAAAAGTTATTCCAAATAATTATTTTTTTTTCTTAATTTTTTAATCTAAAAAGTCAAAAAAATATACTTTTATTTAAGACATCCCAGATAACCCCTAATTCCATAAAAAGGAATGGGCCCTCTCCATGCTCGGACGTGAAACCGCGTGGTTTTGTTTGTCTCAAATTTGTAATCAAAAAATACGAGGAACTCACTTTTACCAATCCTGAATTCATCTTAAAGGTATATGTGGATAGAAGGTCTTCTCTAGTTTGATTTTGAGAGAAATTTTTTAAAAATATATTTAACAAATATTTTTTTTAAGAGTAATCAAATCAAATAAACTTTTTCAAAAAAAATTTTAAAAATGTGTTTGATTATCCAATTTTTAAGATTATTTTTGAAACATGTTTGTAAAAAAGACAAACCAAACAAGTTCTTATATTTTTCATCTCAAAAATTACTCTATAAAAAGGCAAACCAAATAAGTTTTGTACTTTTTTATCTCAAAAACTACTCTACAAAAAAAACCAAAGTTATTTTAGAGAGAATATTTGGAAAAAGACAAACCAAACAAATTTTTATACTTTTTATTTCAAAAACTACTCTTAAAAAAAAAACTAAAGTTATTTTACAGAGAATATTTACAAAAAGGCAAACTAAACAAATTTTTATACTTTTATATTTCAAAAACTACTCTACAAACACAAACCAAACACATCCTAAATTGATATAAAATAAATTTGAATCATTAATTTTTTTTAAATAAATTCTGAATTAATAGGGTTGAGTTTGTAACATTGATGAGTAATGCTAGAAACTCTAAAAATTTTACCATTTTATCAAATGTCTCGCATAATAAAACTTTTAGTGGAATTAACATTTTTAAAATTGATTCACAATCGTCTTTTCATTTTCTTGTGTATATCACATTTTCCCTTGGCAATATCACATTCCTCAATCTCCTTAACCAGCGCTGCCAATCTTCCCCTGCACATCTTAACGTGCGCAGCGATCATACCTCTGAGAATGGCAATGCTAAAAAGCGCCGGGGAGAAGATGTGGTGTGCATTCGGACTCAGACGGTGGACCCACTCTTTATTGCCCAACCTCCGCCGCTTGATTCTCCTATGAGTCAAACTACCGTCTCATCACCGTTGGTCTTGCCTGAACACGACCATGACTCCATTAACAACCACAACATTGGATTCGAATTCCCAAGAGGAAGGTGATTTCAAGCTCGAATTTCTTGCTCTCTTTTTGACCCCACAAAGTTCAATTGTATTTTTTTAAAGATCTATTTGTTATTCTATGATGTTTTAGGATTTGGGTTTTGCTTAATTTTTGTTGGGTATGGTAGTTTCAGGCTGTGTTTACACTTGTCCCTTACTATTGATCTAAAAAACACAACATTAGGGTTTAGGGTTTTGTGACAATACAGTTTGGACTGATACTATGCATTTGGCTTGAGTTTCTTAGAGCATCTCCAACGGTTCAGCTAATATTTCACCAAATTTGAGTAAAAAAGTGTCCATTTCCTTAATTTGATACATCGCGCTCCAACGGTTCACCTTCATCAAATATCATTCAGGACAACTGGATGGTCGACCGGGTAGAGGAAAAAAAAAAAATTTTTTTTTTTAAGCTTTCTGAACTGTTTGAACCAACCACTGAACTGACCGATGTGAACTGGTAGGGGGGCGACCGGTTGGTTGACCAGCCGGTCGACCGGTAAGCTTAAATTTTTATTTTTTATTTTTTATTTTTTTTCCCTCCATTTATGTTCCTAATTCTTTTCCTATTTGTTTTTCCCTCCATTACAGCTATGGGGTTTTGGTTTACCCGTAATAATTAATTTCTTCTAAAATCTCATATAAACATTATTATTTATATGCCAGACAACTCTATAGCTTAAACACAAGGATCATATCTTAAACAAAACAGAGCATAATGGATACTTTGAAATCCATGATAAGGCCAAGTTTGGGTACTCCCAAATAATCTAAAAAGCCAAAAAGTTACTCAAAAA
Source organism: Camellia japonica (assembly GCA_030407325.1). Lineage (NCBI taxonomy): Eukaryota > Viridiplantae > Streptophyta > Magnoliopsida > Ericales > Theaceae > Camellia > Camellia japonica. The sequence continues at coordinate 24,617,656 of JAPPVO010000019.1, read as the reverse complement.
GTTAAAAAGTTAACACTATTCACCAAAAGTCAACAATTACGGCTGCACAACTCCCAATTCAAATTTTCCTCTAAAAACCAATTTTCACAATTTTTTATTACACATTTTTTAATAAAAAGTCAAAAAGTTAACCCAAACATCCATATTTTCAACCTCAATTTTTTTGTTCAAAAAGACAAAAAGTGCACTTATTTAGTCTTCCCAAACTTGGCCTTACTTCATTTTCATCTTCTTCTTCTTCCTCTTCCTCTGATGAGGAGTCTGATGATGAATATATGGTCACACTTTTAGCAGCTTATGAGCAATACCAGTACTATGCTTCAGATTCTCAAGTCAAGTGATAGGTCGAAGAAAATAGAGGGTTCTGTTGTAGGCCACAAGTATATACGCAGAGATAGAAAGCAAGGTCATGATAGATTATTTGCAGATTACTTTGCTATAAATCCAGTGTATTCAGCTACAATATTTCGGAGACGTTTTCGAATGCGTCGTCCTTTGTATCTGCGAATTTTAAATGCAATCGAAGCACACAATTCATATTTCATTCAAAAACAAGATGCAGCTCATGTAGTTGGATTATCTGCCCTACAAAAATGACTTCAGCGATGAGAATATTATCATACGGTGTCACAGCAGATGCAGTTGATGATTACATACGTATTGGGGAAAGCACTGCAATTCAAAGTTTGCAACAATTTTGTAATTCAGTGATTGATATCTTTGGAGTAGAATATCTGAGATCTCCGACACCAACTGGCATTTCTAGATTACTTGCTATTGGCGAGGTTCGGGGGTTTCCAGGTATGTTGGGAAGTTTAGATTGCATGCATTGGGAGTGGAAAAATTGTCCAAAAGCATGGCAAGGTCAATACGTAGGCCATCAAAAAAAGCCAACCATTATTCTTGAAGCAGTAGCTTCTTACGACTTATGGATTTGGCATGCATTTTTTGGAATGCCTGGGTCACACAATGACTTGAATGTATTAGACCGGTCACATTTGTTTTCTGATCTTGCCCAAGGTAAGACTCCCCCTGTCCACTACACTGTTAATGGACATAGTTACGATATGGGTTATTACCTTGCTGATGGTATATCCGCAATGGGCAACACTGGTGCAAACAATTTCCTCTCCCCAAGGAGCAAAGAGACAACATTTTGCAATGATGCAAGAGTCTGCCAGGAAAGATGTAGAGCGGGCATCGGAGTCCTTCAATCTCGATTCGCAATTATATGTGTGCTGTACGGTTTTGGGATCCAAAAATGCTTGCCAACATAATGAATACTTGCATTATATTACATAATATGATTGTTGAAGATGAGAGGAGAGGAGCACCTTGATTTTGATTATGAAATTTCATCAACCAACACACCAGTGCAACTTTCCTCTACTCCTACCAATGACTTTGAATCATTTTTGTCTCGTCATTTAGGTATTAGGGATAAAAATGCATATCATGCCCTCCGTAATGATTTAATAGAACATATGTGGCAACTTCGCGGTGAAAACTAGATTCACCACAATATATTTTGTAATTTTGTTTATAGTTTTGAAATAGAAGGTTGTCTTTTTGAATCTTCATTATGATGCACTATAGTAACCAAGTAACACAGAAGTTATGTGATTAGATGTGCTATTGTGGTGATCCAATCTTCATTATTCATAATTGTTCTCTGTTCATTTGATGACAATCATCAACTAAGAGGTGGTCAATGGAGGTATTGCTTTGAAAAGCCTATGCCTTTTCTCTCCTTTACAGCATGGTTTTGATCATGGTGTGAGCTTTTGCTTAATAGATTAGCCTTTTCTTTCTACCAAATCTGTTTCTTTAGTTGACATTGATTGATATGAAAAGAAAGATGTAGTTCTATAATTCTGTGTTGGAGTTGCAAGTTTTGTTCACTACTGATTCCCCATAGTCTAGGAACACAAATATCAAATATAGAATATGGCATATATGTTTTACATGAAAAGATGCATTAATATGTGGATCTCGTATCATGTAGATCACATTTGGTAAAAATTTGGTAAAAATCACCTCAATCTACACAAACTTGTATTAAATTAAACTTGTACATTTTTTTCATGAAATCAAGGCAAAAATAAGCTTTTACACAAATTTGTTGCAACAAACTTTTGGGAATAGGTTTGGAATTTGTAAAATGATTTCATGATTACGGGTTTGGCATTTTTAAGAAGTGAGGATTGGAGCATTCAATTTTGACTCAAATCAAGCATTCAATTAATGAAGGGTCTGGCTCGTGGGATTCATCATGCATGCCATTATTTGTGCATTCGAATAATTGTTTTTGTAAGGATTTATCTTCAATATTCATAATTTCTTTTGTATGCATTTCAGTATGTATATTCAATGTATGTGTAAATATTAATTTGTTTTTAAATTCAATCAATTATTGTGCCATCAATTATTTGTGGCATTCAGTAAATTATTGATGTTGATGCATTGAACATTCAACCTACTTTTCTGCCACAAAAAATACATTTAACCTGAGAAACATAGTATATGTGGCATACGTGTGAATGGAACCACCTACCATTCATTATATGAACCACCTAGTCAATTCAACACCTACCATCCTCTATATCAGCTCAACATTGCCATCACCACATTCACAGTTCACATGTTTTCACACTGAACACCTCTAATCACAGAGTCTACATTTTCAAGTGTGAATCGACATCATCACCAAGGCAGCATCCCAGTCTCTGCATATTCAAGTGTGAATCCAAGACAGCATCAAAGCAGATCAAAGCAGAACAAAGACATCATCACCAAGGCAGCATCAAAGACGATCATCATCACCTCATCACCAAGGCACATCAATCATCATAACAAACAGACACAGACAACTCATCATCAAGTGTAATCCAACAGGCAGCATCAAAGCAGATCCAAGACATCATCACCAAGGCAGCATCAAAGCAGATCAAACAGAACAACAAGGCAGGTGATTCACGGGGCAACCGGCCTTACATTTTTTATTTTATTTTTCCTTCATTTTCTATTTTTCCCTTCCAGTGTGCATTTTTTTCTATTTTTCCCTCCAGTGTGCATGCCACTCACTTTTCAACTTGTTCAACTTGTTTACAGAACAGGAGCATGATTTCACTATATGTTACTTTCATGTTTTTTAAATTAATTAGTTTATTAACACCTGCACTGCAGAATTGAATTTTTAAGTTTCACTTGTGTATGTTATGTGTTTTGAAAATGCAGGTCATTTTATTAAAACCTCTCCAGATTTTTCTTTCAAGTTTGTGAACTGAATGTAGTTCATTTAAACCTCAACCACAGAACAACAGAAATTGAACATTAATTTATGAAAACCTCAACTACAGAACAAGATTTTGATTTGTATTTCTGTACAACCCTCATACTAATTACCGTTTAAACTACTGAATTAGCTACTGGTTCCGCTAAACTGAACTGATAATGACTGATAATTGAAGTAACTGAAGTACTGAATAGACTGATTGAAATCGAAACTGAAATTGAATAAGTTATTTATTGAATTGCATACTGCATGGCATCTCTGTTTGGTCGATTGATTATCTGTTTTGAATTCGTATTTAAACTGCTAATTGAAGGCCTTATCGGCGGCCGAATTAGGAACCGTTTAGAGTTTTGGGATCAGTAGAATATTTGTGATTTAAGGGTATATTTATCTGAAAATTGATTAGGAATGATTAAATTAGATTTAAATGAATTAATTACAAGTTGTAGCTTATTTACGGGATTGCCATCGAGTGACTTTTGTTCATTCTTATTATTGTTTGAGCCTTATACTCAAAACACAACATTTGCTCAGCCTTTCTCCTTGCTTTAGCCGACCAAAGAAGAGAGTTAGAGTGAGAGAGTGATTTCATCTTGTGTTTTGGCTTGAAACCTTGAAGAATTGCTTGAGAATTGAAGTGTTGATTGTTCCTTTAGCTCCCTCATCTTGATTACAAGACTTAGGTAAAGATTTATCTTCTTATTGTTGTCCTTGAGCTTCATCTTGCATGTCCTAGGCTCCATTGTAGAATCAAGCCATGATTTAGTGTTAAGAGGTTGAATTATGTTTGGATTGTTACATGCATGCTTGGATTGGTGCATTTTGAAGTTGAATTCATGGTAGATTGTCCATGCATGTCCATGTTTAAGTTAAAGTCCATGTTTTCATTTTGTTTTCCAACTATCGAGCTCATTAGAGCAAGAATTGAAGCTTGATTTTGGTTTAAAACTCATGCATTGCATGTTTTGAGATTGTTCTTGAAATGGGTTTGAAAAATGGCTTTAATTGACCAACTCTTGGCCCTTGCATGTGTAAATTGGCTTTTGAAACTTGTTGTATGTTGAATGTAGATGTATTTTCCAGAATTTGGGCCCAAGAGGTCGAGAATTGAGTTGAGAATGCTTGGTTTGAGCTTGGAAGGCAAATCTGGAAATTCCATATTTGGCTTCTTCGCTCGAGCGAAGGATTCCTCGCTCGAGCGAGCACCCTTATTCAGGGCTCCGCTCGAGCGAGCATCGAGCGTGGTATCGCGCGTAAAAATCGAGCATCCAGTACTTTTACTGTTCATCAGACCGCTCGAGTGAAGCCTTTGATTTTAGAAGCTCGCTCGAGCGAAGGAAGGCTCGCTCGAGCGAAGCGCCTATTTTCAGCAAACTTTGCAAAATATTTTCTAAGTGTGTTTTTGCATCCTCATCTCATCCTAGGCATTCTTAGGCCTAGTTTAAGACATCTTAATGAGGATTTAGACATAGAACCACACCGAGGAAATTAGGGATTTAATTATCATCCTTCCCGACTGTGAAACTTAGTGTGTGTTCTATTTGTTAACTGTTTAGGGTTGGCTCTCGGGATGCGCTCTAGCTGCTATTAGCCCAATCTCTGTGAGTAACAATTGTGTAAAGATATGTTCAAAATGACTATCTTTGAATACTGAACTGCACTGTTTACTGTACTGATATTATTTACTGAATGAATGTATGTCCTTTATTTCTGAACTATACTGTGGCATCCTTAGCACCTACTGTTATTGTTACTGTTACAGAGATCTCTGTCGGTTCCCTTGTGGAACCATACTGTTACTGAATGACTGGCCATCATTACTGTTCGGTCTTTATGACCTACTGTTACTGCTATGCTAATGGATGTACCACATATGACCGAATAACTGTTCTGACTGAAAGACTGAACTACTGTTTAAATGAACTGTTTTCCTTACTGTAAGGACATTTCATTCTCAACCTCTTTATGCATTACGTTATTCACTGGGCTTTAGCTCACTGTTTATATATATATGTAGGTTCTCAGCAGCCAGACCAGAGCTAGGAGCGTGGGTTGGTCCCCAGTTTTGTCAAGCCAGCCTATGTGCCTCACTGCGAGGTTCCGAGTTGCCATGCTATGGCTTGGGGTGTTTTTGTGTCCCCCATCGGTCTCCTTACTGTTTTGTACTACTGTTTAGACCGTCTACTGTTCTACTGTACTGTTATCGAGGAGTTAAGTCCCCGTACTGAATGTTTGTGTATGATTGTATAGATTGTACTGTCCTAAACCGTATGAATGCATGAAAAATGTTTTTGGCTTACAGATTTACACAGCTCAATGGACACTAGTTACTTATTGTATTGGCTTCCGCCAGGCCCTGTACTCTGTTTAATTGTATTACTGTTCAGCAGGCCTACGGTGATCTCGGATTACTGGCCAGTTACGGTGCTAAACCCATAGGGCCGGGTTTGGGTCGTGACAATTTCATGTTACTTTCATGTTTTTAAAATGAATATAGTTTATTAAAACCTGTACTACATAACAAGATTCTGATTTGTACTTGAAGTTACTTTAATGTTTTTAAAATGAATGTACTTTATTAAAAGCTCAACTACAATACTGAATTTTCAGTGCGCATGTTTTATTAAAACATGAGCTACATTCATTTGATATGTACTGAATAGAGAGTCTGCATGCTTTATACTACATTACTATGTTCTTAAATTTTCAGTAAGCATTTTAAAAGACAGTGTTTATGTTAATTACTTCATTACTGGCACATTTTTATTAACATTCAACAGATTCACATCATGCCTAGAACTAAAAGAGTGAGAACAGAAGCTGGTGAAAGTTCTAATCCTCGCCGACGCGAACAACAGCGGCCTCAAAATCAGTCATATCCTACGGATGAATTTCTCAGTGAAAGTCATGAACTAGCTTTCCAAAACTTCTCAAGCCGACCTATTGTAACAGGGAGGAGGGTCAATCTGCCACCTCAATATGATGCACTACTAGTTAGTAAACTTGAATCTATGGGATGGCTAAATTTAATTAATTTACCCCAAAAGGTATATCCACGGCTAGTATCCCTTTTTTATGTTCACCTAAAAGTTACTCATGAGCAAGATGGAAATTTTACTCTTTTGTCATATGTGAAAGGAGAGGGTGTACAGTTTGATGTTCCTCAATTGGCAGGCATTATTGGAGTTGAGGTAGGTGATGAAAATACCCATTTTCAGACTGAAGCTGAGTTAGTTAAACTTGTTGGTAATGGTACTGATGTATATACTACTATATGTCAGAACAGATTTACTGGAACTAGTCTACAAGCAAGGCATTTAAAACCTTATCTTCGGATCCTGCACCGGTGGATTTTAGAAAATGTCACTCCGAAGAAAGGACATCATGATGCGGTCCCATATTTTAATGCCTATTTGTTATACTGTTTTGAGGTTGGGCAGAAGTTAGATTTGTCTTACATAATTATGAAAGAAATGGTGCTGGCAAATCAAGAAATGGGCCGGTCATTACTGTTTGGGGCACTCTTGACAAAAATTTTCAAATATTTTAAGGTTCTTTTTGCAAATGAAATGGAGATCAAAATCCGTTCACCCATTACTCAGTATACAGTGAATCGTGCTGGTGCAGCCGCCAATTTAATGGAAAATAATAATGCTGCAGAAGATTCAGAGGATGAAATCTCACCAGATGATGGTCCACAGGATCCTCCTGTCAATGTGACGCCATCAACTGAACCACCTCAATATTGGACTGACTTTTTGGCCATGGAAGAACAACGTTATAATCAACGCGTTGAATGGGAACAGCAACGCGTTCAATGGGAACATCAAATGGCTAATCAAGTCAATTCGTTAGGTACTCAGTTTGAGACATTTGCCACTGCGTAGAACTCATTAATTGAACAATTTGATGAGTTCCGTTTGGATATTGGAAGACGTCATGACGTGGCAAACAATCGCATTGATAGAATTGAGCATCGCGTAAATGACATATACCATCACTACTTCCCTCCTCCACGACAACCAGATAATGACTGTTGATCGGTGTGCCATTATGTGTTTCCAATGTTATGTCTTGTATTATTTTCACAACCTGTTGTTGGGTTTTGTCTTTTATGAATGTACTGATTTTGTAAGATGATGTGATATAAAATTCTCTTGCCTTGGTAAGACTTTAGCACCATCTTTTCGAGCTTCACGCATACCATAATATGTAATATGAAAGTTTTGAAATGTGTAATGGTAACCAAGAAAAGAATAAAGGATGTATTTATATGTAAGTAGTTATCTGTAATACAGTATGTACATGTACAACATATTCTTATTTGAAAAATCAGACAGAGGAGATTCATTGAGATGAAGATAAGAAGCAGATTAAATGAAGGGTGAAATTATAAAACCTACTTTTATATTTTGCTTTCTTTGTAAGTGACAGTACAACAGTAGCATAAGAAATTGGTGTTTCATTGTAATTACTTCATTACTATGTCCTTATCTGACATATCCATGAAGACGAATTTCATTCATGATAACTACTTAGCAATTGGTGTTTTTTGTTTTTACCAATCAATATGGTATCCAAAGTAGCAGTAGAGAATAGAACGCAACCATCTGAAGAAACAAAAACTGATTTTCAATTTAATTAATTTCTAATTTTACAGAAATGGAAAAGGCAAGTGAGACATTTCATATAATTGTAGACAGTGTTTCCCTTTCCTATAGATGACACCAATAGATGAAACCAGTAAATACAGAACCTTTCAAGCCAATCTATTAGTTGTTCGAAATAAAATCTGTCGTTGAAGATCTTCGTAGTACGCCCTTTGCATTGGATTTAAATTTGTCATGTCCATTGACATTATTTATGATCTTCATTTCGTTGTTCTCGTTCATTCATCAGATAGGAGTTTTAGTTGTTCCTCCCTATCTTCGGCCCTTCTTCGACGGTCTGCAGCTTTCTGCTCACGGTCGATCGCCTTTTGTTCATCTCGCTCAATAGTTCTAGCGGAGATAGTTGATAACACTTCAACAATTTTGGATTGGTTGGCAGCCATTTCATCAAATCTACTATCGTGGGTTGTTTGATTCTTCAACTTCTTTTCGCTGCTTTAGTACCAATTGGTCGGTTGATGGATTAGATGGTTGTTCGTGCAGAACATTATTCTGTTGGATTGAAATGCATCAGATTCTTCAGTTGGTGGATTCGAACATGGATAAGCATGTTGCGTACTCTTTTTGGATTGTGTTCGAAATTCATCCCACTTACAACTTCGGCGCAAAATATCCCAACATGTATCAAATGTGAAGTGTTTTTCTGTATTGCATGATACATCCGCTTTGCTTCAGCGACCTACAAAAAAAATTACAACAATCTTAATAACAAATATACATTTAGAGAAGAAATTTGATATTTAATAACACAAATAAATGTTACCATGTCTGCTCAGTTGTTCCACTTTGTTGCCTCAGTTGAATTTGTTCAAGAAAACCACAGAATTTATTAATTGCCTTTTGCATGGCAGACCAACGGTGAGACAAAGAAATACGGTTTCGATTTGATTCACCATTGAATTGTGAATTAAAATTAACAAGTACTCGTTCCCAAAATACAGTCATAGTCTGACTATTACCAGTAATGGGATTGAGAGACTGCTAACCAAGATCTACATAAAGTTTCATCTTCTATAATTGTAAATGCTTTACTACGAGAACATGAGAAGTTTCTGAAATGAAATGATTATCACTGCTCTGCGTGTTATGTTCTCGCGAACTTTCCGACATAAAATTAATATCAGTGTTGTGCTGAAACATTTGTGATTCTTCAAACATTTCAAAATCTTCCATAGTTTCAAAAAAATACAGTACATACACTATCTAGAATACTAAAAAATATTAGAATGATATGCAATCAATTCAGAATTAGATAATTTAATCATATAATATAAATTAAAGTTTCAAAGGAAAAAAATCACAGAAAAACAAAATTCACAACATGTAATGCTCTTCTCAAAATAAAATACTCTGTCATTTGATATACAAAACTGATATATTTTATAGAAGACATTATCAACGGTAAATTTTCAAAATACTCTGTTCATACAACGGTAAAATTATTAAAACGGCTATTTTTAAAATATGTATATTGTCAAAATACTCTGTCAATCTAACGGTAAATTTACTGAAACGAGTAGTTTTCAATTATTTATATTAAAGATAACAATTTGAATTATATTTTTAATGAAATTAAAATTTATATCACCCTTCAAATTATTCCAAATTATTTCAAGTTGACCTTCAAATTATTCCAAATTATTCCAAGTCCACAAAATAAGCTATCTGAAAATAAACCTATCTGAAATTCTACCTGTTCAAACCAAACCTGTTAAAACCTAAACCAAACTGTTGACACCTCCTATTCCCATGCTTAGACCGGGCGACCCGGGCAACCGGATGGTCAACCAGCCGGTCAACCGGCTGGTTGACCGGTTCAACACCCACGCGCAGTCCACGGCCCAGTTCAAACCCGTCAGTTCAACCAGTTCAAACCGGTCACAGTTCAAACCCGTCGCATAAGATAATCAACCGGCCGGGCAACCGGTTGGTTGACCGGTGTCCCTCTTTCAACGGTCAGTAACAGTGATTTCACCAAATCTGTGTCTCGTTCTCAGTTTGATGATTTTTTTGCTGAAATCTCATTTTGATATCAATCTGGTGCAACGGTTGGAGCATGAAAATGGGCTTTTTCATCAAAATTTAAATCTGGTGCTGGGTTTGGTTCACGTTGAAGATGTCTTACTCACTGTTTCCCTAAAAAAGAAAATAATTAATTTTTACTTGATACTAGGATTTGAGTTGGATGTAATGTATGCTTAACTCCTTATTTGGATTATGCTTTGGCTAGTTCTGGTATTTTTGGAATAATTTGTGTTTTGAAGCTTCAATTTTTATTTGTTTGATCTTCAACAACTTGGCGCTTTGCACTTTCATTTTGCTTTACAAACATTGCAAACAATTTGATTTTCAATGTTGTGCAGTTTGTACAGTTTGGTCAAGGTTTCCATAAATCTGATTGCTTTCAATTCTATGGTTTTTTATTACACTCCGTTTGGATCGTGAGATAAGGAGAGAAAAGAAAAAAGAAATGGTTAATTACACTAATAGTCCCTATACTTTGGGACTTGTGTCACTTTGGTCCTTGACTTTCAATTGTAACACATTTGACCCTGAATTTTGAATCTGTTCCAAAAAGGACAATTGAAAATATTATTAGATTTTTTTAAGGGTAAAATAGTCAATTTGATAAAATATAAACTAATTTGACAAAAATAAATGTCAAAAAAATATTTTTGATTTTTAAAAATTATTTTTATCTACCAATGATAAAATTATGTAAAATTAATAAAAATTACGTGATTAATTTTTTAAAATTAATTTTATATGATCATCATCCAAACATATAATAAAATTAATTTTGGTAAAAAAAAAATAAATGTCTAAAAAATTTATCAATTTACATAATTTTATTTCTAGTAGGTAGAAATAATTTTTAAAAATTCAAAAATGTTTGTTTGACATTTATTTTTGTCAAATTAGTTTATATTTTATCAAATTGACAATTTTACCCTTGAAAAATCTAATTATATATTCAATTGTCCTTATTTGGAACAATATTTAAAATTCAAGGTCAAATGTGTCACAATGGAATATAAACTAATTTGACACAAGCCCCAAACTATAGGGACTATTTGTGTAATTTGCCCAAAAAGAAATGAATACAGTTTCTCACCATTATGTTGGATGAATAAAATGGAAGAGAATATAATTTCTCACCTATCTTGTTTGAATAGAATAAATAAGAGACAAGAAAGAAAGTGGTATATTTCATTTTACCAAAATAACCTTCCTTATTAATAAGTTATGTTTTTTCACAAGGATAATTTTGGTATCTTAAAAAACGTCATTAAACCCAATTCCTTTCTCACCAAATCTCACCACTTTTGGTGAGAAACAAAACATAGGTTTGGTGAAAATTCTTTTCTCACAATCTTTCATTATTTCTCACCATTTCTCACCTACTTAACCCATCCAAACAAGTGAAGGGTTTCCTATTCGCACTACTTCTTTTCTTTTCTCACCAAACCCTCCATCCAAACGGATTTTGAAACCATCACACCATGCTATGAAAGGTGACTGAGGTTTTGGACACCATAGATTTACTATCTATATGAGACATTGTTTGGGGCTTGGGTGATGCTGTGTTAATTTGTATCGTTGGGTAGTTTACGAATTTTTTCATGTTGGATTGTCCATATCTCGTTTCTTATACCCACATTTTATCTCACACTTTCAAGCATTGGATTTTTGTAATGAATAACTGAATTCATCATCACGAATTCTATCACATTCACCAACATATTATTAGGTTGTGCTTGGATCATGGATTTAGTTAGGAATTTAGAAAAGGAAAGGGAAAAGGTGAGTGAAATATGAATGAAATATAGCTACATTTCACCCCCTTTTTCCCTTTCCCTTTCCCTTTCCCTTTCCCTACCCAAATATATAATCCAAACATAGCCGTAGTTTTTATAGCTTCCCATGTATGGTGATAATAATATGAATTTGTTTTAGGAAAATTGTGAATTAGTTGTCTCAACATCTTTAAAAGTATGAATCTCTTCCCCTTACATAGCAGTCTAGATTTCCATAAATTGTCTTTGCAATATATCATCATTCCTTTATTTATGCAATTGTATATGCTTTTCCCTTGACAATTAAATAGAGTCGTGCATCCTTTTGTTGTGGCATCCCTCGATTTCCATTCTCACCTGTCGCTGATTAATCAGCAAAAGTGTTGTCTTGTGTTGAATGTTAAAATGTTATGATTAGTTGAATTTTCACCCCAATATATCAATGTCATTGCGGTAGTGTTCTGGCTTTAGAATATTAATGAAAAACAAAAAATGTTCTTCTAAAGCATGGGTGCAAATGATAAGATTTTCTTGATCATGCAGGTTTCTCCGCACAAGAAAGGCATAAGGAATGGACCAAAGGCTTTGAAACCTGTTCCAGTGATCATCCGCTGCAAGTAAGGACTTTGCTCCTATTATTTGCAATTTACATTTTATGTTTCCCATAGAAATTTATAGATGCATGACTCCATTAGTTATCTTGAAATTTTTTTAAAACTTCTTACTACAATGACTCTGGTCAGCCTGTGAAGTCACTTCCGCACAAAGCCTTGGTTCGGTGTGCATTTATAAAACAAAGCCTTTAAAGTTTGCAAGTCTTAAAGTTCATATGTTGTTGGTATCTTATCTCTTCAAAAAACAAAATGCTTGTATATGTCCTTGAACCGGCTATTGGAACAGCGATTTTTGTGAACTTCTGAATTTCGTCGTGTGACAATCTGCATACAAGTACGCCATGCACTCATTTGTAGTATAATACTATAATGTTATTGGGGCATGTAGCTTATGCTCCAAGTATCGTGTTAAAATAAAGAGTAAATTACACTAACCTCTCTTGAGGTTTAGAGAAAATACATTGAATCCCATAGTCTTGGCATTAATTACATTGAGTTCTATTAAGTTTTTAATTTACATAATACTTGTTCTCATTTTTATTAATAATTTGCTAATCGTGTGGATAGAAAAATAGTGTTGTCATATCTTTTATACTAAAATATATAATTTTTTTGTTTATCATTGTGCCTTCATAGCATTTGCATTAATTCTAGTCTCTTTAGGCTTACTAAAAGGGATGTCGTCAAAATTATGGGGCTTCTTGTAAAAAAAAAAAATTTAAATCTTAAAGGAGGTCTGTGTAATTTACCCTAAAATAAATAAGCAAATAAATACGCCCATGCACATTGGTCATATTTTTGTAACTTGGTAAACCAAAGGACCTCACACTCGCATTTGATTCCTGTTTTTGTCGATACATTTAGCCTATCATCTCTTTACTTAACTTCTATTCCATCTTTTCCAGGAGTTGTAGTCGAGTGAAGCTACTGCACTTCTATTGTTGCAGTGGAGATAGGGGAAATACTGGTGAACAGAACAGTTCATCCAGTTGATTTAAACCAGTTGCTTTTTAATTCAATGATTCACATAAAACTAAATCCGCAGGTTTTGTTGTCTTCTATTACAAGTTTAGAACATCATGAGATTGTATTAGAAGTCAATCCTCATTTTCTTGTATGGATTTAGATTTTTATTGGTTATATCCCCTATTCTATATATGATTTTCTTTTTATCAAATTGCTATATTTTGCAATCGAATCAACCAAGAAAACAGGGGTACAGGTAATCCACCAGTTGAAACAGATTAAAAGGGTTCTTTGCAAAATGAAGCAACAAAGCCTCCGTTTGGCATAAGTTAAAATGGGATTTTTTTTTTACTAAAATAGCTACAAAAATACAAGATAGACTTTTTAGTCCAATAAAATAAAATGTCACATCCAAATCATAATTATTTCATTTTTTCTTTAACTGAAGTCAAAAAAATTAAAAAAAAAATCTATCCTAAATGAGATTTTTTAATTCCAAGTTAAAATAGCTAAAAAGTTAAAATATCAACTCACATTCGAAACAAATGCAAAATGTTGTAGATGGAGAGCTAAAACAACCCAGTTTTTAAAAATATCTCGTAATGCTTACCACAGCTGAAATTCGTTATATAGAAATGGGCCTTATCTTCTTGGCCAATCACAAACTTTTTGGGGCATTACTTTTTATTTTTGGAACAGTTTTGGGCCACTACCTTGCCATGCGCTATGGGTATGGAATAACTTCTCTTTTCCAACATGTAAAGTTAAACAGTTTCTCTTCTCGAGTTTAGTTTGCTTATTTCCACATTGTTTGCTTCTACAAGGCTTGAGACCCTAGTGGATCTGAGTGTTTCTGTATTTCTACTTTGGAAACAATGTTGAATGCACTGCAGAGCCTTGTTTAGATTTATGGTCTTTTTCAATGGATAATCCATGTTTTAATTTCGGCCTTCAGGACAAGGCCTTCTTAAGGGGGTGGGAATGATAGGAGTCTTACTAAAAATATAAAAGAAGAAAAGATATATAATAGAGTAGCCATATCAGTTAGTTGTAGAGCTGAGATTTGAGTAGTGAATTGGTTAAATATCCAGTTGTTAGTCAGTAATGAGGAGAATTGGTAGTTTACAAATAAGTTGTATTTCTTTCTCTTCTATGAATTCTTTCTCTGTCATGCTCAGTGTTTTCCTTCCTCTCTTTCTATATTCTGATATGAAATAGGGTCAAATTCACAGCCTATTGCAGGAGAGGAACTACTAATGTAGGGGTCGTAATTGAGTGGAGTAGCAAGTGGTTTAAGTTTGACTTGATAATTTAATGAATTTCAAACTGTCTTTTAGTTTGTCTTGTTTAGATTATGGGTCGATCTCAAATAAATTTAATTAAGCCGAACTCATGCAGTTTAATTTTTTTTTATTTATAATATATGTATATTTATAAATTATAATTACAATGAGGAATATCAAATCAAATATAACACGTGATCAATACGAAGCAACTTCCAAAGTGGGAGAGAAAAATCCTAATGAATACAAGGGTAACAAGGTCCACATACAAGTAGAAAAATTTGAACTACTGATCTCTCATGTAGTGGCGAAGTTCTGGGCCATTTATCGAGTTGAGTAGTAAATTCAAACAACAATTTAAAAAATGGCATTTTACACATAAAATCATATTTAAAAATACGACTTTAAAAATAATCAATTTAAAAATTAAGTTTACTTTAAAAACAACATAAATTTGAAAAATAAATTTAGAGTTTGAGTTTAGGAAATAAATTTTTGTACAAACTTGAGTGATTGGGTCCTATAAAAAGATACTAGGGGTGTAATTGGCTTAAACTCGAGCTTAGATCATAAATTTTTTTAAGTTTGAGTTACATACTTTTAAATTCAATGCAAGTTTCAATAGAAAGTCAAAAAAAAAAAAAAAAAATTTAATTTAGGTCAAGCTTGGGCCAAGACCATGGACAATCCGAACAACCTAAATCTCAAATAGTATTTTTAAACCAAAAAAAATGAAATATTAAATATATATAAATTGTTAATCGCCATATGATATTAAAATAATTGAACTATTGATCATATTCATATTTATTATGTGCTGTTTTGGTAACACAGCCAAAACGCAGCTTTTTGTTGCCCAAGCCAAAAACGCCACACACACACACACAAAACGTCAAAAAGCCCATTTGGGAAGACTAAAAACGCAACACTCAAATTTACCAAACTACCCTTGGAACATTTTAATTAATTAATTTAAAAATCAAAAAGTGAGGCTATTTTGGTCATTTTAGAATGATGTGACACTTTTAAAAAATATTAAACCAAAAATCAAAAAAGTCAGCTTTTTATCAACTTCCCAAATCACTTCTAAAAAAGCCAAAAAGCTTGATAAAAAGCCAAAAACCAGCTTTTTACCAACTTCCCAAAACAGCCAATATATATACAATTAATATGATACAAAATTGTTGGCTGTATAAATTGTAAAAGTCAATCACAAAGTGACACGTGACACCTAAAGGGCAATTTGGAGAATTAGAGCAAGTCTCCAATTAAAGACAGACACGTGGCAATTCATATTGGCAGTATCAGATCTGCGTGACATCTGAATAGTCAATAGGCGTGAGATGACGTAGCCTAGCAGTTACCTACAATTCAAATTCAAATTCAAATTCAGAAAGAAAGCCTAACTGCAAAAGAGCCGTAGTGAAAACTAGTTGAGCGAAGCCATGACCAAAGATCGTGGAAACATATTTCAACGATTAGAAGGCCACTTCGACAGTATCACTAAAGAGTATAAATAGCAAAGAGAGCTAAACAGAAGAAGAGGGACTCAGATTTAGAAATCAGTCATTTACTTCATATTTTGTTTCCAGTTTTTTACATTTCCAGCACTTCAATTCTTAGAAGTAGTTTTTCAATAGTTTGTTGCTGTGAACCTCGTCGAGGCTGGATCATTGTAACTTCATTGTAAGTTCTCATTTGCTTAATGAAATTTGATTTTTGAATTATATTTACTTGTTACTATTCATAATTTTCTCCTAAACAAGCCACCAGTAAAAGTCCTCTTCATTGAAGCTGAAAGAATTTCAACACAATCGCTTGATAATTGGTTGGCAATTATAAATTCTGTAAGGACTAATTGATCCTTACTGTCACGCTTAAATTTACATTATTAACCCTCGAAAGCTAAAAAAGTCAACAAAAATCTTACCTTCTTTTTTTTTTTTTTTCAATCAAAAATGAAAAAAACCATCACATAGGCACATTGATTATTCAGTTCTCACCTTTCTTCTCTATGTCTCTTTCATTAAATAAATTATTTGTTTTGATATAAATAACTTTATAATAAAAATATAGAGTGTAATATTAAGAGAAAATTACAATTCAATTCACTTCTTAGAAAATAATTATAAATTTATGAAAAAATTTATAATTTCAATTATTAATATTTATAAAATTTATTATCGATTTGCAATTTTTTTTTTTTGTACAAACAACTGATGTGATATTTCCTCTAATATTAATTAGCCTAATTGAAAATATATATTGGTAATTTTGGCAATTCTAACTTTAGCCCTAGCATTATACTTGAGTTTGGTTTAGCCATCGTTTGGCATAAGTTAAATGGGATTTTTTAGTTAAAATAATCACAAAAAGATAAAATAATTTTTTTAGTCTAATAAGACAAAATGTCACATCTAAACTACAATCATTTTATTTTTTATCTCACAAAAGTTAAAAAAATCAGAAAGTCTATCATAAACAAAACTTTTTAATCCCAAGTCATAGTAGTAAAAAAAAAAAACTAAAAAGTTAAAAAATCAACCCCATTGCAAACGAACCCTAAGGCAGATATATTTGGATTGCAAATTAGACTTTGCGATGTTATAAATAAGTGTATTTTTTGACTTTTTATAAAAAGATGTGTAGAAAAGTAGAGAGGAGATGTTGATTGATATGACCTAAAAAAGATAAAAAGATAAAAAGTGTGGACTTATTTTAGTCTTCCCAAACAAGGCCTTAACACTATTTTTTACTTACAATCACCTTTAATCCAATCAAATTTGTCTGAGTTTTTTTTTCAAATATATACTCCATCCGTCTCAAAATATTAGTCCCTTATTCCATTTTTCATTGTCCTAAAATATTAGTTCCTCTTAAAAAATCAAGTACAAAAATAATATAAATTTCCTATTTTGTCCTTCTTTTAAATTAATAAACAATATAAAAAGTACAATTATGACATTGATATTCTCAAAAAATGTACTATCAAAAAGATAATTTTGAAAAATCAACTTTTTTAAAGTGCAATGATTGTACTACCAAAAAAAATTGAATTTCTCAAAATGGACCATTATTTTGAGACAGAGAGAGTATATATATTTGCTTTCTTGGAGAGAAAACATCCTATTGACCCAGGAAAATAATTAGAAAAATTAAGAAAAGAAAAGAAAAACAATTCCAAGAATTTTGAGGAAGGAGAGAGGGTTTAAGGGTTTAAGAGTCGACCATGGGTGGCCTTTTGTCCACACCTTCAACAAACCCTAGTGATTCCCAAAGTCAACACACCACAGCCATGTCTTCATCCAAATCTGCACCAAAACAAGCAGAGAAAGAAACCCCCGAATCCAAAACCCTAGAACCCCAAACCCCAGTAGAACAAGTCTCAAATCTATCAATGGACGATCCCAAAACCCCAGAAGACCAGGCACCGATCAATACAAAACAAGGAGATCAAGAAGAGGAAGAGGAAGAAGAGGAGGAGGGAGAGTGCGGGTTTTGCCTGTTCATGAAAGGAGGCGGGTGCAGAGACAACTTCGTGGCTTGGGAAAAGTGCATCGAAGAGGCTGAGAAGAAGAAGGAAGACATTGTCGACAAGTGTTTCGAGGTCACAGGGGCTTTGAAGAAGTGTATGGAGGCTCATCCTGATTATTATGCTCCGATCTTGAGGGCCGAGAAGGCAGCCGAGGAAGAAGCAGTGAGGGAATTGGAGAGAGAGAAAGCGAAAGAATCGGCTTCGGCATTGTCGTCCTCGGCTGGTTCGGAAGAGCGATCGAGTTCACGGGAAGAGGAGGAATCGAAAGTTTCAGAGAATAAATGAGGGTTCTTGATTTGGGGGTAATTGTTTGTTTTTCTTTATATGATGATGATGATTTATGGCTGGCTCTGGAAGGAAAAGTACAGAGCTTTTTGGTAGGAATGGTGCAAAATTGAAGGAAATTTTTTAGGTAATTATGGAAAACTGAAATCTGATAATATTTTTGATATATTTAGAATAAGTTGAATGATATAACTTGAATATATTTATTCACATTGATTTTTCTGCTGAAATTCTTGCTACCAATTTTCTTTCTTTCTTTTTTTTTGAATGGTTTTGAATTAAAAAGCATTTGTGGAAGAATAGACTGATTTTGATTGATGATTATTGTGTTATTAGGGGCCAGTAAGAGTTAGTTGGAGATCTAATATGGGAATCTAAGTTTGCAAGATCATTAAAATTTAGGCTATGGTGGTCCAGAAACTTCTCTGTGAGTGTGTGTGTGAGTGAGAGAGAGATAACAAATAACATGGATTTAAACTATAATCTTGTCACCAAATAGAACTTGCTCCTAAAAACTAGTTTGATAGTTGTTTCTCGTTTAACAAACAGAATAGAGTTTGACAGTGCTCTCATCAGCTCTTAGCTCTCTTTAGTACACCCTAGTTTTATACTCAATGATTTGATAGTGGTATATACGATCTTCATCTCAGGTTCTATTTTCTGAGACGGTATAAATGCTACACTTTTTCATTTTGAATTCTTAGTATGAAAATAGAGTATTAATGATTGAGGAAACAAATCCATCACAAACTTGGACTACTTTGCATTTGTTTCTAGGCAAATTCTGTTCAACTTTGTAGGTAAAGTTTGTGATAGTCACCGATTTTCTTGAAAGCTATACGTTCACAGCTAACCTACTAAATCAAACCACTTAAAATTAAATCTTCTCTTTTAAAAAGGATAATACATGCAAAAAAATCGAAGAAATTTATAGGAAGGAAACAAAAATCTTGCCAGAGCTACTTTGGAGGTTGTTGTGGTGTATGCACCAAGAGAGTAGCTTTAAATTTGAAGTTTTGATTGGGTTTGGTCTTGATGGTGTGTCGGCTGACAGTGAACTTGCTCTGATAGCACAGTTGGGCCTGAAGTTGTTCTTTTTTTTTGGGCGAAAAAAGGAAACCATTTCATGCACTATGCAAACAGAACTGAATAGCAATAAATCAAAATTGAATCACAAGATTCACTCAATTTAAGATTCAACTGCACAAATCAAATCATTTTGATTGGAACTCATATCGAATCGTATGAATTAAATTGTAAATCATAAGATTCTAACAACCATGCATAGCAATAGTATCTCAGGCGATAGGTTTGTGCCATTCCAGTAATTCGGTGTGTCAATTTGCTCTCTTTAGGCTCACCAAGCTTTAATAGATACTGGAAATTGTGGCACACGCAATGCCTATATATAATACATCAAATTAAGTAATTGAAGCAGTTATATGTTGAATGGTTTTGAATATATGGATTTTATAATTTTGTTGTGATGTGACAGTTAAGACAAACAAACTTTTTACATACATTAAAACAATTATCTTTTATGGATAGGTTTGGAATTAAAAAAAAGCATTACACAACTTCATTTTGTTGTTCACAAGAAATTAGACTTAACACAATTTTTTACTTACAATCTCTTTTAATCCAATCAAATTTGTCCGAGTTTTTTTCAAATATATATATTTACTTTCTTGGAGAGAAAACATCCTATTGACCCAGGAAAAGAATTAAAAAAATTAAGAAAAGAAAAGAAAAACAATTCCAAGAATTTTGAGGAAGGAGAGAGGGTTTAAGGGTTTTAGAGTCGACCATGGGAGGCCTTTTGTCCACACCTTCAACAAACCCTAGTGATACCCAAAGTCAACACACCACCACCACCATGTCTTCATCCAAATCTTCACCAACCCCAGAATCAAAACAAGTAGAGAAAGAAACCCCCGAGTCCAAAACCCTAGAACCCCAAACCCCAGTAGAACAAGTCCCAAATCCACCAATGGACGATCCCAAAACCCTAGAAGACCAGGCACCGATCAATACAGAACAAGGAGATCAAGAAGAGGAAGAGGAAGAAGAGGAGGGAGAGTGTGGGTTTTGCCTGTTCATGAAAGGAGGCGGGTGCAGAGACAACTTCGTTGCTTGGGAAAAGTGCATCGAAGAGGCTGAGAAGAAGAAGGAAGACATTGTCGACAAGTGTTTTGAGGTCACATGGGCTTTGAAGAAGTGTATGGAGGCTCATCCAGACTATTATGCTCCGATCTTGAGGGCCGAGAAGGCAGCCGAGGAAGAAGCAGCGAGGGAATTGGAGAAAGAGAAAGCGAAAGAATCGGCTTCGGCATTGTCGTCCTCGGCTGGTTCGGAAGAGCGATCGAGTTCACGGGAAGAAGAGGAATCGAAAGTTTCAGAGAATAAATGAGGGTTCTTGATTTGGGGGTAATTGTTTGTTTTTCTTTATATGATGATGATGATTTATGGCTGGCTCTGGAAGGAAAAGTACAGAGCTTTTTGGTAGGAATGATGCAAAATTGAAGGAAATTTTTTAGGTAATTATGGAAAACTGAAATCGGATGACATTTTTGATATATTTAGAATAAGTTGAATGATATAACTTGAATATATTTATTCACATTGATTTTTCTGCTGAAATTCTTGCTACCAATTTTCTTTCTTTCTTTTATTTTTGAATGGTTTTGAATTAAAAAGCATTTGTGGAAGAATAGACTGATTTTGTTGGATGATTATTGTGTTATTAGGGGCAAGTAAGAGTTAGTTGGAGATCTAATATGGGAATCTAATTTTGCAAGATCATTAAAATTTAGACTATGGTGGTCCAGAAACTTCTCTCTGAGTGTGCGTGTGAGTGAGAGAGAGAACAAATAACATGGATTTAAACTATGATCTTATCACCAAATAGAACTTGCTCCTAAAAACTAGTTTGATAGTTGTTTCTCGTTTAACAAACAGGATAGAGTTTGGCAGTGCTCTCATCAGCTCTTAGCTCTCTTTAGTACACCCTAGTTTTATACTCAATGATTTGATAGTGGTATATACAATCTTCACCTCGGCTTCTATTTTCTTAGACAGCATAAATGCTACACTTTTTCATGTTAAATTCTTAGTATGAAAATAGAGTAGTAGTGATTGAGGAAACAAATCTATCACAAACCTAGACTACTTTGCTTTGCAGTTGTTTCTAGGCAAATTATGTTAGACTTTGTAGGTAAAGTCTGTGATAGTCACCGTTTTTGCTTGAAACTATACGTCTAAAACAAACCACTTAAAATTTAATCTTCCCTTTTAAAAAGGATAATACATGCAAAAAAATCGAAGAATATATAGGAAGGAAACAAAAATCTTGCCAGAATTACTCTGGAGGTTGTTGTGGTGTATGCACCAAGAGAGTAGCTTTAAATTTGAAGTTTTGATTGGGTTTGGTCTTGATGGTGTGTAGGCTGGCAGTGAACTTCCTCTGATAGCACAGTTGGGCCTGAAGTTGTTGTTGTTGTTGTTTTTTATTTTCTTTTTTATTTTTTGCGAAAAAAGTAAATCATTTCATGCACTATGCAAACAGAACTGAATCGCAATAAATCAAAATTGAATCATAAGATTCACTCAATTTAAGATTCAACTACACGAATCAAATCATTTTTTATTTTAACTATATCGAATCGTATAAATTAAATCGTAAATCATAAGATTCTAGCAACCATGCATAGCAATAGTATCTCAGGCTATAGGTTTGTGCCATTCCAGTAATTCGGTGTGTCAATTTGCTCTCTTTAGGCTCACCAAGCTTTAATAGATACTGGAAATTGTGGCACACGGAATGCATATATATAATACATCAAATTAAGTAATTGAAGCAGTTATATGTTGAATGGTTTTGAATATATGGATTTTATAATTTTGTTGTGATGTGACAGTTAAGACAAACAAACGTTTTACATACATTAAAACAATTATCTTTTATGGATAGGTTTGGAATTAAAAAAAAGCATTACACAACTTCATTTTGTTGTTCACAAGAAATTGACCTGTTGCCTTTATATAAACAGTATAGATGTTCTGTCATTGAGGAAGTTGAATTCCTGTCGTATCCTATTTAGTAAGCACAAGACAACATTGGTTTGATATGGTTAACGTTGACGTCTTCATTTTCTCTTAGTTATAGGAACTCAAGGAATTCAATATAGTGTTCTTGGATTATGGTGACCATATCTGCTGGTGGTCCTGACTAGATATTCTTTGTGCATTTGAACTCTTCTCTAATTACGGCTGCCTTTTGTTCTCGTCTAAATTATTTTCTACATATTTGGCTAAATATATCACAAACCCTAACTAATGTGTTAATATTTACAATTAATTGCTTTGGAAATAAGGTGGTCCTGAAATCATTTCTTATTCCATGAGTAATCAGAAATTTGGACTCTGGAAGTCAAGGAAGAGCCATGAAAGCACCTAGTTTTAAGAATGTTCCTATATTTTCATCTATTGTATAACCTCTAAAAAATATCTTATGCTGTTAAGACAGAGGGAGGGGGAGAGGGAGAGAGCTGAATGGAGAGCACTGTTTTGCGCTTGTGTTTAGGTTAAGCAGGGTTGCTTGGAGTTTTTTAGACATTTACGCTCAGTTTGTTTTAAGGGAAAAATATTTTTTGTAAGTTTGATTGCAACCTTGAAACTGATGTGGTAGCTGTGGTGTTAGTGTGATGGAGGTGGTAGCATAGGTGGGGTTGTGGTGGTGGTAGTAGTAATAGTGACAGCGATGGTGGTAGGATGGTGGCTGCAGTAGTGGTGCCGATAGTGTGGTGACAATGTGACATTAATAAGATTTTAATCTAAAAAATGTTT
This sequence comes from Camellia japonica, assembly GCA_030407325.1. Classification (NCBI taxonomy): domain Eukaryota; kingdom Viridiplantae; phylum Streptophyta; class Magnoliopsida; order Ericales; family Theaceae; genus Camellia; species Camellia japonica. The sequence continues at coordinate 24,594,366 of JAPPVO010000019.1, read as the reverse complement.
TACTTTTTAAATGCTAAGAACATTTATGTCCAAATAAGCTTTGATTTTTTGATAATTTTTGTTTTACGTCATACCAAACGGCAAGAAATGCAAAAGAAAACATTTTTTGCTGAAACATACAGATCGACAAGTGACGGCTTTGTTTGGGAAGTGGGTTGACTTTTTGGTTTTTTAGCTTTTTTGGCTATTTTAGCCTGGGCTAAAAAGCTTGGTTTGGGAAGGGCTTTTTGACTTTTTTGACTTTTTTTGTGAGAGAAGAGTGTAATGATTATGAGTTGGATGTGATGTTTTGTTTGTTTTGGCTAAAATAGCCTATTTTGTCTTTTGTGACTATTTTAGCCAAAAAAGCCCAAAAAGTCTCTTCCCAAACAGAGGCTAAAAGGTGTGGTTGTTGTTTTTAAGCTGGGAGTAAACCATGTTTTTTTCTCAGTATGTAGTGGGTTGTGTATCTTGAAAAAAGTATTCTAAAAACGAAGTATATAGTATAGATTGAAACTTGCTGTGTGGACTGGACCATTGATCTACACTTCGATTTTCAGAATAATTTTCAGATATCGTTTGGCATACAACTTTTTTAACTTAAAAGTTTAAAAGTTACAAAAAAAAGAAAAAAATCAAAAAATATATAACCCATATCAAAAAATTAAAGATTCTATTTTTTTCTTACTTTTTGTATATTTTTTTATGAAAATCAAAAAGTCATTTCAAACATACTAATTTTTTTAACGTATATTTCAATCAAAAAATTAAAAAATTATTAAAGTAACTTATTCTCTGAGGCGTTATGTTTGGGTAGGTTATTGTTAATTGCTGGTGAATTAAATAATTTGCGTAAACAGCGAAGTGACAATGATAAAAATGAGTAAGGATCTTCTAGAGTTTTTTTTTCTTAAAGTTTCTTAGAGTGGTGTATTGTATGGTTGAGATTTAATGATAAGTCACATCAATTTTTCAACATTAAATTTCAACCACACAATATATCACTTTAGAAAACTTTAGAAAAAAAATACTCTAAAAAATCCTTGGTGGATAAAAGCCACTAAAAAAGTAGCATCTGTATTTGCTTTTCCACTGCACTACCGGCCTACATCCAAATTCAAGAGGGCCCACATGTGACTTTCAAATTGCTCTCTTATTAGAGTTTGAAAAATGTCTCGTAACTCAAATTTTGTGGTTCAAAAGTGGTTCAAATGGGCAAAACGACGTCGTTTGGCCATTTTTATGTTGTTCTGTACTCAAAACGACGTCGTTTGCCCATTTGAGCCACTTTTGAGTCACAAAATTTGAACTACGTAGTATTATCGTTAGAGTTTATGGTTGCTTTTCCTGCTGAGTTAGTACAAGATTTTAGGAAAATCTGTATTTTCTTAAAAAATATTTTTTATATAATATTTTATAATAAAAAAAGGCTTGTAATTTAGTATAAATATTTTTCTTAATTTGTTTTGATTTTGTTTTGTTAATTTTTTAGGTGTCTTGTTTTCCAAGAATTAGATTAGTCTATTGCTTCTTAATTTTAAATTATTTAGTCTATAAGGTTTAAATTATTATAAATAAGTATGTAAGTGTTATGGCAAACATAACTTTTGTTCAATGTAATTCAGTTTCTCTTTGAAAATTTGTTTTTTTCTCGTGGATTTAAGGTGTTCTTCGTCGTCTGTTACAATGATATGTACTATTTTGTGATATATTCCACTGCGTCATATTCTGTGTTTCTTCTTATCACTGAAGGTGTTGTTGCTCTCTAGTGGCTTTTGATGTCCTCAATTTTGAGAATTATTTAGCTGATTTTTTTTAATTTTTTTTTGAATTTATACCATTATAAATTATAATATAGAAAAGGGCAATATAATTTTCCGGTGAAACCTCTTTCTTGAAGCAGTGTCACAGTTTTCATATGAAAAAATCAGAATTCCTTAGTTTGAAATAATTTCACATTCTCTCAACAATAACTAGCAGCATTTAACCCAACTTTCTCTCCTCTCCTCTCTTCTTCATGTCGTCATCTTCACGGGTCAGATTTTCCCAAACAGGGTACAATTAACCTATACCAGCTAAAAAAAAGGCAACAATGTTACTCATTTTCTTTATTAGTGTTTGATTGGGTAAAGGAAACAAATGTTATTCATTTTCTTTATTAGTGTTTGATTTGAGTAATGTTAGGAATCATAAAAAAAATATCAAAAACGTTTTATGAAGATTTTTCATCTTTTGATTTGTGTGTGATGTTTTATTGCATATATAATCCAAAGGTGAAGAACTTTTATAATATTTTTTTCATGATTTCTAATATTACTCTTTTGCTAATCCTTAAAAAGGAAGTTACTGTTACGCATTTTCTTTACTAGGAGAACTTTAAAAATATTTTTTCATAAATATTTTACTATTTAAATACATCTAAGTAAGGTGCATCTAAAAAAGTAAAAAAAATTACTTCAAATTTTAAAAATATTCACTAAAAACAAAAAAAAATACAAAAAACGAAAAACTCAATTTTCAAAAAACTAAATTCAGGAAATTAAAATCAAACATACTGATTGTTTCTCATTTTCTTTATTAGTGTTTGATTTTGATTTTTCTTCTGGCAAATTATTGGCTTGTTATCTTTTTATCTTTTAATTTCCATTTGCATAAATATTTTGAAATTTTAATTATAGTATCACATGCTTCATGTTGTGTATACACAAATATTTTAAAGACAGTATTTGGATCATAAATTTAGATACAATTTGAAAAAAAATTCTGTGTCATGTCATCCACTGTTTTCCATTCATTTTAAAAATTTCTATCTAAAATTTATAATTCTAATACAGCATAAAGAAATTTTGGTGACATGAATCTCATATTTGTTGTAAAACCAACCATCTGTTATATTTTACTGACACTAGATAGAGATGACACAAAAATCCAACTTTAAGAGAACGAATATACTAGCACTTACAAAATTACTTTACCTTTAATATTTAACTGGATCATAAATTTGGGTACAAAAAAATTTCCATCTCATCCACTCTGTTCCATTCATTTTTAAAATTTCTATCCAAAATCTATAATTCAAAAACAGCATAAAGAGATTTTGGTGACAAAAATTTCATATATGTTTTAAAACCAGTCCTCAGTTATATTTACTGACACCAGATAGAGATGACACAAAAATCCAACTTCAGGAGAATGAATATACCAACTCTTACAAAATTACTTTACCTTTAATATTTAACAAAAATATTATGGTTACACCTGGGTTTTGTTGATGCATGGTTACACCTGCTGAAAACTCCTACTGTCAACATACTCCTTTTTCCTTGGTTTGTTGAACTTTGGAAGCACTGTAACAGGTTGTATGGCTGCTGGAAGTGCCTGTGGAGTGAAGAAATTTGCATTTTCCTTACTCTGCTGATATCATGGTGGACAACAAAAGTTGATGGCTGCACAATGCGCCTCAAGAGTGAAAGTTTTTCTTTTTTGTTAGTCGTTATATATTTTTGTAATGGTGACTTTTTTGATAATCCTCTTTTGACCTATTCCTACGGGCTGTGTAGGGCCCTTTTTTATTTTTTGTTTTGTTTCAGATCTTGGAGCATATGGAATGTGTTCATGGTCCTCATATTGTCGGGCTCATGAACATATTCACAGATTCAAAATCTGTTTTTGGTTGTTATTGTGATTTACATATATTTGTAAGAAGTCTATGTTGCTTAATTGAGTGGTTTCTAATCCCATCCAATTATCAGCTTTGACTATTCCAAATCTGGTTGGTTTGCTCTTGTTAGGTTTGGTTGATTTTTAGTTTGTTTGTTTCATTTGGCCAGCCGCTCTTCATGGGTTGGTTTTGTTTGTATAGTTTTGTTTCTGTCCTGGGGCATGCCCTTTGTAGCTGTGTATATTTTTGGTTTTTTAATTTGTGACTTACCTACCAAAAACAAAAAAAAACAAAAATAATGAGACAGGATATTAAATTTAAAAAAAAAAGAATCTTAGGTAGACGAAATTAATAATTTATATAATTTAATTTTTTTTACTAATGTTATTATAGTAAAGAGATTTTCAAAAAAAGCCCTTGGTCCGCACATGACTCACGTAATGTTCCATATTTATTTATTTCTCTTAAAAATAATATAACATAAAAGTTATAAAGCTCACCGATTAAATCAATAAAAAAAAAAAATTTGTTATAAGACCAAACCACTAAAATAATTTTCTGGGTGACTTGTAAACCCTGAAACTATTTTAGGAATTTTAAGATGACAATGATTCCATTCAGTAGCAAACAATTGTGTACTTGTATAAGTCAATGATTCCATATTTTTTTTTTTTTAAAAAAAAAAAAAAACAAACACTAATGCCTTATTTGATTTGTGTTTCAAAAAAAAAAAAAAAGTGAATTTTTATTTGAAATAATAAAAACTACTTTGATAAAATAAATATTAAAAGTATAATTTTAAATTTTTAAAAATTAATTTTAATCTCTCAAAAGATAAAATTATATAAAAATGAGATTTATTTTTCATTTTTTTATTTTTTTTATCAAATTAATTTTTCATTTTTTAAAAAAAAAATCTAAAACAAGTTGCTAAAAATCAAACCAAACATAATGTAAATAATTTCTGCTGAAAGTGGGACATTGCTGTTGAGTGTGACGATGTCATTTTGTCTAGGAATAAAAAGGCAATAAAATGCAATTTGGGTTCATTTGGTTATGCTGCGATGCGATGACGCTGCTTCCACTAGACCTATGGATTTGATTATAAGTTGGATATTGTCTGCCAATAAGCCTTTAATCTTTCCTTCTTTTGGATTTTTTTGGGTGCCTATCTTTCCATTTTAAACTCTATAATTATACCTAGTGATACGAATTGGGTTTTTTATATTTTTTTTTATAAACAAATTCAAATTGAGTTTTTCAAAACACAAATTGTTTTAAATTTATTTGTTAAATCTGTGTTGTTTTGTGAAATTGTATCTTATTTTTAGGGGTGAGTATGGTTCGATTTGATTTGATTTTTAAAATAAATTAAGATCAAATCATTATTTATGATTTCATAAAATTTAGAATTAAACTAAAATCACGAAAAATTTGGATCAAAACTAAACTGGACTATGAAAATACAGTTCAATTCAATTTGAAATTACAATTTTTATAAACCTTCTCATTGTTCACAATTGGATTATAAAATGCTCAAATATCAGGCAATATGTTATCATTTTATAAATAATTATTATTTTAAATTAGTTCGGTCATTATACAAGAGCACAATTAAAAAACTAAATAGTTAAACACTTATTAATATATATATATAATATATATATATATGTGGGATACTAAAATGTACTGGGTGCCTACAATAAATGACAAATTAGATATATATTAATGGTCCACTTCGATTTAGAATTGGAATCACAACTACAATAAATGACAAATTAGATATATATTAATGGTCCACTTCGATTTAGAATTGGAATCACAACTATATATTAAAGTACGGTTAATCTATTTTAAAAATTAAAATTGAATTATGTAATATGAATAATCGTGGGTGAATTTTTTTTTTAGGGGGAGAGAGGAAGGGTTATAATCTCTTGCCCTTGACCTATATCATATTAAGAGGAGGGCAAATCGTGTTGGTGGCATGATCGAGACAAGTTAATTTTATAATTTACAAAATGCAAATAGTACTTAAAATTATAGATAATATTATATATTATGAATAATGATTTATTATTAATGAAAATTAAAAGATGTAAAATATGACCAAAATAAGTGTACTTATTTAGAGGATGCCAAACATTCGAGCTTTAATTTTGTTATATTAAAAAATTTAAATAATATATATTACATACACATAAATATATTTAACAAAACATAAATGAGACAGCCATCCCCACTTTCTTATCGGGACGGAAAAAAATCTATATAGAGCAGGGTGAGATGTAAAAGCATCTCTAATAGATTGTCATTGGAGCTACTATTGCCATAAGAGTTGTGATTCGGAGCTCGAAATTGGGAGCCCCGAATGCCCCGAATTCCCTTTTTTTTTTCTTTTTTTCTTTTTTTTACAGCGGAAGAAGCAAGAAGAAGACGAAGAAGAGAAGGAGGGGGAGGGGGAGGGGGAGGGAGAGGGGGAGGGGGAAGAAGGACTGGAGAGGGCTTCAAAAATGGGCTGGAGGCGGAGGCGGGGGGCGCGGCGATGGAGACGCCTCTGTGACGATCGCGCAGAGGCGACGGCGGGCGGAGGCGACGCGACGAGCTCGGCTGGGCCGACGACCGGCGGGCGGACGAGCTCAGCTGGGCGACGAGCTCTTTCTCTCCCTCTTCCCTCTCCCTCTCTTTCTCTCCCTCTTCCTCTGCTCTGCGTCGAAAATGGCGAAAAAAAAAAAAAAAAAAAAAATGCCTAATGCCCAAAACGACGTCGTTTTGGGCATTAGGGGCATTCGGGGCGGAAAATTTCGAGGCACAAATCATTTTTCATTGCCATAATATGGCAATTACAGAAGAAAAATATGCTCCAATTGTTTGAAATGGTAGTTGCCAAAATTGGCAAATGCTAAAGTTTGTGTCAAATTTTGGCAGCTGCTATAACTGCCAACTCATTCCTTCATCCCTCTCAAGAAAACATCTATTCCTTCCTTATGTCCGTCATTTTTGTAGAACCAAATACAGAAATTGGTGTGTTCAGACGATCGTTCGGCCAGACGTCTGGCCAGTCGTTCGAACACACCAGTTCCTCAAAATGACAATCCTCCATTAGAGCATCATTGTTATTATAATGCTACCATTTTGTATTGTTTATTGCCATAATTTGGCAATGACAATGCCATTATAATATTTGTCATTGGAGATACTTTAAGAGCCAAGCAAAAACAAGAAAAAGCAAATGGAAAATTTGTTATTCTAATTAAGGCTTTCAAAATTTATCCCTAAAATAACGTGGTTAAGATCTACATGAATATTCGCACTCCTCTTTTCTATTAAATTTTATTTTTTTATTTATATCATTAAGCGTAAAATTGTGAGTACTCAATTAAGGGATATAGTGAGATTGAAAATGAATGCATATTTTGCATTGACAAAAGAGTGTGTTGCATTTTCCAATTTTGCCTCTCTAACCATATTCTCAGTAACGTGGCCCATCCTTTGGTCTCACACTCTCTTTGTCTATCAACTTGAGCTTCTCTAATTCCACACAATTGAGCTGAAATTGAAGGAGCAAAATTGGGGACCGATTATTATTCTTGAAAAAATTGAATCAAACCAATTCACATCACATCTAACGTTGGTGGTGACTGGTGATTAGGGCTGTGTAAAATACCATCTAATCCGTTAAAATCGTACCAATTCATATCAATTCGTACCGTTCTAACCGCTAACCGCGGTTTAAACTTTAAAATTTATAATCCGCCAATCGAACCGCCCCGCTCCACTATAGTTAATACATATATATATTTTAATTTCCAATGAAATATCAATGTAAAAATGAGTGTGAGAGAGATTTAATATATGAAATTTATTACAAATTAGTGGTTATATATATGAAACATATTATGTAAAATTACTTTGTGTTGTATATCTAAAAAATATTATACAAATTAGTATTATATATTATGCAAATGTATGATAATTAGTTAGAATATTCTTCAATCCGTCAATCCGTCAAAAACCGTCCAAACCGCAATTTGTCAATCCGCTAATCCGTCAACCCGCCATTCAATTTATAATTTTATTCTCAAATCGCCCGAATCGCGACAGGCACACCCTTACTGGTGGTGACGTATCAATAGTAGTAGCTAGGGGTGTGCATAATACCGCCGAAACCGCCAAAACTGCATCGAGCCGCACCGCCAAGGCAAATTTGTTATTATTTGCCAATCGAACAGCCGATTTTTGGTAAGAAAAATGGCAAATTCTAGTGACACTTTTATTAATCCGCCGGTTTCTATTTTTCTTCCAACCGCACCGACCCGCACCGCTATTAATCATATTTTATAAGATTCTAAAAATTCTTTTTTACTTAAGTTTGCTTGTTGTTCTATACATTAGAATATAGTATTACATTACTGTCGAGGGAAATTCAAGATGTCAGTAATCCAAAATAAAGTTGGATTCCAATTCACTTTTCAATCTTTTTTTTCTGGCCATGTTGCAAACTTGCATCAGCTCACTTTTCAATCTAAATACTTTTCAACAGTAAACATTTTCAATTATATTGTAACCCTAAATGATATTAATTTTATGTATTGTATTTGATCGTTGTAACTTCCATAGATGCTTGTAATGAACTGATGGCATAGTCGTTGATATTATCATGTTGTTTGCTACACTTGCTATCAGAAGAAAGTTTCACAAGATGCTTAACATCACGGTATCTCTTCTCTTTTTTATCTTTTGATTTAAGTTTTGCTAATTTGAATTATATTTTTTATAACTGCTAATCCGCCCGAACCGCCAAGGCAATTCCGCCGTTATTTACCAACCAAATCGCCGATTTTTAATAAAGAAAATGACAAATTCTAGTAATACTTTTATCAATCCGTCACCCGCCATACGATTTCTATTTTTCTCTCAAATCTCACCAACCCGCACCGCGCACACCCTTGTAGTAGCAACCAGCACATCCCAACCCAATCCTCACTTTTAAAGAGGCCACTTCAACAGCTAACCCCCACGAGAAGAGAGAGAGTGAGAGCGATGGCCGTGTCAAGCTGCTCTAGGGTTTTCCCCACCTTCGAGTGCCGGTCCGACCCCGAATACTCCACCAACTTCCGGCCTGAATACCCCAGCTACGGTAACCGTAACTCGCCTCCGCCACCGGTTCGTAAATCTCTCTCCGCCTCGTTCGGCGGCTCGCCCGGTTCCCTCTCGTCTCTGATCTTCAAGTTCCCTCCCAACTTCGTGCGCCAGCTCAGCACCAAGGCCCGGAGGAACTGCAGCAACATCGGCGTCTCTCAAATCGTCGCCGCCTCGTGGTCCACCAATCCGCCCCCCGCTGCCTCCGCCTCCGCCGGTGCTCCTCCCATCCATGTGGAGGACTCAGCGGCGGCTGTTGGCGGAGGCGATGATTCTTGTAATTTAAACGGTGTACAGTTGTCTGGTCTGGCTGGTTCGAAGAAGACTGCCGATTTTTTGAGCTTCGATGGGAGTGTCGCTGTTCATGCTGGTATGTTCCTGTTTTGCTTTTTATTACATTAATTTCTTGTAATTCAAAAACATAAAAATTGATTTTGTAGCTCTTTTGAGCTGATAATGCGTTTTTTTGGTGAAGAACTTTGGACATTGACGGGTTTGCATTGGGTGATTTGGAGAGAAAAGGGGGAAAAAAAAAAGAGTGTTTTTCTCCCAAATCACCTATGTGGATATCTTGATAGAGCAGAAATGGAGGGTTTCTATTAAAACTCTTAAAATATGCTTAGCTGTTTTGAATGGTGAATTTGGTTAGCGATTTGGAGAGAGAAAGGAAAAGGCTAGAGCTATGAAGCATGGCTAATTCGAAAAACATGTCGTACCTGTACCTACAGGTATTTATCGGCGTACCGTACCTCGTATGGTATGTCTACATACGTACCGGATACACTAATACATACCTAAGTTTTTTCTTTTTAATTTTTGACGTACCTTGTATATATCTAAGCCGTACTATATCGTACCTCAGTTGAAATAATATTTTTCTTTTACATAGATAAAACTCATTTCACTAGATTTCTTTTTTTATTTTTGTTTTATGCTCAGCATGATTTTAAAATTAAACTATGGTTTGTAAGTTATTTAATATATTGACATTTAATTTTGATTTATACTTTTCCTTTTGGCATTAAATGTTTATTATAGGTTGGACCTTAACAAATTAAATCATTTAATTAATTTTTGCATTACTCTAAATTAAAAGTAAATATTTTTTTACAAGCATACGAAGTCATATCCGTACCCTATTTTTTTTGAATTTTACTGTATCGACATACCCGTGTCGTACCAGTATCGTACCAGTACTCGTATCCGTACCTATGCTTCATAAGGCTAGAGAAATGGAGAGAAAATTTAGCTTATATTTCATTCACATTTTCTTTACATTTTCCTTTCCATTTCCAAATTGCTACTCAAATCCATGTTCCAAACACTTAAAAGGAATTGGACAGAAAAGAGATGGAGTTTCCTTCACCTTGGTCTTCTTTCCTCTTTCAGTTTGCCAGACTGACTGTAAATCACTTCAGATCTCTACGGTGTGGATAACTTTAATTAACAAAAGGCTGTGAAATAAAATTTCTTTCTGACTTTTTGGGTGTCTATGGGTGTCTATTGATTTATTGAGAGAATGGTGTTGTGTGAGGGTTTTACTATGGAAGGTCGTTATGTCTTACTGAAGGCTTTAAAAAGCGGCCACAACCGTTATGTACTACCACCCGTTATAGCTGTTTTTGCAGTGTGATTAAGATTTACAGGTGTGTCGGTCATAGCGGTCGTAATGGTGGCGTAACGGCCGTAACGACCTGTTACGCACCGTTACGTAACGGTTCAAAACTGTTCTTTTAAAAATAAATAAATAAATAACTGAAAATGGGAGAAGAGGGATGGAGAGAGAAGAACAAAAATGAAGAGGGAAGATGGGGGAGTAAGAGATAGAGAGAGAGAGAAGAGGGAAGATGAAAAACATGTTATTGGTTTGTTGAAGTTGTAAGACCTATGTTATTCTATTCAACTGCCATCACTCAACCATTTTGTTTGAGTGTGTCTATCTATATATTGTCTGAAATAATAATAATAATAATAAAGTGTGGTCATTATTTATTTGGCTTGATTAAAAAAAATATGTATATATATATAGTTAGGCTTTTGTTTATTCTCTTACTTTTGTCATTGTTTATCTTATATATAATAGCTAGTGCTTGATTTTTTTTGTAAAATATCTAGAAAATATAACACCAATAATTATATATTAATACATATTTTATACATGTCAATTTTTTTTGATTAGTTTATTTTATTTTTATTTATAGGTTATCTAAAAAGAGAATGAATATTCAAGTGATCCAAACTCAAAAAAAAAAAAAAAATCTTCATAATTTATTTTTTATTTTTTATATGATTACATTATTAGCATGTATAATTTATTTTTTAAAACTATTCAAATTAAAATTTGCATATGCTTCCACAAGTATAATAATTAAAAAAAAAATAATAATTTTATACATCTAACTCCAATAAATTTTTTTTTGCCATAAGCATAATATGGATTTATGACATATAAAGTCCTTAATTATTAAAATAAAATATAAAAAACTCAGTTTATAGTGATTTAAAAATATGAAATATATTGAATCATATTAAAAAATTTATAAAAATTGATAAGTATTTATTTTAAAACCCCATAAATATGATTATGGGAAAAAAATATGCGTATCGGTAAGTTTTTTTCAAATTGTCCGAAAAATAAAAACATTCATGGTTCCGGTTACTGCAACCGTTACGCTACGACTTTTACACCCTACAACCGCAACTGCAACCGCGCCACCGTCACTGTTACGGCGACCACAACCGCTTTTCAGAACCTTGGTCCTACTTGTGTTATATGGACATCAATTTCCATTTGTCATCTCTTCAATGAGAGATCCATTTGAGGGATGACTGATTACATCTCCTGTGACACCCTTGTTTGTATATTTAAAAACTGTGTATCTATTTGATTGACTCGTTGAGAGATCGGGTGGAAGGAGTTTGAAGCTGGGTTGGGTTGTTTCATATTGTTTATGATGCTGAAGTTTAAGCAAATATACTTATCGGATACGTTCTTAGTTCATAATTCTTTGTTTAGTATTGATGATATGATGATGTCAACCATGTTGAGTTTAGGGGGTGAGAGAGTGTAACCCAATTGGCTTTTTTTGGATTTTTTAGGTGAAAGATTAGGTCGTGGCATCGTTACTGATGCAATCACCACCCCTGTTGTTAACACCTCTGCCTACTTCTTCAAGAAAACTTCCGAGCTTATTGATTTCAAGGTATCTTAATCCAAAGGTGTTTCCTTTTCGATTTTTTTATGCAATACGACCACCCAAACTTCACGTAAAAAATATTAGTTCTTGTCTTATAGCTAGATATCTTGGATGTTTTCATAGGAGGGACGACATGCAAGTTTTGAGTATGGGCGTTATGGAAATCCAACCACTGTTGTTGCAGAAGAGAAGATAAGGTGTGTGCTGCTCTTGGAAAAGCATTTGCAAGGTCTAAGTACTATTTGTTGAGATCATATGTCTAATAATAATTCAATATTTGCTTCGTATTTGTGCAGTGCACTTGAAGGTGCTGAATCAACACTGTTAATGGCATCTGGAATGTGTGCCAGCGTTGTAATGCTTATGGCACTGGTTCCAGCTGGAGGGCATATTGTGACAACCACAGATTGCTACAGGAAGACAAGGATTTTCATTGAAACTGTTCTCCCAAAAATGGGGATCGAGGTAGTTTTGTTTGTTTTCTTCATTCTTGAACATTTTTTTAAAAATCCCAATTGTCAGTGTATCTAGCTTCTGCAAATGCATTATGTTACATCTGTTTGTTTTTTTCATTCTTGAACATTTTTTTGAAAATCCCAATTGCCAGTGTATCTAGCGTCTGCAAATGCATTATGTTACATCTATGTGGTATCATGGGAATCTGATTCTATACTTTTCTCTTAATATTGTCATGATCTATATGGCTTATCAAAAGCATGTGAAAAAATTCATTATCCATAGTTATTGAGGGCTTCATGCCATACTTGGAAATATCTGTATGCCCTCTGCTTATTCTACTTTGAATTATTTTGGATCCATGGCTTGAATAAATTTTAAGTGGTCGTAAAATCAACCACTTTCATCAAATTTATGTCAATGATTGGTTTAACTATGTCAGGCTTTTTAAATCACATACTCATCATGTACGTCTTGTTTATATGCCCTAGGATTAGTACTTGTAAGGTTTTGTGATTTTTTTCCTTCCTTTTCTTTCTCCCTTCTCTTCTTCAATTTATGATCCTTATTTGTCATTGTGTGTATGCAGGCCACCATCATTGACCCTGCAGATGTGGATGCTTTAGAACATGCACTTGATAAGAATGAAGTAAGCAGCTCTCTAAATTTTGGTTGATTTGTTTCAATTTTCCTTTGATAGAATCTCACAGAATTGGCATTCCACCTGAATGAACGACTTTGTTTGGTGGATGCAGGTTGCTCTTTTCTTTACGGAATCACCAACAAATCCATTTCTCCGGTGTGTTGACATTGAGTTGGTTTCAAAGCTTTGCCACAGTAAAGGAACGTTGGTCTGTGTTGATGGAACATTTGCAACACCTTTGAACCAAAAGGCCCTTGCTCTTGGTGCTGATATTGTTCTGCATTCTGCAACAAAATATATCGCAGGTCACAATGATGTATGTTTTCTCTTTGTATCTATTGCTAAATACATAAAATAAAGACTGATAGTTCTAGTGCAATCTGGAATTGCCATTATAATAACCAACAAACACTTTTATTTTAGGTTCTTGGTGGTTGCATCAGCGGATCTGAGAAACTTATCTCTGCAGTTCGTACTCTCCATAACATTTTGGGTGGTGCTCTTAATCCGGTAAGTCATACTTTGATTGCCTGTCTTGTGGGATTGCAAATTATTATGAACCTGTGACTAAAAAGACTGGCTCTATTTGGTTAGGGTTTCAAATTATAGTTTCACCCATTGATTTGAGTATATTGTTTGTTTTGAACTTTCAAATTATAATTCTACACCCATTTCTCAAAACTCAATTCAAAACATAATCATTACTTTTCAAAACTTATAACCAAACACATAATTCAAAACTTTTCTCAAAACTTAATTCAGATCAATATTTTAATTTTTTAAATATTTTAAATATTTAAATATTTTAAAAATGTTTTAATTTTGTTAAGATTTAATATTTTAATATTTAAATGTTACGATTTTTTAATTTTTTGAATATTTTTAAATATTTTAATTTCAAAATATTACGATTTTAATTTTTAAATTTTTAAATATTTATAAAAATAAATTCAAACTCTATTTTATAAAAATATTTTTAAATATTTTAATTTTTTTGTTATGTATTTGATTACGATTTGAGTGTAGAGTTGTGAAAGTAGTATGGAGTTTCGAGTTATGTGTTTGGTTATGAGTTTAAAAATAATTTCTTAATTGAGTTTTGTTTTATGTGTTTGGTTACGATTTGAGTGTAGAGTTGTTTTTAAATTTAAAATATTAACATTTTAAATTATTTAAATTTTTTGAATATTTAAATTATTTAAATTTTTACGATTTAAATTTTTTGAATATTTATTTTAATTTTTTACTTATTAAATTTTTTAGATTATTTAAATTATTTAAATATTTATGATTTAAATTTTTTGAATATTTATTTTGAAAAAAAATTTATTTCCTTTGCAGTATTTTTTAATTAAAAAATTGATTAATGTTATTTTCTGTTAATAATAAATTTTTTTAATTGAATTTTAAAAAGAGTTTGGTTATGAGTGTTGATCAGAATTTTCAATAATGTGAAAGTAGTGTGTTTTGTCATGAGTTATAATAATTTGAATTAAATTTTGAAAACTATTTTCAAAACTCATAACTAAACAAATTTTCTTACTTCACATGTCAAATCAAACTTTCAAAACTCAATTCCACACTCAATTCAACACTCTCTTCAAAAACCATAACCAAATAAATTTTCTACACTCAAATCATAATTCCACAACTCACAAACTCAAAATACAACTCATACTCTCAAATCATATTTACAAAACTCTACCAAACGCAACCTAATGCTTTTTTTTTTTTCCTGTTGGGTCCATCATGTTAATAGAGAGCACTTAATTCTATCAATCTTATTGTATGTAAATTACAAACTATCATATGATTATATTATGCTTGATAATGAACTAGTTGCTTAGTCGCTTCCACAAGTTCAATGCCATTTGGACAAGCATGGCTGAAAGCTGGTAATTCTATTTTACAGAATGCCGCTTATCTGATCATTCGAGGCATGAAGACACTGCATCTTCGTGTACAGCAGCAAAACACAACAGCATTGAGGATGGCCAAACTTTTAGAGGGACATCCCAAGGTATGTAGAAAAAATTATGTTATCGTCATGTTTTTCTCTGATAAATATTGATACTTCGATAGTAGTCTTTTGATGAATAAAATTCTGCATAAATAAAATTGCTTTAAATCAAAATATTGATAATTTTTGAAGATGAAACAAGAGAGAACATTCAACAAGAAAATAACACCAGAGGATGACTTTGGTGGCATGCTACTATTTTTAGACTTTTTTATCAACTTCATTTATATTTTTGCATCATCTTTTTCATAATTTGGATATGGAAGTTGAAACATGATTTTTTCACCATGCTAATAACATTAAACTTTTACAGGTAACTCAAGTTTATTATCCTGGTCTTGTTAGTCACCCTGAACACTATGTTGCCAAGCAACAAATGACTGGTTTTGGTGGTGTGGTTAGTTTTGAGGTAAGCCCCAAATTGTGGTTTGACTCTGTTTCTCAACAACAATGTTCTGGGTTGTTTCTTGAAATTCTTGAAAGTCCTTATTAGCATTTTCAAATGTAGATTGATGGGGACTTGATGAAAACTGCGAAGTTCATTGATGCCTTGAAAATTCCTTACATAGCTCCTTCATTTGGTGGCTGTGAGAGCATTGTAGATCAGCCTGCAATCATGTCCTACTGGTGCACTCTCTCTCTCTCTCTCTCCATATTTGTATTGTTTGGTTCTTTCCATCAAATTTTTAAGAGTGATCTTTGGTACATTTTGAAACAGGGATCTTAGCCAATCAGACAGAGCTAAGTTTGGGATTAAGGACAATTTGGTTCGATTTAGCTTTGGAATTGAAGATTTTGAAGACTTGAAGGCTGATATCCTTCAGGCCTTGGAGACTATATAAGGTCATCGCCTTCATTTTATTTCCCCAGCCTAAAACCATACCCATCTGATTCTTAGCATGTGTAAGGGAATGATATATTATGATTTATATATTTCTGTTCCAGGATCTATTCACTAAATGCTTAACCTAGCCTACTAACTATGATGATTTTGTTTTAGTCTAAAATATCTTTTCATACAATTCTTTCGTGTCCAATTATTATTATTATTATTTGCCATGAATTGTCACTCCTTTTAAGTTGCAATATTAATATCCTACTGGGGCAACATTTCTACTTTAAAAACACATTTATATGGTTCAGAGTAAAAATGTTCTCAGAATTGCCTTTCCGTTCAAGATATAATCGTGGTTTGGACCACTTAAACATAGTTTAAAGAAATCAAAGAAAGAGAATACATATTAGTATATTCTAGATTTTGACTCGTCTTTAGAATTAAAAGATGATTATTTTTTATAGTAGAAATTTCAATTTGAGTTGCTTCAGGAGTAAGTGGTAATATGTATGTTTGTGACAAATTCTTATTTCTGTAATGCGAATTTACTATGCTTATGTTTATTGGCTTAATTTACCATCAACAATGAACATGTATATTACAACTAAAATAAATAAATAAATAATTTTATAATTTTTTGTAATATAAAATACATTAATGCTTCTAGGCCCTCCAAACCTGTGTGCGCTCTTCCTCGCCCATACTCCCGCTTTGTGCTATTAAGTTTCACTCATTTTTGTCGTCATCTTCATCGTAGTTGAACGGCAGAGGTACTGACTTAAAAGCACGATATTTGCCGACATTATTTAGATGTTCATTCTCCAACCTGATCAACAAATCAAACAAAAACAATCACCATAAAAATAGTAAATTAGATAATCAATCACAAGCTCTATAAATGAAATCATGACAATATCTTGAAAAATACCTGAAGAAACTCCATATGCCACGACGAATGATCTCTAGGACAGCTACAATTGCAGCTAAGGTTTGTTTATGCAAGAAAGAAACCTGGTAATCCAACACTGTTTGCAACCAAACAAATCTCAACAAAACATTCAAAACCTGCATAATTTTTCATGAAATTCATTAGTAATTTTGAGATCAAATGTTCATTAAACTATCCATATGGTAAATCCCAAAACTTATTGTTCCTTTCTCACCATGGCTGCAAAATAGACACTCTTGTGTGGGACTAGGAGCTTGTCTCTCAACCAACGGTTCTTCGACTTTTTTTGAAGGAGACCCCAGTCGAAGACTAGGTCCCAATAGGTGCTAAAAACCGCGGCAATCGCAGAGGCAATCCATGCCAATATATTCCAACTATGCCCTTTGTTAAGAGAGTAAGCTGTCCTCATACAAAGAGCTACTATGGTTATGAAATATTTCAGTCCATTGAGTCCTTGCATACCATCTTTCTCTTCGTAAAAGCGTCGAAGGCACTGAGAAGAAGAAAATGAACTGTTTCAAGTGTCTAATTATAAGATTGGTAGCTTCAAAAAAATAATTCCTTGATTCTTTGTTCTTGAACTTGGACATAAATTTTCAGCCAAGCTTGAGCAGAGGTTTAAAGTCATGCATTGAATTGCATTCCTTACAATGAGTCTGTTTGGTGTAGTTTTTTTTTTTTGTAAGCTGAAAGTTGATAATTAGAAAGAAGAAATGAGAAGAATCATTTCTCTAACTTTCTAATAATTACTCTTTTATTTTTAGACTCGTAGGCTGTAGGTAAAAGCTATACACTTTGAGTAAGTACAATGCTACAAACAACGTTTCTTTCCCCCTCTCCCCCAAAACAAGAACACAAAAACTCCAAAGAATAATGGGTACTACTAGCCCTAGGTAACGGCCTTTAAAACTGGTAAATCTTGCGAACAAACCCTTGAATTGGAAGAAACCAAACAAGGACTTACCTGAAGGAGACGAGACACAAATGGAATTGTGGCAACAATGAAATAGAATGTGTTGTAGATACCACTATGCATACAAGTATTTTGCCTGAGTTTGTAGTCTCCCCAAAAATAGTAACAAACATAGAACTCTAGGCTTCTAAATGCTTGCACCTGCAACAACACAATAATCAACACTTCTAATTATGTCCAAAAATAAAAATATAAAAAATTGGAACTTAACCTAACAGAAATCACATCTACTCACCTGGCTTGTTAGCTGATCTGCCAAGAAAAAATCAGGAAGTGTCACCTGTAAGGAAAAGAAAATCTATATAAGTAAACTGTTTAGATTGTCGAACTTTTTCATTATCGGATCACATTATCAATCAATTTTTTACCTTGTAGAGAGGAGCACAAAGGCAGTGAAATGCACATGCAAGTAAAAAGAAGCGACTTGATCGATAAATGATGTTGAACGGGCAGAACAATATGACAATCAAGAACTGTAAAGAGGGAAAGATTTTATAGTTTTAAGCGAACTATATATAGAAGTGGGAATTACAAAGAAGATGGTTGAGTTAAATCAACTTACGACTAGAAGTCCCATAGGCACGAGTTCAGTGATTGCTTTGTAATCTTGAGTTTTAGGGTCTATTTCCATGTCAAGGTTTGCATGCACCGATGCTAATGCTAGCAATGCAACACCAAAGCTTAGGAGAAGAACTTCTCTGTATCCCAGTTCAGTTCCTTCCTTGAAACCAAATATAAATGAATAATTGACTCTGTACCGCCTCCAGTAGTATATGTTTCCAGCGTACATGAGCATGTGAAGCGTAATGAATCCAAACAAGCTGCAAAAGGTAAATTCACATGTGTCAAACAAATTATAGTGCTAATTGCTAACAAAAATTGAAATCCCTAGCCGTTTAGCTCTGGGTGTTAAGGCATTGCTTAAGTTATGTTTAAGGACTTGACAGTGCGTTTATCCTTTCTTTCTTTTTTTTTTCCTTCTTTTTTTTTCACGAGGGAATTGACTTTTCACATGTCCAAACACAGACAAGGGCCACTATAACCCTTTTGAACATAAACCAAAAAACACAAAGGAAAACAGCATTTGGAGGAGTTATAATTTACCTATAAAGGGGAAACAATGTAACCATGTACTGTTCGTGGCCTTTTTTGTCTATGATATTGCGAGTACGTATAGCCAAAATTAGGGCAATTAGGAGTGCCATTGAGCAGCCAAATAGGAACCCTGAAAATTTTTCGAGTCAACGGATCAAAGAAAAGACAACAAACAAATTAAGTTAGAGATTTGGACGTAAAACGAATTTCTTTTCTCAACGAACCATGTGAGGAGTGTTGAAATCTTACCCAAGGAGAATGTTATCCTATGTCTTTCTCTCTTCACTTTTGGTCTTAAGATGTTCATCCCTTTACTTCGGTTTGAGTTCGAAAAATGCTTGATGAATGTAGCTTCGACCCTGTCCATGAGCTTATTAACCTGCAATTTCCCAAATTGAAACTTCAGATTTTTCAATGTTTTTTTTTTTGTTGTGTCAGAGCACCTAAGAAAGCTATTTTTTTTTTTTTGATAACGTAGGTATCCCCAACCCTCTGATTTTTCGGGAAGCCAGGACTAATCCTACGGGGTAAGTAGCCTGGGGAAAGGCGTGTACCCCTTTCAAACTGCTGCGAGAAATGCACCCCGTAAGATTCGAACCTGAGACGTGCGCCTAACCCACACATCCCAGACTCAAATCCCGTGGGAAAACCCACTGGGCTACACCCCCGCCCCCCACACCTAAGAAAGCTATTATGGTCATGTTTGATTCACAAAACTAATAGTGAAGTATTAATAATCCTATTAAATTAGTGTGGTATTCACTATCCAATTGGATTAATATCCATTGGATTAATAATCCCACCCCTACCCCATTACTAATAATCCTACAAATTTGTTGGATTAATTATCCATTGGATTAATAATCTTAAACCAAAATGTTAAAACAAACCTAAGATAATTGGACCCACGGATTAATAATCCCAATCCCATACTCTAATCCACCCAATCAAACATATATATGTATTATATTTTAGCTTGAAATAACTACTCTTGAATCATAAGTGTCCCATGTACTCACCTCATCAGAACTGCCAAGGTAGGAGTTATCTACCATCTTCAAGTAAGCTTTTGATGCATTTCTTGAAGTTATCTGCAATAATTAGGTATAAACAAACAACTTTAGTAAAAATAACTATTCAGATTGCTGAGAAGAAAAAGAGAATTCAGATTTTTTAGATAGAAAAATACCTTGTCATATTTCTTCATGATCTTTGAAAATGCCAACATATTCAAGAAGCTGTTCATTTATTAGCAAAAAGATTAAACACAATTCTATGCAAAAATCTTACTGAATTCTTCAAAAATAGAAAAAAAAAGAAAAAAAAAAAAATGCCGAAAAGTTGAGTCTAGTCTGCACACTTTATTTTTTTGCCAACTTTTTAAGTAATTTTTTCGGATTTTGTAGCATTTAGTTACCTGTAACTCTTAAGAAGCCGGAGCTTTTGATAAAACTCAATGAAAGCCCGCTTAAGTTGTTCTTCAACTTTCTTTAGGTTTTCTCTGCTGAATTTTATCTCTTTCGGATTATGAACACTGAGAAGGCCTTTAATGGTGGACCTAGGAGTCTCGAGAGTGTTGTTTATTTTCACTTGGTTAAGTATTTCCAATGGAGCTGGCCTAGGGTGGGCTTTGGAGTTCTTTGGCTCGTGTTGCTTGGCATTTTGGTTGATGGATCTGTTCTCATTGGAAAATTTATCATTTCCTGATTCGTCTGAGTGGCCATGGCTGATTGATTCCTCTTCTTCTATTACATCCATGGCAGCTCTTCCTGCAAATTTTAATCATGAAAAATCACTACTTTAATTTGTTACTAGGGATTGGTTTATAATTCTTAATTGCCTAACATTTCCAGTAATGTTTGGATTGTTTTGATGAAAACATTTTCTTGAGCTCTATGGAAAATATTTTCAAAAAACAAATGTTTGGATTGTTTGGTGAAAAATATTTTTCGGTGTTTGATTGCTACCTTAAAAATGATGGTGGTGGTTGCATGCAGCAAATTAAAGTTTTAGTGACAAAAATTTTGACATAAAATTATTTTTAAGGGACAATATTTTAGTTATCAAAGTGTTATTGTTGTGTTTTTAGCGATAAAATTAAACATTTAGTGATGAATTATTATCCTTTTAGACTAAATTTTTTGTCACAAAAAATAAATATTTTTGGGACTAAATTGTTTTTCTCTATTTATTAGTGATATTTTAAAAATCTTATTACTAAAAGTTTTTTTTTATTTTTTGGTACTTTTCAAATTGATTTTTAAGTGACAATTTTTACGACGGTATAAATTGATTCCGAAAGCACGGACGTAAAATATTTTAATCACAATTATAAATGCAAACAAAATGTGAGAATTCAATAATTTTGATGTTTTTGTTTTTGTTTTTACTTTTATTTTGATTTATGAGAATTCATTTGTTAAAGAAAATTATTTGGTTTGATTTTTAGAATTTATTTTTTGAAAAAAAAAAAGAAAACTAAAAACTAATGTAGTGAAAAATAATAATAAAAAAAATACTTAAACATTTTTATATAATTCAATATTTTTTTAGGACAAAAATAAAACTTATTATGTAATTAAAATTAAACAGAAACCAACCAAAGCATTCAAATTAGCTTTTGAAAAAGAAAAACTCACTGTTAGCTCTAACCCCAGAAGGAAGAGAAGCATATAACGCCGCCGTAGAAGCTTCAACCTCCGCGGCGAGACGACTGATCTCCACCGACCCTTCACTCTCCGGCCACCTCTCCGATCTGGGTCCTTCCACTTTAATCCTAAAAGCAATCAAAGCATCCATTTGCTTATTCAACATATTAGCTTCCTTTACAACTTCCTCTACTTTCAACTTATAAAACATAACCACTTTATTAAACTCTTCATCAAGTCTCCTAAAGTACACCAACTCATACTCTCCTCCCTCGTCCGCCGCCCTCAAAAACATCGTCTCGTACCGATCGTCACCATCAGACCGCTCGGATTGTACTAAAATTGCCTGGTTTTCGAGGTCTGAGGAGGTAGAAGGACTTCTGGGAGAAGCGATTCTTTGGGTTAAGCCGCTGAAAGCTCTGTAAAGGGTGAGTTTTCGTTTGAGGCCGGTGGGCGGTGGTGGTGGTGGTTTGTGTCGGAGTTTGAAGCGTTGAATTTCTTTTAAATGGGTTTTGAGGTGGTTGTAGTTCATGTATGCTTCTTGCCATTCTGGTACCATTTGGGATATGAATTCTTTGCCAAACTTCATGGTTTTTTGGAAGGTTTGAAAAGGTTTACTGTTTTGTTTTTACAGTACTGCGTGAGAAGAAGGGCTTGTTGATATAAGTGTTTTTTTTAAAGTCGATGAAGGGTTTGCAGGAGTGAGTTTCTCTTAAACAACTCTCTCTCTCTCTCTCTCTCTCTATATATATATATATATATAGATAGATATATATATATAGAGAGAGAGAGACTCTTTCAAAACATGAAATGAAACAGTCACCCATTGAAAAATGGCCTCCAAGGAAAAGTTTCATAGTGTGAACTCTATGATTGAAGAGTTTGTAAAAGAGAAGAGAGGTTTGAATAATTAAAACAGGATTTTGGTGGATTTTACGGGTCTTATTCTGATGGTCAAGTTCAAATTTTAAAATTGAGAGAAGTTTAATCTTTAATAATTTTTTATTAATTATTGACACAACGTAAAATGATGTCGTTGTTACATAATTAATTTTTGGTTTAGAAAATTACGATATACTACTGAATTGTTTTACAAAAAATTTATACGTGGTGAATCTCACTATTATAATGAAGATAGATTCTCTCTATTGGAAGGGTCTTGCTGGGCCAATTGCAGACCTATTTGGGCTCCATTTTTGTGATAAGAACTGTTCAATTTATAGTGCATGTTAAGTAGATTATTTTGTAAAAAATTAAATTGATTGGAGAATGTTTATAAAAAATGAATGCTAACTATGATTTTGAGAATAGATCTTTCATTATTTTTTATATAAATGTAATCAGATCATTTGACTATTTATGTTCGATCAATTTAATATTTTTGTGTGATTGATCTAATATGTGAATCTCATGAATTCAGCGATTTAAATCACTAAGATAGACTCGGGATGAATGAGCCGACTGCCTGCCCAGCGGAACTCTTCAATTCATTCATATAATCTACTGAAGAAAAATTGTCTATTTTTTAAATATGATGAATCTTATGTTTACATATGATACATATATAGGAGGTGATATAAATATAGGTAGAACAAATTCGATGATAAATAATATTTCAAATTTATTTATGTAAATGTTATTAATTAAATGACAAATGTTTAATGAAAGTAAATAATATGTCATCAGATAATCTAATAATATAAAAGAATGAAGGAAAAAAGAAAAATATAAAAGAAGGAAGAAAAAAAAGAAAAGAAAAGAAAAGTGAGATATCATAGTCCTGCTCTAAATAACAAAGTCTTCAACAAAAATCATGAGGAACTGGAATATTGTCTTTTCTAACGTGTTGATTGTTTCTTTCGCAATTTCTAGAGTCACTCCAATTGACCAAAAGTCGATCAAATTAAAGTTATAATCCCAGAAAAATAACAAGAATTTTTACCTTGATTTTAAACGTGTGGTGGAGATTTAATAGATATTTTATAAGATTTATGAACAAAATGAATTTGAATTATATATTAATATTTTTGAATAAAATTTGAAATATATGTTCTAAACTTGTAATATACTAGTCCTATAATAATGAGAAATAAGTGTGGATAATTTATGTTCTTCGTGTTTTTGCTGAATTTTATTTGATAAAGATATCTACGTGGGTCAAAGAACGGTTTTAACTAATATCGTGGAAAAATTGCTCATTTGGAAGAGTCAAAAGGTTGCATAGCAATTAAATAATTAAGATAAATTAATAGGTAAACGAAAGGTTCAATGACAATGTAGTTGTCAATGTCAATCATCTAAAAATAAATAATAAAAAAACAAAAATCTTAAAGAATGATATATTTAGGCTATCTCCAACCGTGTATCAAATTGTGCATTAAATTTAAAATTTGATGAAAAAGTCACTTTTTGAGTCTTCAATGGATTTTACTAAATTGATATCAAAATAAGAACGGAACAAAACTTTCATTAAACTGAGAACAACCTCGCAATTTCAGTATTTCATTGTGCTACAACGTTGGGGTAGGCCAACCGGTTCCCTCAATTCTGTACACAATTTATTTTTGTGGAACAGGTTCGCACAAGTACGAACTGGTTTATTTTGAGGAACAGGTTCAAATAGATAGGTTATTTTGTGGACTAAGAATAAATTGAAGGGTGATATAATTATAAATTCCAGCTTGTGGCTGCTGTTGATCCGTCTCACAACATACCAACTGCAGAGCAAGAAAAGGTAATTTTACAATTTGGAAAGATTGGAAAAGAGATGTTCACCATGGATTATCGATACCCACTCTCAGTCTTCCAAGCTTTCGCAATCTGCTTGAGTAGCTTCGACACAAAACCAACCTGTGAATAATGATATTATCCATATGGAACATATCTGTTGTTGAGCATGATCATAATTTTGCTTAAGTTGCTCCTATAACTCTGAATCTGAAGTATGTTTGTTCTCAATATTGAAGCTCATCATGCATGGCCGGGCTTTACGACTGACAGTTTTAACTGTAAGTTGCTTTTTGTAAGTGCCATATATGTGTTTAGCAGCAGGGGATAAATTTTATGCCTTTCATAGCCTTACCGGTCGACTGGCTGGTCAACCCGCCGATTGACCCTTCGCTTTTGATGCACACTGTTGGAGCAAGCCATATCAGATTGAGAAAATGAGGTAGTGTTTGGTAGAGTTTTGTAAATGTGATTTGAGAGTATGAGTTATATTTTGAGTTTGTGTGTTGTGGAATTATGATTTGAGTGTAAAAAATTTGTTTGGTAAAGAGTTTTGAAAATAATTTTGAAAAGAGTTTTGATTTGAGTGGGAAATTATTGATGTGACATTTGATATGTGATACAAAAATTTACAACGCATAACTAAATATACAACTCAAAATTATTTTAAAGCACATAAAAAAATTTTAAAAATTTTAGAAAATATTTTTTTCGATTATATAAATCAATTGAAAAAAAAAAAAATCACTATTCCGGTCAACCGGCCGGACGACCGGCCGGAAGTCCTGCCAAGCAAAATTTTCAAAAAAAAAAAAGGAAAAACGCGTCTGTCAAAACAGAAAACGCAGGTGTTCTGTGCAGAATTTTGAAAACATCATTTGAAAATCCTTACCAAACACCATACTTGAATTAAGGTGTAGAATTATGATTTGAATTCACAACCAAACAAAGTATGGGTTATTTTTTTATTCAAATTTAGTGAGAAAAGTAATGAACCCTTAGATATCCTTTTACAAATTTTGAGAATCATTGCTTTTCGGTCTTGTTAGACTTAAAAAAATACAAATTCATCATAATTTTTTAAAAAAAATTTAATTATTAATATTTATAATTTTTTTTTACATGTCACTGATGTGATATTTTCCTTCAGTTTCCAACAAAAAGTCAAAAGCAGATAAAAAGGAATCAAAAGTGGTTGAGGTGGTGCGTCAGTAGTATTCAATGTGTTTTTGGTGGCTTTGTGGCAATCAAAGGAGCCAAACAATACTAAACGGTCTCACCCAACAACAGTTCACTCGTAGCTATTCAAGGAGAGGGAGGTGGCGGAGGGCGGTGATTGGTGGTGCATGGTGGCAGGGTCGGTCATGAGTTATTAAGGGTTTAAGGTAAATTTTTTAAATTAGATTTTTTCATCTATATCTATATCTATACTATATATTAATAAAAGGGATTTTTAACCCCAAGCCTTGTGGGAGCTCTAATCTCTCAGTCTAAATTTTCTGATTTTTTGATTTAAAAAAAAAAAAACCTTAGCATTTATTAACTTCTCTCAACCCCCAAGTCTTACCCTCATAATAACACTTTAATGCATTAAGAACAAGTATAAAAAAAATTCTTTGAAATCCAACACATATGAATTCTTTAAAAAGTCCCAACACATATGATTATTATCCCTCATAATAACGCTTTAATACATTAAGAACAAGCATAAAAAAATTTATTAAAAAGTCCAATACATATGATTATTATCAAATATTAAACTTTAATATAATATAATAAAAAAAGAAGACATTTAATTCCTTAAAAAGTCCAACACATATGATTATTATCAAAATATTAAACTTTAATATAATATAAAAAAGAAAAAAAGAAGATATTTAAAAATCGCAATTTACATATATAGATAATTGTAAATATATTAAGGAAAATGGGGTTTCTAAACCCCAAGCCTTGTGGGAGCTCCAATCTCTCAATCTTAATTTTCTAAATTTTTTATTTAAAAAAAAAACTCAGAATTTATTGATTTGGTCAAAATCCCCTGTTTATTAACTTTTTCCAATCCACATGCCTGCATTTATTGAAATCCCCTCATACAAATAATTATAGATACAGCCCGTGCATAGTTACTGCAGTAGCCTTTTTAATTTCTCATGTGCACTATGGTTAGTGATAAGATTGTTAAATTATTTTTATAAAAAATCTTAAAAATATAATTTATATTAAAAAAATTAAAACAATATAAATATCTATAATTATCCCGTGCATAGCACGGGTGATAGACTAGTACTATATTAAGGAAAATGGGGTTTTTAACCCCAAGGGTGCTCCAATCTCCCAATCAAAATTTCCTGATTTTTTGATTTAAAAAAAAAATCTTAGCATTTATTAACTTCTCCGAACTCCCAAGTCTTACCCTCATAATAACACTTTAATGCATTAAGAAAAAACATAAAAAACTTGTTTGAAATCCAACACATATGAATTCTTTGAAAAGTCTCTCATAATAACACTTTAATGCATTAAGAACAAGTATAAAAAAATTTCTTGAAAAGTCCATCACATATGATTATTTTCAAAATATTAAACTTTAATATAATATAATAATAAAAAAAACATTTAATTCATTAAAAATCCAACACATATGATTATTATCAAAATATTAAATTTAATATAATATAAAAAAAGAAAAAAAGAAGACATTTAAAAAAAAAAGAAAAAGAAAACATTTAAAAATCACAATTCACATATATAGATAATTATAAACACAATCCGTGCAAAACACGGGTGATATGCTAGTTATATATTAAGCAAAAGGGGATTTTAACTCCAAGTCTTGTGGGAGCTCTAATCTCCCAATCTAAATTTCCTGATTTTTTGATTTAAAAAAAAATAAATCTTAGAATTTATTAACTTCTCCTAACTCCCAAGTCTTACCATCATAATAACACTTTAAGGCATTAAGAACAAATATAAAAAAAATCTTTGAAATCCAACACATATGAATTCCTTGAAAAGTCCAACATATATGATTATTATCCCTCGTAATAACACTTTAATGCATTAAGAATAAGTATAAAAAAAATTTCTTGAAAAGTCCAACACATATGATTATTATCAAAATATTAAACTTTAATATAATATAATAATAAAAAAAAGACATTGAAAATTCCAACACATATGATTATTATCAAAATATTAAACTTTAATATAATATAAAAAAGAAAAAAAAGAAGACATTTAAAAAAAAAAGAAAAAAAACATTTAAAAATCACAATTCACAAGCCGGGTGAAGGCTCCAATATGCTAATATATCTGTACTATATATTAAGCAAAAGGGGGTTTTTAACCCCCAAGGCCTATGAGAGCTTCAATATCCCAATCTGAATTTTCTAAATTTTTTATTTTTTATTTAAAAAAAAATTCAATATTTATTGATTTGGTCAAAATCCCCTTATCAGCATTTATTAACTTTTTTCAATCCACATGTCTTTCCACATGCCTGCATTTATTGATTTGGTCAAAATCCCCTGATCAGTATTTAAAATCTCCTTATATAAATAATTATAGATACAATCTGTGTATAGTTACTGAAGTACCCTTTTCAACTTCTCTCATACACTATGGTTAGTGATAAGATTGCTAAATTATTTTTATAAAAAATCTTAAAAAACATAATTTATATATTAAAAAAAATCTAAAATAAATATAAATATTTATAATTATTCCGTGCATAGCACGGGTGATAGGCTAGTCTATATATAAGGAAAAAGGGGTTTCTAACCCCCAAGCCTTGTGGAAGTTTCAATATCCCAATCTTAATTTTCTAAATTTTTGATTTAAAAAAAAAAAAACCTCAGCATTTATTAACTTTTTCCAATCCACATACTTGCATTTATTGATTTGGTTAAAATCCCCTGATCAGCATTTATTAACTTTTTCTAATCCACATGTCTTTTGAGAGCTTTGATCAAAATCCCCTCATACAAATAATTATAGATACAGCCCGTGCATAGTTATTGTAGCACATTTTCACATTCTTCCATACACTATGGTTAGTGATGAGATTGTTAAATTATTTTTTTATAAAAAATCTAAAAAAAATAATTTATATATTAAAAAAAATCTAAAACAAATATAAATATTTATAATTATCTCGTGTATGGCACGGGTGATTGGCTAGTACATCATTATTTAAAAAAAATAAATTATTTGGATAAAATAAAAAAGAGAAAAATCTATATTTTGGGCATATTCCTCGTTGGGAATACATACAAGTTGATACAAAGACTTTTTGAAAAGTAATGAGGAGGAAGTTTGAGCAAACACATATTTGAAGACATATTATTAACACATTTTTTGTAAAGTATATATATTTTGAAAAGTTTTAACCCACTTTTTGTAAAGTTTTAACTTACTCTTTTGGTGTATGACAATATAACTTTAATTTCTGATTTTTGTTCAGTGTTTACACTTTTTTTACTGCCTTTTATATTTTGATATGCAATATAACTTTAAATCTTATATGTTTGTTTCTTAATTTGCATTAAGATTAAGGAAATTTGTTATTTTATTTGAGTTTTGTAGAGCGTGTAATACAAGCAAAATTGTTATAAGTTCTTTAAGAAAAAAAATATTTCAATATATTTTTTCAATATCTTTATCAAAAAATGACACAAACTTCATAAATTTCAACATAATACGTATAAATTATAACTGCATTTTAATCTTAAAATTATTTACACCGTACCTTTAGGCATGGGCATATGCTAGTTTATTTATATTGCATGACAATTTAACAAAATTTAGTTAATATATATATATATATATTATATATGTATAAAATAGTTGAATATCAATTAGTTAAATCAAATCTTTATTTTTTTAGCTTACCAATGCTATAAGAACTAAAATTAATTGGGGTAATAATGAAATTTTTTTACACAACTCAAGTAATATATAAAATTAGGAAGTTAGGGTTGACTATTTTTCAACATGAACTCAAATATGATATAGCTCAATAATATGAATTATTAGTTATATATTTTAATATTCACTATGGCATGACATTTTTTTAATATTTTATTTAACTCCATCTAACTGAATAAAAAAGTATGTAAAATAATAATTAAGGCTAATATCTTTTTCTCATTTAAGATATATATTTTTTTGTTACCTATTTTAGAGTCAATCTAGCAAAAAATATATAGTAATAAGGTATAATTTTTTTAATTAGAAAAATGCAATTGAATTAAAATCAAACATTCTATGAATAATTTTATTTAGTAGAAATAAATTTTATAAAATTCAACTTATGGGAAAAATTTTAATCTCTCCACACACTTCTTAAGTTATTTTTAACTAAAAATGAAAGATTCATATTAAACATCAATCAGACATGAATCAAAATAACACCATATAACAACATGAAAATAAATAGATTGAGCTAATATTGAAGTAATTATGAAATAACACGACATGATACACTCTCCTAGTTGAGGCCCCTAAATTTTGTTCAAAACTGGTGGTCCGAGGTGACCGCCTTAGTCGCCACTTCAAGATCGACCCTGCATGGTGGAAGTGAGAGAGGAGAGAGAATGTGCTTGCATTGAGAGAGAGGAGGGATGGTCACATGTCGGAGTTGGGGCGGATTTGTAGTAATCCACACCCGCCCTATATCATATTAGAATGAGACAAATCAGAGGATGGAAGGGGCGGGTGAGGGATATGAAATGGGTTAATTTTATAAATTAGAAAATAAAAATTAAAGATAATATAGTATATTACACACAATGATTTATACTTAACGAGAATTATAAAATATAAGATAAAAAATAAAAGGAGCTTCTACTCCCACTTCACTTTGTTCCAAATGCAGTCTCTTATTTATCCTTATTATATATAGTTACATTAATACCTTTATAATTTTGATTTTTTAGACAGTGTATTTTGTGTGAAAAGATATTAATGTAACTATATCTAATAAGGACAAAAAAGAAAGTATTTGGAATAAAGTGAAGTAAAAATAACAGCTCCCAAAATAAATGATTAAAATTAATATCAAGTATAATATTTTAGTATTTTAATTTTATCATAGTGAAAAAAATTAAATTATATCTATTATATACATATAAATATATTTAATAAAATATATTAGGAGCCGGGTAGAAGGGGGTTGGCGAAGCAAAATCCGTTCATACGCTATTTCCTTAATGGAACGGGAAAAAATGACCATCCCTAAGAATGAGTCACAAAATAAAGTTTTTTTTTTTGGGGTAAATTACACTGAACTCTCTTGAAATTTAAAAAAAATACAATAAGTTACATAATTTTGACATAATTATACTGACCCTCCTTTTAATAAGGCCAAAGAAACCAAAACTAATTTAATTGGTATGAAAACACAAAAATACAAAAGACAATATATATATTTCACTGTAATTATTATTTTTCATACCACTAACGAATTTTTGATAAAAATAAGTAAAATATTATATAAATTAAAATTTTGAGGAACCTAATGTAACCATGTCAAATTTGTGAGACTTAGTATATTTTGTCAAACTTCCGTGGTGCTATAGATTGGGGAAGTAAAGAGAGCAATGACATTCAACTGAGGAGAATGAGGAAGTAGCGATGGACATGAAAAATGGAAGGTAGTAGATTGGGGAAGAGGTGAGGTGATGATGGATGACAATAAGGCCTCGTTTGTTTAGAGAGTTAGAGGGGGGATTGGAATTGATAGTGAGGTGGGATCCATTAACATTGTGGTCCTGTTTGGTAGGACTTATTTTAGCTTTTAACTTAATTTAAGTTATTTTGATATATTTAGTTCAGCTTAACAATACAGCTTATACCTTTTTGTAAGTCAAAAATTAACTTATTCTTTGAGTGGGGGAGGAGAAGCTTAATTTATAAGTCAAAAATCAGCTTATGTT
Organism: Camellia japonica; assembly: GCA_030407325.1. Classification (NCBI taxonomy): domain Eukaryota; kingdom Viridiplantae; phylum Streptophyta; class Magnoliopsida; order Ericales; family Theaceae; genus Camellia; species Camellia japonica. The sequence continues at coordinate 24,563,106 of JAPPVO010000019.1, read as the reverse complement.
CACAGTTATAAGCTATAAGCTGTTAAACTATAAGTTATAATCACTTTCCTACAGCTCTACCAAACGGGGCATGTGTTTGTTTTGAGAGATGGGAAAGGAATTGATAGTGAGCTCCGGATTCGGATGGGTCTCCCTAAGGGGATTCGGATGGGCCTCCAAGACATGATATTAGAAAAATAGTCCGCCAGACTAGAAATTTTTTATTTTTATTTTATTTTTTACATGTTGGGCATTTTTTTTGAACATTAATGTTTAATTTTTTGTATTTTTTGTTAAGTAAAAATCATTATTTTATTTGTTTTATTTTTTTTGGAAATGTTTTATTTATTTATTTTTTAAAATTTTTTTTTACATATTGGGCATTTTTTTAAAAAAACATTAATGTTTAATGTTTTTGTATTTTTTTATTTGTTTTATATTTATTTTATATAAAAATAATTTAACAATACCTACACTAACAACTATCATCAAAACAAATACAATTTTACTTAATTCCCTCACTATCAATCCTCTCACTAACAATCTTCTCACTATCAATCCCCTCCATTCAACCTCTAAAAACAAACGGGGGTAGGAGGTTGCGATTGACGTTATTGAAAGAAAAAAAAGTGATTAAATTATTTAATTTGTCCTTTTTAATGAGGCATAACTAATAACTAACAGATACAAATAGTTGACTAAAATTAATATCATTTTAAAAATTCAAAATTTAAATTAAAATAATTTAAAAATAGATTTTAATTTATAACAAAGGTGAAATCTTTATTTATTTATTTCTTTTTAAATTTTACTTATATTTTATTATTACATATTTATAAGTCTGTTCATTTCAAGAAAATTGGGTAAAACAATACCGACAGCACAATGTTTCACAAGTCCCTTTGGTTATAACCATACCAATTGGGTAGAACAATTCCAAGAGCAATTCGCATAGTAAGCTTTCACAAATTCTTTATAGAGGCCCCACAGAGAGAGAGAGAGAGAGAGAGAGCCCTCTCTCTAGAGATTTCTGGTGGTATTTTGGTGAAGTTTCGGCAACCTCTTTTACATTTCTAAACTCTTAAAATATTGATCTAACTTTTAGGGTGTAAATCTCAATTTTTTATGTTTGAAATAAGGATTTTAGATTTTTCTCCTCCGATTTCGATATAGATTTTTAGATTTTCGACACCGACAATGATTCCGTTTTCTCTCAAACCTTTTCTCATACCATTCTAGGTGTTCTGCCTCTTCAACTCTAACTTCTGGCGGCGTCCGAAATTCGGCTGCAGCAATGGCGGAGTTATACAATAGTGATGGGGATGACATTGACGTTGATGTTGACGGTGACGGCAGATGTTGATGCAGATTTTACTTTCTAAATCACATCTATGAGAAGATCGATAGTTTTTTTCTAAATCGTAACTGTTTTTTTGATAGATTTATTTTTGTTGTTTATAATTTATTTGTCTCTTTAGGATCTTGTTGTTTTTATTGTAATATTATATGTTGTTTATTTTATTTTAATATAACTATTTTTCCTATTCTTCATAAAAATAAAAATAAACAAATTCTTTAAATTCTAAATCTTTAACCAACCAAGAGACTAGGATTAGGGTTCGTTTGTGAATATGTTATTTTAATAATTTTTTTATTTTTTGATTAAAATATTTTCTAGAAAGTTGAACCATTTAGTCCCAAAAGATTTCTTATGCACCAATGAGTCCCATTTATTTTGGTAATATTGTTTAATTAATTTTCATTATTTTGCAGGTTACTATTGTACCCCTGTTTGGGATGTTTGTTTCCTAAATTAATGGGGGGCGATTTTTTCGTTTTGGTGGGTTGCCAATGTTCTTGTTGCAAGGGTTTGGAAAAACGGGGGTACTGGAGTGGTGGATGTTCATTGTTTGTTCTGGTTTAGAGTTTCTCCTCCTGTTTCCGCATTCACCGGACTGGTCGTAACGTTTTCGATCTATTTCCTGGTAACGTTACGTTGTTGTATTCCCTTTGCATGTGACATATACGTGCAGATCAATATGTTGTTGATGTTATGTCATACTTATTTTTACATTGGTTGTTATCAATGTCAGTGGGTCGTTGTTGTGTAGATGGTTTTCCGTGTTTTTTAAATGTGGGCATTTGTGTAAGTTTTGTGTATGTCGTCCATGTTTCGGCATTGTTTTTTCCTGAACACAACGAACCACTCGGTTAATTGTTACATTACGTTTTTAAAAGACGGCTGTGTTGCACAATGTATGTGTTTCAGACTATGTTTTGGTGATGTTATTTTCTTTGGTCCCACTGTCTGTGTTATGTACATTCGGAACAATGTTTTTGTGTGATGTTATTGTGATGTGAAATTTTTTATATTTGGGTGTGGTCAATGTGATTGGGTATATTTTGGATCTGGGCACTGTGGGAGTTTTTTTTTTTATTTTGGCAGTGTGTGAGATTTGTGTATGTCGTCCATCTTGATGCTCTGTTTTTTGACTGATCACAACATACCGATCCGTTAACTGTTACATTACATTTTTTCAAGTCGGCATTGTGGCCATGTGAATGTGTTTCAGGGTATGTTCTGGTAACGTCATTTTATGTTATTCCCTTTGCCTGTGTCATGTACATGAGGAGCAATGTTGTCGTTGTTTGTTGGGGTGATGTAATATTTTTTATTTTGCTTGTGTTCAATGTCAGTGGGTGTTTGTTGTATAGACAAATGAGCAGGGTATTTTTCCCGATGTGGGCACTGTGGGAATGTTGTGTATGCTGTCTATGTTTACGCCTTTTTCTGACTGAACCCAACATCCCACTATGTTTAGTATAAAATTGCAGTTCTAATGGCTCCGTTATCGATTTGCATGACAGTGTATGGAAGGTGTGTTGTTGTTGTGCACATATGGGCAAACAAATGTTGTTGCTCGGGCACATCGCGCGATGACGGTTGCACAGCTGCTCGATGATATTTGTGGGAAGTTCGACGACTTGGAACGAGATGCGGTGTATATGTTATGGGATGTCCCAGGGTATAAAAGTTTTAAGGTTGATAGTGACGACGACATCCAAAACATGTTGTGCCTTGCGAAGTCATTTGGGTTGAACCATTTCGATGTGCTCATTCAGATCCGGGATGTTCCGGTTGGTGGTCAAAACCGGGGTGCGTATTGCAATGACGGTCAGCAGTCGAATTTTGGTAATCAGACGTTCGGTATGGATGATCAGACAGATCTGTTACCAACATATTGTCCTAATAAATCAAAGACGTTCTTGTCTGCGCAATGGGCATCCGGGATTACCAATGTTGGACAATGTTTCGTTGGTGGTGCCAATGAATTTCGGGAAATATTATGCAAGTATGCCGTGGAACGAGGGTTTCAATTCAAGTATTTGAAGAATGATTCAGTTCGCGTCACGACAATTTGCAAATTTGCAGAGTCCACAGGATGTGCATGGTCGGTGCATGCGAGGGTGTTGTCATCGAATGGGATTTTATGCGTTAAGAAGTTTAATAGTGTGCACAGTTGTGGAGCTGCTGTTCGAACACATACAAACCCACGCACGGGGTCCGATTTGGTTTCAAGCGTTGTCGCAGATCGGGTGCGTGCGCAGCCACTAACGCGTCCCACAGACATTGTGTTCGATATGAAGAACGACTACGGTTTGGATATAAGTTACCGGGTTGCGTGGCTAGGTGTTGAGAAAGCGAGAGGTGAAGTATATGGAGATCACGCTATGTCATTCGACCAACTTAGGTGGTATAGTGATTCCGTCATGGAAAAGAACCCAAACAGTTACATTAACCTTGAATTTCACCAACAAACAGGGAGGTTTGTTCGATATTTTATATCCTTCCGTGCATGTATCGATGGGTTCAACCATTGTCGCCCGTTACTTTTCTTGGACGGCACGTTTTTGAAACGTAGATTCAAGGGGAATTTGTTAGCTGCTACAGCGAAAGATGGGAATAAAGGTGACATATCAATTTTCCCCCTTTGCTTGTACATTTAAAAACATTGTGACATTTCAGTTCCTATTATATTCTATGCAACGTACACATATATATGTATGCAACAAAGATGGAATATGTGTACTCCATGATGTGTGCTTCTATTTTTTCCAAGGTTGTTTCCGGTGGCCTTTGCAATTGTTGATTCTGAAAATCAACAAAATTGGGAGTGGTTTTTACAGAATCTTAAAGAAGTCGTGGGTGACGGTCGTACGTTGATGTTCGTATCTGATCGTCATGCGGGTCTTTTGCAATCCATGCCAATTATTTTCCCTTCAGCACATCACGCATTTTGTTTGTTACATCTGCAAATGAATCTGAGAGACCGAATGAAATACGTTAATGCATCTCGCAAGGTCGGGTTGATGCGGAAGCTCCGAGAATGTGCATATGCGCCTACTATACCATCTTTTAATCAAAAAATAGAGGTGTTAAGAGAGTGTAGCCCGGTCGTGATTGAAAACTTCTTGAAAGACTTGCATCCATCCCACTGGGCTAACGCGTATTTCATGTAAGTTTCATTGTACCCCTTATGTGTAATACTTTAATTGCTTCATTTTTTACATATTCATTACCAACACTAACATGCTTCGTAGTTTGTTTTTCAAAATAAATAAATTCATTTTCCATTGTAATATCCGTTTCCAGGGGGCAACGTTATGGGGAGATGTGGTCAAGCGCAGCTGAATCCTTTAACAACTGGATACGGGAGGCGCGTCATCTTCCAATTACTAGGTTGGTCGACATGGTTAGGGGTCAAATAATGGAACAGATGGCTGAGCGTAGAGTCAAAGCAAGGGGGTGGACTGGTGTATTATGCCCAAAAATGGAGAAGAAATTGGTCAAGGCGTACAATGATAGTAGGGGTTGGAATGTTAGTCAGACTGATGACAACGTGTATGAGGTTCACAGTCAGCCCTCTGTCTTGGTTGATGTGGAAAGGCGATCTTGTTCGTGTTACCAGTGGCAGTTTAATGGGTTCCCGTGTTCTCATGCAGTGATCGCTTTCCGTAATAGTGGACGAGATATATACGATTCTATTGAAACGTACTATCATATTGACGAATTCAAAGCATCGTATAGCGGAACAATTTTTCCAATTCCAACAGTGGAGAAACCGGCATTTACACCCAACGATTTAATGATAGCGCCCCCAAAGGTGAAGCGTCCACCTGGGAGGCCGAAACGTAAACGAATTTTGTCCAAGGGTGAGGTTGTGCAACGGATCCGATGTGGTCGGTGTGGAAAGATTGGCAACCACAATAGGAAGACATGCAAGGAGCCAATTTAGTAATGTCACAAGAAATGTTTTTTGTCATTGTCGGTTTGTGGGTTACTTTCACAGTTCATTCAACATCGTACATTTAAATTGTTTTAACGACATTAATTCCCGTTGATTTAAATTCTCAGCTATGCCACTGGTTTTACGATGCACTTCCTAAATATGAACCACGCATGTTGTTTTGTTTTCACTTGTTAAACACACTGAATATCAGTCGCACTGTGCCACATCACCGGACACAATTATCACATTGCATTTACAAATTGCTAAGCAGCATTACACAACAACATTTATTACCCTCACCCAAACCTATGACGCATACTGCCCTTCTACTGTTACAACCAATTCTAACACATTAGTATGTTAAAAGCAGTTTAATGGGTATTCGTGGTGGTCACTGATCACATGAAAATGACATGCATTACGCATCACGTTAACAACAACACTGTTTACAAGCAAATCTTTCCCACCAACAACTACCACATACTTCGAATCAAAGCCCTCTTAACATCAACGTAGCATCCCCCACTTCAAATTTCTAAATTCAACACCATTCCCTACGTAAACAAGATTACCACGCTGCATACAACAATCGTTCAGAAAACCTATTACTCTTAATTCACTTGACATTACGTCCTTCACATACAGTCATGTAACTCCATACGAACAACGTCATTTCTCATTACACGATACGAACGACGTTAGTTCTCATTACGGCCCTGCCATGTCGTCCAAATGAAAGAACTTAACAAATTCAACACCACACTCAACCTCAATCATACTACAGCTACATGAACAACTACACATTAAACTACACTGCCAACACGACATCAAACACACACATTACCACAAACGCAACCACAATAATTACTGTCTCCCTTACCCAACACAGACACAACATCATCCACATTACTCATACGCAAAACCAATACACAACATCATCAACATAAACAATGTAGTGCAACACACAAAATTAATGTTCATTAATAACCCTACCAGGCAAAACAACATACAGGTTAGACCCCCTGTTCTTCAAACATTGCTGTACGTTTTCGCTTAACTTCTATGTAATAACATTCACACAGTTAATTGACCATTCACAACACACTTCCACCCTAAACTCCACCACCATTCCGCCATCCTACGTACACATTACCCCAAATCGAAACACACCAGTCACTGTTAACCATATCGAACACACACACATTACAAATATGTCAAACAGACAGATAACGTCATTCACAAACAAAATGTAAAGAAACAAAAAAAATTTATGACCATTATCAACCCTGGCAAACAAAAAACCATAATAGTACTGGCCCATTTTTCCAACGTAGCTGTACGTTTTTATACGTTATTTTGTAATAGCATTCAAAAATCTACTTTACCATTCACAAAACACTACCACATCAAAAAAACCATATCTACGTTCAACGAAAAAAACATAACAAAAACTGCAACTACTTTACGAAATTCCACCAATACAGTCAGGGCAAAGGGCGATTTCGGAGTCCTCTATGCGGATCATTGATGAAAGCCTTAACCATCTCTGCTCTAAACGCATTGGCTGTCATCCCATCCATAGAACCTTCAATCTCCACGTTGTTTGCGTACTGCCGCATTATGAAGCATACCATAATCGCGCAGTCCGGGCTGCCAATTGCCAACACGTGAACACGTTACTAAACATTACCAAACGAAATACAAAACTTAACATACATTTGAACAAATTTAAACTGCATTCCAAATATGAATGTACGATTCCGGGTGTTGTTGAGGATAATCACCCAAAGCCTGTAACGGTCCATCGATGTTTTCTGACGTCGCACCGCCAACCAATTGCACTTTTCCTCGCACCCGATTTGTGTAGTCGACCACCCACCGTTTCTGTGTCACGTAACATTACCCAATCAATCACACTAAACACACCTTACCACGTCATATGCAACGAACACACAGCAGACACATACATGTAATTACAATTCAATTATACTTACCACTTTCACTGCCTCTGCGAAATGATCATCTCGGCTGCCTCTGCGTGTTTTGATTGAATTGTAGTGCGTCCACGTTCCAGAGTCTGAATCGTACACCATTGTCGTCCAATGATTCGCATGGTAAATAGGGTAGTGAATGTATCTGCACCCAGCTGCTGCTTTGACGTGCACTTTCAGGTAACTGTCCTTGGACATTATACTTCGGTTCCTCATCATGTCCTACATAGAAATACGAAACAATCATATAAACATAAACAAACAAATCTCTGCCCTATTAAAATTATACATGTAGACACAAATAACAACCACTGTAACGCTACAAATAACGGCACACACATACCGAACACACACTGCTGTGGAAGTACGATTTGCAGAAATTAGCAGAATTACCAGCCGACAAATTCTGTAAACTTTTTAGAATTTCAGCGTACGCATCAATCACCTAGCAACACAAATTATTAACATGCTTCAATTACATTATAGTTACATAACAATGCGCATACCAATATATTCGTAAACGAAACCCATCCCATTTCTTCTAAGTGGTGACATTCTCATATTGACAGAAGCACATGACACTTACATTCCCAGCAGTCGACCCTCCATGCACAAGTGACTGGATATCTTTGAAATTAACATGCACACCATAGTCAGCTGCACTCCATATCACAGCTCTACACCACATTACAATTACGTGAGTACAATTCTAATGCAACAACCAATTGCACAGAAGACCACAGCAAATAAAATATCAAACAAGTACGTTACCCGTCCCCTTCAAATGTGTACACCACCTCCAGCAATTTTTGTTCATCTTCTACCAACAATTTCCAAACTGGATAACGATTTTTCATTCCAAAACCAGCCCATGTTTTACGCCCAGCCACGTCGTCTTCAATGTTAATTACACCTTCTGCTGCGTTTTTCCCTACGTTGCCCTCATCTCTTGACTGCTTGCAACGCTTCACCATCCCAGGATATTCGTAATCTTGTAACCTCCACTCCCGCCTGGCTTTGCTCTTCACACGCCTCACCAACGATGTAATGTTTGGTTCCTCAATATTCACAAAATCTATTACCCTGTCCACCACACCGCTGCCTGGCTTGTCAAGAACATGCGTAATGTTTGAACTGTTTACCGCTGCGGCTGCATTAATTGTGCAATCAAAACTGCATTTACCTTCTTCTGCCTTCTCAGTTAGTACCCCGCCACGTAACGGCAACCCTGGATTCACAACACCACCACTTTTTCCCACCAACACAACGTGCCCACCAACACCGCTACTACCAACATCTACAGCGACTTTATCCGATTCATTCAAATCACAGCTTTTACCAACGACATTGGACGTTTCATCCATCAGGCCATCAGTCTTCTTCTCAGTGCAACACTGCGCACTGCACTCAGACCCACCCTGCGGGGCTGTTGCTGTCCCCTGACTTTTGCTTGTGTTCCTAGTCAGTTGTGTCACCTCGTGCACCCCGTACTCATCAACCTGGTCCCCCAACCGTGCTATTGTTGTTTTCATCTCCGTGACAAGGGCATTCAAACGTGCAATTTCGGCATCCTTCAAACTTATGACATTATCGAACCCCATACACAAAGTTGCAGCTTGTGAAGCAAACGCTCGCTCCATGCTCGTAACCTTACATTCAAGCTCACGCACACGTTCAGATTTCTCTTTCAATTCATTCTCCAACTCTGCTACTCTTTCACGCGCATCATTCATTTTCTTGCTACCACTGACTGTCTTTGCATCTGCATCTTTAGCTGGTTGCGTGGCTGACAAATCCAGCAGATCTGGGAACAGTACTGGCCAGCCTTCATTTTGTACAACCGCGCCTAATCCACGATTTGCAACAAACTTGCAGCCTCCTTCTGTTGTGTTCCCCTCATCAGGCATTCCACCTTCCTGAACATGGACTGCTGGAGATGAGTCCACTTGCCAACAGTTAAAACTTGCCTCTACAACATCATCACGAATGTCTGACCGTGGCACACCAACATTTACCGATAATGGATCAACGTCTAGCACTTTACGTTCTGTCCTCCAACATTCACTACTAAGCAATGTCGTGCCTACTTTGTACCGTTCAAGAATTGCCCCATCCAGTTTGCCGCACCTTACCTGCAGAAACAGGTTACGAAATTGTTAATCAACCCAACATATACCAACCAATAAAACCATACGGAACAGCCTACTACGTCATACCTCAAATTGTCTTCCACGCGTCAAGTCGATCCCTTTCATTTTCGCAGTCAAATTTGCAATGTTCCATCTGCAGAACCTTGGTAGAATACTGCATCTTTCTGGCTCGATGATGTTGGTGTGCTCACAAATAAAAAACTGCATCACATCAATAAACACACGCAATAACATCACATACTAACAACAACTACAACACTGCCAGCTACACCATTAACATAACATTACAAACAAAAGAAAGACAAATTTGACTTACAAGTAAAAGGACAACAGATCCGGTTACCCTTTCCGGCCGATGATGAAACTCGTTGAGTGACGCAATTAACGCGGCACGTATTGCAGCTGTCCAATCATACAACTGTATCGTACTTAGTTTGTCAATAACTCGGACAAACGCCCATCCAATAGACTCTCCCGTCGTCGTGAAAAACAGCTTTGCACATATATATAAAGACAACAGCTTTGCAACGTCTTCCTCGTCACTACGATTGTCCCAAAGTAAGGCATCATCCAGTAGTTCCTTAATTTTTTTGCACGATATCCTCCCCACAACATCGCTGCGACGTTGAATAAAATCAGACGGTGGTCTCGACCCGTGCGCTAAATCAAGCTGGTCAACGCCGCACTGAATTCCAAAACAAGTCGCACATCACTTCGACGCAACGGAACGCCTTTCCCCCCAATGTAGAATTTTTCATCATCCGGATTGTATGTCTGTAGTATTCGGAACACTGTCTCATCCTATTTCTTATATGCATTCGGGGACAAATTCAATCTGCGAATGGAATTGATCATTGCCCAAAATGGCGTTCTTCGCAATTCTCGTTCATGACCTTCTTGCAATTTCATTTCCAACACAGTTTTGATAACCCCGTTAATGTTAGAACGATATGCAAGACGTGCGGTGTCAACAACCATTTTCTTCATTGCATGGACATTCTTGCTTTTCACCTTTACCGGCAGCTTCCCTGTTTTTTCACAATTTTCGGTTCTGACGTAAAATCAGAATCAGCTACGTCACGTCCCCACAGCATTTTTTTCCGCGGCGACTGCCTCAAAATCACACCTGCACAAATAACAAACATCACTAACAGATGAAACAAGCCACATTCAAGCAACAAAACACGTAACTCAACATTGTTAAATTGCCCTATTCGACATCACCATTACAAGTTCCACATTAACATTGACCACGTAATGAAACGAAAACATTCTACAATGTACCATTCACACTAACGTCAACATCACAACAATAGGGTCCCCAACAATACCCAAACCCATTCACACCCCAAAAGCAACGACAGCATGCACACATACAGTAACATTCCCTACACAGCAAACACACCCCACATCGTACCCAACAAGCCTATTTTCCATAACAAAACATGTTCCCCACAAAGTGTTACATTCACATATTTAAAAACATCATGAATCCAAACATTAACATCACCGGCCCAAACTTACCAGACCATAACAACTACATGATACAATGTGACATCGACACTAAAAGCACACATCACAAAAAACCAGAGTCCCCAACATTACCTTCCCCCCCAACGTAATCCCCAACGCCGTATACAAAACCCATTCACACCCCAAAATGCAACAGCAGCATGCACAAATACAGAGTAACAATGCCTACACATCAAACACACCCACATCGTACCCATCAACCAAAAATTGTTTAGAACAAAACATGTACACCACACAATGTTACATTCGCATAAATGAAAACGTCATGAACCCATACACATTAACATCACCCAACACAACACACCCAACACATCACAAAACACAGTTAAACACCCACATATAACCCCACAAACACCCACCAATACCCACACCACTTTCAAACAACAAACACAACATAAACACCACAAACCCTCTACAAAACCAAAACAACAACAGCAACATTACGACACCGAAACAACGTTACCCGTACACAACAAAACAATGTAATCAATCGAAAACAAAACGGCCAACATAAACAAACCTCCACTCTCGCTGTCATTCTCAGACGTGCCCTCAGAACGACCACGTCTTCCAATCCGCAGTGAAGCTTAACGCAATCGCCGCCCGATATCGAAGCGTTGGACGCCTATACGCTTCAATCCAATGTATTCCCACTGAACGTCACCATCGCGACGTTGACAAATATCTCTAGATTAGGGTTTCCGTAATGTACTGCTACCCGCCCCTAACAGATTCGGCTTTTCCAATTCTGAATGTAGATTTCCTTATCAAAACCCCAAATATTTCCTTCAAATCAAACCTCACCACCGCCGAATATGGAACGACTAGTGCAACATCACAACAAACTGCTGCCCTTTTTCCGTAATTTCACATTACAACATTACCAAATTTGCCCATTCCTCAAAATAATAAGAGGCACAATGTATATGTCCCAATGGTAATTACCCTTTGCATGGGACTGTTCAGTTCATAAGAATAAATCTGGGACTAATTAGTGTATAAGTTCTAAATTGGGATTTATTGTGCACACCCCCAAAAAATTAATAGTTTTGGAATGACTTTTAATTTTTTACAAAAAAAAAAATGTAAAAAATAGAAAAGAAAAAAGAATCTTTGACTTTTTTGTATAAGTTATTAACTTTTTAATAACTCTTGAATTTTTAAACTAAAAGATTAAATTACCAAACAAGACCTAAGTCTAAGTTTTTGGTCATCCTTGCTACTTTCCCACTCTAGCTTCAGATCTAACTTGTGTCTGTCGAATATTAAGATACAGACACACCTTTGCCTTAACAAAAATATAACTTAAGGTCAAATTTTAGGACTACTTGAGCTATGTGATTATTATTATTATTATCATCTCTATATATATTAAGAAAAATGAAGTTTTAGTAAGTAATCTTTTAGAAGTTCCAAATCTCCATTATAAAATTATTGAATTTTCAATTTACAAAATATTAAAAAATAAATTATTGACTGATATATTTAATTAATTATTAATTATTTTAGAAATAATAATTATTCCTTAATTTATGGATTTCAAATGGAAAGATAACAAAACATTCTATAATCTTTTCTATCATAATCTCTCTTACCAATTTTTAAAAAATTAAAACCTTTCTTCCTGCTCTTTCTCTCTCTCTCCCTGATAAAAAAATCCTAACTACCTTACATAGCTCCAATATTTTTTTTAAATGTTATATGCAACTTATTTACCCCTAAAGTGGTTATATCATGCAAGAGAACATCACACCATTTTTATTATTTTTCTAAGCTTAGTTTAAGCTAAAATAGATTTTTTAATTTATCTTGTGATGTTTAAGCTAAAATAGATTTCTTTTCGAAAATGTCTCGTAGCTCAAATTTTGTGGCTAAAAAAGTGGCTCAAATGGCCAAAACGACGTCGTTTTGGCCATTTTTATGTTGTTCTGTACTCAAAACGACGTCGTTTTGGCCATTTGAGCCACTTTTGAGCCACAAAATTTGAGCTACGTAGCATTACCCTTTTTTTTCTAAGGTTTGATCCAGCTTTTCGAAATAACTTATGCGTATTAAAATATAAAATTTCTTCATCATCTTTTTGGGGTGTGTGTGCTCGAGTAAAATTATGAAAGTTCACAAATTTCTCAGCTTTATTGTTTACATAATTTTATGTCAAATATGAATCGTGTTATATAGATCTCACAAGGATATAATTTTTTCATATCACCTCCCTTATGGATTTTTTATTTATTTATTTTTTTGGTATAATTTAAAAACGAGACTTCACACGACGAAAATAAAATAATAAATTTATGATCAGACTTGATCTTAAATGACTCTAAGGGATTGTTTGGGTAACAATTAAAATAATATACTTATTGACTTTTTATCTTTTTTAAGTCACATCACTTCTCTATTTTTGCACATGTTTTCTTAAAAAGTAAAAAAATTATTAATGTTATTCCTTACTTATCAATAATTAAAGTAGTTAGTAGGTCATCAATATTAGAATGCCTTGTATATATTTATTTGGAGACAGACTAGCGGGTGCTATTTGGGTCCGTGGAGTTCACCATGGGTCTTGTTTCGATAATCTAAGCCGTTTATTTTGTCAGATATTTTGTGTATTTTATTCACACAAAAAATTAGGTCGATCTGATAATCATAACATTTCATGATTGTTTAACATTTTTTATAAATATTTTACTATTTAGATACATCTAAGTAAGGTCATTTAAAAAAATAAAAAAAATTACTTAAAATTTTAAAAATATTTACTAAAAAAAAATAAAAAATTCAATTTTAAAAAAATTAAATTAAAAAAACTGAAATCAAACCCACTGTAATTTTGGTTTTGGCCTCTTATGGAAGCTTGTTAATAAAATGAAAGGCCATCAATTTCAACACTTAACAAAGGGTGCAACTTGGCGACAGCCTATTTAAAAAAAAATAAAAAAAAAATAAAAAATAAAAAATAAAAATAAAGCGTGATGAGATATTTTTTGAATGAAGCAATTATGGGCCAATCTTATGCATTTTTATATATATATTTATATTTTATGATTTAAAAAATTGTAATGTAACATTGTCATAAAATATATACATTGGAACTTTTTAAATAGAAAAATATTATAAATTTAAATAATCTATTAAATTTTTCTACCAAACTTCTCACATGTGTGGGACCCACACAAAACCCACATATGTGTGGGTCCCACACTCATGTGAGATGTTTGGTAAAAAATTTAGTAGATTATTTGAGATCTCTAGCATAATTTTTTTGAATATATTTGAATCATAATGGGATAGAGTGCTCCGGTCTCGAACCACGGTAAAATGAATTTTACCTTTAAAATAACTAGCATAATACCCATGTTATGTTCAAATATAAATAAATAATCAAAAAATAATTTTTAAAATTAAATAATAATAATTTTTAAATTTTATTTATTTTTATTAGAGTTATACGTAACATAAGTTATTTATTTATTTATTTATTCTTATATCATTAATTGTGGGTTCTAAGTTCTTAATAAAAAAAATACATGTCATAATTTAATTAGTAAAAATTAAAGAATAAATCACAAAAATTAATTTTAATTTATCATATCATAATAATAAATTACATTTGTCAAAATAATAATTTTTCTATGTTTTATAAAGCCTAAAAATTTGTCCCATCATACATCAAAATTATAATTTATCTTGCGTCATAACTCTAACATAAAATGTATTAAGATTGACTTGTGGTGTTAAAGTTTGGCTAGAAATTAGTCGATTCAATATTTATCCCAACTTGACCTTCAATTAATCATTAAAAATTGTCTTCATCTATGCACAATTTATAAATTGTTTGACATATTTATTTATTAAATTGGTAAATAGATATTTGTAAGTATTTTTTATAATAGAAATGAGAAATATGGATATATTGTATGCATACTTATTAAAAATTTTGAAATTAGCCAAAAAAATTATATATTTATGCTTAAAACTATGAAATGAATAGTTACATATATTTATATATGAAAAAATTACCTAAGATAGAGTCCCCATAAATTATAAATCAAATTGTACTCCTGATCTTACATTTAATCTAAAAAATTGATCGGTTAATTAATAAAAATATTTTATAATAATAAATTTAAATTTTATGTTTAAATTATACCATAGTTTATCCGGTCATGACCGGTATGAGTTAGTTTGAAGGTTTTAATATTGGATTAAGCACTACAAAGTAGCCTAAAAATAAAAAAATTGATGGTAAATAACATGGGATAAATACATGTGGTTAGATAGTTATAAAATATGTCTATATTCAACACTTATATAGTAAAATCCACCTTTTGAACAAATCTCAACCACACATTACTTTTCTAAATTAATTCTTCTCCCAAACTATTTGCTATTCTTTTAAGTAATACTCACCCTTTCAAAACCCACCCAAACAATACTCTGGCTGAGCTCATCATCATCCTCGTTGCCACTATGTTCACCACCTCCACTAACTGTAACTGTAACTTCTTTTTATTTATTTATTTTATACTTAGCATGATTTTAAAATTAAACTATAATTTGTAAGTTATTTAATATATTGACATTTAATTTTAATTTTTATCTTTACTTTTGATATTAAATGTTAATTATAGGTTGGACTTTAACAAATTAAATCATTTAATTAATTTTTACATTATTCTAAATTAAAAATAAATATTTTTTTACAAGCGTACCAAGCTCTACATGTACCTTATTTTTTAAATTTTTTGTACCAATACTAGTATTCGTACCAGTATCCGTGCTTTATAGCATTCAACCAAGGAACGGTGGGAACAATATTCCACAATAAGGGATTAACGTAGAATTCTAATCTCAACGAAATGAATAAACTAAAGCTTATAATAGCTCTATCGAAGGAGGATCCCCTCGTTTGAATTGAAGGATGATATTTGGGATTTGTGGAATCTATCACATGTCTCGTTTTGATAATTTGAACTATTTATTTATCAGTCACTTCGTACATAAAAAAATTAAGTTGATCTAATAACTGTAACTTGTTCAATTTATTGCATTTTTCACAACAAAAAGAAAATAAATGACAATTGTATTTTTAAAAATAAACCATACATTTTTTAATGACAAACATAATAAATTAAACAAGTTACGTTATGAAAATATATTAAGAGTAATTGAACAAGTTAGCAATAAAGATACTCCAACATCGTAAATTGCTTATCTAACACAGAAAATATGTCCACATTGTAAAATAGATAAAAGATACACCCTAAATTGTTTATCTAAGAGAGAAAACAATAACTTAAAAATAATATATTTGTTGTACCAAAATTTTCAAAATTTTTTCCCCACAAATTAAACCTACTTATTGAGATATTTTAAGAGAAAATTATCAATAGGTCTTACTTTTGAGACTTATTATCTATTAAGTGCTATTGATAGATTTATCAAGTGATAAATTTATCATTCTCTTATTTTTATGAATAAATTTATAGTGATAAATTTATCAGTCTCCTTGTTTTTATGAATAAATTTATAGTGATAAATTTATCAGTCTCTTATTTTTATAGTGATAAATTTATAGTTAGGACCTATAAGTAAATAAGTCTAATTAATAGGATTGATTGGTAAGTGTCCATAGTTTAATTGGTGAAAAAAATTAAAAATTTGAGTATGAAAATATTTTACTTTTAAGTTTTTGCTTTTTTATGCCGGACAAATAATTTTACACAAGGGAGTATAAAAAGTCAATAAATCTACCACCATTATAATTGTATATAAGCAAAAATAAATTAAAAAAATTATATTGGCCCGCATTACCTCATAGTAACTTAATAACTAGCAGACTTCTTTGAATTAAGCCTTTGATTAATCTATATATAAATATATAGTTATATAAATCACCATAAAAAAAAATATAAATATCATCCAAGTTGTCATAAAGTAGCACGGATAATATCTGATTTCATTTGAGGCTATCAACCATCTACCGGCCGGAACAATATATTAACGGGTGTTTTAGAAACAAGTTAAAAAAGTTAATTTTTTGATCTTTTAATTTTTTTATATAAAAAAGTCACAAAAAATTAGTTTTTTTTACACAAAAAAGTTACAAAAAATAAAATAAAAAAGTCAAAAAATCAGCTTTTAATTAACTTTCCAAAACACCCTAGGAGTAATGATCTTCATATTTTATTTTTAATTTGTCACATTTAAAAAAAAAAATTGGTAAGAATTTTAAAGACAAAAAATAAAAAAAATGAAAATTTAAACTGAACTGTCAATGCCATAATTCTATATTAATAATGAATGAACGAAATTATCCTTAAAAAAGATGGGCTTGTTTGGTTTGAGTTTCAGAGATGAATTTAAAAAAAAAAATTTCCCAAAAATTGTTTGTTTGAGTTTTCTCTCAAAAAAATTTCAAAATCACTTTCTCTCTCTTACACATCAATCACTTTTTCTCTCTCCTCTCTTCCTTCTCACACTTTTTCTCTCACACACATCTACTCAATTCTTCCAAATATATCAAATCATTCCAAACTCCCACAAAAAATTTCTCTCTCAAAATATACAACCAAACAAACCAAAAAAATTTCTAAAACAACTCTCCCAAATTTTTTTCAAAAACAATTCTCCCAAAAACAAACCAAACAAACCCGATATCTTGACTTGAGGGTTATGCCTTTTCATTAAAAAATTTCAAAGTTGTCGAGAATTTTTTATTTTTTTTATTTTTGAATTCCATCTCTAGCCCGCATCCATCATCACCATTTTCAGTCCCTTTCAATCCCGGGCAATTCTATTTTCACACACAAATTTTTCTTAATGTCACATTTAATAAATTTTTTCATTAGTATACTTTGTTTTAAAATAAAAATATCATAATACCTTTATTTTCTTTCCGCCAAAACTTAATTTTAAGGTGAATTATCCTAACGGTCCCTATAGTTTGGGACTTGTATCATTTTGACCCCTAACTTTTCAATTGTGACACATTTGACTCTGAATTTTAAATCTTGTTTAAAATATAAATTAATTTGACAAAAATAAATGTTAAAAAATTATTTTAAAATTTTTAAAAATTATTTCTACCTATTAAAGATAAAATTATATAAAATTGATAAATCTTTTAGACATTTATTTCTTTTTTTTACCAAATTAATTTTTATTATGTATTTAGATGATGATCATGTAAAATTAATTTTTAAAAATTAATCATGTAATTTTTATTAATTTTTATCAATTTTACATAATTTATTTTTAGTGGGTATACATAATTTTTTAAAAATTTTAAAATATTTTTTTGACATTTATTTTTGTCAAATTAGTTTATATTTTATCGAATTGACAATTTTGCCCTTGAAATTAAGCAATGGTATGCTAATTGTCCTTATTTGGAACAAAATTCAAAATTCAGGGTCACACGTGTCACAATTAAAAAGTCAGGGACTAAAGTGACACAAACCTTAAACTATATGGATTGTTAGTGCAATTTGCCCTTAATTCTAAGACATCACAATCATCCTTCATCGCTAGCGCTACCTTTCTTCTCTACCATCTCTTTTCACCGTCTCATTTTCCATCCACTTGCAACTACTTTTTGCTATGAATCATATACTATGGGGACATAAATTTTGAATGACGACACGTGGCCGAGGTGTCACCGAAGTGCCAGCGGGGGTGCCACGTATCCTGGTCATGATGCTGAGATGATCTCGACTAGGCCGAGGTTATCTGCAAGAATAGAGGAATTTGGGATAAGCCGATAAGGGACAAGAGTCCTAGAATGGGAGAAGACTTTAGTTTGGGTAAAGATAAGACTCTTAGTGTAACAACCCTCGTACTGATTACCGAATAACCACTGAATTATATACTGATTACTGCTAAATTGAACTGATAATGATTGATAATTGAATTAACTGAAGCACTGAATGGACTGATTGAAATCGAAACTGAAATTGAATAAGTTTGTCTATTGAATTGCATATTGCATCTGTTTGATTGATTGATTAACTGTTTTGAATTTATATGTTAAACTGCTAATTGAAGGCCTTACGGCGGCCGAATTAGGAACCGTTTAGTGTTTTATAACCAGTAGAATATTTGTGTTTTAATGATATATATTGAAAATGCTGAAATTGGATTAGGAATGATTAAATTAGATTAAAACGAGTTAATTACAAGATTGACTTATTTACCACATTGCCACCCATAGTGGACATTTTGTTTATTGTTAGTTTAAGCCTTAACACTTAATCAAAACTCCTCCTCAGCCATTTTTTGTGAGCATAGCCGAAAATTAGAGGAGAGAGGAGAGGGAGAGAATTGATTTCCTTCTTGCATTGCTTAATCTTGCTTAGAAACTTGAAGATTTGGTAACATAGATTTACTAAATTGAGCTTTCAAGACTTTATTGACACTCTAGGTAAGGAAATCATTATCTTCCTTGTTGTCTTTAAGCTTCATCTTGCATGGTTTCATGTTCCATTGTAGGATTAAACCATGATTAGTGCTAAGAAGTGGGATTAATGCTTGAATTCATGCATGCATGCCCATTTTGGTGATTTTTTGAAGTTGAATTCATGATGATTGTACATGCATGCTCATGTTTCTATCAAAGTTCATGTTTTCAGTTTGTTTCCAACTATTGAGCTCATTAGAGCAAGATTTGAACCTTGAATTTGGTTAAAAACCCATGCATTGCATGTTTTGAAAGTGTTCTTGAAAATGGGTTTTGAAAATGGCTTTAATTGACTCACCTTTGGCCCTTGCATGTACAAATTGAGCTTTAAAACTTGTTGTACTATGAGTTTGAAAATGTTTTTCCAGAATTTGGGCCCAAGAGGTTGAGTTTTGGGTTGTTGAAATGCTTGGTTCGAACTTGGGAGCAAATCTGGAAATTCTAGATTTGGCTTCCTCGCCCTCGCCGAAGGATTCCTCGCTCGAGCGAGCCCTTTGGTTTTGCAAGCTCGCTCGAGCGAGCATCGAGCGTGGTATCGCGCGTAAAAATCGAGCAACCATACTTTTACTGTTCATCAGATCGCTCGAGCGAAGGATTGTTCGCTCGAGCGAAGCCTTTGATTTTTGAAGCTCGCTCGAGCGAAGGAAGGCTCGCTCGAGCGAGCGCCTATTTCAGCAACTTTGAAAAAATGCCTTCCAACTGTAATCTGCATCCTCATCCCATCCTAGGCATTCTTAGGCCTAGTTTAAGGCATCTTAAGAGGATTAGAACATAGAACCACACCGAGGAAATTTAGGGATTTAAATTATCATCCTTCCCGACTGTGAAACTTTAGTGTGTGTTCTATTTGTTAACTGTTTAGGGTTGGCTCTCGGGACGCGCTCTAGCTGCTATTAAGCCCAATCTCTGTGAGTAACAATTGTGTAAAAGATATGTTCAAAATGACTATCTTTTGAATACTGAATTGAACTGTTTACTGAACTGGAATTATTCACTGAATGAATGTTATGTCCTTTATTTCTGAACTGTACTGTGGCATCCTTAGCACTACTGTTACTGACTGTTACTGTTACAGAGATCTCTGTCGGTTCCCTTGTGGAACCATATGTTTACTAATGACTGGCCATCATTACTGTTCGGTCTTTTGACCTACTGTTACTGTTATGCTATGGGATGTACCACATATGATGTTTATTGTACTGAACAACTGTAATGCCAATTGAAATGAATTGTTTTCATTACCGTAAGGACATTACATTCTTAAACCTCTTTACGCATTATGTTAATTCACTGGCTTTAGCTCACTTGTTTATATATATATAATGTAGGTCTCAGCAGCCAGACCAGAGCTAGGAGCGTGGGTTGGTCCCCAGTTTTGTCAAGCCAGCCTGTGTGCTCACTGTGAGGTTCCGAGCCTGTTATGCTAAGGCTTAGGGTGTTTTTAGTACTTCCCCTTTTTGTACTGTCTCACTGTTTTGTATGACCGAACGGATTGTATAGACCGTTTACGTTTTACTGCACTGTTATCGAGGGATTAAGTCCCCGCACTGAACGTTTTGTGTATGATTTGTACAGACCGTACTGTTTTGAACTGTATGAATGCATGAAAAATGTTTTTGGCATACAGATTTTCACACTCAATGGACACTAGTATTTACTGTATTGGCTTCCGCCAGGCCTGAACTCTGTTATACTGTATTATTGTTAAGCAGGCCTTCGGTATCACGATTACTGGCCGGTTACAGTGCTAAACCCATAGGGCCGGGTTTGGGTCGTGACACTTAGTGAGTTTATCCTAATCCTACTGGGAGTCCAAGATTAGCAGTAATCCTAAGTCCATTAGAGCTAGGCTTCTATTGGGACTAGGATTGTGTTGGCTATAAAAGGGAGGCACCCCCATGGGTCTAAGGTATACTTTTTATGCTCTGTCTAGTGAGTTAAGCACTATTTGAGAGATATTTTACTGACTTAATCGTCGGAGTGCCCCCGGGTGGACGAACCATCACGGGATTCTTATCTTTCTGTGATAGGTTGTTCGGGCTTAATCTATTCTGCGAGTGCTCTCCAGTTGAGTTCTCCCTTTTGGTTGTGTGGTCGGAAATCAACACCCACAATTTGGCGCCGTCTGTGGGAAAGAAAGGAGAATAGATGGCCAACGACGGACAAAAAGAGAAGGTTGGGGACGACACTCCTACTGGGAGTGGGAAACATATTGACCTCGACGTCGAAGAAGACAACTGCAACGAAGAGACTCATGATAAGAATCACGGAGAAAAGGACGTTGGCCAGGAGGGCGACGTGCCAAAGAAATCAGACCGAAACGGGTATTATAACGAGGACGACCTCCAGGTGTGGAAAGAAAGATGCCTGGGGAGGGACGACGAAATGAAGGGAATGGCAAACAAATTGGCGGACCTGCAAACGGTCGTCAATTTCATGATGCAGAACAATGTCATGCAGCCACCATTCCCGTTACAAGATACGCCGATTCCAGCGGCCAAGAAAGATGCCCGAAAAGGGGGGCAGAAAATTGTTCTTGTAGTCCCTCAGCACGACAGGACCAAGGGACATTCTCATCGGCCTTCACGGGAGGTCGGGCATGGAGAATCAAGGCGAGGAGAATCCCAAAAGACACGTCGAACCAAAGAAGACTGCACCAAAGAACATCGGGATGTTCAAGGGAAGAAACTCTATTTCGACACGACCGATAGAGGGAAGTCCAAAAGGACTCACAATGACACTGGAAGCAGTGCACCGAAAAGGCTGAAGTCAGGAGATAGCCGAGCTCCTGGACGGACCAAGGAGGATCTGAGGGATTACCTACAGAGGAAGTGACAAGATGCTGAGGTAACTTCCCCGGTCAAGCCGAGAACGCCGTTCTCGGTAGAATTAGACAAATTCGAAGCCCCAAAGAGATTCTACATGCCGAGGTTCCAGATATACGACGGTAAGTCGGAACCCAACTTTCACGTCGGCTTGTACCTGAACTCGATGGCATTGTACACCGGGAACGAGCCGTTGCTCTGCAAGATGTTCCCCTCGTCTTTTGGGGAAATTGCATCAGACTGGTTTCACAAGTTGCCGAAAGGAACTGTGAAAACCTGGGAAGGCCTGGCCGAGATGTTCGTGGCCAGGTTTATGACAAACAAACTACAGCCATTAAAGGTGGACTCCCTGATGGCCCTGAGAATTAGTGAGGATGAAAGCCTTAGGGCTTATGCCAAGAGGTATTACGAGGTGTTCAACCGAATACCAGGATGCAACCAAGAGGTGGCGGTCGTGTCCTTTAAGAACGGCCTGAACGATGACTGTCTGCTACGAAAATCACTGGCAAAGACACTGCCAAAGAGTATGGAGGAACTCATGGCCAGAATAGAGAAATATGCAAGGGCCGAGGAAGACACGCCGGAGACAAAGGCGTCAACACAAGGAAAGAAAAACGGCTCGCCGAAACGAGGCTAGGGTAACACTGGATACAGCAAGCAAGAGACAGGATTAAGGGCTGCACAGGCAGTCACAACTGATCCCTCCAACCTGAGTGGGCAGACCTAAGATTCCAGAAGACACGATCTCGACCTAGATAATTAGGTCCGAGAAGAGAAGAGCTCGGCCTGAGTGAGCAAATCCCAGATTCCAGAAGACAAGATCTCGGCCTAGATGATTAAATTCGAGAAAAGAAAAGCTCAGCCTAAGTTAAAGACTTTTTATATAAGGTCCATGAAGGAGTTTATGGAAGCCACGTTGGGGGCAGGTCACTTGCTCATAGGACCATTACTCAGGGGTACTAGTGGCCCTACATGCAGAAAGATGCTGAAGCTTATGTCAAGAAGTATGAGAAGTGTCAAAGGTTTGCACCTTTGATACATCAACCAGCAGCTGACTTGAACCCAGTGTCCAGCCCTTGGCCATTTGCCCAACGGGGCATATCGGCTTTAGGATTGTGAAGGTAAAAAGCTGCCAAGACCCTGGAATACTTGCAATCTGAAGTACTTGATGATGTTTCTAAGCGAAACATGACAAATAACTTAGACTTATTATATGGCAGAGTAGAAACTTTACTTGCATATAATAGAGTTGAACTAAGTTGGCGATGTTTCTAAGCGAAATATGACGAATAACTTAGACTTATTATATGGTAGAGTAGAAACTTTACTTGCATATAATAGAGTTGCACTAAGTTGGCGATGTTTCTAAGCGAAACATGACGAATAACTTAGACTTATTATATGGCAAAGTAGAAACTTTACTTGCATATAATAGAGTTGAACTAAGTTGGGTTAACCTGGGCTTGTCATATCGGCAAAATCAGACACGGATTGGAGCCAAGTGCATGCCACTTAGATTAACAAAGAGACCGAGGTTGGTAACCTCGGTCAGTCTTTGTTTGAATCTGACCTCAGCGACAAGATCAAAAGCCACATGCTTAATGAGAACCCAAGTGGAACTTAAGTTCACATCAGAGGGCTGGAGAATAATGCTTGGGAGTTGGAATTTACAAGGAAGATGGTTTAACACTTGTTGAAATTTAAGAAAAATTTACAAGTTGAAGTTAAACTAGGGTCGTGTTTAACACTTGTTGAAATTTTTGAGAAAAATTTACAAGTTGAAGTGAATCCGAGGTTATGTTAAAGGAAGATTGGTTTAAACATTTGTTGAAATTTTTGAGAAAAATTTATAAGTTAAACCAATGTTGTATTGAAAGAAGTACTTATGTACTTGCCGAAATTACCATGTTGCCAAGACTTGAAGCAAAGTGGCTGGATGACGACTACATTGTCCAGCTTTGGGATTATTAGCCCTGTGAATTATTGTCTCGCACTGACCATTGTACTCGATGAGATTTCATATTATGTAAAAGAATGGCGGTGGGGAAATATTTATATAAATTTTTACGATTAAATGATGTGCAAGTACATTGAATTTATGTGTTTGTTTTTTATCAAATTCAATAGTCATTATAATCCGAATTGTCAGACACACAATTCTCATATGGGTCAGATATAAGGCCCATTTAATAGAGACAGTACATAAAGCCCATTTATATAAATTGAGTAAATAACATACACATTAGCCCAAAACTGGATGTGGCCCAATCGAGGCCCATTAGACATAAGCCCATCAGTGAGAGATAAGGCCCAATAATAGTAACGGCTTTGATGTGCATCGCGGCCCATCAGTAATCCACTAGAATATATAAAATACTTATAGAGACAAAACCATTATACAAGAAATAATTTTATTTTGTATTGCAACGCAACACAACTTATGATACACCATAATTTGAATTACACATTTTTTTTTAATCCAAAACTACAACATCAGAACGCCCATAAACATCTTCTTCGTCAGGGACAGGATGTGTGTCTGCACATCGATCCATTGTCTGCATGGATGGACTCATCGCCTGGGTTTCTAATTCAGAAACCGCTTTCAGACTAGCGAACAGCGCATCTTCTTGCTGCTGTAAGGCGTTGATGAGCCGGATTAAATTTTCGGCGTCCTCTTCGCTGACAACAATTAAGGACCAGTGCAACAACAAAAGATCCAGCTCGTATTTTAAAATCAACCACCTAAATTGACCTAGATCTCCGAGATCCATTGCAAAATAAGACAAATCCGCACATTATTTTTCCTTTAACAAAAGTATTTATGCTGCGCTTTCCCTATTCAATCTTTTAATCCGGGCCGCAGATCTGGGAGCAAAGTGGAGCCCTGTAGCCGACAACACACACGGCACCAAATGCGGAAGGGAGCACCAATCCGGGACAAACGTGGCGCGGGGTGAGTTATGCCTCCATGCGACGTCGTTTTAGATTACAAAATAAGAACATATTCCTCATATATCCCAGATGTTCTTTAACCAAGGAGAGGCTTATGGAAAAGATTAGAGCGTTATTTACTAACAGACACCCAAATTATATCAGAGTTGCACAGGAATTCCACGAGGATGGTGAACCACATCTACATGCGCTAGTCCAATTTCCATTCCGTTTTCAGACGCAAGACGAACGTTTCTTTGACGTTTCACATGACAACAGTAATCGCCATTTCCATCCAAATATGGGGCAAACAACCACCAGGCTGTACTGGAATACATTTCCAAATATGGTGATTTCATGGAATGGGGTGAATTCCGTGAAAGGGGCCGCTGTGCTAACCAGGAGAATAAGGAAAATATATATCGCGAGGCACTTGTCGCCGACAGCAAGGAGGAAGCACTGTCAATGGTAAAAAATGGCGATCCAAAATGTTTTTGGTTAAATCATGATTGTTCAGATTACAAAAAGGCCGGTGTGAAGTACGCCGGTGTCAGATAGTGGTAGTAAGCAAAGAAGTGCAACGAAAGCCTTGCTGGAGGCAGAGAGTGAAATTGGTTGCAGAAAGCTTCGCGAAAGCAGCAATGGAGGATTTGAGAGAGAAAGTTTGAACAAGAACGAAGATGCAGAAGTGAAAAGACGGAAATAGAGTTGATTTTGATCAAACGCATGAAATGGCGGCAAAATGACAATTATGGTGCCTTGGACGACATGCTTGTCAGACGGCGCACGCAAAAGTGATGCGACTTGATATCGCGTATCAGGTACGGTTCAGTAGGGGAAAGATGCGTGGTAAAAACGGTTGAAATACTGTGCGTGCCAGCTCATACGCGTGCTGGAACTCTTGTAGTTCTTGATTCAGTAAAGCAAATACCTCGGCAAGGAGGACAGTTTCGGCTGAGAAACTTGAACAAACTTGGCTGTTAGTTCCAAAGTATTGATGAAAGCAGACTATAGGTCTTGGTCATATTGAGCCGACGAGTGAGACCTCGGTAATGAATAATGAAGTGAGCTTAGCCGATGTGCTAAATGAAAGAAATGATATAGGTTCCATCACCTCAGGATGCCGAGGTAATAGAACCTGGGGGGCAGTTGTGGGGACATAAATTTTGAATGACGACACGTGGCCGAGGTGTCACCGAAGTGCCAGTCGGGGTGCCACGTGTCCTGGTCATGATGCTGAGTTGATCTCAGCTAGGCCGAGGTTATCTGCGAGAATACCAGAATCCGGGATAAGCGGATAAGGGACAAGAGTCCTAGAATAGGAGAAGACTTCAGTTTGGGTAAAGACAAGACTCTTAGAGAGTTTATCCTAATCCTACTGGGAGTCCAAGATTAGCAGTAATCCTAAGTTCATTAGAGCTAGGCTTCTAACCAGGAGAATAAGGAAAATATATATCACGAGGCACTTGCCACCGACAGCAAGGTGGAAGCACTGTTAATGGTAAGAAATGGTGATCCAAAATGTTTTTAGTTAAATTACGATAAGTTGTCATGCAATTATGATCGAATATCATTTAAACCCCATTGCCATACGTTCATCCGTTTACAGAGACAACATGGATCGTTCCACCATATATATAGCAATGGGTTGCCGAGAACATCAGGAACGAAGCCCAACGACCACACAGGCCCAAAAGCATTATAATTGAAGGCCCATCTCGAATTGGGAAAACATGTTAGGCCCAATCGTTGGGGCCACATAACTATTATTCCGGCCACATCGATTTGTGGGACCATAATGATGACGTGTTATATAATGTAATCGATGATGTGGCCCCACAATATTTAAAACACTGGCGGGAATTTATTGGAGCCCAATGGAATTGGATTTAGATTGCAAATATGCTTGCCCAAGGAAAATAAAGGGCGGGATCCTAACAATTATATTTTGTAACCTCGGAGCTTATTCCAGTTACAAAGATTTTTTGGACAAACATGAACACGCCGGGCTCTAAGCGTGGACGATCCGAAACGCAGAGTTCTACACAGTCGATCAACCCTTATTCGCCAGAACTAATCAAGAAGAGGCATCGCAATGAGAATAAGAAGGTCCAACGCAGAAAGATATTCCACTTCCAATGCGGCTGTTCGATATTCCATACGAATGGATGTATCGAACCACATCCACTGGCGAGAGAGGATGCTGTCAGGGGTCTTCTACGACACTTTGAGGAACCCGATATGGTTCAAAGCAGTAGACATGTCCATGCCGGGGAATCAGGGCATATACAAGATAGAATGCATGTTTAACTACAACCTCCGAAAAGCACTGGAAGTCCGGACAAGGCCATTGTGAAGTACGCCGGTGTCAGATGGTGGTAGTAAGCAAAGAAGTGCGACGAAAGCCTCGCCGAGGGAGAGAGTGAAACTGGTTGCAGAAAGCTTCGCGAAAGCAGCAATGGAGGATTTGAGAGAGAAAGTTTGAACAAGAACGAAGATGTAGAAGTGAAAAAACGGAGGGAGAGTTGATTTTGATCAAACGCATGAAACGGCGGCAAAATGGCAATTATGGTGCCTTGGACGACATGCTTGTCAGACGGCGCATGCAAAAGTGATGCGACTTGTTAGCGCGTATCAGGTATGGTCCAGTAGGGGAAAGATGCGTGGTAAAAACGGTTGAAATACTGTGCGTGCCAGCTCATACGCGTACTGGAACTCTTGGAGTTCTTGATTCAATGAAGCAAATACCTCGGCTAGGAGGATGGTTTCAGCTGAGAAACTTGAACGAACTTGGTTATTAGTTCCAAAGTATTGATGAAAGCAGACTATAGGTCTTGGTCATATTGAGCCGACGAGTGATGACCTCGGTAATGAATAATTGAGTGAGCATAGCCGATGTGCTAAATGGAAGAAATGATATAGGTTCCATCACTCAGGATGCCAAGGTAATAGAACTAGGGGGCAGTTTTGGGGACATAAATTTTGAATAACGACACGTGGCCGAGGTGTCACAGAAGTGCCAGCCGGGGTGTCACGTGTCGTGGTCATGATGCTGAGATGATCTCGGCTAGGCCGAGGTTATCTGCGAGAATATCAAAATCCGGAATAAGCGGATAAGGGACAAGAGTCCTAGAATGGGAGAAGACTTTAGTTTGGGTAAAGATAAGACTCTTAGAGAGTTTATCCTAATCCTACTGGGAGTCTAAGATTAGCAGTAATCCTAAGTCCATTAGTGCTAGGCTTCTATTGGGACTAGGATTGTGTTGGCTATAAAAGGGAGGCACCCTCATGGGTCTAATGTATGCTTTTTATGCTCTGTTTAGTGAGTTAAGCACCGTTGGTTATCTTTGAGAGATATTTTACTGACTTGATCGTTGGAGTGCCCCCGGGTGGACGAAACATCGCGGGATTCTTATCTTTCTGTGATAGGTTGTTCGGGCTTAATTTATTCTGCCAGTACTCTCCAGCTGAGTTCCTCCTTTTGATTGTGTGGTCGGAAATCAACACCCACATATACTTTCACAAGTTCTCTATTGCGAATTACTAATTTTCGAGGTTGATTGAGGAGGTTTAGGATGAAATGGGAATGGTGGTGGTGGTATGGAGGGCTAAGAGTGGCAGAAATAATGGCAAAAAAAGGGTGGGTGGATAGAAGAAAAAATAGGATTTTGAAATTTAATATAAAGATATTATTGAAATAAATAGATATGTATTGAGATTTTTTATTTTTTAATATATGTATTGAAAAAGTTTTCATTAAATACACGCATAAAAAAAAAAAAAAATAGTGTGTGAAAATAAAATTATCCCCAACCCTTGCATTATAGTCTCTTTAATAGAAATAAACATTGGTTGTTTGAGTAGGTTAGAATTGAATTAGAATAATAACATGAATAATTGCCTCATTATATGTTCAATCCTAAATCACTCGCTCCACTTTTGTTTTGTTTTGTTTTTTTTTTTTTAAATTTGTAAAAAATTAAAAATATAATTAGCTTGCTCATCAATAAATAAAAATTTAAAATAATGAACACTATCTCATAATTTATGAATTTTAAAAAGACGTATGACCCATATATGGAATAAGATTACCTAAAATCAAGCCTTTCTCGTATTTTTTTATTTTTAACTCTTTAGAATTCTAACCGTACCTTTATATTTTCTAAACATTGTCTTTTTATATTTGCAAATATAAAAAATTAAAACGGAGTTGCATAGTGATTAGTGAAGGTGGTGAGCATAGTGGCAACAAGAATGATGATGAGCTCGACTAGAGTATTGTTTGGGTGAGTTTTGAAAAGGTAAGTATTATTTAAAAGAATAGCGAATAGTTTGGGAGAAGAATTGATTTAGAAAAGTAATGTGTGATTGAGATTTATTCAAAATGCAGATTTTACTATACAAGTGTTGAATATAAGACATATTTTATAACTATCTAACCACATGTATTTATCTGATATTACTTATCATCAAATTTTTATTTTTAGGCTACTTTGCAATGTTTAATCTAAACTTAAGTTTATACCGGTCACAATCTGATAATCTGATAAACTATAATATAATTTAAACATAAAATTTAAATTTATTATTATAAAATATTTTTACTGATTAATCAATCAATTTTCTAGATTAAGTGTAAGATTAGGAGTACAATATGATCTATAATCTAGGGCGGCTCTTTCTTAGGTAACTTTTTCATACATAAATATACGTAACTATTCATTTAATAGTTTTAAACATAAATATATAATTTTTTTGAGCTAAGTTCAAAATTTTTAATACGTATGCATAAAATATATCTATATTTCTTATTTTTATTATAAAAAATATTTATAAATATCTATTTATCAATTAAATAAATAAATATGTCAAACGATTTATAAGTTGTGCATAAATGAAGACAATTTTTAATAATTAATTAAAAATCAGGTTGGCGTAAATATTGAATCGAATAATTTCTAGCAAAAGTTTAACACTACAAGTCAATCCTAATTCATTTTATGAAAGAGTTATGACATAAGACAAATTATTAATTTAGATAAACTACCAATAGGTCCTAATAATTGAATTTAATTCCCATAAAGTCCTATTAAAAATATGTCTTAATACAATCGTTCCTAAGAATAATTTTTTGTGACGATTTTTTACATATAAAATTGACAACTAGTGACCTTTTTTTTGTCCCGATTTTGTAAATTGTCGCTAAAACTTACAATTAGTGACGTTTTTCTGTGACAAATTTTTTAAACTGTCACTGAAAGTTGAAAATTAATGACCTTTTTTGTGACGATTTTTTAAACTGTCGTTAAAACTTAGGCCTGGTTTGGGATACATGAAAAAAGTCAAAAAGTTACTTAAAAAGTTAAAAAGTTATCACTATTCACCAAAAAAAATAAAAAAAATTAATTTTACACTTAATTATTACAATTGGTGCCTGTCTCCCCCACAAACTTTGCTGACTTTTTGAGAAAAATTGCACAGGCGGGGTGCACAAAAAACACTATGCTGTTCAGCCAGTGAGGGCCCATCACTGGTCTCGTTTTGACAATCTGAACCGTTCAATGTGTAAAAATCACCGAGTTCTATATGCTTATAAAAAATCACGTTGATCAGATATATCTAACTACATGATCAAATCAGTTTCGTATAAAAAATGGATGGTGTTATAGTTAATAGTTGACAAAAAACTAATACGATCAGATAGCTATCGATATCTGATCAACGTGATTTTTTACAAGCATATATTACTCGACGAGTTCTAAACATTGAACGATTCCGATTAGCAAAATGGGACCCGTGGTGGGCCCTCATGGACTGAACAATACCATCCAATTCAAGCCCGAAAAGGAGGCAACTATTTCCTATCTCCTAATCAGCCCACTACTCTGCCAGACTATACGGGCTACTTCACTAACTTCGCCTATACATTTATTTATATAATTTTTCAACACATATTTTTTCGTAAAAAGTCAAAAAATTAATCCAAACATCCATCTTTTTTTCCTCAACTTTTTAGTCAAAAAAGACAAAAAGTACACTTATTTAGGACACCCCAAACAACCCCTTATAATTAGTGACATTTTTTGTGACAAAATTTTTAAACTGTCCTTGAAAATTAATAATTAGTGACGTTTTTTTAATAGTATATAAAAAATACCATTAATTATCATAGGATCTATTGGACAATAAATCTATTTAGTAGTACCTATACGTAAGTCTTTCATATAATTTTGATGCATGATAAGACAAATTTTTAGACTTTACAAACATAAAAAAAATTTTGACAAATGTAATTTACTATTATCATATGATAAATTAAGATTAATGTTTGTGATTTATTCTTTAATTTTTACCAATTAAATTATGACATGTATTTTTTATTAAGAATTTAAAATACACAATTAATGACATAAGAATAAAAAAACTTCTGTTATGTATAACTCTAATAAAAATATATAAAATTTAAAAATTATTATTATTTAATTTTTGTATTATTATTATTTAATTTTAAAAATTATTTTTTGATTATTTATTTATACCTGTACACAGTACGGGTATTATACTAATTATTTTATAGATAAAATTCATTTTACAGTGGTTGAAGACCGGAGCACTCTATCCCATTATAATTAAAATATATTCAAAAAGTTCCAATGTTATACATTTTATGACCATGTTACATTACATTTTTTAAATCATAAAATATATAGTAATATAATAAAAATGCATAAGATTAACCCATATTTGCTCCATTCAAAAATATCTTGTCCACGCTTAAATTTTGTTTTTTTTTCGAAATGGGCTATCACCATGTTGCACCCCTTGTTAAGTTGTTGAAATTGATGACCCTTCATTTTATTAACAAGCTTCCATAAGAGCCCAAAACCAAAAACCAAAATTATAATGTGATCGTTTGATGCAGCTTAATTTTATTTATTTATTTATTTTTGGGATAATTACGTTTTACTCCTGTGGTTTAACGCGTTTTCACATCACCCCTTGTTGTTTATAAATATACTTATAAACACCCTGTGATTTTGACTAAAGTGCAAAAGTGACGGGATGTGACGGAATGATGGAAAAGATTAGAATATTCCTAGATATTTATATTGCTTACATGCTATAGTCCTTTCAGTTGTTTGACTACGATTTCCAGAGACAGAGAGAGAGAGAGAAAGATACACATGGGTTAAGGTTTCAAAAGATTTTGTTACGACCCATACCAGCGACCAAGGCTGGATTTGCAATTAGCTAATTCTAATTCCAAGTTATTAAATTAAATAATGCAGCGGAATAAAATAAAAGGTGTTGATAAATATTTGAAGCGTATATGGAAATTATTATTATTGTAATGATGTTACATGATGATTACAAGAAGGAAAGAAAAACATGATATTTATATCAAATTTGAGGTTTTGATCCATGGGGTAAAACTGTCATTCCTTAAATTTCTTCACCTGAGAGGGGTTTTAACAGCTATAAACACATGACATAGTGAGAAATATTATACTAAGAGTATAAGGGTATATAAATCATCATGGATAATTACTTAGGCTAAACAAAGAATAATTTAGTTCGAATCAATTATTTTTAATAACAGACGTATAATTCAAAATCATATGAAACAATCATAACCACGGTACATAATAAAATAGAGGGTCAATGGATCCATGACAGACAGAGGGTCACAACGTGACTAATCAGAGGACCAATAGTTATTTAAGTCCCCCAGGCATGAGACTGTCACAGGGTCACTAAAGTGACAATTCAGAGGGCCAATAATTATTTAAGTCCTCAAGGCATGGGACCTTCGTGGTAGTACTTATTCAAAACTAATGTTTATGAAATCATTATCAAATAATTTTTAAAAGTTAAACAAATATATCTATGAGTTTCAATTTAAGCAAATAGAGTTCAGAAAATAATCCACGTAATTAACACATTAACATAACCATAAAACATAAATTATATAAAATAAATTGTGATAACTCAAAACATTCATAAAATATATTATGGTGAATCAAAATATAATATTACTCACTTTATTATTGACCCTTAGCCTTTACTTTCCTATTATTGTTTACTAGTATGCTGCACCTGCTCTATATTTATGTATCTTTTTATTCCTTTCCGAAGTTCAGCGACTCACTATTTATAGGGGTATATGCATAGTCATGTGGCAAGTTTTGCCACCACGTGTCACTTAATCCATTTGCCATATGCTCTTTCCCTAGGTGACTTGTCCTAGCTAAATATGCATATTCACCACCCTACGTGCTAGGGTGGTGAGAGGCCGTGTATATCCCCTTTTTCTTTTCTTTTTTACATTTCACTTTATTAACCATTCCATATTTTATTATACTTTAATTATATATATATATATATATATATATTTTCATGGTATTTAATTAAACATTTAGGGTGTCATATTCCTCCCCTCCTAAATAGAAGTTTGTCCCCAAACTTGACGTACCTTGATTTTCAAAGAGGTGTGGATATTTGGCCCGCATTTGATTTTTGGCTTCCTACGTAGCTTCTTCGATTCGATAATTCCTCTATAAGACTTTTACAAGGGGTATAGTCTTGTTTCGGAGAACTTGATCATGAAGATCGAGAATCTGCACTGTCGTTCTTCATAAGAGAGATCTTCTTGAGTGTCCAGGTTTTCATAATCAACAATATGCTCAGGATCTCGAAAATATCATCGAAGCATTGAAACGTGGAACACATTGTGAACATTGGACAGTTCTGGTGGAAGAGCAAGACGATATGCTATAGGGCCAATCCTTTTCAGTATTTCAAATGGTCTGACATAACGCGGGTTCAACTTCCCTCATTTTCCAAATCGAATGACTCCCCTTGTTGGTGAGATTTTTAAGAAAACGTGCTCTCCTACCTGAAATTCCAAATCTTGTCTTCGCGTATCCGCATAGTTTTTTTGGCGGCTTTGAGTAGTGCGAATTTGCTGTTGGATGAGTTGAATTTAATCACTCGTTATTTGTACGATTTCAGGGCTTAATAGTTTCCTGTCCTCGACTTCTGTCCAACATAGAGGTGATCGACATCTCCTTTCATACAATACTTCGTGTGGTGTCATTCCAATGCTTGCTTGGTAGCTGTTGTTATAGGCGAATTTCACTAACGGTAGGCGATCATCCTAATTTCCTTTGAGGTCTAGCACACACACATAACATATCTTCCAAAGTTTGGATTGTTCTTTTAGATTGTCCATCAGTTTGCGGGTGATAACCAGTGCTAAACTTCAGTGTTGTTCCCAAAGCTTCTTGCAATTTGTTCCAGAAGTGAGATACGAAGCAGGGGTCTCGGTCAGACATGATTGAAACTGCAGTACCATGCAATTGAATGATTTCTTTGATGTACAGAGTGACGAACTTAGTAAGGGAGTACGTGATCTTGATTGGTAGGAAATGTGCCGACTTTGTTAATCGATCTACTATAACCCGTATTACATCATTTTTTGAAACTAACTGTGGTAGCCCGACCATGAAGTCCATAGTAATGTGCTCCTATTTCCATTCAGGAATAGGGAGTGGTTGCATCGTTCTTGTAGGTCTCTGGTGTTTTGCTTTGGCATGTTGACACTGTAGGCATTTGGAGACGTGACTCACTATGTCTCTTTTCATTCCTGCCCACCAGTAGCGTTCTCTCAGATTGTGGTACATCTTGGTGTTGCTAGGGTGGACCGCAAACCTCGATCTATGAGCCTCCACCAATATCTTCTTCTTGAGCTCTAGTATGTTGGGTACGCAAATTTGATTTTGAAATTTCAGCATCTCATTGCTTATAGTGAAGTCAAGATTGGGCGTACTTCTTTGCTCCTCGTACTTTTTTTTTCAAAAGTTTATCTTCACATTAGTATGCTTTAATTTCTTCAATCAACGTGGGTTCCATGATTATGTTGACAAGCAGTCCATTGATTTTGCGAGGAGACGGGGGTATATGCCAAACTTCTGTAGTCTTTCGGCTTAACGCGTCTGCTACCACGTTAGCTTTGCCTGGATGGTGGTGAATCTCCATATCATAGTCTTTCATGAATTCCAGCCACTGTCATTGCCTCATATTCAGTTCCTTCTGTGTGAATAGATATTTAAGGCTCTCGTGATCTATGTAAATTTCACGGGCTGCTCCGTAGAGATAATGACGCCAGATTTTGAGGGAAAAGATTACTGCGGCCAATTCCAGATCATGGATTGGATAATTTTTCTCGTGAAGCTTTAGTTGACGTGAGGCATAAACAATGACTTTTCCCTTTTGCATAAGAACGCAACCCAAACCATTGTATGAGGCATCGCTATAAATTACGAACGCATCAGTTCCTGTGGGGAGTGCTAGTATAGGAGCTGTCAGAAGCTTGTTTTTCAACTCCTAGAAGCAATGTTCTTGCTTGTTAGTCCATTCAAAGGGTGTGTTCTTCTGAGTTAGTTGGGTCAAGGGTGATGCTATCTTCGAGAAATCTTGAACGAAGTGTCGGTAATAGCCGGCTAGACCCAAGAAGCTTTGAATCTCGGACACGTTAGTAGGTCGTGGCTAATCCATGATTGCTGTAGCTTTTTGGAGGTCAACTGAGATGCCATCTTTGTTGATAACATGATCGAAGAAGTGTATACTAGTGATCCAGAATTCGCATTTCTTCAATTTGGCATAAAATTTATGATCACGTAGTGTTTACAGCACTGTTCGTAAGTGTTTCTCATGATCCTTTAGTGATTTGGAGTATATGAGAATATCGTCAATGAAGACGATGACGAATCATCAAGATATAGTTTGAACACTCAGTTCATGAGGTCTATGAAGGTCGTTGGAGCATTTGTGACACCAAATGGCATGACAAGAAACTCGTAGTGCCCATAACATGTTCTGAAAGCAGTCTTCTCGATACTTTCCGTTTTGACTTTTAGTTGATGATAGCCGGAACGCAAGTTAATTTTGGAGAATACTTGGGCACCTTGAAGTTGATCAAACAAGTTGTCGATTCTTGGCAAGGGGTATCGATTCTTGATGGTGACTTTGTTCAGCTCCCAGTAATCAATACATAACCTCATCGTGCCATCCTTTTTCTTTACGAATAATACTGGAGCTTCCCAGGGTGAGGTACTAGGTCGAATGAAACCTTCGTCCAGGAGTTCCTGGAGTTGGGTTTTTAATTCCTTCAATTCCGTCAATGACATGCGGTAAGGGGTTTTGGAGATCAGTTGTGTATTGGGTTAAGTGTCAATGGTGAATTCAACTTCTCGATCAACTAAAGTACCAGGTAAGTCTTCAGGAAAAACGTCAGGAAATTCTCGAACGACAGGTATTGAATCGAGTGTTGGGTCTGTTTGTTGAATGTCGACCACATAACAAACATAGCCACCATAACCTTTTGTCAAAAGTCGTTGGGCTATCACAGAGGATATCAAATACAGAGGGATTGAAACTCTAGTTCCTTCGAAGACCAACTCATGTTGGTCGGGTAACCGAAGAAAAACCTTTTTGGTCGTACAGTCGATAGAGGCATGGTTGGTAGCAAGCCAATCTATTCCTAAGATTATGTCGAAGCTACTAATGCGGAGTGGAATCAAATCTACACACAAGGTTTCATTTTTTAGAGATATAGCATAAGACTTGTATACCGTCGTACTAAGGGTGGAGACATCAGATGGAAAAGCCATAGATAATGCATATCCTAGCAGTTCAGGTGCTGATGTTAACTTGGGAACAAAGTGTGGTGCGATCAAAGAATGAGTGGAACTAGAGTCAAAGAATACATGAGCTAAGTCATCACAAACAGAAAGTGTACCTGTCACAACGTTCTCCGTAGCATTGGAATTTTCGGTACTAACACAAAAACTCTCTCTTGGCGTTTCTGTTCCTTCTTTCCTCCTGTGGCGGTTCCTGGGTTCTAAACTAGTTCAGAGGTACCTATCACAGAGTTGGTGAATTTTGGACAATCTTTCACCAAATGACCAACTTGGCCATATCTATAACATGCTCCTATTGCCCGATAGCACTGTCCCCTATGAGCCTTTCCGTAACTCGGACAATTCGGAATGGTGTTACCCCTGGAAATAGTAAAACTTTTGTTGGTCGAACCGGTTGAGCTAGTAGGTCCAATATTTACTTTCTTTGGTGGGGCTGCCTTTGATCCTCCGACTGGTTCCCAAAACAGCTTCTTTTGACCCATTCCACTTAAATGTGCATTTTAATTCCTTTCTTAGCGATGTATGCTCGATCTACCACCTCTGCATAAGTTGGTAATTTCAAAACCTCAAGTCTATCTTTGACTTCAGTATCCAATCCTGCTTCAAATTTCCTTGCTTTTTGAACTTCTGTTGGAACAACATACGGTGCAAATCGTGCTAGTCAGGTGAACTTACTTTCGTATTCCGCTACTGATATTATTCCTTGCCTCAAATGTAGGAACTCGGATGCCTTCTATTCCTGTAGTGATTTTGGAAAATACTTTTCATAGAACACCTTTAGGAATCTTGCCTAAGTCACGATCTCTTTCTTTTCTAAGGTGAGAAGCCACCATTCATGCGCATCTTCCTTGAAAGTGAAAGTGAAAGTGGCGAAATATACTTTATATTCTTCTGTGCAGGCTAGGGCACGAAAAATCTTCTCAATTTCTTTAACCCAAGCTTCAGCTAGCAACGGGTTTAAGCCTCCTGTGAACGTGAAAAGTTTCGGGTCTTGGAATTGTTTAATCGTAGTTGTCCCTTCACGATGTTCTGGTAACCCATTGTTCTGTAAGGCTTGCAAGAAACTAGTAACAGCTCTTTCCACAATCTTTTCCATTGAATCAGCTCCATTGGATGATGATT
The DNA here is from genome assembly GCA_030407325.1 of Camellia japonica. NCBI lineage: Eukaryota > Viridiplantae > Streptophyta > Magnoliopsida > Ericales > Theaceae > Camellia > Camellia japonica. Next base: position 24,525,121 of record JAPPVO010000019.1, on the reverse strand, counting down.
CGGTACCATTTCCATCGTTAGCCATAGCTATACATTAGCAATTTTAATATATGTGGTGCATGATTTCTTACCTATTTTAACACATATTCATATAATTTACAAAACATAGGCAATGTATAGGCATTTGCTCATCGAGCCATAAACTTTGAAGGTAATGATGCCACTCAATAGTGAGGATATCCCTGACTTGGAGCCATGCCCACTACTCGTGTAGGCCCCAAAAACCTGTCTAAGGTACTCATAGTGTCAACCCTTCACCACTGTGTGTCTACTTCTGTGGGGACGTCCCTTAAGTATACTGGTCGGCCCATAAGTTGGTTGAGGGTCGGATCTGCCTGGCTAACTATTGCCTCTGAATCTCCTATTTCCTTTCGTAAGTTTGGAGCGTCACTGTTATTTTCAAAAATTCCTTCAACATCTGGGGGATCAGGCTCGTACCAAAAAGAGTCGCCAAAGTTAAGTTCTGACATTGCCTACACCGCAGGATGCCCAACTTAGCTATAGAACTAAGAAAAACTATCACTATAAGGACTAAGGTAAGATTTTTTTTTTTAATTTTTAATCTTAATTTTTTTTAATCTTGTTTTTCTAATGGTACGTGTGTCTTCTAACTTATTTTTAACCATGGCTTTGATACCACTTCTGTCACGACCCATCTCGGTGACCAGGGCTAGATTCGCAACTAGCTAATTCTAATTCCAAGTAATTAAATTAAATAATGCAGCGAAATAAAATAAAAGGTGTAGATAAATATCTGAAGCGTACTTGGAAATTATTATTATTGTAATGATGTAACATGATTACAAGAAGGAAAGAAAAACATGATATTCATATTAAATTTGAGGTTCTGATTCATGGGGTAAAACCATCATTCCTTAAATTTCTTCACCTGAAAGTGGTTTTAACAGCTATAAGCATATGGTAGAGTGAGAAATATTATACTAAGAGTAGAAGGGTATATAAATCACCATGAATAATTACTTAGGCTAAACAAAGAATAGTTTAGTTCGAATCAATTATTTTTAATAACAGACATATAATTCAAAATCATATGAAATAATCATAACCACGGTACAAAACAAAATAGAGGGTCAATAGATTCGTGACAGACAAAGAGGGTCACAACATAACTAATCAGAGGGCCAATGGTTATTTAAGTCCCCCAAGGCATGAGACTGTCAGAGGGTCACTAAAGTGACAATTTAGAGGGCCAGTAATTATTTAAGTCCTCAAGGCATGGGACCTTGTGGTGGTACTTATTCAAAACTAATGCTTATAAAATCATTATCAAATAATTTCTAAAAGTTAAACAAACATATCCATGGGTTTCAATTTAAGCAAATAGAGTTAAGAAAATAATCTACGTAATTGACACATTAACATAACCATTGTGATAACTCAAAACATTCGTAAAATATATTGTGGTGATTCAAAAATGTTACTCACCTTATTATTGACTCTTAACCTTTACTTTCCTATTATTGTTTACTAGTATGCTGCACATGCTCTGTATCTATGTATCTTTTTGTTCCTTTCCGAAGCTCAGCGACTCACTATTTATAGGGGTATATGCATAGTCATGTGGCAAGTTTTACCACCACGTGTCATTTAATCCATTTGCCATCTGCTCCTTCCCTAGGTGACTTATCCAGGTGACTTATTCTAACTAAATATGCATATTCACCCTATGTGCTAGGGTGGGGACAGGCCGTGTATATCTTTCTTTCCTTTTTTTTTTTTTTCACTTTATCAACCATTCTATATTACACTTCAATTATAGATATATATATATATATATATATTTGTGGTATTTAATTAAGCATTTAGGGTGCCACAGATTTGCAAATCAATTCAGTAACAATCGAAGGATTTTAAAGGATTTACAAAAAATCTGGGTTAGGGTTTCAAAGGATTTACATAGAATCTTCTTTTCAAAATTTTACTCCAGGTAACAATTGACGAACCCTACAAAAAATCTATTTTCTGTGACTATTTGTTGGTTTGATTGCGATTTTGTATTTATTGTGTAATATGTTTGGAAAATGACTTGTTTGATGGTTGATGTTTTCAAAAATTTTAAAAAATGGCTTTATTGGTAGGGTTTTTGCTTTACAATGTTTGTTTGTTGGCTTGTTGTTACCTTTTTGTTAAGGTTGTTGTCTGATTGTTAGCTTTTTTGGTAGAGTTTGTATTTTGATGCATGACTATGATATTTGTGCATGGAGGTGGGGTTCATAGTGGTCCCCTAACTATTTGTTGTGTATATCTGGAATACTAAATTGGGTTTTTTATTTTATTTATTATTTTTTATGCAAAAATGGCATAGATTTGGGGTTTTGTTGATTTTGATGCATGAATATGATTTTTGTGGTCCCCTAACTATTTGTTGTGTATTGGGAGACAATATGTCTGTTTAGTGTTTTTTTTTTTTTTTTTTTTTTTTTTTTTCCTTTTGTGTGTTGTAATGTTTAGGCATTGATTTGTTTATGTATTATTTTTGTCTTTTGTGTCTTGGATGATTAATTAGGGTGAGGTGATGGCAACAAAGTTTAGTGTTGAGTTACATCATGGAAGTTACTTTACTAAGCCTCCAAATAGAGTGTATAAGGGAGGGAAAGTTAATTACTTTCAGTACTTTGATCTAGATAGGGTTGGGTTTTCTGATTTTCAAAAGTTGTACTTGAGCCTAGGTTGTCCCTCTACTAGCCAACTGTATTATAGAGTTCCTGGGGAAATATTGGACATTGGTCTTAGGGAGATGAATTCAGATAGGGATGTAATTGATATGTTATTCCATTATATGGATCTGAATGTGGTTGCTTATATGTGGAGAAAGGTCATGAGGCACTTCAGGTCTTAGGTCTAAATGGAGAAGTCATACAAGGGCCACAAATTCTACAAATAGAAGCACAAACAGAATTGGATGAAGAAGGGATAAATGGACCTGAAATGGAAGAAGATGAATGGGGAAATGGGACTGAAATTGAAGAAGAAGAGGGGGGTGATAAGGAAATGAATGATTGTGATGATGGTGATAGCACAGATCCAGAGTGGATGAATGATGGGTTAGAGGGTAGTGAAAATGAAGATATCTTTGCTTATGTTGATAAAGATGTGGGGGTAGGATCAAATGTGGGTGTTGAGACAAATATAGGAAATGAACCAAATGCTTCAGGTTCTAATGAATGGTATTCAGATCAAGATTTTGAGATGCATACTTTGTATGGATCATCAGATGAGGAGGAAATGAATGATAGGTTTGCAAAATTTAATGAGGATATGGATATGGTGAAACCTGAACTAAAATGGAGATGAGATTTAAGAATGCATAAGTTTTTAGGAATGCAACAAGGATATGATTTGAAGTGGGTTAGAAATGAAAATAAGAGGATTACTGCTGTGTGTAAACAAGAGTGTGGCTTTAGTATTTATGCATACCCAATGCAAAATGAAAGCACATATCAGATCAGAAGCTTAAAACCACTACATTCATGTGGTAGGACTTATGACAACCATCTAGTTACCTCAAGGTATTTATCACAAAAATACCTTGAAAGATTGAGGAATTCTCCTAACATAGAGATATCAGCCATGCAAAAGGCCATTCATAGAGAACTAATGGTTGATGTAAGAGTCAAGTGTATAGAGCAAAAAGAAAAGCAAAGGAAACTATTGAAGGGGATTTGAGGAAGCAGTATGCTAGACTATAGGATTACTGTGAGACAGTCAAATAGCATAATCCAAACAGTTGTTTAGTGATTAAATTGGACAGACTATAGTTGAAGAAGATGATGTTGAAGTAGAAAGGCCTAATAGACGACTTATACCTGTTTTTAAGAGGTTATATGTCAGACTAGATGCACAGAAGCAAGGTTTTGTACAAGGTTGCAGGCCTGTTGTTGGGTTAGATGGTTGTTTTTTGAAGGGCATATATGGGGGGCCAACTTTTAGCAGCCATTCTTGATAAGAATGACAACATGTTTCTTATTGCCGTTGCTGCAGTGAAGGCTGAATGCAAGGATTCATGGGTGTAACAACCTCGATCCGTAATTAAGAATGCTAACTAAGTTTTAGTAGAATTTTGTGCTAATTGTGTATTTTGTATGTTATTTGACTTTCTACCTGTTACTCGTAGAAATATATATCTGGAATTCTGCTTTGATCTAAAAATTGAAAGCCTTATTGGCATCTGAAACTGAAATTGGTTTCATCAGTGTGTTATTTGGAATTTTTAGAATCATATGACAAATTTTATTAAAAATTGATTCAGTTTGATTAATTAAGTTTCGTTTGACAAGCCTAATGTTCTAATTATCGTGTTAAGCCACTACAACTATAAATATGAGACTTAAGCTCATATGAGCTCATATATTCTTCATTTTCTTAGTGCAAAAATCTGAAAATCAAGTTTAGAGAGACAGTGAGCTCAAGTGTAGAGTGAGAAAGTGTGTATTTGAGAAGAATTTGAAGATATAGCTTGAATTGATCAAAGATTGTGTTAGAACTAGAGTGTTTGAAGACTCTAGGTAAGAACTCAACCTCTAATTTATGAATCTAAGCTATCAAACATGATAAAAACATGAAGATTATGTGTTTAGATGTGTAAATTGAGCTTATAATGAAGAATTGGGTTGTAATTTATACATGCATGCATAAACATGAAGAGTTTTGCCATGTTGAGTTAATTTTGAGCATCTAAGTTGTTATCGTAAGTTATTTGGTACATGCATGCGTAATTCATCATGTTTTAAAGTTTAAATTCATGTTTTGAAAGGGATTTCTCTCATGTATGGAGCTTTTGAGCTCAATTTTTTTTAAAACCATGGTGTTAGAGAAAAAGGGTTTATAAAACTTATATACATGGAAGTTTGAACTCAATTTTGGTAAATTCATGAGTTTTGAACAAAAAGAGTTAGTGAAAATCATATGTTTATGCTTTGGAAAAGTTTTCAAGCTTTAAAGACAAGCCATGCATGAGTTTTGCCTTTGAATTTGCATTTGGAAGCTCAAAACTTTATTTTGAAAACCTATAATTTTTGTAGGTCGCTTGAGTGAAGGATTTGCTACTCGAGCGAACATTTCGAGCGAACATTTCGAGCATCCAGTAGTTTTGCAGTCTTTTATAGACTGCTCAAGCGACCACTTGGTGGCTCGAGCGAACCCTTTGTATTTTGTTTGACCACTCGAGCGAAGGAGTTGTGGCTCGAGCGTATTTTTTACCCATCTAGTACTTTTGCAGGCAGAGGTCGCTTGAGCGATCAAGCCAAATTCAGCATATTTTTGGAAGACATTCAATATTCATATTTTTGTTCCCATCCTTTTATGAGCATACTTAGTCATGAATTATGAGTCATTAAAGTGTAATAAGCTAAGAAATGACATGAGTAATTGAATTAGAAATTATGAGGCAAATCCAAGAATGTGATTCACGTGTATAAGTTACGAGAAATGGACTGAATAAGAAACCCATGTAAAGAAAGCTAAGCCGTAATGGCCAAGTGCATGTGTAATGATAAGACATGTTTTGTGCTATGTACATTTGTGTTTGTAGGTCAAGACTCGAAGACTAATCAACCGTTTCTGGAAGCCCACTGTGAGTAACATTATTGTAAAGATATGTTCATACGAATTATGTTCCAAATGTGATTTGATAAGTTATGATTTCTGAAGTGATATTTGTTTACGTGAATGAATATCCTATGTTTGAAATCTATTATGGCATCCATATATAGTTTCAAGTCATAAGGGACAGCATGTTAATGCGGGTCTATGACATATATGTGATTCGAGATCTCGTTAGCCACTTCAATATGGTGATATGTGTTTAATCGGTATCGGAACCGATTACTCTAATCAGATGGATGATGTGATGTGTTCTATGGGATGTAACCATTATTATGTTCGGATATAAGAATTGATTCTGTTATGATATGTTTTATGGATATGATATGTTCGGAATTCGTTCACTAACCTCTTTACGTTAATGTTATTCACTGGGTTTTAGCTTACTGTTTGTATATATGTATATGTAGGTGAGCTTGTGCAGGGCGAGGCCTAAGGGCTTTTGTTTGACTTCCGTTTTGTCAAGCCAACCATTGTGCCTCACATGGAGGTTCCTGAAGTGTCGCATATTATAAGACTTTGTTTGTTTTGTTGGCTGTACTTATGATGCTATAGTTAAGTGTATGGGTATAATGTGAGAATGATTTTTGGATACGTATATAAAGTTTTAAATTATCTGTCTCATGTATGTCTACACAGCTCAACGGACGATGTATTTTCTATATTTGCTTTCACAGCCCCTTACATTTTATGGTATTTAGGTCAAAGGCCTTTGGTAATCTGAGGATTACTGGCCAGTTACGACGCCAACTCGATAGGGGCGAGTTTGGGTCGTGACAATGGGTATGGTTTTTGACCCAATTAGTAGAGGACATAGGAGCTGGCAATGACATTGGGTGGACATTCATTTTAGACAAACAAAAAGGATTGGTGCACACCTTTACATAGATTTTGCCTAATGTGAGCATATGTATTGCTTGAGGCACTTCTACACCAACTTCAAACAGAAGTTCAGGGGAAAAGAGTTTAAGGAACTGATGTGGAAAGCTGCAAAGGCTAGGACAAAAAAGGAGTTTGATTATCACATGAAGAAGTTGAGGGAATTGGACAAAGAAAACAAGCCAAATGAGTGGTTGATGCAAGAGAATCCTGAAACATGGGCCAAGTCTTACTTTAGCACAAGATCCAAGTGTGATATTCAAGTGAATAATCTGAGTGAGTCTTTCAACAAGTACATATTTCCAGTAAGGAATAAACCAATCTTCTCAATGGTGGAGTGGATTAGGAGGAAACTGATGAATAGAGTACAAGTGAAGAAAAATGGAATGGAAAAATATGGTGGCTCTATTTGTCCAACTGTGCAACAGAAATTAGAGTCAAACAAAGAGGATGCTAGGAATTGCTTTGCTAGCTTTGCAGGTGACTTAAAGTTTGAGGTGGATTGTTATGATACAACTCATGTAGTGGACTCGAGGGCAAAAACATGTGGGTATAGGGATTGGGATCTAACAAGTATACCTTGTAAACATGCCGTAAGTTATGTATACCTTACTAGGGAGAAACCTGAAGCTTATGTGCATAATTACTTCAGCAAGGAGACATATTTGAGGACATATTCTTTCATGATAAATCCTGTGCTAGGGAAACATGATTGGATTGAGACTGGATATGATGCTATAGCCCCTCCTTACTATATAAAACTAGCAGGGAGGCCCAGAAAAGAGAGGAAGAAAGCTACTGATGAGCCCAAGAATGTACATAGGGTGTCAAGGAAGTACAAAACAGTGCAATGTGCAAGGTGTATAGGTTTTGGACACAACAGAAGATCATGTAAAGGTCCAGCACAGAAGAAATCCATAATGTTCAAGAGGAGGGGTGGACCAACCACCAGTTCCAGAAAATCTGCAAGTCAACCAAGCAAGGTAAATTCATTTCAATTTTAGTAATTTCATTTGTATACAAACTAAATTCATTTCAATTTCAGTAATTTCATTTTATCCATTTCAATTTGAATTGAATTGTTATTGCAGTTCTCAAATGCTTCATCTCAACAAGCTGCAACACACACATCTTCATCCCAACTAGTTGCCACTCATCCTATTTTATCCCTACAAGCTGCTAGTACTTACCCGTCTTCATCTCAACTAGCTGCCACTACTCAATCACAACCAACAATGCCTTGTGGAGCAAGTGCAAGTGGGAGTAGATTTGCAGCAGTTGGAATGAATGTAAAGGACAATGCAAAGGGTTTGAGGGATTAGGTTTAGGTGGCCTATCTTATGATTCAAACAAAAGAAGTTTTTTGTAATTGAAATGTTGTTGACATGTTGGAATGTTATTGAATTGTACTCACAACACCTGTTATTTTTGTTGACATGTTAGAATGCACAAGTTTTTGTAGTTGATATGGTGGAATGTTGTTGATATTAAAACAGGTTTTTGTAATTCAATTGTTGACATGTTGGTCTTAGGAAGCAGGTTTTGTAAACATATGTTGATTTATTGATACTTAATGAACATGCTTCAGGTGTTGGAATTGCATAGGTTTTGTAATTGAATTGTTGAAATGTTGGTTTTAGGTAGTCAAACAGCATAATTCTTCAAAAATATATTTCATTTATAGCAAAAATAGTCTGAAATATTACATATCTTCCTTCCTCATATTAGGTTATATAATAATTTTTTTTTGCTTTCATTTGAAAGTACATGCAATATAGCATAAAAATAGTATCCAGCTTCCTAGTAACATTCTTCGATGCAACTTTTTTTTTTTTTTTTTAGCCTTTTCCACTTCTAACTCCATATGATTTATTCGTTGCACGAGTCTTGGTAGTAGATCAAGCGGCGACGGCACAATGGTGGGTCAATCCACTCAAAATATTCACAAGTGACATGAATCTGAAAATTTTAATAAATAAGTTTAGATTTTTTTTTTCAATATTATATAACATAACAAATAAATAAATTAATTACTTGATTATTAAATATTGAAAGTGATTACCCCATAATTTGCACATCCTATAAATCTTCTTCCCATATTTGCATTTGTCCAAACTGTTCTAACCAGAGATCTTTGGTCACAGTAGCATGTACGAGCTAAACTTTGTCCACTATAGTGGGAACCTTGAGAGGATGACATCTTCAATAATAGAAGTGGTCCCAGAATTTTTTTGGCTGGAAAACTGGGTTTGGTTGCTTCATGTTTATATAGGCAAGTAGCTGGCAAATTGGGGCGAAATTGGTCATTTAACCCTTCCATTTTGGCGCCAAAACAGTTAAAACCAACGCAGACACGCTTCTCTATCGCGTGTTCCACACGCGCTGTTAACTCTATTGATTCCTGTCACTTTTGCACTTTAGTCAAAATCACAGTGTGTTTATGAGTACATTTATAAACGTCAAGGGGTAATGTGAAAACGTGTTAAACCACAAGAGAGTAAAACGTAATTATCCCTTTATTTTTCTGCTTTTAACTTAGTTTAAGCTAAAATGTAAGGTTTGATCCAGTTTTTTGAAATAGCTTATGCTTATTAAAATATGAAATTTCTTCATCTTCTTTTTGGGGGTGCATGTGTCGCATAAAATTATGAAAGTTCACAAATTTCTTATCTTTATTGTTTACATAATTTTATGTCAAATATGAATGTGTTATATAGATCTCACAAGGATATAATTTTTTCGTACCACTGCCCTTAGGGCCGGCCTTGAGTTATTAGGGGTGTGAGGTAAAATTTTTAATTGTTTGAATAAAATAAAAAGGATAAAAATTTATTTCTATTGTATTACAATTTAACAAATTTTAGATAACATATATATATATGTATAATAGTCGAATTTCAATTGGCTAAATCGAATATTCATTTTTTAGCTTACCAATGCTATAATAACTAAAATTAATTGGGAGTAAGGATGAGAATTTTCAACACTACTCAAGCAATCTATAAAATTAGCAAGTTAGGGTTGACTATTTTTAACATGAATCCAAGTATGACATGACTCAATAATATGAATTATTGGTTATATATTTTAATGTTTACTAAGGGATGCCATGACATTTTTTTAATATTTTATTTAACTCCATTTAACTGAATAAAAAAGTATGCAAAATAATAATTAAGGCTAATATCTTTTTTTTATTTAAGATATGTTTTTTTTTTGTTACTTATTTTAGAGTCAATCTAGTAAAAAAATATATAGTAATAAGGTACAATTTTTTTTAATTAAAAAAATGCAATTGAATTAAAATCAAACATTCTATGAATAATTTCATTTAGAAGAAATAAATTTTTATAAAATTCAACATATGGAAAAAATTTTAATCTCTCCATACACTTGCTAAGTTATTTTTAACTAAAAGTGAAAGTTTTCACATTAAATATGAATCGGACACGAATTCAAAATAACACCATACGACAACATAAAAATAAATAAATTGAATTAATATTGAAGTAATTAAAATAATATCATATGAAAATGTGGGGATATATTTTCTGAGTATCAACACGTGGCAAGGGGACGCCGACGTGTCAGCCGAGGTGCCACGTGTCGCGGTAGTTATGCCGAGATTATCTCGGCAAGGCCGAGGTTACCTCCGAAGACATCGGAATCCGAGATAAACAGATAAAGGACAAGAGTCCTAGAATGAAGAAATACTTCAGGATGGATAAGGATAACACTCTTAGGGAGTCTATCCTTATCTCTTGAGGAGTCCAAAGTAAGTACAGAATTGGAGTCCATAGAAGTCAGGCTTCTAGTAGGACTAGGATTGTATTGACTATAAAAGAGAGGCACCCCCATGGGTCTAAGGTATGTTTTTATATACTCAAGCTAGTGAGTTGAGTACTTGATTATCTTCGAGAGATATACTGACTTGATCGTCGGAGTGCCCCCGGGTAGAAGAACCACCGCCGGAGCCTTCTCTTTCTGTGCAGGACAGCAGGGTGTCATCTATTCTGCCTGTGTTCTACAGCTGAATTACTAAGGTGGGCAGTGTGATCGGAAAATTACTCACACAATTTTTTATTTTTTTATTTGAAGGATATACAAAAGCTCGTAATTTAAAAACGAGACTTCGCACGATGAAAATAAAAAAATAAATTTGTGATAAGACTTCATCTTAAATGACTCTATGGGATTGTTTTATTTTTTTTAATCACATCACCTCTTTATTTTTTTTACTTTGTTTCATAAAAAATAAAAAATTATTAAAATAATCTATTTCATATTTATCAATAATTAATACAGTTAGTAGGCCCATCAATGTTGGAATGTTTTGCATATATTTATTTGGAGGTAGATCCCTTCCAATCCAAAATCTAGACTAGTATGTGCTATTTGAGCCTGTAGAACTCATCACAGCCTTGTTTAGATAATCTGAACCATTTATTTTATTGGATATTTCGTATATTTCATTCACACAAAAAAGTAGGTTGATCCAATAATCGTAACATATTCAATTTATCACGTTTTTACCAAAAAATTGACGACAATTACATTTTTAAAAATAAATCATACATTTTTTAGGTGAGAAACACAATAAATTAAACAAATTACAGTTATCAGATCAATATAATTTTTGTGTGGATGAAATATACGAAGTGTCTAACAAAATGAACGATTTGAATAATTGAAACAAGATCCGTGATAAATTTCATAAACAAATAATACCTTCCAATCTAAATTTTAAATTGAGAGAATTCTTCTCCTATTTATTTATCCTTGTGACAACCCTTTTTCTCCCATTTAACTTTTGACATGGTATTTCCTGTAGGCTTGGAAAAATACTAGATTAGGATATATTCATTTTTGTTTGCCTTTGTCTTCATTTACCTTCTATGATTAGCTTCTTGTAAGATTTTTTTATAGTTTTTATTTTTGTTTTTTTAATAAAAACATTCAACCAGGGAACCGTGGGAACAATATTCCACAATAAGTGACTAACGTAGAATTCTAATCTCAATGAAATGAATAAACTTTATAATATCCTTATCAGAGGAGGATCCCCTCTCGTTTGAATTGGAGGTGTTATTTGGGCTTGTGAAATCTATCATAAGTCTCGTTTTAATAATCTAAACCGTTCATTTTATCAAGCACTTTGTGAATTTTTATAAAAAAAAATTAGGTTAATCCGATAACTATAATTTGTTCAATTTATCATTTTTTTTTGCAAAAAAAATAAAAAATAAAAAATAGACAACTATTATATTTTTAAAAATAAATCATGCATTTTTTTAGTGACAAACTCAATAAATTGAACAAGTTACATTATGAAAATATATTAAGAGTAATTGAACAAGTTAGCAATAAAGATATATGTTCACATTGTAAAATAGATAAAAGATACTCCAACATCCTAAATTGTTTATCTAACAGAGAAAATAATAAGGTCATCGCCTTCAGGGGCGGAGGCACGTGAGCCCAGAGGAGTCACGTGTCCCCCTCAACTTTTGGAAAATTATTTTTTTACCCCTAATAAAAATATATATTTCAATTTAATCCAAGTAATATATTGAAATTTTTATATCACTATTTTCTTTACTTTTTTTATAAAAAAAAAATGTTTAATTTATCACTTTAAATGTTTAATTATGCTAAAAAAAATTCTTATAAATTTTATAGTACAGAAATGTTATATATCACTAATATTTTGTCACTATTTTATATCACCTCTTATACGACACATAACTATTACACAATTAATGACAACTAATAATATATTGCCATGTAATTCAATTATTCAAAACGGTGAAAAAAAACAAGTAATATATAATAGCCTTTGTATATTATTTATGAGTTCTGATTTGGAGCCCGAATTCAGCCCCCCCCCCCCCCCCGAATGCCCCGAAAATGAAAAAAGAGAAGAAGCGAAGCAGAAGAAGAAAGAAGGGAAGAAAGAAAGAAGAAGGGAGAAGGCGGCAGCGAAGGCAGACGGCGGCGGAGGGGGAGGGGGAGGGGGAGGGGGAGGGGGACTGGAGGGGGCCTAAAAAATGGGCTGGAGGCGGAGGCGGGGGGCGCGGCGATCGGCAATGGCAGAGGTGACGAGCAGAGGCATGGTGATCGGCGACGGAGGCGGAGGCGCGGCGATCGGCGATCGGCGACGGATCTGCGACGGATCGGAGACGACGGCGGCGACCTCCTCTTTCTCTCCCTCTCCCTCTCCCTCTGCAGGTCGAAAATGGCGTCGAAAATGGCAGAAAAAAAAAAAAAAAGAAAAAAAAAAAAAAAGCCTAATGCCCAAAACGACGTCGTTTTGGGCATTAGGGGCATTCGGGGCATTCAGATTCGGGCACCAAATCATTTTTCATTATTTATTCATCATTTTCTCATTTATTTATTTATCCTCACTATATCTCTTTATGTGTGTTCATCTTAATATAATTTTATTTTCATATTTTATGAGGGTATATGTAATTATTTTTTAAACCGTGATGATCATCATATATAAATAAATTAATAACAATAAAGATAGTGATTAGTTAACTTGACCTTATATTTAAATATAATTTTTACATCGCATTAATTTTTAGTCTTACCATCAAATAAAAATTAAGTTAAATTATGATTTTTGTTAAGATTTTAATTCAAAAGTGTCCCTTCTGAAACAAAATCCTGACTTCGCCACTGCATGTATCTTTGATGACCATAAAAGTAAGTCTTCCAACAAATGAACTCTTTGAAGGTGACCCGTTCACAGTAACTGACATCGAATCTGAACTCGAACACACTTTTATTATAGGCTAAATTATAAGGATATATTTTTGAAATTTTACGAATTATTTTATGTAATTTTAAAAATTGAAAATTAAAAATTAAAAATATTTTTGTCATAATTTTTTACATAATACAATTAATAGGAAAAATTAAATTAAATTTTCAACTCAACAATATAATTATTAGAATTGTTAATTAAAATATATTATGATTAAAAATTTAAAAGAAAACAGTTTTGTTCTAGTTTTCAGAAAACCGTTTTCAGAAAATTCTACTTTTTTATTTTTCGTATTTTAATGTTTTTAATGAATTTTTTTAATATTTTAAGCATTTTTTTTAAAATTTTTAGACGCACCTAACATAAATACACTTAAAAGTATAATATTTGCGAAAAAAATCTTTAAAAAATGCACTAAATACCAAAAAATACAAAAAAAATTCAAAAATTTAGTACATTTTCATATTCTTGTGTTTTTATTAATTTTTTAATATATTTTTTCACAAATATTTTACTATTTAGATACATCTAAGTAAAGCGCATCTAACAAAGCAAAAAAAATTACTTAAAATTTTAAAAATATTCACTAAAAACAAAAAAACATGAAAAACCAAAAACTCAATTTTCAAAAAATTGAATTCAAAAAACTGAAACCAAACACACTGAATGTAATTTTCAAAATTATAGGAGATATTTTGTTTTTTAAATAAATTTTAAAGAATATATTTATAAAAATAAAAAAATGAAAAGATGTTTTAAGGTCTCGTTTGGAAATAGATTTTTTTAATAATTTTTTAACTAAAATATGATGTAAAAAAACTAGTATATTTAGGATGACTTTTTTATTTTTTAAGAAAAAGATGTACAAAAAGTAGAGAGAAAAGAAATTTTTTGACTTTCTGATACAAATATTGATTTTTTAATTTTTTTAATAATTTTTTAACTTTTTAACTAAAATCATCACTTACCAAACAGGACTTAAGTTGTAAGTGCCTATCCTACCTTGATTTAAATATTCGTCGGCTTGTCTTTTGCAATTGTGTTTCCCATTAACAGTGAGTCCCACACATGGTAAACTAACAGTGAGTTTCACGGTAGACTAACAAAAAGTGAAGTCTTCTCATTTTCTTTATCCCTAACAGTGAGTCCCACATGGTAGACTAACGGTGAGTCTCACAGTAGACTAACAAAAAAGTTTAGTCTTCTCATTTTCTTTACTAACATATCACTCATGCTATATACGGATTATATTTACAATCTATATTATATATTAAGAAAAAAATTTTTAACTTCAGACCTTGTGGGAGTTCCAATCTCCCAATCAAAATTTCCTGATTTTTTGATTTTTTTTATAAAAAAAAAACTTAGCATTTATTAATTTCTCCCAACCCCCAAATCTTATCCTCATAATAACACTTTAATGCATTAAGAACAAGTATAAAAAAAATTCTTTGAAATCCAACACATATGAATTCCTTGAAAAGTCCCAACACATATGATTATTATCCCTCATAATAACACTTTAATATATTAAGAACAAGCATAAAAAAAATTTCTTGAAAAGTTTAACACATATAATTATTATCAAAATATTAAATTTAATATAATATAAAAAAAGAAGGCATTTAATTCCTTGAAAAGTCCAACACATGATTATTATCAAAATATTAAACTTTAATATAATATAAAAAAGGAAAAAAAAAGAAGACATTTAAAAAAAAAAAAAAAGACATTTAAAAATCGCAATTCACATTTATCTATACTATATATTAAGCAAAATGGGGTTTTTTAAGCCACAAGTCTTGTGGGAGCTCCAATATCCCAATCCTAATTTTCTAATTTTTTGATTTAAAAAAAAAAACTCAACATTTATTAATTTCTCCAAATCCCCATGTCTTTTGGGAGATTTGGTCAAAAACCCCTCATAATTATTTAATCGTTTTATTTACTATTTTAATGGTTCTTCTTCACAATTATTTTTTTTATTATAAAAAAAATATGATTGTAATTAGATAGCATAAAAATATTTGTGATTTGTATGATTGAAGTTATCTCCTTTTTTGATGTATTTGGTCTAGCCAAAAAAAAAAATTATAATTTGTATTTGGTTTAGCAATTTCTTATTTTGTGTACTATTTTAATGGTTCTTTTGATTGAAGTTATCTCCTTTTGTGATTTGTAAAAAAAAAAAATTATAATTTAATTTTTTAATATGATTGAAATTAGATAAATATAAACACTCACAAAGAGAAAAATGTGATTGTAGTTAGTTAAACAATTCTTTTTTTTAATGTGATTATAGTTAGTTTAATGATTTTTTTTTAATGAGATTGTATTGTAATTAGTTTAATGATTCTTTTTTTTTCATTGTTTTTTTTTTTTTATTATGGGAAAAATGTGAAGTGATTGTAGTTTGTTCAATGGTTCTATTTTTTAATGTGATTATATTGTAGTTAGTTCAATGGTTCTTTTTTTCATTTATTTTTTTTTTATTATGAGAAAAATGTGATGTGATTGTAGTTTGTTCAATGGTCCTTTTTTTTTAATGTGATTTAATCGTTTTAATGGTTCTTCTTTATAATTATTTTTTTTTAATTATGAAAAAAATGTGATTGTAGTTAGAGAGCATAAAAATATTTGTGATTTGTATGATTGAAGTTATCTCCTTTTTTGATTTGTATTTGGTCTAGCCAAAAAGAAAAATTATAATTTGATTTTTTAATATGATTGAAGTTAGATAAATATAAACACTCACAAAGAGAAAAATGTGATTGTAATTAGTTCAACGGTTATTTTTTTAAAATGTAGATTGGTCAGAAGAATGTCTATACCTTTCAAAAGGTTAAAAAAAAAATATGTAAGTATAACATTTTTACTTTATAACATTTTATAAATACATAATATATGTATTGTTCATTAATTATAATACTAACTATCATGTTGACAATGCAGAAATGCTGATGGAAGCCCACAACAATTTAGCTTTTAGTTATTTTTTTATTTTACTTATTCAGTGAATTTCGAACAAATGTAATAAATTCTTATTTTTATTACTTTAATTATGCAATGTCAACATTTTCTTTTAAAATTACGTATATTTTATGCTACCAATCTATCTATCTATCTATACTATATATTAAGCAAAAGGGGGTTTTTAACCCCAAGTCTTGTGGGAGCTCCAATCTCCCAATCTAAATTTCCTGATTTAAAAAAAAAAAAAAAACCTTAGCATTTATTAACTTTCCCAACCCCAAAGTCTTACCCTCATAGTAACACTTTAATGTATTAAGAACAAGTATAAAAAAAAATTCTTTGAAATCCAACACATATGAATTTCTTGAAAAGTCCCAACACATATGATTATTATCCATCATAATAACATTTTAATTCATTAAGAACAAATATAAAAAAAATTTCTTGAAAAGTCCAACACATATGATTATTATCAAAATATTAAACTTTACTTTAATATAATAAAAAAAGAAGACATTTAATTCCTTGAAAAGTCCAACACATATGATTATTATCAAAATATTAAACTTTAATATAATATAAAAAAAGGAAAAAAAAAGACATTTAAAATAATTAAAAAAAAAAGACATTTAAAAATCGCAATTCACATATATAGATACTAGCTTATCACCCGTGCTATACACGGAATAATTATAGATATTTATATTTATTTTACATTTTTTTTAATATATAGATATTTTTTTTAGATTTTTTATAAAAATAATTTAACAATCTTATCACTAACCATAATGAATGAGAGAAGTTGAAAAGGGTGCTGCAGTAACTATGCACGGGTTGTATCTATAATTATTTGTATGAGGGGATTTTGACCAAAGCTCTCAAAAGACATGTGGATTGGAAAAAGTTAATAAATGCTGATTAGGAGATTTTGATCAAATCAATAAATGCAGGCATATGGATTGGAAAAAGTTAATAAATACTTATAAGGAGATTTTGACAAATCAATAAATGCTGAGGTTTTTTTTTTAAAAATCAAAAATTTTAAAAATTAAAATTGAGATATTGAACCTCTCACAATGCTTGGGGGGGTTAGAAACCCCCTTTTCCTTATATATAGACTAGCCTATCACCCGTGCTATGCATGGGATAATTATAGATATTTATATTTGTTTTAAATTTTTTTTAATATATAAATTATGTTTTTTAAAATTTTTTATAAAAATAATTTAACAATCTTATCACTAACTATAGTATATAAGAGAAATTAAAAATGCTACTGCAGTAACTATGCACGGCCTATATCTATAATTATTTGTATGGGGGATTTTAAATGTTGATCAAGGATTTTGACAAAATCAATAAATGTAGGCATATGGAAAGAAATGTGGATTGAAAAAAGTTAATAAATGCTGATAAGGGATTTTGACCAAATCAATAAATGCTGAGTTTTTTTTTTTAAATAAAAAATTTAGAAAATTCAGATTGGGATATTGAAACTCCTACATGCCTTGGGGGTTAAAAACCCCCTTTTGCTTAATATATAGTATAGATAGATATAGAATTGTAAACATAATTCATGCATAGCACGGGTGATATGCTAGTACTATATATTAAGCAAAAGGAGTTTTTAACCCCAAGCCTTGTGGGAGCTCAATCTCCCAATCTAAATTTCCTAATTTTTTGATTTTTTTTTTTAAAAAAAACCTTAACATTTATTATCTTCTCCAAACTCCCAAATCTTACCCTCATAATAACACTTTAATGCATTAAGAACAAGTATAAAAAAAATTCTTTGAAATCCAACACATATGAATTCCTTGAAAAGTCCCAACACATATGATTATTATCTCTCATAATAACACTAGACATTTAAAAATCGCAATTCACATATATAGATAATTGTAAATATATTAAAAAAAATGGGGTTTCTAAACCCCAAGCCTTGTAGGAGCTCCAATCTCTCAATCTTAATTTTCTAAATTTTTTATTTAAAAAAAAAAAAACCTCAGCATTTATTGATTTGATCAAAATTTCCTGATTAGCATTTATTAACTTTTTCCAATCCACATGCCTGCATTTATTGATTTGGTCAAAATCCCTGATTAGCATTTAAAACCCCATCATACAAATAATTATAGATACAGCCCATGCATAATTACTGCAGTAGCCTTTTTAATTTCTCCTGTACACTATGGTTAGTGATAAGATTGTTAAATTATTTTTATAAAAAATCTTAAAAAAACATAATTTATATATTAAAAAAAATTAAAACAAATATAAATATTTATAATTATCCCGTGCACAGCACGAGTGATAGGCTAGTTATCTATATATGTGAATTGTGATTTTAAAATATATTTTTTATTAAATGTCTTCTTTTTTTCCTTTTTTATATTATATTAAAGTTTAATATTTTGATAATAATATATGTGTTAGACTTTTAATGAAAATGTTTTTTTTTTTTTATATTATTATATTATATTAAAATTTAATATTTTGATAATAATCATATGTGTTGGTCTTTCCAAGAAATTTTTTTTATACTTGTTTTTAATGCATTAAAGTGTTATTATGAGGGATAATAATCATATGTGTTAGGACTTTTTAAGAAATTCATGTGTTGGATTTCAAAGAATTTTTTTTATGCTTGTTCTTAATGCATTAAAGTGTTATTATGATGGTAAGACATGGGGGTTGGGAAAAGTTAATAAATGCTAAGTTTTTTTTTTTTTTTTTAAATCAAAAAATCAGAAAATTTAGATTGAGAGATTGGAGCTCCCACAAGACTTGGGGTTAAAAACCCCCTTTTGGTTAATATATAGTATAGATAGATTATCTATATATGTGAATTGCAATTTTTAAATTTTTTTTTTTTTTAAGATGTCTTATTTTTTTCCTTTTTTATTATATTAAAGTTTAATATTTTGATAATAATCATATGTGTTAGACTTTTCAAAGAATTAAATGTTTTCTTTTTTTTTATTATATTATATTAAAGTTTAATATTTTGATAATAATCATATGTGTTGGACTTTTCAAGAAATTTTTTTTATGCTTGTTCTTAATGTATTAAAGTGTTATTATGAGGGATAATAATCATATGTGTTGGGACTTTTCAAAAAATTCATATGTGTTGGATTTCAAAGAATTTTTTTTATGCTTATTCTTAATACATTAAAGTGTTATTATGAAAGTAAGACTTGGGGGTTGGGAGAAGTTAATAAATGATAAGTTTTTTTTTTTTTTTTTTAAAAAATCAAAAATTTTAGATTAAGAGATTGGAGCTCCCACAAGGCTTGGGGTTAAAAATCTCCTTTTGCTTAATATATGTAGTATATATATATATATATATATATAGATTATAAGATGAGAGAAATAAAGTGCTATCTTATTATAATGGAGGATATCTTATAAAAAAACGTGTAAACATGAATGCATTCCTACTTTATTGTGTTTACAATTATTATTTATATATGTGAATTGTGATTTTTAAATGTCTTTTTTTTTTTCTTTTTTCATATTATATTAAAGTTTAATATTTTGATAATAATCATATGTGTTGGACTTTTCAAGAAATTAAATGTCTTTTTTTTTATTATATTATATTAAAGTTTAATATTTTGATAATAATCATATGTGTTGGACTTTTCAAGAAATTTTTTTTATGCTTGTTCTTAATACATTAAAGTGTTATTATGAGGGATAATAATCATATGTGTTGAGATTTTTCAAGGAATTCATATGTGTTGGATTTAAATTTTTTTTTTTATGCTTGTTCTTAATGTATTAAAGTGTTATTATGAGGGTAAGACTTGGGAGTTGGGAGAAGTTAATAAATGCTAAGATTTTTTTTTTTTTAAATCAAAAAATCAAGAAATTTAGATTGGGAGATTGGAGCTCCCACAAGCCTTGGGGTTAAAAACCTTCTTTTGCTTAATATATATAGTATAGATAGATTTGCTAACAGTGGTTAGGGCGGTGTAAAATACCGTTGAAATCGTCTAAACCATCAAAACGAGGGGCGGAGGCACGTGAGGCCCAGAGGGGTCACGTGCCCCCCTCAACTTTTGGAAAATTATTTTTTACCCCTAATAAAAATAATATTTTAATTTAATCCAAGTAATATATTGAAATTTTTATATCACTATTTCTTTACTTTTTTTTTTTTATAAAAAAAATGTTTAATTTATCACTTTAAATGTTTAATTATGCTAAAAAAAATTCTTATAAATTTTATAGTACAGAAATGTTATATATCACTAATATTTTGTCACTATTTTATATCACCTCTTATACGGCACATAATTATTACACAATTAATGACAACTAATAATATATTGCCATGTAATTCAATTATTCAAAACGGTGAAAAAAACAAGTAATATATAATAGCCTTTGTATATTATTTATTCATCATTTTCTCATTTATTTATTTATCCTCACTATATCTCTTTATGTGTGTTCATCTTAATATAATTTTGTTTTCATATTTTATGAGGGTATATGTAATTATTTTTTAAACCGTGATCATCATCATATATAAAATAAATTAATAACAATAAAGATAGTGATTAGTTAACTTGACCTTATATTTAAATATAATTTTTGCATCGCATTAATTTTTAGTCCTACCATCAAATAAAAATTAAGTTAAATTATAATTTTTGTTAAGATTTTAATTCAAAGGTGCCCCTTCTAAAACAAAATCCTGACTTCGCCACTGATCGCCTTCATTTTATTTCCCAGCCTCAAACCATGCCCATCTGATTCTTAGCATGTGTAAGGGAATGATATATTATGCTTTATGTATTTCTGTTCCAGGATCTATTCACTAAATGCTTAACGTAGCCTACTAACTATAATGATTTTGTTTTAGTCTAAAATATCTTTTCATACAATTCTTTCGTTTCTAATTAATATTATTATTATTATTATTATTATTATTATTATTATTATTTGCTATGAAATGTCACTCCTTTTAAGTTGCAATATTAATCGCCTACTGGGACAACATTTCTACTTTAAAAACACAATTATGCAGTTCAGAGTAAGAATTTTATTAGAATTGCCTTTATGTTCAAGATATAATCGTGGTTTGGACCATTTAAACATATTTTAAAGAAATCAAAGAAAATCTACCAAATGCAAAAGAAAATCTATAGAGAACACATATTAGTATATTCTAGATTTTGACTCTCATCTTTAGAATTAAAAGATGATTATTTTTTTTTTTTATAGAAATTTCAATTTGAGTTGCGTCTGGAGTAAGTGGTAAATATGTATGTTTTTTGTGATGAATTCTTATTTGTAATGGGAATTTACTATGCTTATGTTTTTTATTACAACAAAAATAAATAAATAAATAATTTTATATATTTTTGTAATATAAAATATATTAATGCTTCTAGTGATGAAAGATCAAGATTGATTTTAGAAAAATGCTTGGGAGCATTAATTAGTGCTCCCACTAATTAGGTGGCAGTGGATCCCGCCAGTAATGATGTGATGTTTTGGTCTTGGAGTTGTATTTTTTTTTTTTTTTACTTTTTTAATGCATTAGTGCTATTAGTGGTGGTGTTTTTAGTGGGATGAATCATTGTTGTTGATTTTATTACTTTTCAACACACCATTTACATTGTTACTGATATATATCTATATATATCAATTATGGGAAGCTTAACACCACAAGAAATCAACTTTTTTGGGACAAATTTATTCCATTCCTAAAAGTATAATATGTGTTGGGAAAAACTTTAGCCAACTAATTTACTCTGTCGTGAAGTTTGCCCCAAGTGGTCCTTTCGGAAAAGGCAAAAAATGACTTTTAGAGACAAAATTTTACATTTGTCATTATAAATAGACTTTTAGAGACAAAAATACGTAATTACAAAAAGTTTTAATTTTGAGACTACCAAAATTTGTCTCTAAATGTCTAATTACAGCCAAGGGCAAAAGAAATAGTTATGGAGACAAAAAATTAATTTTTGAGACATTACAAATTGGTCTCTAAAAGTTTTAATTTTTGGGACAAATGAAAGTGGTATCTAAAAGTTTTAGTTTTTGGGACAAATGAAAGTGGTGGTTAAATTAGTTTTGCAGGCAATTAAAAGTGGTGAGCAAAGGTTATAATTTTTTTGAGACAACTAAAATTGGTCTCGAAAAGTTTGATAAATATATATATTTTTTGGCTTTTTGATTTTGTAACAATTATTCTAAAAATACTAGTTTGAACATCAATTTATATTTATTTCTTGATTTCTCAACAACCAAACAAAAAATATCAAACATATCACCAGACCATCTGTTCATCTCCAAATTAAAATTCAACTACACAAAAAAAAAAAAAAAAAAGGCTTATCACATTTAATAACAAACAAATACCATGTTCTGATTCATTAGTACGCAGTATCTTGATTGTATATCATAAATTGACAGAGATTTCAAAAGTATCATTTCCAATTTATAAGGCTAGTGCCATAAGTATTGTTTGTAGCATTCAACTATTCAATGAACAGATTGTAATTGGAGTTATATCTACCTACATAACAAAACAGCTCATCGCATCTTCTTCTCAAGTACTTCATTGAAATGGCATTCAAAATCTAGCAAAGAGCTCCCAAGCTTCAAATCGACGCAAGCTTGCAGGACCTGCATAGAACTGAGATCTTAGACCAAACTTGCAAGACATGATAACAAGAAACATTGAAGACATAATGCTTCCTCAGACCCTCACTCCCAAAAAAAAAAAGGAGAGAGCAGTGAAAAAATTTAAAAAGAAAAACATCCCCAAGCCAAAAGATTAAGAATAAAGGTTTATAAAATAAAAAATACGGATTCCTTGAACATCTAATCCAATTGCCAAGATGAAATAGTTCTCTACCAAATCTAACTTCTTCATGGCGATATATGGATATTTATTGATAAAAAAAAAAAAAAAACAAAGAAAGGTAATTCATGTAGCACAAACATTTAAAAGCAAGCTAATGCATTCAATTTTAGATTCAATATATGCTCTGGATTTTGAGATATGCCTTCTTGATGAAGAAGGAAAAACAACAAATTTCCATTTTAAGGCCAAGCTATTGGATCCTATCATAAGACTGTGAACCAATATCATCTCCAAGGGTGGGACTCATGTGGTCAATTGGTAAAAACGCAAACTTGACCAGAAAATCATACTATGAAGTAACATTATGGAAGTCCACCAAAAAAGGAAAGAATGAAATGTGCAAACAACCTACCAAAAGCCTGATTACCTGAGAGAACTGTAATTGATGGCCCAAAACTTCAAATAGAATGGTTGAAGTGTCGGGAGAATTTAACTTGGAATGGAAAATTTGAATAGTGTAAGAAGCATGTTTTTTTCAAGTATAAGGAAGTGAAAATTTCACAAATTCCTTTCATGAATGACACACTGCTTGAAGTAACATATTAATATCACATGACATTAGAAAAGGAAAAAAAAAAGTGCAGGCTTATCATAAGTGGTCTTTCAGTGTAATCATTCAATAAAATTAGTACAGATTTCTTCTACTAAGAAACTATATTACAGCAATACCTAACGAACTGTCAAAAAATGTCTTACTAATGAAAACAAGAGAACTCAAGCTGAAAACTAACTAGCTATAATTAGAAAGATGCCTTGAGTAATCAAGTAGCAGTCTAAATTATTCCTGAAAACTCCTATTTATATCCATTGTGAAATGCTAACTGCCATGATTAAAGAGTTTATGGAGGAAAACAATGTTCATCTCTAATCTCATGCTGACACAAAAAATTAGAGGTCTCTTTGTATAATAATCTCCTTTGCTTCCAAATATAAAGGATGCTCAGGTCTATTCGGTGTGTATTCATCCTTTTGCTTTCAACTATAAATGGCGCTCAGGTCTATTTGATATTCATCCATGAAGTTTGTTTATACTTCCTGTCTTCCTTATATAAGCTTAATCAAATAATCAACACAACAGATCTATAGCTGTATACAAACACATATGCAAGCACAAAAATGCATTTAGAAATGGGGTACTGACTTCTGATATGTGAGTGTTGTGTTTTTATGTGGGAATAATGTGTAAATTACTTAATGCTGCTGTATAGAAACCCACAAAGGAAATCAAATGTAGATCTCAGAAGATGACTTACTAAGAAGAAGAATGAATAGAGGGTACTCTTCGACTGATCTGCTGCATCAAGAAGTCGACTTTGGCATTGTATTCCTATGCGATCAGACTCCAAGATTTGAATTCTTCCCACCAGCTCCTTATTGATTCTTCGTTGCTCTTTAGCCTCTCTTGTAGGAGCCTCATTATCCCTCTCGAGTTGGGTACGGGTACGTTTTCCAGATAATGTTGTACTTGGTTTCGACCATGCCCTAAACCTCGTACGTAGCCAGATTTTTGTCCAAATACCTCAATAGAAAGCTGCTCATCGATAGCGAGCCAGATCCATCTTCAATAGCTTTGTCCTGTCGCTTTTCAAGCTTGTACTACAATAATCATTAGTTGGGATAAAACAAGTATCCATCCACAATTTATTAAGGATATCAGGAACGAAAGTACATCAAAATTGATGTTTTACATGTCTAATCTCAGCATCAGCATGCACCCATGCCTCTTTTTTCTCACTAAAATGCGTCTTTTTGTATTACTCAACAAGTCCAAGTTCCTCTCCAGTGGCACGGTCTCACTGTGCCATTTATAGCACACATTAAACATCAATATAGATTACGTTGTTCAATTACAATTGCAAAACATAAATTATAGATTCTATAATTAATACCTCATCATATTGCACTTTTTTGAAGGCCTTCGAACTAGCAGTGTGGAGGACTTTCAACTTCTCCCGATTCAACTTATTCTTGCCACATCTCACCTATTATTAGATTCATAAGTCAAAGTACAGAGTGTTTCTTTTATTATTAAACATTTCTCATCTACAGAAAATATAGAATTGGAGATAGCAAGTTGATTTGGGTTAAGTACATCCCAAATCAGAGTACAAAGTGTTTTATTATTAAGTCAGAGTACAAAGTGTTTTATAAGAAGAGAGTCAGCTCAAATTATCCCAAGGTGATGTGTTTTGAAATTGTGTGTTGCTAGTGCTGGTCCTGTTTTGAACACAAGCAGGTTGATTTGGGTTAAGTACATCCCACCCAAAGTCCAATTCTTTGGGTGGTTAGCTTGGAAAAATAGAATTTAAAACCACTGTGTTTCTACAAAGAATTGGAGCACTTGATAGTTAAACCACTGTGTTTGACAGAAAATGAGACAAGATTGACAAAGTTACCTAATAGTCCTTGTCAGACCACTTTTAGCACAAGAACCTCCACACCCTTTTTCCATATTTTTAGGTGGATTCGCAAGGGCAGATTCCATTGTAGGGAAACTTCTAAAGTGTTGTTGTAGGTCATGGCGATAGCTCTTATACAGGTCATGCATCAAATTGAGGATAGATTCGATAGCATAGGGTTCATTGGTAAACTTAAAACCTTCCTGTCATACCAAACAAGAAAAAATTAAAGCACATTAAAAAAGAGTTCTGAATGTGTATAATGTGGTATTGTTGTGAAGAAGTGATATTATTGAATTGATCATTCAAGGGGTCATTACCTCTCTCTCGTTTTATGAAAATTGATAGGTTTTTTTTTTTTTTTGATCAGCAAAGTAAAAATTTCATTAACAATATGAGATTAAAGGTACAGGAGGATGGCATGCATCGAGAGAGATTCAGAAAGTACAAATTACCCCTACTACTGCTACTCGCATCCATACAACCAACCCCTCGGCCTCACGATTTTTTTTTTTTATAAACAAAAAACCAAAAAAAGTTAAGAAGGACTTAACTATAAAATGAAAAAACAAGAAACCCCACAAAATCAGCCCACAAAAACCAACCCAAATCAAAACCCAACACCAAACACCAAAACTTTCCCGCCCACTTGCTAATTTCAAACTAAAGCTATCCACCTGAGCTGCCTCAACTCCTAACGCCTACCTAACACACACCCATGCCTGACAGCACCCAGCACCCACCTGTGCTACACACCCACAACCTGGGCTTTCCACCTGTGCTGCACGCCCACAACCTGTGATATTCACCTGTGCTACATAGCCCAAAAAAAACCACTCTTGAGCCCCACGTCGTACACCCAGCTACACTGGTACACTGGAACACTCAACCACCACAGCTACAGTTGCCGAACCTCCTTCTTGCTGCAGCCTCCTCTTCTCCGAGACCCAAACAGCTCCCTCCATTGCAGATTGATACACAACTACACTGATACACTCTACCTCCAAACAGGCTCCATTGCCGTCAACACCCACCCGAGACCTAACCTCCCTTCTACACCGATCCTCCTTTGCTCCTTTGCTCCATTCACTCTCCTCTTCTTGCTTCACACTCCTCTTCTAACTTGCTGCAATCACTCCCAAAGCCCAGCCACGACCTCACCCATCCCAGCCCAGCCACGCCATCTCCAAGCAAACCTGCTACAACCTAAGCTGCTGAACCGACCGAGCACCGAAACAACCCAAACACCAAAAACACACCACTGATGCACTCTCCTCTTCTAACCTGCTGCAATCACTCCACACCTATGGTCGAAACAACCCAAACACCAAAAACACACCACGCAACTGGACGGCGTTCACCCCTCAAAACTCCCATACGCGTAGAAGCGCTCGAATGAAATCTTCCACAGGCGCAACTGGACAGCGTACACCTCCGTAAATCTGAACTGAGAAAACACCCCTCAAACTTCCATTCGCACAGAAGCGCCCGAGTGAACAACCAAACCAGATCTGGGTCGTCCT
The DNA here is from genome assembly GCA_030407325.1 of Camellia japonica. Lineage (NCBI taxonomy): Eukaryota > Viridiplantae > Streptophyta > Magnoliopsida > Ericales > Theaceae > Camellia > Camellia japonica. Next base: position 24,498,067 of record JAPPVO010000019.1, on the reverse strand, counting down.
CTTTGCCGACCCAGTGAACAACCAAAGCGTTCACCAAAACACCCCAAAAACCAAGCCAAAACGACGGTAGCCCGCACAACACCGGTGGGAAAATAATGGGGGAATCAAGTTTATTAAAACGGAAATCTAACAAACAAACACAAAAAAGAGCTGGGCCAGCCGACCTCCATAGCCAAAGGTGGCGGCCGGCCGGCCCCAAAGTGAGGCCTGGGGAAGGAGGTTTTTTTTTTTAGATAAAAAGTAAAATTGATAGGTTGCTTATGCAGATTGAAAGATAGTGCACAGAATTATATAGCTGCACATGTGAGTCACATATATAGAAATCAACTGGTTCTTATTTTGGTCCCCATACTCATCAGTACTGACTCCTTTAATAATTCTTGCACAAAACATGTATTATTATCAAAGTCTCCTTTGCTCAAGTTCATGTTATGTTTTACCATTTTAATTTCTTAATTTCTTAAGATTCTATCTTTGTAAAGATTATGCTCCCATTGAAAAGGACATAGATAGCTCTGGTAGGGGAGGATAGCAGACAATGGTGTCTTTTGGTAGAAGAGAACACATAACTAGTGGAAACATAAAAGGTCTGAAGGCCACACATCTCACAGTATATATATACATCTATATATAATAATAATAATAATAATAATAATAAATTCATGTAGAAGATGTGGATGGGAATAGCAGCCCATTAAGCTTTCTAGTTTCAACTGAGCAAAACTATGCTCCCTCAAAGTTATTTATGGTGCTTGTTAATTATTGTGGCAGAAACAAATAAATGGTACAAACAGTGGTATCAAAATGCCTGGTGAAATAATTTGGGAAGAGGAAATTTACAAGGGAAATAATTGTCCAGAAAATAATTTGGGAAGAGGAAATCTAAATCTCAGCAATTGTACCACTTACCTGAAGGTATGCAATCAATGTTTCTTTATCCTCTTCACTAATATCAGTCCACGATGGCTCATTTTGTGGGGCAAATTGCCTAGTGACAATCCCTAATTCACTGGTAAATTTTTCAGATGCTTCACCATATGGTTGTCCACTAACCTTACAAAGCTGAATAGGCAGTTGCACCCCTTGATTTTTTAGCTTGGCCAATTTGAGGCTTCGTGATTTCCCACGTCCTCTCTTACCCTTGGATGTGCCTACTAGAAACAATGAAAAATTATCATGTTAATATATAGATTGAAAAAAAAGAGACCACCAATCAAAACAAAACATAAACTTAAAATATTTACAAACCATCAGTGCTGCAATGTGTGCTAGAAGTATCTGAGTGTGAAACTTGTGATGTAACTTCATGTACCGATTCTGATGTAAATGGGTGCAGCGTAGATGATCGAACTGATTTAATGGATGCATGGGGTCCAGGTGTTGATTGAGTGGATGAGCGAACTGATTTAGTGGATGCATGGGGTGGAGGCGCATGGGGTCTAGGTACATACCCTACTCGTCCTCTGCCTCTTGTGGACATACCTGTTTAGAAGCTGAGGGTATATATATCATATATTTCTGCACTGCATACATACTTATGCATATATACTAATAGACAGTATATGCATAATTAATACTATAGTAAAACACAATAATGATTTGTACTTGGTCCCATTAGGTTTAGTATAAGTAACCAAAAATTAAGCAGAATCATGCAGTGCATTCTTCCAATAAACATCATTAAATTAAGAGATCACAAGAAAAGTCAGATCTATCACAAAGGTCTAAGATATGACTCACACATGGAATTCAAAGCAATAATTTATAGATTGAAATGAGACAATAAGAAACCACCCCAAGTACTTGGGATTTAAAGCTTTTTGAGTTGGGTAAAAAATCAAAATGAGAGAAGAAAAAAAAAAATGACTATATAAGTAGAAAAAAAGGATTGTTTGAAAGAATTGAAGCCAGCGCCTATACAAAATAAAAACATTGTAACTTTTGCAAGTAGATTTTTAAAGTTGGTACCACGCGTGATACTTTAGAGAAGCGTAAAAACAAAGACCCTGTGTTCATCCAAAAATTATCATAAACTTAATCAAATTCACCCTAAAAACCAAAATAAATAAATATGATCAACAATTCAAGCATCTAAGAATGGTATTGGTGACAACCTGGTGGCCTAGCAGGTGGTTCTAGTGTCAAGTGAAACTTTTTGTGGTTTCGAAGAACTTCACAGATTTTAGCAGGACGGAGCCAGCGGTGTTGTACTTCTTGCAGTATCTGCTCAAGGTCTACAAAAGTCCAAGATTTACATGTTAAAGATCTGAAATAGAAGAAGAAAAAAAAAAAAACTTAAAGCATTCATAAAATCAACAAAATTATAAATGACATGAAGACTCATAATCAACAAACTCAGCACTGTATTTCAAACCAACCATGCCCAATTCATGCATGCAAACTACTAAGTTTGAATAGAGTTAAGGAGGCATTGCATGTAATGTTAAAAAGCTTGGCATCATTCCATCAATCCAACCATACAAAAAAGGGGAATTTCCAACGAAATCAAACAATATATTCAGAATTTCAAAAGCAACCATAAAGCCGTAGAAAATTAAATAGCAGCAAATTTCATTAACTATCATCACTATCATAATCAATCATATCATCATTGACTTTATCATCTTCAAGTTTCTCCTCATGGAATTCGCCATCAATATCAACACAAATCATTTCCATGTCTTCTTCGCATAATTCTATGGGTTGATCATCCATGTGCACTGCATTTCCAAGACCAAATGATTCAAATTCTTGGTATGGTTCATTGTCTTTTTCTTCCTCTTCGTCTTTCTCTTCCTCTTCATCCCCATTCACTAGAATGTCATATATTGCCCGAGGTATTATTCTTTGTACAACGCGATAATTGTTGCCAAATTTCACGTCCTTCATATAAAACACTTGTACAACTTGGCATGTTAGCACAAATAGTTCATCCTTGTACCAAGTTCTCTTAACATTCACACTAACATATTTATAATCATCAAATTTCATTCCATTTTTTTCATTGCCAACATCCCACCAATCACACTTAAAGAGGAACACCCGATTTCTCCCTAAATATTTTAACTTGACTATATCTCTAACAACTCCATAAAAATCAATAGCTTCTCCTTTATGGTCACCCTTAACAAGCACACCACTATTTTGAGTTTTTCGGTTCATGTCATGAGCTTGAGTGTGAAATCTGGTTCCATTGATAATGCAACCACTGTATCGTATCACTCGACTATCAGGACCTCGGACTAGGTTCATAAGTTGATTGGAAGCTTCCATGGTCCCTTCAAGTTGTTGCTTTGTGACCTAATTCCATTTATGATGTGAAATGTATTAGCATATACTTAACTACATTATTTAAATGCACAAATAAGGTTAAAAAATTATAGCTCTTATGTATTTCAGAAACCATGTATGGAACTCTGATTCTAGCCTCTCTTAAACATTCCTCAAACCTTGTATCTCAAGTTCATCCATGTGTTGCCTATAAATTATTACACAACATTATTTGACACATATAGTTGTGAAAGTAGTAGAATTCAAAAAGAAAATTTTCTAGTGAATATAATCGTATGGTGGTTTACTTACCTCATATACGGTTGAACTTCATCACAATTATTCAGCACATACCATCGAGCTTTCTTCAAATCTTTTAAATTCAACACATCATTAACTGCAGCTCCTATTCTACGTACTTTTTGCTTAAATACAAAAATATTTCCATCTTGTGTAGCTTTAATAGGCCCATCATAATTCCACTCTGGTCTATTAAATTTTGTCTCACCTTCGTTGAAGTACACAGAGCAAAAGGTAAGAGCCTCATTATCAATGTAACCTTCAGTAATAGAGCCTTCTGGACGGGCTTTGTTATGCACATAGCCCTTAAGAATATACATGTACCTCTCAAATGCATACATCCACCAGTATTGCACCGGTCTTGCAAGGATTGCTTCACGTGATAAGTGTACGCATAAATGGATCATAATATCGGAAAAAGATGATGGAAATATCTTTTTAAGCTTGCACAAAATTAAAACAATATCTTTCTTAAGCTGTTCTAAGACATCAACTCTCAATGTTTTTGCCGATAACTCCTTAAAGAACAAGCAAACCTCAATTAAAGCCTTGCTCACATCCTTTTTCAAATATCCACGTAGGGCAACTAGAAGCAATCTTTGCAAGATAACATGGTAATCATGGCTTTTCAACCCTGTAATTCGACAATCACTAGTGCTCACACAATGTGATATGTTTGATGCATAGCCATTTGGCAACTTAACTGTACTCAAGAATTCACAAAAACTCCTTTTTTCAGTTGAAGAGAGTATGAAGCAAGGAGTAGGTAGGAAAGCTTTTCTGTCTACTTGCCTTGGGTGTAATTTAGGCCTTATATCCATAGCCACTAGATCAAGACGAGCCTTGTATGGGTTCTTGGCTTTTCCATCAATGTTCATCAATGTTCCCATCACACTATCGCATACATTCTTTTCAATGTGCATAACATCGAGGTTGTGGTGAACTTTGAGGGTTTTCCAATAAGGTAACTCAAAGAAGATGCTGCTCCTTATCCAATTTAAATATTAAGGAGAACGTTTTCGCTTCTTTCTACGTTCATCTATCTTCCCAAATACTGTCAAGTCAAGACGCTCCAATTGCTCCAAAACCTCCTCCCTAGACAACAACTTAAGTTCCAATCTATGCTCTGGCTCTATAGCGATTCCGAATTTGACTCGAGTCTTGTTGCATTTCGGACTCGGGCTTATAGTTTCTGAATGTTGTTCATGGTTGTTTTTCTCCTTAATCCCCCTTAAATTTGGTTATTGGATTGTAGTTGTGTGTTTGAAACAGGTTGGTTGCTTGTTTTTCTAAACCTTTGTTGCCTAGATTTTTGCTCCTCCGCTTGAGCGGCCATTCTTGCGCTCAAGCGGCCTTTGCAAACTCTCAGTATTTTTGCAGACCTGCAAATACTGGATGAGTGTATTCTATGCTCGAGCGGTGTTTCCTACGCTCGAGCGGGTGGACAAGCGAGCGTCTAATCTTGAGCTCGAACGATGCCTTTCATCTGCAAAACTTCTGAAAGTGTGTATTCTACGCTTAAGTGTCACTTCTTGCACTTGAGCGGAACAATGTGTCTAATGCTCAAGCGTCACTTTTCACGCTCGAGTAGACTGCGTGTATAATAGATCGCGAAAATGACATTTTTCATCACTTTTTCATTTCTCTCTCTTTCTCTCTAAAACTTTCCAAAAATCGAGATCTTGAGTTTCCTTCTCTAAAACTCATTTTCTCTCTACTATTTCACCTAGATCCATTGGGATTTTCACCCTAGTGCCTTTGAGAAAAAGGTAGGGCATCTTAAGTGCTCCGTTTTTATCTGAGTAGAAGTTGGTTTCGACATCTTTGAAGTTTCTCCTTTGTTGCTTTGGTCTTCTAAGCTTGAGGTAGGGATTTTCTACACTTTCATATGGGTTTTAACTTAGTTATTTGATGATTGTGTAACAATGGTGGGCTTTGGGTGTATTATGGATAAACCTAGGGTTTGGATTGTAAAATCAAAAGAGGGGTTTCTAAATGTGTGTTGTGGAAATGGTTATGAGGTTAAATATAAGGTGGTGGTTACAAAATAGTTGATTTTGGCCTTGGGTTGATATTTGGAAAAAGGGAGTTTGCCCTAAAATGATTCAAATATTTATTTTGTATAAATAAATGGAATTAGTGTTGTAAATATGAAATTAGACGAATATTGAAATAGATTGTGGAGTTGGATATGTATTATCTCACGCCTTTGAAAATTTTGAATAAATTATTTGTCTTGAGATTGAATATCTGTTTAGAAATAACTATATTGGGCTATCGGTGGAGGATAACTATAATTGTTGTAAAAATTGCATGAGGATTAGGTGAATTAAAACTAATCTATTGTTGGTTGTTATTGAATATGATTATGTTTTAAATACATTGTATGTGTATGATGTTTGAGAGGAGAAAGGGGATGTACTCCATGTTTGGAAGAAGATAGGGGATGGACTCCATTGAAATTAAATTGGTCGGAGTGTCTTAGGTAAAAGTCCCGAAACTGCACGTATACATGCTTGCCAATCCTGCGGACGAAATTTTCGTAAAATGATAGATTGAAGTGTTTGTGTGGTAATTGTGTTGATTAGATAACCATTGAGTTGTAGTCTCAGTTGGGTTGTTGAAAGACAATGAAATTGGCTCATGATTGAAATGAATTGAAGGAAAATGGAATAAGATATGAAGTTGGTACTTTATGATTATATAAAAATGTGAATGTTTTGTCACAGGCATTGTATATGCACATTGTACTTATATCTTTGTTAAATTCATATATTGTGTTAGATTATTTTTGCTGGGCTTTAGCTCACCCTATTTGGGAAAAATCATTTTCAAGTGTTAGTGATATACCTTCGCTAAGGCAATAGTTTAGAGGGACATTTGGGGGCAAGAGCTTTTTTCTTTTGTGTATTTTTTTTTTTTTTTGTATAGCCAAGGGCTTTAATTGTATTGACATAGGCTCATTTTGTTGTAACCAGGCAACGACTTGGAAAGATGTAAGCCTATAGGGCATATGATTATCTATTTAGTTTTCAGTTTTCTTATCATTGTAACACATGTTGTAGATTCAGGATGAACAGTTTGTGAATGTATATCGCATGTGATATCTTTTGTATACTATCTTTGTTGAATGAAAGTATATTATTTCTATTATTTTTCCGCTTATGGGTTGTATTTATCGTATAATTTTAGGAGCGTTACAGCTTGGTATCAGAGCGTACCGGGTTTGAATACTTTGGGTACGTGAGAAGTGGTTATTACCATAATGGGTTCGTCTCGTTTAGTTGAGACATTAGTAAGTATTGTATGCTTATGTGATAACATGCTTATATGATTATATGGGTATGAGATTTAGTTCCTAAGATATTGAGTAGGTCTATGGATTTTTAGAAGTCCTATTAGAAGAGCACTTGATCACTGCTGTTTCTAATTGTAACTCTAGTAATGTCGCGGGATGGTCATTATCTAGGAAGGGAATTCGTATGTGTTTATATGACTACGTGCTTATATGGAGTGAATTATTGTTGTCCAACGTATTGGGACGCGAGTGAGTTAGCTTCAGCACATTTGTAAATGTGCTAATCTCTTGTGTTACCTTCATTAGATGTCAGGACATGGTGGTGGTAGGTGTGGTAGGCCTAGAAGGCATGAGGTGCCCATACCGGATGATATTTCAGCACAAGAGGAGGGAGTTGGTTAGGCCAATATGGCTGAACCAGTGGGTCAACAGGCCATGGGTGCCTTAGTCCGCGAAATGGCCGGAGCATTGCGGGAATCTATGGACATTCTCAGAGTTGAGAATCAAGTCCAGGACCAAGTAGCTGAGGCAGGGCTATCTTTTTTAAAGAAAAAGTTTTTCTGGTCAAATCCGGATGAGTTTTTGGGTGATCCTAAGGAGCCACTGAAGGCAGATGAGTGGCTAGAGCAACTAGTGAAGACGTTCAAGATGCTTGGCATCGAGGACGACCAGTTGAGGGTGACCTTGGCATCTTTCTAGCTGAAAGAGGATGTAGGTCAATGGTGTTAGTATGCGCGTGGACACATTGGGGTGACTTGGGAGGCATTTGTCAACGCCTTCCAGGACAAGTTTCTACCTTCCACGGTTAGGGAGAAATTGAGGGACCAGTTCTCTAAGTTGGTGCAGTTGAACACACCAGTGGCCGAGTTTGAGGCCACCTTTACTAGCTTGTCTAGGTTTGCACTTGAGCTTATGGCGACTGAGGAGTGCCATTGCTCAGAGTTTGAGAAGCGATTGAGGACCGGGCTCATGTTTAGAGTGGCTGGATCCATGACTAGAGATTATGGGTGCCTTGTGGAGGTGGCGACCCATCTCGAGGCCATTATGCAGATGGAGAAGGAAAGAATGAGAGGCTGTAGGAGGAGTCAGGATAATCAGGGGGACAACAAGAGGCAGAGGAGTTCTAACCCCAGTCGTCCCAGGGAGCTCAATTACGGTCCACTTTTCCAGTATCGAGTTCGGGTTGGGGAGGGGTGGTCAAGGAGATGTTACTTGTTACAAATGTGGTCAGTTGGGCCACATGTCTCCAGCTTGCCCGCAGAGAGGAGGAGGGCAATGGTCTGCATTGTCTTCGGCTCATTCTCAGGGCTAGAGTCAAGGGAGAGGGCAGCCGCTCACTTGTTATTAGTATGGGCAGGTGGGGCACACGAAGAGATTTTTCCCTCAGTTGGGTGGCACGTCTGGTGCATCTGGTTTAAGGCAGATACAGTCACCAGCTAGCACAGTCAGCACAGGCCTCGAGGGCCAATTAGGGAGCCTCTTCGGCTCAGTCAGTGCATCATACTTATGCTCCGAGGGGTGAGCAGGTTGAGCAGAGATCTACAAGGTGTGTGTATGCTGTTACAGCACCAGATCTTGTACCTACTCCTTCCGTAGTGAAAAGTACCTTCTTGTTTTGCAATTCAGTTGCTAATGTATTGATTGATATAGGTGCATCCCATTCTTTTATCTTGTTTGCATTTGGATCGGTTTTGGGGTTAGAGTTGGCTCAGTTAGCATCCCCTATCTGTGTAGAGTCACCTATCGGTGGTGAGGTTATTTTAAAGCAGGAGTGTCGGGGTTGTGATATAGAGGTTGCCGGTCGTCGACTTCCATTTGCATTCGTATTGCTTGATATGTCTAGTTTTGATGTTATTTTGGGTATGGACTAGTTATCGTCATACCGGCTGTTATAGATTACTACCGTTAAAGGGTTACTGTATGTACCCTAAGCGGTGATTTTTTTTTATTTCTTAGGAGACCAGATAGATAGAGTTTTATCACCAGTATATGATCCGCATGGGCGGAGTGAACTTAGTTGCCTTCTTGCAACCTTTTTGGGTGGTGAGTGTGATAAAATCCAGGCTGAGTTGCCAAGGGTGGTTTGTGAATACCCCGATGTCTTTCTTGAGGATCTTACTAGTTTACCACCTCATTGAGAGATCGAGTTCTCTATTGATTTGGTGCCTGGCATGGCACCGATTTCCATAGCGTGTATAGATTTGCACCTGCTAAATTGAGTGAGTTAAAGATTCAACTCCATGAATTGTTAGATAAGGGTTTCATCCGCCCTAGTACTTCACTGTGGGGAGCACCGGCTTTCTTTGTAAAAAAGAAAGATAAAGCGTTGCGACTTTGTATAGATTACCGGAAGTTGAACTGGATAATTGTTAAGAACAAGTACCCAATGCCTCGTATAGATGATCTGTTTGATCAGTTGAAGGGGTCTTGTTGTTTCTCTAAGATAGATCTGAGATCGGGTTATCATCAGTTGAGGGTAAAGGAGGCGGATATCCCGAAGATGGCATTCCGTACGTGGTATAGCAATTATGAGTTTCTAGTGATGCCTTTTGGGCTAACCAATGCTCTAGCTATGTTTATGGATTTGATGAACTGGATCTTCCATAAATTCCTACACCGTTTTGTGGTCGTCTTTGTGGACGACATCCTAATTTACTCACCTTCTGAGGAGGAGCACAAGAAACACTAGCGGGTGGTACTTGAGTTGCTTAGAGCCCATAAACTGTATGCTAAGTTTGGAAAGTGTGAGTTCTGGCTGAGGGAAATTAAGTTCTTAGGCCATGTGGTATCCGGAGAAGGGGTGACTGTAGATTCATCCAAGATAGAAGCAGTGCAAGATTTGGCACAACCTAAGAATGCTTTTGAAATTCATTGTTTCTTGGGGTTAGCCAGGTATTATCATAGATTCATGAAGGATTTCTCTAGGCTAGCCTTACCACTGACTAGACTGACAAGGAAGGGAATTAAGTTTTGTGTGAATGAGACTTGTGAGAATTCGTTCCAAGAGATTAAGGTTGGACTTACCACTACTCTAGTATTGATTATTCCGAAGAGGGGTTTGGGCTATTTGGTATATTGTGATGCCTCACGGGAAGGTTTGGGTTGTGTATTGATGCAAGAGGGGAGGGTAGTAGCCTATGGCTCGCAGTAGTTGAGAACACATGAGAGGAACTACCCTACTCATGACCTAGAGTTGGCGGCGATGATCTTTGCCTTGAAAATTTGGAGGCACTATCTGTATGGGCAGAAATTTGAGGTGTTTTTTGACCACAAGAGTTAGAAGTATCTGTTTACACAAAAAGACTTGAATTTGAGGCAGAGGAGGTGGATGGAGTTCATAGAGGATTATGATTTTGAGTTGCATTATCATCCGGGAAAGGCCAACGATGTGGCCGATGCTTTGAGTAGGAAAGCAATTAGTAGTGTGGCTTGTATTGCTATCCGAGAATGGGAGATGTTGGGTACTCTTGGTGAGTTTGACTTGTATCTTATCGAGTCTGTTGAGTCAGTAACATTGTTTACGATAGTTGCACAATCCACACTTGTGAACTGAGTGTTGGAAGCGTAGAAGAATGATCTTGAGGTAGAAACCCTCTGGGAAAAGATCTCTAGTGGGAAGGTGGAAAGGGGCTTGAACGTGTATTCTGACTCGAGTGTTAGATACCTTGACTGTCTATTTGTGTCGGAGGCTTGCTGAGAGGAAGTACTTCGAGAGTTTCACCATTCACGCCTTGCGGTGCATCCGGGGGGCACAAAGATGTATCACGACCTTAGTCGCTAGTTTTGGTGAAGGCTTATGAAAAAGGATGTTGCTGTGTTTGTGTCAAAATGCTTTACTTGTTAGCAAGTGAAGGTCGAGCATCAGAGGCCAACAGGTTTGTTGCAACCTTTGCCTATAGCCAAGTGGAAGTGGAAGCATGTCACGATGAATTTTGTTGTGGGCCTTTCAAGGACTCAACGGGGTAGTGTTGCCATTTGGGTTTATATTAGGGACATAGTGAGGTTGCACGGGGTTCCTATGACGATTATTTTGGATAGAGATCCGCGTTTTATAGTTCGGTTGTAGCAAAGCTTGCAGAGTGCTTTGGGCACTAGACTGACTTTTAGCACAGCATATCACCCTCAGACTGACGGGTAGTGCGAGTGTACCATTCAGATCCTTAAGGATATGCTTCGAGGTTGTGTTCTTGATTTTAAGGGGTCATGGGAGAGGATCTTGCCCTTGGTGGAGTTTGCCTATAATAACAGCTTCCAATCGAGTATTGGTATGGCACCATTTGAGGCCTTGTATGGCCGACCATGTAGATCCCCGGTGTGTTGGGCCGAGGTGGGTGATGCACCTTTGTTGGGTCTAGAGTTGGTTCGGGAAACGACGGAAAAGGTGGCACTTATCCGTAAGTGATTAGTTACGGCTTAGAGTCACTAGAAAAGTTATGCCGACCGTAGGAGAAAACCTTTTTCTTTTGAGGTGGGAGATCATGTCTTTTTGAAAACATCACCTAGACAGGGTTTGATGAGATTTGGGAAGAGTGGGAAGTTGTCCCCTCGATTTATTAGACCTTTTGAGATCTTTGAGCGGGTCGGAGAGGTTGCTTACTGTTTGGCGCTACCGCCACAACTTTCTGGGATTCATGATGTGTTTCGTATTAGTATGCTTCGGAAGTATGACCTGGATCCATCGCACATGTTGGATTGGACTAACTTAGAGGTAGATGAGGATACCTCGCATGAGGAGAGACCAGTAAGGGTCTTGGATACACGAGACCAAGTCTTGCGAGGCAAGACAAAATCCTTGGTTAAAGTATTGTGGAAACATCACGGAATTGAGGAAGCAATTTAGGAGCGTGAATTGGAAGTCCGAGAGAAATATCCGGACTTATTTGTTGGTGTTTGAATATATATTGAGATCTTAAGTATGCTAATGAAATGTAAAAGCATTGTATATGTTTTTGTTGAATGTAACAATTCCTACACCTACCATAGTTAGTGTTCCATTACCATTACACCTACTCCACTATAGTTAGTGCACCATAGTTAGTGTTCCATTACCATTATACCTACTCCATTTAGGTTAATGCTCCATTAATTTAGTTTAGTGCTCCATTTAGTTCTTATTGCTCAATTAATTATGGCTCCATTGTATCCCATTTCTCTCTATAAAAGAGAGCTCTTGTAAACACATTGTATATGAATCAATCAATCAATAATATCAATACATTAATTTGCTACATGGTATCAGAGCTATAGGTTAAGCTCTTAGTGTTTTTCGCCTTCCGGCGGGCGGCAACCTTGCCTTGACCGCCCGCCGGACCTCTACACATACCTTCACTCCGTTGCCACAAATTATTCTTCTTGATCTTGCTCTTGTTGTTGCTGCTGCTGGTGCAGTAGTATTTGTTGTCCTTCGTTTCACTTCTACAAACCTCATTTGCATCCAAGTCCTTTCTTTTCTGTTCTGGATTTCCATCACAATGATACACTGATTCAACACCTGATTGCATCTTATAAAGTGGGGTTTCAGATCATGCCATCTTGTATACGCAGTGGATCAGGCAATCAAACCCATGATTGGAGCTCTGCTCATGTCCATCTTTACAAGTTGTATCGTGGAATAACAACAGCTATCATCAAAGACATTTGCTTCAGCAATTATAGTCAGTGGATTGCTATTATCTCAAACAAGGGGACTTGCCATATCTATGCTCTCTCTCCTTTTGGTGGTGATGCTGGCTTTCAAACTCTCAATTATCATGGCGAAGATACCTCCTTATATCCAGTTTTTTCTCTACCATGGTGGTCTACTTCATCTTTCATTATTAACCAGCATTCTTCTCCACCGCCACCTCCTGTTACCCTCTTTGTGGTTAGCCGGATAAAAGATAATTGCTCTGGGTTGCTTAATTCAGTTACTAATGCTGCTGCTTCTGCAGCAGGAAAGATTTCTGTGCCATCTGGTGCTGTTGCTGCTGTTTTTCATAATGCCATGTATTATGGTTTACGAGATGTTCAGTCAAGGGTGAGTTCCTTGGAGCATTTGTTGGTTTATTCTCCATCAGGTCATGTTGTTCAATATGAACTCCTGCCATCAGTAGGGGTAGAACTAAGTGATAGTGGTTTAAGAACTAAGGTCAGGTTCCTACATGAATACCCAAGATGAAGAATTAAAGGTGAAGGTTGAACCTGTTCAATGGTGGGATGTATGCAGAAGATCAGACTGGCCAGAGAGAGAAGAATCTATTTCTGGGACTACCTTTGCCAGACAGGAAGCTACAGAGATAATTGGCAACATCCTCTTCCTTGAAAGTACTATCAGCAGGAAATGTCAAGTAAATCTGCCTAGAACTAGAATTCGCATTTCCTCCAAATCCCATAGCTGAAAAATCATTCCTTTCCAGCAGCAGCAGCAGCAGCAGCCGCAGCCGCAGAAAAAACCATCAGTTCAACAGCCTCAAACTCAATCTTGCACCAGAAAAAATGTGAACCACTCTCCACCTTTTGTTTTGATTTCAAATATGTTCTTCTTATTTCTTTATTTATTTTTCTTTCACATTATTTTTAATCTTTTTCAAATCAAATTCATACCATTCAGATTTGCACACCAACCTTCTTTTATTCATCCCGGGAATCAAACCCGATCACCATTTTACAAAAAAAAAAAAAAAACCACAACCCATAACCACCACAAAAACCGGCCTTACTTTTTCGCCTCTTCTGCCGTTCTCTTCTTCTTGCCTTTGTCTTGGGCGGCCCTTACCGGTGTTGCCTCTGTGTTTCCCACGCCGCCGAGCACGTTAACTTCCTGTTGCTCCTCAACCGTCACATATGGCGGCCCTCCAAATCTGAGCATCACGGTGGCCTTCCGCTTCAGTTCCTTGTTTTCTGCCTTCAGCACACATATCTCTGCTCGGCATCCGTATACATGCGCTGGAGCAGAGCCAGTTGGGCTTTTACCTGCTGCACCTCAGTTGTTCTACTCTGAAGCCGGTGCGACAGGTTGTTGACCGCCGTCATTGTCTCAACACAAGACCTCAATGTATAATAATTGGCCTCAATATCAGATTGAACAGCCATTATCTGCTCAACTGCCACCATCGGATAGTTCAAAGGCGCAAAACCAGGGGGCTTGGTTGAGGTTCAAGGGCTATATTCTGGGTTGTGGCCTCGTTGAGGTCGGGAAAGAGAGTAAGACCACGGGAAGAAGAGGCTATGTTCTGGGTAGCGGAACGGGAAGAAGAAGCCATTTTCTGGGCAGAAGTGTTACAGAGTATCTCTATCAGCAAAATGAAGAGTTTTTTTTTTTTCAGAGGATTTTTCAGCAGATGTTTTGTTCTGCATAAGCGGCAGCCTCGCCTTGGTATAAATAGGCAAGGCAGACACGCGCCTCTCAACGCCAGACGACAAATCGGCGCGCCTTTTGATGGCTCGACTTTTGATGGCTGTCGGGCACGTCTTTTGATGGCGCGCCTTTTGATGGCTCGCCTTTTGATGGCTGTCGGGCACATCTTTTGATGGCACGCCTTTTGATGGCACGCCTTTTGATAAGATTGGGCACGCCTTTTGAGGGTCCGACAAGACTCTGTAAACTGTCCCGACATTGATTCCGGTTAGCTCCTATATGGGTCCGACAAGACTCTGTAAACTGTCCCGACATTGATTCCGGTTAGCTCCTATATGGGTCCAACAAGACTCTGTAAACTGTCCCGACTTTGATTCCGGTTAGCTTCTATATGGGTCCGACAAGACTCTGTAAACTGTTCCGACATTGATTTCGGTTCTCAGCTACAACGGTTCGACACAGCCATATAGGGTAGGTTTGGTTTGTGTTTCTGAAAAAAATTTCAGAAATTTTCTTCTACAAAAAATTTCAGAAATTTTCTCTACCAAACAATTTTTCCAAAAAAATTTCCCAAAACACACAAACCAAACAAGTTTTTCAAACAAATCTCTCTCACACACACATCAAATCAATCACTTTTTCCAAAACTCTCTCTCAAAACAATTTTCCAAAACAAATTTCCCAAAAAACCAAACCAAACATGTTTTCGTACTTTTTATCTCTAAAACACATCTCTCAAACACAAACCAAACATACCCATAGTGTCTTCTACAACGGTCCGACATGACCCCGTAAACTGTTTTCTACAACGGTCCGACATGTCCGACATGACCCCGTAAACTGTTTTCTACAACGGTCCGACATGACCCCGTAAACTGTCTTCTACATTGGTCCGATATGACCCCATAAACTATCTTCTACAACGGTCCAACATGACCCCATAAACTGTCTTCTACATCGGTCTGCCATAACCATACAGTCTTCTACAACGGTCTGACACGACCATACAGTGTCTCCTATCCACTTTTATTTTATTTGTCAGCTTATTTTTTCCTGTTTTGTTACTCTCTCCAAACTCAAGTTGGTTAGTTCCTAACCCCCTTGAGTTTGAGGGGGGCTGTTGAATGTAACAATTCCTACACCTACCATAGTTAGTGTTCCATTACCATTACACCTACTCCACTATAGTTAGTGCACCATAGTTAGTGTTCCATTACCATTATACCTACTCCATTTAGGTTAATGCTCCATTTAGGTTAATGCTCCATTAATTTAGTTTAGTGCTCCATTTAGTTCTTATTGCTCAATTAATTATGGCTCCATTGTATCCCATTTCTCTCTATAAAAGAGAGCTCTTGTAAACACATTGTATATGAATCAATCAATCAATAATATCAATACATTAATTTGCTACAGTTTTAAAACACGGGAACATTGTATATGTTATGGGGTGCTTGGAAACATGGATTCAATAGAAGCATTGCATATTTTTTGAGAAAATGGAATATCGTGTGTGTTGTATCACTTTTGAAAAAATTGTATATGTTGTGTAAATTTTGAACACTGTAAATGTTTTGGGAAATCGTAAATTGCACTTTCAATATGGGACTTGTGTATCGAGTTGATGAAAATGGATGATTGGAGAGTGGGTCATGAGTGTTGAACTTGTTAGATTAATGTTGTTGTGAATGGTTCAATAATGATTTTGAACTTGATTTGAAATTTCGGGGATGAAATTCCTTAAGGGGGGAGGTTATAACGATTCTGGTTTTGACTCGACTCTTGTTGCATTCCGGACTCGGGCTTATAGTTTCTGAATGTTGTTCATGGTCATTTTCCCACTTAATCCCCCTTAAATTTCCCTTAAATTTGGTTATTGGATTGTAGTTGTGTGTTTGGAATAGGTTGGTTGCTTGTTTTTCCAAACCTTTGTTGCCCAGATTTTTGCTCCTCCACTTGAGCGGCCATTCTTGCGCTCGAGCGGGCTTTGCAAACTCCCAATATTTTTGCAGACCTGCAAATACTCGAGCAGCATTTCCTACACTCGAGAGGGTGGACGTTCGAGCATCCAATCTTAAGCTCGAGCGATATCCTTTGTCTGCAAAACTTCTAAAAGTGTGTATTCTACGCTCGAGCGGAACAATGTGTTTGATGCTCGAGCGTCACTTTTCACGCTTGAGCAGACTGCGTGTATAACAGATTGCAAAAATGACATTGTTCATCACTTTTTTCATTCCTCTCTCTCTTTAAGACCTTCAAAAAACCTAGATCTTGAGTTTCTTTCTCTAAAACTCATCTTCTCTCTACTATTTCACCTAAATCCATTGGGATCTTCACCCTTTGAGAAAAAGGTAGAGCGTCTCAAGAGCTCCATTTTGATCTGAGTAGAAGTTCGTTTCGACGTCTTTGAAGTTTCTCGTTTGTTGCTTTGGTCTTCTAAGCTTGAGGTAGGGATTTTCTACACTTTTATATGATTTTTAACTTAGTTATTTGATGATTGTGTAACAATGGTGGGCTTTGGGTGTATTATGGACAAACTTAGGGTTTGGGTTGTAAAATCAAAAGAAGGGTTTCTAAGTGTATGTTGTGGAAATGGTTATGAGGTTAAATATAAGGTGGTATGGTTACAAAATATTTAATTTTGGCCTTGGGATGATATTTGGAAAAAGGGAGTTTGCCCTAAAATGATTCAAATATTTATTTTGTAGAAATAAATGGAATTAGTGTTGTAAATATGAAATTCGACGAATATTGAAATAGATGGTGGAGTTGGATATGTATTATCTCACGCCTTTGGAAATTTTGAGTAAATTATTTGTCTTGAG
The DNA here is from genome assembly GCA_030407325.1 of Camellia japonica. Lineage (NCBI taxonomy): Eukaryota > Viridiplantae > Streptophyta > Magnoliopsida > Ericales > Theaceae > Camellia > Camellia japonica. The sequence continues at coordinate 24,481,038 of JAPPVO010000019.1, read as the reverse complement.
ATTGAATATCTGTTTAGAAATAACTGCATTGGGTTATCGGTGGAAGATAGCTATGATTGTTGTAGAAATTGCATGAGGATTAGGTGAATTAAAATTAATCTATTGTTGGTTGTCATTGAATATGACTATGTTTTAAATACATTGTATATGTATGATGTTTGGGAGGAGAAAGGGGATGTACTCCATGTTTAGAAGAAGATAGGGGATGGACTCCATTGAAATTAAGTTGGTCGAAGTATCTTTGGTGAAAGTCCTGAAATCGCACGTATACATGGGTGCCGATCCCGCGGATGAAATTTTTGTAAAATGGCAGATTGAAGTGTTTGTGTGGTAATTGTGTTGATTAGATAACCATTGAGTTGTAGTCTCACTTGGTTGTTGAAAGATAATGAAATTGGCTCATGATTGAAATGAATTGAAGGAAAATGGAATAAGATATGAAGTTGGTACTTTATGATTATATAAAAATGTGAATATTTTGTCACAGGCATTGTATATGCACATTGTATTTATATCTTTGTTAAATCTCATATATTGTGTTAGATTATTCTTGTTGGGCTTTGGCTCACCCAATTTGGGAAAAATCATTTTCAGGTGTTGGTGATATGCCTCCGCCAAGGCAATAGTTTGGAGGGACATTTAGGAGCAAGAGCTTCTTTCTTTTGTGTATTTTTTTTTTTTTTGGTATAGCCAAGGGCTTTAACTATATTGAGCTAGGCTCATTTTGTTATAGCCATGCAATGACTTGGAAAGATATAAGCCTATAGGAGTTTTCTTATCATTGTAACACATACTATAGATTCAGGATGAACAATTTGTAAATGTATATCGCATGTGTTATTTTTTGTATACGAACTTTGATGAATGAAAGCATATTATTTCTATTATTTTTCTGCTTATGGGTTGTATTTATTGTATAATTTTGGGGGCGTTACAGGCTCACCATTGAATGCCTTGCTTTTTCGTAAAACATGATTATGCGGCAAAAAACGACGATGTCCCGTGTAACAAGTTTTCTTCCAATGATGCAAGTATTGGTGAGATCATCCTCATTACATGAAGGACAAGCCAATTTCCCTTTGGTGCTCAAACCGGATAGGTTACCATATGCAGGGAAATCATTGATGGTCCATAATAATACGACACATAATTGAAAATTCTGGCCATTTGATGCATCATATGTCAAACTCGAGAGCCTTACACCCAGGAATAAGCAAAGGCATCATAAAAAATGGATCCTTCATACATTTCCATGGTGGTAAATTGTATGGGACAAGAAAAACTGGCCATATGCTATATGAGTTACTCATGTTTTCAAATGGGTTAAAACCGTTACTAGCTAGTCCGAGCCTAACGTTACGAGGATCTTTGGCGAATGACACCTGCTTTTTGTCAAAGTCTTTCCATGCTTCAGAGTCAACCGGATGACGCAATACATTTTCCTCCTCTATAAGTTTATCCTTGTGCCACTTCATATCAGTAGCCATCTTCCTTGATATGAATGGCCTTTGTAGCCTTGGTTTTAAAGGAAAGTATCACAGAACCTTGTGAGGGATCTTTTTACCTTTACCTTTACCTTTACGAACTTTGTATCTTGGCGCTTTGCAAGTAGGACACTCATATTCATTTTCATACTTCTTCCAAAAAAGTATGCAATCATTCTTGCATACATGTATTTTTTGATAGTCGAGGTCCAAATCTCGAATTATTTGTTTAGCCTCATTGTAAGAGCATGGATGCGTTTCACTAATGGGAAGTGCCTCCTTCAACAATTCCAACAACATCGTGAGTGATTTGTTGCTCCATCTATTAAATATCTTTAGATGTAGCAACTTAACCATGAATGATGGTTTACAAAATCGTTGGCAATCCGGATACAAATCTTGCTCCGCATCCCTCATTAATCTTGCAAATTTATTTGTTTCTCCACCACTACTAGGTAAGTCAGGATTACGACTGCAAGATGCTTTTCCCATATAACCAAATGTGGTTGTTCCACTTTGTATGTCATGAATAACTTCTCGCACCTCCGTGTTGGGGCTATTTGACTTCTCTGTTACATTGTCGAGATATTCGTCATTTTCATTTTATGAGTCATCATTGTCATTCATCTCTGTTTTTTCCGTAGATTTACTTCTGAGCCATCCATTGCAATTTGTTTTTTCCATAGATACTAGGTTATAAATACAAATTACATAATCTGTAAATAAATTGCTGTGAACTTGGGTTAAAATTACATAAAAGCGAAGAAGAAAAAATTTTCCTCGGCAAACGATATAATTATCTAATGACCCACTATAGTCAACAAAGAGTGAAGATCCTCTAGAGTGATTTTTTAAATGATATGATATTTAATTCTATCAAAGTTGAAGGTACAATAATCATTTTATTTTCCAACTCTCAAAGTCTCACCTTATCACTCTAATAAAAATCACTCTTGAACAAAATCCTTAAAATCTGTCTATTTCTTTATCTACAAATTATTCAGTAACAGCTCTAATGCAGCAACTAATCATTTTGGATCCTTTTAGACCTGGAAAATAAGGGTCAATCACCAAATCTAAGCCTGATCAATAACTATATATAAATATATAAGAATAGGAAGAAGTCAAAGAAGAAAGAATGAAATGTGTGAATAAACCAAAATGGAGTAAAGTGTGATCTAAATATATATATATATATAAAGCACTTGGACATATGCGCTAAAAGCAGAACAAGTGTTGATTAGTCTACCACACAATTGCTTCATAAATTTCCCTACTATAGGTGGTCATAGAAACAATGCAAACAAATATATAATCTGACTACCACTAATCTCTGAATATGTTATATATAAATCTCTAAATGTTCTTCAAATCAGAAAAAGAATAGGTCCTATTCTCATATGCAAACAGAGTTTCTCAACAAGTTGACATAACTAAATGACATTATGCTGCATTTTTTCGAGGACAATCCACCTCAACTACCAAGTCAACATTGATAAGTATATTTTTGGTTCAAACTTTGCATTAAATTTCATAGCAATTCAAGTTGTTTGACTTGAAGTTAAAACTACAGTCAACTTTATGCAGTCACTACTGCTTTGAATGCACACATATAACCTGTCATTTCAAGCCTATGAAGGAAAAAAAGAATAAATTATGGCTATGTTTCAGCATATAGAAATCAACATCAAGCAAATAAACTTAGCCTAGATCATTAGGATTAGGTAAATTTGCAACATCACTCTACAGAAATCCATTCCAGATGTTGACAAAAATATAACTATTTAACAAATAAATCCATGAACCAAAAAAAAAAAATTTGAACGACTACCCTCACTAAGATCAAGAAAATCACAGATCGAAAACCAAATCTATGAGACTGAAATCGATTAATTGATCAAACCTGGATACTAAAATTGCTGTCGAGAGATGAAATTGTCGTCGAGATCAGATTAAGGATTGAATCTTAGAAGCAATCAACAAAGAAATCCAATGCCACTATTGAGTTAATTTTGAGATAGACAGAAATCAACAAATCCAGTGCATTCGTGAGATATAAAGAAAGCAATCAACAAAGGATTGAATCTCCTAAGCAATCAAAAAATCGATTCACGAGATAGAAAGAAATCTAGTGCATTCACGACAGAGAAATAAAGGCTATTTCAGATTAGGGATTTGAGAGAGAGAGAGAGAGAGAGAGAGAGCAAAACTTGCTATGATACAAAACCTACTATTTCCCGACTGTTTGAGCTCAAAGAACGAATCTATAAAATAAAATAACGTATGATTTGGGTATATTGGGATCGATTAAAAGGGTAGAGAAAAGTGTATGACATTTTTGCAACCAAATAGACTTGTTTCTAAAAGATAATAATATGATTAATTGTGTATTTTTTAAAATTCCTTCATTTTGCCCTTAAAAATATGATTTTGTAGTCAAATTATTTTTGTTCCTAAAAATTTGTCTTTAAAACTCAAATTTGTTGTAGTGTAACAATCTAGCTATTAATCTAACTACTGGATGAAATCTTGTTACAAGGGAAATGATTCAGTGTATTACAGTAGTATGGGTCTTATGTTGTACTCAATCTCTTCTTTGTAGCCCATAGAATATCTTCCTTATCATTCCCCCTCAAGCTAAGGGGTGGAGGATAGACCATTAGCTAGGAAGAAAGAAAAGAAAATTTGGGAGTGGACAGTGGCTTGGTGAACACATCAGCCAGTTGGTCAAGAGTGGGGATATATTTAATAAGGTGAATAAGATTCACAGCAACCTTTTCCTGAACAAAGTGGGAATCCACCTCAACATGCTTGGAGCTACTATGGAACACTGGATTAGCAGCCATAGGAAATGGCAGATTGATTGTCACCCCAAATAACAGGAGGAGACGATTGAGGAATAGAAAAATCAGTGAGCAACATTTGTAACCAAGTGACTTCAACGGCAATATGAGTAAAAGAGAGCGATATTCAGCTTTGGTGGAGGAGCGGCTAACAGTGGATTGCTTTTTAGAGGACCAAGAGATGTGGTTAGAGCCCAAGTAAATACAATAGCCAGAGGTAGAACGGCAATCAGTAGGATCACTAGCCCAGTCGGAGTCAGTATAGGCACTAAGAGTAAACAAACTGGAATTGAAATGAAGACCATTTGTTAAAGTGCCCTTAACATAGCGCATGATGCATTTAACAGCTGCAAAATGACCCATAGTGGGAGAATGCATGTATTGGCAAGCTTGGTTGACGATAAAAGAGAGCTCAGGTCGAGTAATGGTAAGGTATTGAAGGGCACCGACAATATTGCGATATAGAAATGGTTGGGTACAAGGAAGAGATGCATCAGTAGATAAGGAAGGTTTAATGGAAACTGGAGTAGCATAAGGTTTGCAATCAATCATCCCGGATTTGGCAAGCAAGTCGGCAGCATACTTGTGTTGGGAAATGAAGAAACCAGTTGAAATAGGTTAGACTGATATACTACGAAAATAGGAAAGAGGACCAAGCTCTTTCATAAAGAAAGCTTGGTGCATATGAGATAAAAGCTGGTGAATATGGATAGGATCAAAACTAGTGAGAAGAATATCATCAACGTAAAAAAGAAGGTAGGTGAAGGAATATGAAGTTTTATGAATAAAGAGAGAGGAATCACAAAGACTTTGAGTGAAGCCTTAAGAAAGGAGAAAAGAACTAAAAGTAGAATACCAGGCTCTTGGTGCTTATTTTAAACCATAAAGGGCTTTGTGTAGCTTGCAAACTAGTGAAGGATGGGAAGGATCAACAAAACCAGGTGGTTGTTCCATATAAACTTCTTCAGCCAACTTGCCATGAAGGAAGGCATTGGAGATGTCCAACTGTTTAATGGGACAATGGTAATGTAAGGCGAGACATAAGAAAATATGAATAGTTGGTTGCTTGGCAACCAGACTAAGGTTTCCTGAAAATCAATGCCATGCTGTTGGAGAAAGCCTTTAGCAACCAACCGAGCCTTATGCCGAGCAATAGTCCCATCAGAGGCTCGTTTGAGTTTAAAAACCCATTTGCATCCAATGGCCAGTTTGGAAGAAGGAAAAGGGACCAATGACCAAGTGCCCTGGTGTTGAAGAGCATTGTATTCATCAAGCATGGCTTGAAACCAGGCTAGAGAAGTCAAAGCACTTTTGTAGGAGAGAGGCTCAGAATTATCTACACAAGCAGTGAAGCAAATAGGGCTGGTTTTAGACCTAGTCTGCATGCGATGACAATTAGCAGTAGGAGGAGGCAAAGGCAACACAACTGACATAGAATTAATAGGAACATAGGAAAACTACTGTGGCTCAGAAATAGGCTGCTGCAGTGGATGCTGTTGTGGCTCAAAAATAGGTTGCTGCTGTGGCTCAGAGACAGGAAGATGGGGCCTGGGCAGAACAAAGGACTGTGGTGGCCTGGGAGAGGACTATTGTGGCTTGGGCGGCTATGAGTACAGTGGCCTGGGCTATTGAGACCTTTGAGGAGTTGAAAAACTGGGAGACGAAGACCAAAAGAAGTCTTGCATGGGAGAGACAGAAGAAAAAGATGCATTAGTAGAAGAAAAAGGAAAAATAGATTCAACAAATCTGACATGTCGAAAAGTAATTCATAAGGAGACTGATTAGAAAGAGAGACACTAGGAAATCTGTTGATCAAAAAAGTTATAACGGCAACAACATCAAACCAATAAGTGAGAGGAATTGAAGAGTGGTGTAGCTAGCAAATAGCCATTTCAATAATGTAAGTGCTTCCTCTCTGCAGCTCCATTTTGAGATGGAGTGTGAGGACAAGAAAACTGGTGATAAATGCCATGAGAGTGCATAAAAGCTTGCATGGAATGATTAACAAACTCACCTTCCCCCCCCCTCCGTTCGAAGAATCTTAAGAGGAAAACCAAATTGTTTTTCAGTAAAAGCTTTAAACTCCATGAATTTAGCATGCACTTCACTTTTATAGGAAACAGGATAAAGCCATGTAAATTTAGTAAAATCATCAATGAATAACACATAATACTTGTATTAAGAAGAAGAATAAGTAAATGGCCCCCAGACATCACTGTGTATTAATGCTAAATGCTGATTTACATGATTATTGGAAAGGTGGAAAGGTAATCTATAACACTTAGCCACATCACAGTCAATACATGAATGTGTAGTCTTATTAGATGACAAACACAAATGCTGCTTAAGAAGATGAAACTTAAACGAAGAAGGATGGCCTAGTCTTCGATGCCATGTATTAGCAGATGCGGAGAAAGAGGAAGATGAGGTTGAACTACTATAAGCATAAGGTGAAGCATGAAAAATATTGTTAGAAAAATTGGTAAAGACCATTAGCATGACGACTTCTATGAAGAATAGCCTTGGAATGATTATCCTGAATAGAAAAAGTAGAGTGATAAAAAAATAACAGAACAATTATTATCTTTGGCTAACTTTTGGACAAAAACAAGATTAGAAGAGATGGAAGGAACATGCAACACTTTGTCTAGTTTAAAAGAGTGACGAGGAGTAGGAAGAATACCTTGCCCAGTATTATGAATAGGGAGTGAAGAACCATTACCAATGGTGACTTGATCTCCTCCATTATATAGCTGATAGGAATTCAAAAGGTGCAAATCATTGGTAAGGTGATCAGATGCAGCAAAGTCCAAGAACCAAGGAGAAGAGGTTGAAGTAGTAGTATCAGTTGGAACAGATGCAACAAAGGCTTTAGATTGATGCTGCTGAGATTGAGGTGAGTGATGTGGATATGAAGGAGAAGGTTGAAAATTAGGGTCCAGTCTGTGCCAACACTCTAGAGCAATGTGATTTTTCTTGCCACAGATTTGACAGATCATGCCATAACTACCAAAACTTGATTAGCCTCCTCGACCTTGCAATCTGCTACGAAATGAAGAAGATCGACCTTGAGTAGATCTATTTCCGCGATGATAACATCAAGAACCATGGGAATAAGAAGTAAAATCTTTTGAAGAAGACATAAGTTCCTTCATTGTTGCATAAACAATAGGGAGATCCGAGGCTTGTTTCAATTTGCCTTCAATATGAATAGCCTCTTAGCAGAGTAAAGAAGAAAGCTCTTCTATGGCGATACTCTTTGAATGAGTACGAATAACAGTTTTAATAGTATCATATTCATTAGGCAAGCCATTCAAAGTGAGGAGAACAATATCCTCATCATCAACAAATGAAGAGGCAATGCTCAATTGGTTAACTAAACTTTTGATTTTACTCAAATATATCTCCATGGAGTCTGATTTCTTTGAAATTGAACTTAATTTGTTCTTTAATTGACGAATATGAGATCTTGATAGAGAAGTAAACCGCTTATCAAGCATTTGCCATACCTTAGAGTTGGTCTGAAGATAAAGAACATAGGTGAATATGGAAGGGGAAAGTGTGGCTGTGATGCAACTAAAAAGGTGTGCATCAATCATCTCCAATGAATTGCTTCTGGATTCACAATCTTTATTCCTAATATACTGCGAATTGTATTGATAGGGTAAGAAAAGGTATCATCTACAATCTTTAATAGATTGGTGGCATGAAGGATGTTTTGCATCTGGCTCTTCCACACTATGAAATTAGTGTTATCCAACTTCACTGTAACAAGTGATCCAAGATTCGAGATCAAAAGACCAAGATTTGAAGGAATGACAACTTCAGACGAAGAGGACGACTCCATTGTAGCAATCATAGGAATAGATAACGGAGAAGATACATGAGAGTCTTCGTCGGAGTCGAAGCTTTGAGAATCGATGGATGGCAAGTTTAATCTCACAAGAGAATCATCAATCATTCATCGGAGCTGAGACAAGCTCTGATACCATAATGAAAGATCAAGATTGATTTTATTACTTTTCAACGCACCATTTATACTGTTATTGATATCTATATATATCAGTTATGGGAAGCTGAACTATTTCACTAATAATCTAACTATTGGATGAGATCTTGTTACAAGGGAAATGATTTAGTGTATTACAGTAGTATGGGCCTTATGCTGTACTCAATCTCTTCTTTGCAGCCTGTAGAATATCTTTCTTATTATCTAGGCCCTTCGAACCTCTATGTGCTCTTACTTGCCCATACTCCTGCTTTGTGCTATTAAGTTTCACTCATCTTTGTCATCATCTTCATTGTAGTTGAAAGGCAGAGGCACTAACTTAAAAGCACGATACTTGCCGACATTATTTAGATGTTCATTCTCCAACCTGATCAACAAATCAAATAAGAACAATAACCATAAAAATAGTAAATTAGATAATCAATCACAAGCTTTATAAATGAAATCGTGCAATATCCTGAAATATACCTAAAGAAATTCAATATGCCATGGCGAATGATCTCTAGGACAGCTACAATTACAGCTACGGTTTGTTTATGCAAGAAAGGAACCTGATGCAACACTGTTTATAGCCAAACGAATCTCAGCAAAACATTCAAAACTTGCATAATTTTTCATGAAATTCATTAGTAATTTTGAGATCGAACCATATGGTAAATCCCAGAACTTATTGTTTCTTTCTCACCATGGTTGCAAAATAGACACTTTTATGTGGGACTAGGAGCTTGTCTCTCAACCAACGATTCTTCGACTTTCTTTGAAGGAGACCCCAGTCCAAGACTAGGTCCCAATAGGTACCAAAAACCACAACGATCACAGAGGCAATCCATGCCAATATATTCCAACTAACCCCTTTGTTAAGAGAGTAAGCTGTCCTTATACAAAGAGCTACTATGGTTATGAAATATTTCGCTCCATTGAGTCCTTGCATACCATCTTTCTCTTCATAAAAGCGTCGAAGGCACTGAGAAGAAGAAAATGAACTATTTCAAGTGTCTAATTATAAGATTGGCAGCTTCAAAAAAACATTCTTTGATTCTTTGTTCTTGAACTTGGACATAAATTTTCAGCCAAGCTTGAGTAGAGTTTAAAGCCATGCATTGAATTAATTGCATTCTTTACAATGAGTCCGTTTGGTATTTTATTTATTTATGTATTTATTATTATTATTATTATTATTATTATTATTATTATTATTATTATTATTATTATTTTATTTTTTTTTGTAAACTGAAAGTTGATAATTAGAAGAAAAAAAAGAGAAGCATCATTTCTCTAACTTTTAATAATTACTCTTTTTTTTTTTTTAAAGACTCATAAGCTGTAAGCAAATGTTGTACAATTTGAGTCTAAATACAATGCTACAAACAATGTTTCTTTCCCCCTCTACCCAAAAACAAGAACACAAAAACTCCAAAGAATAATGGGTACTACTAACCTTAAGTAACAGCCTTTAAAACCAGTAAATCTTGCGAACAAACCCTTGAATTGGAAGAAACCAAACAAGGACTTACCTGAAGGAGACGAGACATGTATGGAATTGTGACAACAATGAAATAGAATGTGTTGTAGACACCACTATCCATACAAGTATTTTGCCTGTGTTTGTAGTCTCCTCAAAAATAGTAACAAAAATAGAACTCTAGGCTTTTAAATGCTTACACCTGTAACAACACAATAATCAACACTTCTAATTATTTCCAAAAAATAAAAAAATAAAAAAATTGGAACTTAATCTAATAGAAATCCCATCTACTCACCTAGCTTTTTAGCTGATTTGCCAGGAAAAAAATTAGGAAGTTTCACCTGTGAGGAAAAGAAAATCTTATATAAGTATACTGTTTAAATTGTCGAACCTTTTCATTATCGGATCACATTATCAATTAAAAAGAAACAAACAAAATTAGTAACCAGAAAACATTAGAGACTAAAGACAAATGACAAATATCCTGTAGATATAATCCATTTGTAGCAAAACTGAGCAGAAACACAATCAATGAGTAACATTTAGTAACAAAATCCAAATAGGCATAATGAAAATCACAATAGAACAGAAGGCAACAATAATATCAACAACAAAGCCCAATATCCCAAAGCCCATTAGAGCACCAAACCAAAGATCCAAGAGAATGATAGAATATAATCACATTGAATACAGAAAGGCCCAAACCATTCCCATGAGAAACCCAATAGGTAAAACCCACTGTGAAAGTGTGTGAACAAGTGGAGAACAACAACTAAACACAGAGGCGTAGATACCTCACCCAATACCTCAATCAATCGGAAAAAAACAATACAAAATAAAAAAAACAAAATAAATAAAAAACAAAGAGGCAGAAAGAGACAAACCAGAGATGGAAGAAGAGCACACAAAAGCAAGGAAAGTCACGTACACAAGGAATTCCAAGTCGCAAGAGGAAGGAAAGGCACCACAGACGAAGCCCTAGGAGAGAGGAAGAGATTTTGGGGAAAAATGAAGCGGAGGGTCGAGGGCTCGGTTTTTAAAGCAAACCAGTCCGCTCGAGCAAGAGTTTACACGCTCGAGCGAGAACCTGGACACCCGTGGCTATGCTCGAGCAAGGAATCATGCGCTGGAGCGCCAAAAACACCCTCTTAGAAGTTTGTCGCCTCTGCAAAAGTGCTGGAAGAGTGACATTTCTGCTCGAGCACCACTCTCTTCGCTTGAACGGGGTCAAAAAAAAAAAAAAAAAAAAAAAAAACAACAACAACAATGAAAAATGCACCCTTCTGAGCAGATTAAAAACCAACTCACCCTGTAAAGTGGGACCTAAAACAAATAGAGGTGAGCACAATAGCAAAAATGTGACACTAAGATGAGATAATCCACAAATCATGAAGCTGCTAACCTACACTTTGACAATATAGAACACAATATCATGAGTAAATCAAATAAACATTGATCAATGGGCATAAGCCACATGAGAATACAAAACTCACAGACAATCATGAGAGCTCACATAATGAATATGTGTATGTGCAATCCTTGAGAGACCATAGAGCTAGAGTTAATCCCCATAGTGATCGGATGGCTGGACCTCCGGCAAGAGTAACTAAACATCACTGAGAAAACTCAAACCCCTAGGAATCAAGGGTATTTGTTGAGTAAACGCGGAGGCTCCCCCTCAATCAATGAGGTTTTTTTTTTTTTTTTTTTAAATTGTTGACTTTTCTTACTTGTGGGCCACTCACTGGTGGCATGCACGCTCAAGAGTATGAAGACCAAACCAAAGAAGCATGAAATCAATAAGGATGGCCTGGTTGGTGCCTCTAAGGTAGCCTTTTCCTAATGCCCGGTCTTTAATAAACTGAGGGAGGAACCATGGAACTGAAAAATGATGGTAGATGGTTAAGAGACTGAACATCACCCATGATATGCCAGTATAGGTTAATTCCTCTGAAAATGTATAAGAAACATTGTTAGTGGTCCATAGAGAACTTTGATCACTTGTGCGAAAACCCATGCAACAGTTTATCTTAAGGATGTGTACAGAATGAGATCATGAAGTCAATAAGCATAGGCATTCAGAATGAGCTATGAACAAAGAAGAATGAAATCTTGCAAGAAGCATGAGAGTGTTCATATGAATTTAAATGCAGAGATGACATGAATCAATGACAATAAAATTATAGCGTCCAAGCACACATAAAACCAATCACTCTCCCCTCATTCAAGTAATAGGTAACACCCTAGTGACTGAGCACTGCACCCAAGGTCTTTCTAAGGAACTCAAACTTAAGAAGATCAAGGGGTTTTGTAAAAATATTAGCTTTTTGATGCTCAGTGGGTACATGTTCAAGAACAACATGGCCCTTTTCCATTAACTCTCGAATGAAATGATAATTAATGTCAATTTGTTTAGTGTGAGAGTGTTTGACAGGATTTTTAGAAATGTTAATGGCACTTATGTTATCACAGAAAAGGGTGAGAGTGTTCTGGTCTATACCATAATCGTGAAGCATTTGCTTCATCCACAACATTTGTGCATAACAACTTCCTGCAGCAATGTACTCAGCCTCAGCGGTCGAAAGAGAGATGGCATTTTACTTTTTGCTATGCCAAGCAACCAGATTATTCCCAAGGTAAAAACACCCCACGGATGTACTCTTCCTATCATCAGCACACCCTGCCCAGTCGGCATAAAAAAAAACTAGTGATTTCAGCTGTAGTGTCGGTCGAGAACCAAATCCCATAACCCAATGTTCCATTAACATACTTAATGATGTGTTTGACTGCAAGAAGATGAGACTCTTTAGGATAGGCTTGGTAATGGGCACAAACACCTACACTAAAAGCAATGTCAAGACGATTAGCTGTGAGGTACAAGAGACTCCCTATCATACTCTTGTAAAGGGTAGGATCAACATCAGTACCAAAGGAATCTTTGGAAATGTGAAGATTGGTGCTCATGGGAGTGCGAGCATGTTTGGCCGACCTAAGACCGAACTTTGACACAATGTTTTTGGCATACTTTGTCTGAGAAACAAACATACCCGAAGGAGACTGTTTAATTTAAAGACCTAAGAAATAAGACAACTCTCCCATCATGCTTATCTCAAACTCATGTGCCATGCAATCCGAAAAATATTTCACAAGATGATCAGCAGTGGATCCAAACACAATATCATCAACATAAATCTGAGCAACAAGTATATGAGACTTAGTATGTTTCACAAATAAAGTCTTGTCCACACTACCCTTTTGAAAATCATTATCAAGAAGAAAGGTAGTAAGTCTATCATACCAAGCCCGAGGAGCTTGTTTCAACCCATACAAAGCCTTGTCTAACTTGTAGACATGGTTTGGACATTTTGGGTCCTCAAACCCTTTTGATTGCTCAACATAAGCCTCTTCTTTCAAGTACCCATTCAGAAAGGCACTTTTCACATCCATTTGAAACAATTTGAACCCAAGAAAACATGCAACACCAAGTAAAATACAAATAGATTTGAGATGTGCAACTGGGGCAAACATCTCATCACAGTCAACACCCTCTACTTGAGTATAGCCTTGAGCAACCAACCTAGCTTTATTTCTAACCATAGTACCATTCTCATTAGATTTATTCTTAAAGATCTACTTGGCACCTATCACATTCATGTCTCTAGGTCTGGGGACAAGAGTCCAAACTCTGTTACATTCAAATTGACCTAACTCTTTATGCATAGCATTGACCCAACTATCATCTAGTAAGGCCTCTTTTATGTTCTTAGGTTCAATTAATGAAACATAACACATATGAGATACCTCTTCCCGAATTTGTCTTTGGGTTTTCATTCGATCTGAGACACTTCCAATCACTTGTTGAGTTGGATGATTCAGTTTTACCCTTGCTGATGGTTTGAACTCTGGACTTATAGTGACAGGAACATCAGAAGTGGTGTCTCTTGGTGCACTCTTTGGACTTGAACTTACCTTAGAAGTTGGTACTGGCTCACCTTCTTAGGCTTGGACATCTACTTCTCCTTGACTTTGTGGTTCAGTATCCTGGATTGGAGACTCACCATTTTCTTCCTCATTTATCACTGAAGTAGGAGAACCTATGTCATTATAACCACATTGATCGATTCCATTAAAGACAAAGTATGTAGGTTATAGACACGAAAAGTCTACTAGTGGTTGAATACCCTAGAAAAATGCCTTCATCGCTTCGGGAGTCAAATTTGCCCAAGGGCTCTCTATCTTTGAAAATGTAACATTTACTCCTAAAATTTTTGAAGATTTTACATTAGGTTTCAATCCCTTCCACAATTCATATGGAGTTTGTAAAGTGCTGGGCCTTAAATACACACGATTCACAACGTAAACCGTGATATTTAAGGCTTCAGCCCAAAAAACCTTAGAGGAACTTTCTTGCTGAGGAGCATGACTTTAGCCATTTCTTGAACAACTCTGTTTTTCCTCTCAACAACTCCATTTTGCTGTGGAGTAATAGGAGTAGAAAACTCATGCTTGATCCCATGCATATCACAAAAATCCGAAAACGAACTATTTTCAAACTCACGACTATGATCAGCTCGGATTCTTATGATACGCCCAATAGAAACACCCTATTCATTTTGGATTTTAAGGACTAAGGCTTGGAAAGCATCAAACGTATCAGATTTTTCTCTTAAAAAATTAACCCATGAAAAATGAATATAGTCATCCACACTTAAAAAGATGTATCGTTTACCTCTATGCTTTCAGTGCGAGTAAGTCCCAAAAGATCCATATGAACAAGTTCAAGAGGATGTTTCGTTGTGAAGCTGTTCACCTTTTTATGAGGGGCACAAGTTTGCTTCCCAAGTTGACATAGCCCATACATATGGTTCACATTCTTACCCATTTTTTGCACTCCTCTCACAAGCTCTTTGTTGGCTATCTTAGTTAGGTTTTTGAAATTCATGTGACTTAATCTTTGATGCCACAGCTCAATATTACTTATGATGGCTGAGTGAACAAGTGAGATCATTAGTGGTAACAATTCCATAGCAGTTATCAGATGTGCGAACCCCATGCATGACAGTATTTCCCTTCTTATTTAAAATTTCACATTTATTTTTTGAAAATAATACTTCATGGTGGGAATCACACATTTGACTAATGCTTAGAAGATTTGCTTTAAGGCCATCTACAAGTAATGTATTTTCGAGCTTGGAAAGACCGGCCACACTTATATAGCCCTTGCCAATGACCCTAGAAGTGCCACCATCTCCAAAAGTAACAATTCCTCCTTCATATTTTTCAAGAGAGGTGAAGTAGGATTTTTCACCTGACATGTGATGAGAGCACGCACTATCAAGGTACTACATGTGTGAGTCATGTGCTGTCAAAGCAGTGTGAACAACAAAACAAGTCAGTCACCCTTTCTTACCCATATCTTTTTAGTCTTAACAAAATCAGGATGGCGGTCTTGGTAAATGTCTTAGCGTTATGAACACCCTCATAAATCTCGGTGTTCCGCCTAGACATGTAAGGTTGTCTCCTAACCCAAAAAGTATTAGAATTTTTACCCTTTTTAGACACCTTACCAAATAACTCAAAACAATAAGGACGAATATGGCCATACTTACCACAATGATGACAAACAAAAACAGGTTTTACCTCCTTTTTGTTAATCTTACCCCCGTTAGGTAGTTGAAGAGAGTGATCACCCTATTGAACCTTTAGCTTTCCCTTTGCTTGAGTCTTGATGTTATATGATGTAGAGGCTTGTCCCTTGTGGATTGTCGCATTACCATAGCCTAGCCCACTTTTGTCGCAACTTATTTGTTGAGACCCAAGGATGTCTTCCAATGTCTTTGACCTTTTGTTCCACATAGCAATTGTGGCTCTAGCATCTCTAATTTCTTTATCTTTCTGACTAACCATCTTTTCCAATGCAGCTTGTGACATCTCAAGGATTTCAATCTTCTCTTCATATGTGGCATATATTTTCAGAAGTTCATTCCTTTCGGTCTCACAAGATAGAAGTTTTCCACATAGGTCTTGCCTGTCATTAGAGATCTTGAAGACATTCTGCTTTGCTGTTGCAATCTCTCTTTTTAGCTTGACATTCTCGCTTTCACATGCTTTGAGCTTGAGAATGAGTTTGTCATTGATCTTGGACAAATTCAGAGATTCATCATAAAGCTTTTCATAAGCTTGTTGTAGGTCATCACCATCAATCTCATTATTGTCTTATGAGGTTTCATCATCTTCTTTTTGCTACTCTTTCTCCTGGACCTTATCCAGTCGAGCAACTAAGGCATGAAGGTTGATAGAGGGTGGTGAAGATGACTCTCATTTTTCATGAAATAGACTCAGAATGTCCTATGCATCTTTGGCATTTGTGTAGTGAGCAATCCGTTGCTGTTCTTCGTCAAAAATTGCTTCGCGAATGGTAGTCAATGTAGACACCCAATTTTTGATCGTCCTCAAGACTTGGACGTCATCGTTTGAATACTCGATGATCATCCATGCTCGTGTTTGTTTTGAGTTTCTGAAGGTCTCGGTTGTGTGCCTTGCCTTGGAGCCTCTCAACTTGTCTGTTTTGTGCTTGGTTGTGGACCAAGAGCTTATGGTTTTGTTTCTGAGGGAAGGAGGTGGCCTTTGGCCAGCCCTCAACCCATCGGCCAGGTCCCCAGCCCATCGGCCATTCCTTCTTTCCATTGGCCATTCCTTCTTTCCATCAGCCATCAGTGGTGGCCGGTTGGCACCTTTGATGGCCGGTCGACACCTTTATTGGCCGGTCGGCCATGTTTGTTGGCCGAGGCCTTTTTATTTGCTTTTGCAGATATTTTGTTGCCAGCTGTGCCAGCTGGTGAGCACAGAACTCAGCCTCCATACACGTGTATGGAGGGATTGTAACAAGCCTCAAGCTTGTTCAACAAGCTTGAGACTTGGATTTCTATAAGAGGGAAGGTCCCTCTCCCTTTCCAGAGGTTCTGAAAATTTGCATTAGATCAAATATATCTCTCTCTCTCAAGAACTCTGTCTCTCTCTCTCTCTTTATATATATATTGCTTGAAAGTGAGTGTTCTTCAGACATTTTGCCTACAACCTTTAGCCAAACCTCTTGACCTTGGAGCTGAGATTCCATAAGACCTGTTTTAGCATCCTAAGGTTGGTTTTGGCTCAGAAAAGCTGCTGGTTTTGCTGTTCTTCAAGGGTGAGTCCCATATCTTTTTTTTAAGCTTTGTTTTGCTTAAGTACTTGGCCATTCTTGCATGCTTCTCATGGCTTAGCTTTCAACTGTAAAAAGCTTCATTTTTAAGCATTAAGAATGGTTGTTCAAGGCTTTGTTGAGTTAGGGGTGGTCTACCCCCTTTGGTGGCTTGTTATGCTTTGTTTGTGCCACCTCTTTAGGCCTTTGAGATCACCTTCTTTGGCCTTTTAACCACTGAATTCCAGAGGAATTTCAGTGGTGGAAAGTGTGTTTTAAAGCTCCAAATAGGTGGGGGTGGTCCCCCCTTTTTGTATCTTATTTGCTAGTGTTGATGGCTCATCAAAGTAGCATGTGTTTTCTACCTCTTAGGCTCTATCTTGCTGTTTTGTGACTTTTCTAACATTTATAACTCTGTTTTGGGTTGGTTTGGTTACTTTCTCGCATGCTCCTTGCACTTGTAGTGCAATTCCACTCACTAGCCTAACATACATCATGCTTTGGACCATCATTCTAGCATGCTTTTGGCTTTACTCTAGCAAGATTTACTCATGTTTTGCTATGCTTAAGTTTTGTTTTATGTGGTCTTGATCATTTGGACCTTGCTTTGCATAGCCATAGTTCAATCTTGCTCATTAGCTTTGTGTTTTGAGTCCACTAGCATGCATTGCTTGGGCTATTTGCATGATTTAGCATCATTTGATATGTGATTTCAGAGCATGTTTAACTGTCATGCCCTCACATCTTTCACTCTTTCAATGCTTTTGGAAGGTTGTGCTTTATGCCTTAAACTTGAGCCAATATGCATGCCATCTTGTCTAAGCATTTGGGCTACCATATTAGTGTAATTTTGGTGTTATTTTGCCATGATACAACTCTTTTTTTGGCTGGTTTGGCCACTTGTGGTTTGCATCTTGTACTTGTAGAGCAAATCTCACTTACTAGCCTTGTATGCTTGTTGTTTTAGCTCGTTATCCTAACATGTGTTGGCTCTACTACAACATGTTTTTGGCCTTGATTTGACATGCTCTAGGACTGTTTTGGGTTGTCTTGGCTATATGGTTTATGTATTGCATAGCTGTAATGCAATGGGCTTGACTAGCCTTGTGTTTTGATGCCTTTAGCATGCTTTGTTTGAGATGATTGCTTGCCATGACATCATTTAACATGTTATTTTAGAGTATATTGCATTGCCATGTTCTCACTTATTTCACTCTTTGAGTGCTTTTAAGAGTTGTGCCTTTGTGCCTCGTTTATGGGCCAATGCGTATGCATGCTTGTCTAGGTTTTTAAGCTCCCATCTCAGCATGTTTCGGTCTTTGTTTTGACCTATTTGAGCTTTGTCTATGGTTGGTTCAGTCATTTGTATCATGAATTGCATGCCTCTTGTGTAGTTCCTTTTAGTAGCCTTGTGCCTTAGGGCCTCTTGCATGCTATACTTGTGTGATTATGTGATTTGGCATCATTTAACACTTGATTTCAAGTATATAGCATTGCCATATCCTTATGCATGTCACTCTTTGATTGTGTTTGAGAGTTGACCCTTATGCCTTGTATGTGAGCTATTGCATGAGCATCACCATCTTGCCTTCCATGCCATCATTTCAGAGCATTTTGACCTTTGTCTTGGCATGCATGAGGTCTATTTGGGGCTGGTTTGATCCATGGAGTATTGCATTACGTAGCCCTTGTGTTGTATCCTTCACTAGCTTTCATGCTTTAGGACTCTAACTTGACATGCTCATGTTGTTTGCATGTTGTTTGGAATGTTGTTGCATTGCATTGTGTTTGGGGTGAACGTTAATCCAAACACGAGAAACGAGGGACGTTTCATACTTGAAGTGATGAAACGTGCCTTATTTCTTGGTCGCCGACCCTCTTGATCATGCATGATAGAGGCTAAGGCCCTTATGTGTTATTTGTGCATTCATCGACATTGAATTGTGCAAACTTGGCTTCTTGGCCATCGTGCATTGCGATGCTTGGTTGGTGGCCCGAGAGTCGAGTACCGCACTCCCTTGAGCTTGAGAAATGATAGGGAGGGTGGTTGTGCGCACACACCTTGCAAATACACTATCATGCCTTTGCTTGTGCTCTGTTGCAACAAAAGGAGAAATTGCAGGAAGCAGTGGCCGACCGGCCATCAAAGCTGTCGACCGGCCACCAAGTCTGCTGATCAGCTACCAAAAATGGCCGATGACCATAAAACTTCTGGTCGATGGCCATCCCTCTTGGCCGACCATCCCTCAGAATGTTCATAAGGTGGATCATAAGCATTTTGGAAGTTGGAACAATTTTCATAATTCCAAAAGAGTGCAAACAGAGGCATCATGAGGCACAGTAGTGGATTTCCGAGCGAAGCTGACCGAGCATGCATTTCTTCCTTGCCCGCGAGGACATTTCATTACTTATGATCAGTTTGTGTAAACTGGTCATTTGATTTGTTTTGTAATAATTAATTAGTTTAGCGTAGCTAGTTAGTTGATTTATTCGGACCCTCCGTCGAGAGGGCGAACTGTTGTAATAAGTGTGCATGTGTGTGATGCATGTCTTCCAACCCTATTTCTTTCTTCCTTTTACTTATCAGCTTTCGATGGTTAGTTTAGGGCATGTTTCAATTAGCATACTTATGTTTGCATGCGTGCATCATTCATTTGTCTTGCATGCACCGGGCTCGGCGCATCATACAAACTGCATTGTATTTCAATACCAATTTGAATACATGTTATCAAGTGTTGCATTCATATGCCATCTTAGATAGCCGAGCCTATTTTAGTTGCATTTTGAATGTGTTGCATTAGGCATTCTTGACATAGTTAGGGTCATGCATTGATTTCTAACTAGCTTCTTTTTTTGGCTCGGAATACTAGGTAAGCTTTTATGCTTTAGCATCCTTGCATGCGTGTAAGTGTTGCCCTGATAGCATGCTTGCCATAAGGCTATGTGCTTATGTGTTTAAACTGTATGAATGCCTGTGGGTGGAGGTTTGATTGCCTGAATTGGAACAACTCGATGATTGTGAGTTTTAAGCCCACTAGAAGTGGCAAAATCATGTTTTTCTAAGCCCACTTGAGGGTGGCAAATCCGCGACTTAGCCTACTTGCGAGTAGCACTTTCAAACCACTTTCGAAAACAAAAATGAGTTGTTTTGTTCCAATCCGCGTGATTGAGTCTATACTTGTATGTTGTGCACATTACATAGTAATGTTAGTTAAATAACCAGAATAAGAACACATGTGTTTTCAAAAATAACATATCATGTTAGTAGAGGCCGATCTTTGATCGGGTGAGCGGGGGTGCTCATTTCAGGATCTTCCCCTCTTGTACCCAAGTTCCCGAGCCGAGGCAACTTTGGTGATGGCGGATACGTGACCTTAGGCACAAGTCAGGGTTTCCTAAATTTTCCAAAATAAAATATTTAGGTGTGTAGACGTGCCCGAACGTCATGGCTCCGCGCGCGAACGACGCAAAATCCGTTTTGTTCATTAGGCTGCTACAGTTCAGACTCAATGTCACGATTCTGAATCTAATCTCGCAAAGTGCAATGCAAGACCGATAAATCACCAAAGAGTCCAAATCCGGCAAATCGTTTTGGAAAACTGATTTTATAAAGAAGTGCCAAACATGGACTGCTTTGCTAGATACAGAGTCGCCACCTAAATATTTTGTTTTGGGAAATTTAGGAAACCTGACTCGTGCCTAAAGGCCACGTGTCCGTCATTACCAAAGTTGCCTTGGCTCGGGAACTTGGGTATGAGAGGGGAAGGTCATGCAATAAGCACCCCCGCTTGCCCGATCGAAGTTCGGCCTTTACTAACATAATATCTTGTTTTTGAAAACACATGCGTTCTTATTCCGGTTATTAGCCTAGAATTACTATGTGATGCGCACAACACACAAGTATAGACTAGATCGCCTAAGTTGGAACAAAACATCTCGTGTTTGTTTGTTTGAAAATGGTTTGAAGGTGCTACTCGCAAGTAGGCTAAGACGTGGATTTGCCACCCTCAAGTGGGCTTAAAATTCGCATTTCGATGAATTGTTCCAATTCAAGTAATCCAACCTTCACCCACAGGCATTCAGGTAGTTATATCATTTAAGCAAATCGCCTCATGGCCAACATGCTGTCATGGTAATCAATAACACACATGCAAGGTGCTAAAACATAAACACTTATAGTGTACTCCGAGCCAAAACAGAGAACTAGTTAGAAATCATGCATGATCCTAGTTCATGTTAAGATGGCTAATGCAACACATGCAAAATGCAACTAAGATAGGCTCGGCTATTCTAAGATGGCATATGAGATGCAACTTGATAACATGCTGTTAAACACGTATTCGAGTAAATGTATTAAAATACAATGTAGTTTGTATGATGCGCCGAACCCGGTGCATGCAAGACAGATGAATGATGCATGCATGCGAAGCATAAGGATGCTAATTGAAATATGCCCTAGAACTAACCATCAAAAGCGGGTAAGTAAAAGGGAGAAAGACATGGGGTTGGAAGACATTCACACACGCACACACACTTATTACAAAATTCGCCCTCTCGACGAAGGGTCCGAATGAATAATACAAACCAACTAATTAATTAACTACCCTAGCTAATTAATTATTACAAAACCTTAACTAATTAAGCAAATTAATTAAGTTACAACACCGAATGCTAAGCATTAAAATATGTGGACTAGGCCGCCTCAGCTCTGCCTTGAAGAAGTTGAAGATGCATGCTCGATTCCCGTCCCGAAAAGCTCTCCAAATGCTCTTTAGAGGCTCTATCTGCAGGGTGTCCTCTAGAACTAGCTACTGGATCTTACCAAAAACAGGCTGAGGAGTGCACTAGTGGCCTGCCGGCCATGAAGAGCTACTGCCGACCACCCTGCCGGCTAAGAATGCACACTGCCGGCCACAAATGAAGAGTTGCCGGCCAAAAACAAGAGGGTGCCGGCCACTGGTGTGCTGTGACACCAAGCTGCAGCAGAGCACAAAATAGACAAAAAGGGAGGGTCTCCCAAGGGTATGTACGCACTATGCCACTCCATATCACCTCAAAACATCAAGGGAGAGGCATAATCGGATCCAAGACCATTAATCACGCATCTCGATGCATGATGGCCAAAGATCTAACATGTGCAATTTTCAATAAATGCATGACAAATAGGACACCAAGACCATCTCCTTATCATGAGGAATCAAAGGGAATAGAGACTAAGGGAGATTGGCTCATTTAATCACTTCAAGTATGAAATGAACCAATCTTCCTCGCGTTCAATACGACATCCGATTGAACGCAATGCAAAACATGCAAACAACATGCTAATCTTGGTATAAAATGCACTATCCTAACATGCAAGCATTCATGCATAACATGTTAAGGGGCCAAGAATACCAATGCTAGTGAGGAGGATAACACTATAAGCATGCATCACAATGCTCAAACATCCAAACCAGCTTAAAATAGAGTTACACCATGCCCAAAACAGTGGCAAAACATGCTAAGATAGAAGCTCAAAGGACTATACAAACATGCATGCATATTAGCCCAAGCTTAAGGCACAAAACACAACTCTCCAAAGGCATTGAAAGAGTGAAACATGGAGTATGGTGGCATGTGTTCCAGTACTGAAATGGCATGCAAAATGACTTGGAATCATGTAAACAACCTATGTAATGCATGTTGAAAAGCACAAGCGTCAAAGCTAGTGAAGTGTACTACACTAAGGGCATGCAAGACAATGCTCAAATGGCCAAACCAACCCCAAACAGACCCCATGCAGGCCAAAACAGTAGCAAAAATGGACTGAGATGATGGCTTGAAGGGCAAGAAAATAAGGCTCATGCAATGGCTCACAAATAAGGCATAATGCTCATCTCTCAAGAGCACTTAAAGAGTGAAATGTACATTTGGTGTTACAGCAAGGAAAATGCTGGGGTTTTTGATCACACAAAGGGGTATCGAGGTCGATCCTTCTAAAATCAAGGCTATCTTAGAAATGCCACCACCGAGGACTGAAAAGGAGGTGCGAGGCTTTCTGAGTAAAGTGCAATTCATAAGACGGTTTATTGCAAAATTAACCTTGACTTGTGAACCACTGTTTGGTCTCTTGAAGAAAGGAAAGAAGTTCCAATGGGACGATCGATGCCAAGTTACTTTCGAGCAGATTAAACAATATTTACAGAACCCACCTATATAGTCACCGCCTAAGCCGGGGAAACCGTTGATTCTGTACCTATCAGTGACTGAAATGACAATGGGCTGCATGCTTGCACAGGAGTCTGAGGACAAAGTGGAGAAGGCTATCTACTACATGAGTAAGAAAATACTAGATTACGAGACCCGCTATATTCCGCTGGAGAAGGCTTGTCTGGCCTTAGTATGGGCTACTAGGAAACTGAGGCACTACCTGTTAGCTCACTCTGTAATACTGGTTACGAGATTAGATCCCATCAAATATCTCTTCGAGAAACCAGCACTTACGGGTAGGCTAGCCCGTTGGTTGCTTTTGTTTTTCGAATTTGATCTGAAGTACATGACGCGCAAGTCAGTGAAAGGGAGAGGGGTAGCGGAGTTCCTAGCCGATCACCCAGTGGAGGGGGATGAAGCAGTTGAATATCTGTTCCTAGACGAGGCCATTCTGCATGTCGAAGAAAAGACTTAGACGATGTACTTTGACGGAGTGTCAAACCAATACGAGTATGGGAAAGGGGTGTTGCTGATAGCGCTCGACAATTCCCGTATACCCTTAGCATTCAAACTTCGGTTCAAAGTGTCGAACAATGAGGCAGAATATGAGGCATGTATTGTTGGACTAGAAGCCGCACTGGAACTAGGGGCAAAATGGTTGGATGTCATCGGGGACTCGAACCTTGTTATATCTCAAGCTAAAGGAGATTGGAAAGTTAAAGAAGAAAAGATGAGAATCTATCACCAGACCTTGGACGTTCTGATTCATCAGTTTGAAAAACTGAACTTTGCTTATCTGTTAGGAGAGAACAACAGGTTCGCCGATTCATTAGCAACTCTATCTTTTATGATAGACATCCCTTTTGGAGTCCGGATGCGTCCGATCATCATTGAACAGAAATTCGTGCCGGCCTACGAGCTGATTGCTGCCATAGATGAGGTACAAGATCAAAACCCCTGGTATTACGACGTCTGGAACTTCTTGGAAAATGAAGCTTATTCGCCAGGGGCAAATGCCAAAGATAAGAGGGCAATTCGAAGAATGGCTGCTCAATTTATCGTCTGTGGGGGTAAACTGTATAAGCGGGGTCATCTTGGGATGCATAAGCTATGTGTTGATGCTGAAGAGTCTAAGCGCCTAATGGAGGCCATCTATGGAGGAGAGTGTGAAGCACACATGAGTGGGGTGATTGTAGACACCCCATTTTGATCGGCCCTAAGACTTGGACGCTTTCTTTTGATTACCCGATGATGACAATTAGAATGTGTTTCTCACAAAATTCTCAGTAAGAAAGATGGAATTTAAGTTTTAATCCCAACCTTCACCCATTTTTTGGCCAAACTATTTTAGACCTTATAACCCTCTTTTCAAAATATGTTTTTTTTTAAATGTTTCTACAATGTCCCGAGGCTCCCATTTCGATTAAAATATTACACTTTTCAGTAAACCGAGTAAGGACAAAGTGGAAATAAATGGAAGGGAGGTGAACTTTTTTGAAAAATATTTAAAAACATCTTCTTTATAGGTTTGGAGTTGAAGGAAATAGGAGGGGATGAAAGAAAACTGGTTTAGGAAAAGAATGAGTATCAAATCATTAAGAAGGAAATGAGCAGCCTTCACTAAATTAGGCATTTCTCTTTGTACACTTGGAATTTAAATGTGAGGCCACCACCATTGGAAAGTAGACTTCTGGGGCTTCAATTTAGACCCAAGAACCACCTTAGACCAAGTCCAAATAAGGAAGATATGCCCATTTGAAGTTGGGCTTCAAAGCAGATTTTGTTGACCCAGCCCGAGATAGCCTTTACTAAATTAGGCATATCTCTTTGTACACTTGGAATTTAAATTTGAGGCCACCACCATTGGAAAGTAGACTTCTGGGGCTTCAATTTGGACCCAAGAACCGCCTAAAACCAAGTCCATATGGGGAGATATGCCCATTTGAAGTTGGGCTTAAAAGCAAATTTTGTTGACTCGGCCCAAAAACAACAATAGCCCATTTTTTCTTGGTTTTGGTTCGGTTGGGACAACCCATTTACCTATTTTCTGAGCCATTCAAGTGCATCCACTCATCCTCCATTATACCCAATCATCCCCCATTGTCAAAAATAGGTTTTGTTTGCATTCATAAAGGAGTATCCCATGCAACCACCTTGAAAATTTGCCCTCCTATCACATTCTTGTCTCCCACCTTGTCTCCCACCTTCTTTTTTACCTTTACTCTCCCTCATTGCCTATATAGAATGATCATATTGAAAGAGAGAAGGAAGACCACGAAATTGAAGAGAAAAGAGTGAGAAAATGGTGAAAAAAGAAAGAAAAATTGAGTTTTTGAGCAAAAAATATTCCTATCTTCCATATACATCCCATACCTTCCATAGCTACTGAAATTCCTCATTTCCATACATCAAAACCACTCCAAAAATTCTGATATAGCCTGTGGGGAAGTGGTTTGGAAATACTCTTCGAATCTGGAAGACGCCAATGATCCTCAGCTAGTCACCTGCAAAGATACAAATACTCCGGTCGGGGGTGCCGGAATTAGCACCCCGACGGACAAGTTAGTTCTTCTACTCAAGAAAGCTTGTTCACTAAGTTTTTTAGAAGTGATTCTTACCCTCCCTTTTCTAGTCCATTGCCACTATATTTATACTCGTTTCTTCTGATCCTCGGGGCCAGGGCCTACTTTTTCAATCATTATTTTTTCCAATATTCGGCTCTAGGGATCCTTCCCCATTCGGCCTATTTATCCTATTCGGCCCCTTGTCCTTGCGGGATATCTGCCGGCTAGCGTCTAGCTTCTAAAATATACCTCCTTTATCCTTGCCAATTATTCGGCTACCACAATTGCCCTCCGAACTCCCTGTTGACGGCAGTCAATTGGCGTGTTTGGTTCAGAGTTTGAGAAGTTTAGCGTCAGGCGGCTTCGCGTGCCCCAATATATGTCAGGAGGCACGCGCCTTTTTGCTCATCATTACGTTTTCCCGCTCTATTCATGTGTATCTCAGCATTTATTGCGATTTGAAACTTTGGTCCTTTCGGATTCACATTTCGTCGATTTTCTGAGACTTTTGGATCGCCAGTGCATATCCCTCCGTGACTCGCGTCTTCTGCAACTTCTTCCCGTCTTCCCTTGTCTCATCTGTTCTTCGTAAGTTTTCCTTATCCCTTCTTTGTAATCCTATTTTCTGTTTGCTATTTTAGCTTCGGCGAATATTTAGTTCTCTGCTAAGATGGCCAAACATTTGAAAGACCTCCTTTCTGAGGATCGCATCTCCGGTTTCCGGCAACATTTTTCTATTCCTGACGACGTCCATTTATCCCTTGTAAAGGACAATGCTCTCGACATGGAGAGGGAAGATCAAAACACGATCGTATTCCCTCTTTTATCCATTGCGGAGGGCGGGGTTCGTTTCCCCCTACACCCACTCCTTAGGGCCGTTCTCCGCTATTGGGGTTTGATTCCTTCTCAACCCAATGTAAATTTCTTTCGAATCATCATGGGGGTTTCAGAGTTGAATCGACGCCTTAGGATTAACCTTGGGATTCCGGCCATTCGGCATTGTTACGCCTTAGCCAAATCCTCCGGTCGGCTGGGGCGATATTTTCTCAGGGCCAAAGATACTGACCATCACTTGGTGACTATGCTTGCCAGTTCTGGTAAACGGGTTGACGACGTGATGGTCAACGTCCGAGGTAATTGGGAGTTCGCTGAAGGGGAGGATCGCCTGGACCCTGTTCCCAGACATAAGGGCGACCTAGGTTGCCACTCAATGTCTTGTTTGTTGGTCTATCTCTTATTCGGCTCTTTTCTCTAAATCGCTTTTCATCTTCTGCAGGTAATAGGTTGAAGAAAATTCTGACTTCGGTTGACGACGCGGTTCTTGGGGAAATCAAGACTGCACTCACATATTTCGGCCGTCCAAACGTACAACAGCAAAGGAGAGCCGCCCATATTCTCCTTCGGTACGAACCCACTTACACTACTTTCTCGGCTGCAGATAACATTCCGATTCCAGTCGGCAATCAACAGCTCTCGGCCCTTATCTTCCCCAGCTTCAAAAACCCTAGGCAGATCAGTCTCGTAGCTTCTGATTCGGGGGAAGACGCCGAGCCGACCATTGAGGTGGTTGCCGATCCGGCTGGGGGGTCTACTGAGAGAGTAGTAGAGGGCGACGAGGCCGTACGCTCGGCATTTGAAGCCACCGAGCCATCCGCCTCAGGACGAACAGATTTCTCTTCCGGGGATATTTTTGCGAATTTGGGGGATCTACCCGGCGATTTCTTTGAGGGTATGGCGAAGGAAAGCCTAACGCAGATGGCACGTAAAAGAAATGCGGAGCGGATGGCCGCCCGAAAGAAGGCTGAATGCGCCGCATCAGATCCCAGCTTGATCAAGCCGTTCGTACCCGTTTCGGAGGGACAGTGGTTGTTGCGTCCGATACGGAAAAAGAGGGTGGAGAACAGGCCGATGGGAACGGCCGATTTCGGATCAAGGCCAAAAGCGCGGTGCCGAGGGGAAGCGAGTTCAGAAGCTGGCCCTGGTAGCAAACGGCCTCGACTTGAAGAACCGTACGTGGTCGCTCCGTTGTTATTCAGCCAAAGATCAGGGATATGCCGATTTTATCCGACGCTTCGGCCATCGAGGATCCGGCCGTGGCTCTGAGCTTGGCGGCTTCGATTTCTCTGCCGCTGACAACAAAGCCTTCGGTGCCGTGCCTGATATTATGGCTTTGCCCTAACTGCTCAATCGGCACTCCTGGTAGGTCACCTTCATTTCGCTCATGTTTGTTAAAGGCGTCTAATCATACCGAATTGTTTTGCAGACGGTCGGAAGGATCACCGACTTGGGTCGCCGCCTGCGTGATGCTCTCGGGAGAATTGACCATTTGCAAACAGAGGTGCAGGGTCAGAAAAGTAGGGCCGAGTTCGAAATTATGAGAGCTGAAATGGAGAGCGCGAGAGCCGAAGCGGAGAAAGAGAGGGTTCGCGTCGCCGAACAGCTTCGTGTTGATGCTGAGGGTAGAGCAAATGCGAGCGAGGAATCGCTCAAACTTTCCAAGGAAGCACTTGCTGAAGCGGAAGCTCAGTTAGAGGAGCTTAAGGCGGCCCGCGAGAAAGCTGAATCGGAGGCCTTTGAAGCAGGGAGGGGCGCGCTCTGACAGAATATGTTGAAGAAGTGTCCAAGTTTGAGAATCGCGGGTTCAAACATGGGTGGCTCAAAGCCCTTGCCGCCGCTGAGGTTACATTGGACTTGCCGATTCCTTATGAGCAGGTGGATGTTGAGCCACTTGAATCCGATACCGACGAATGATCTGGGGGCCGTTTACTGAGCAGGCGTCTTTTTGTTTTTGTTTTTCTTCTTTTGGATAGTGCTTTGTTGGTTCAGGGTAGTTTTCATGTATAAATTGGTTAACATCTGCGCGCAATTTATTGATGAAAATTTCCTTGTAATTTTTGCTCTACCACCACACACTTTGTATAAAAGAGTTCTGTGGTTTAATTTTAATGAAAGAGTTCTGTGTTTGTCAATGCATTTGGTAAAATGGGATTGCATGTACTGTGGGGAAACCCTGATTTGTGAATCTGCCCTTGCCCCAGGGGGTTCATAAAAAGAATTCTAGCTCTGAGTCAACTTGTGAGCCGGCTGGGGTAGTTGGTCCGAGTGATTTTATTTAGAACTCTTCTAAACAAGCCGTACATAGAATATCGTTTGTCCAAACTTTACTTGAATCTGAAGTCGCTAACCACTGAAGGTAGAGAGGGAAAGATTGGTCAATATCTGGGTTCCTGCAGATTCAATACATATCCCATCAAAATCACCATTTGCAATTTCACTGCCTACTGATCTTCGGCCCTTAGATTGACGAATCTGCCCTTGCCCCAGGGGGTTCATGATAAGAACTCTGGCTCTGAGGAATCAATTCGTGAGCCGGCTGGGGTAGTTTGGCCGAACAGATTGATGAATCTGCCCTTGCCCCAGGGGGTTCATGATAAGAACTCTGGTTCTGAGGAATCAATTCGTGAGCCGGTTGGGGTAGTTTGGCCGAACAGATTGATGAGTCTGCCCTTGCCCCAGGGGGTTCATGATAAGAACTCTGGTTCTGAGGAATCAATTCGTGAGTCGGCTGGGGTACTTGAGCCGAATAGATTGTCCTGCCGTCAACTTAGTCGGCGTCAGGCGATTGGGTTTCGCGATTAATGAACTTGCCTCGATCGTGTTGCCTCTGCGAGTGTTAAATGATCAAAGTATAGCTTTTAAGAGTCTGGTAGGTATCTGATTCAGACTCCTGAGAGAAAATCTATTGTACGAATGTCGAACAAACTCTTCTTTAATAGCGAAGGGGAAGCCAAGACATTGGCTGAGCTTGGCGGTGATATGAATCAAAGTGAACACCGTGGTGCGCCCTTGCGTGCTGGGAGTAAGAGTGCTATGGGTCGACAGAGGCGTCAATCTCCTCGACGTCGTAGTAGGTCGCCCAGACGGGATAGGCAGGCCCAGGGGAGATCGCCACACGCCCAAGTCGAAAGGAGATCAGACGCGAATCCGCGCCCATTAAGTTTTGCAGTATTTGTGAGGAATAAACCCATGACGGAAGCGGACTCGATCGTTCGAGATCCAGACGTGGCGGTCGAGTTTGCTCGACAAATATTTCCTCCGGAAGTGCAGCAGTCAATGGTCGGTCGTCAGGACTACGAAGTATTTCGCGAGGGCATTCATGGGGCGGTGAAAGGGCTCTATACGGCTTACGAAGTCGGCATGCGATTGCGCGCCGCCCGTCGGGAAATGGAGAAAAAGGAAGAGCGTATCCGCAGTTTGGAGGCTCGCGTGGAGGCGGCTGAACGTGAGTTAAGAGAGATCAAAGCGGCTCAAGTGCAACCAGCAGGGCAGGTGAATCCAATCGTGGAAGAGAGGGTTACCAGTCGGCTTATAAGCGCTGCCATTGCCGATCGCGAAACGGCGAGCATGTTCGCATTGGAGTCCGCCAAGGGGAGGTCTTATGAAAAAGGTTTTCACGAAGGGCGCTTGGTTGGAATCCAAAAGACAAAGGAGAAGCTTGCCGAAGAGGTTTGCCGATGTGAGAATCGTGGGTTCAGGCATGGTTGGATCAAGGCATCTCAAGTCGCCGAATCTCTTCGCTTGTCAGGCATCGATTCGGCGTCACCTCTCTACCAGAGTAAGGATTTTCCGTTTTCTGCTTTTGAGGTTGAGAAGAGTGAGGATGAGGGCGACGCCGTTTGACTTTAATTATTGTAAGGTTCGAACGCCGTTTGCAAGTATGTAATTTCTTGGTTTTTTGTTTTTTTTGTTTTTTTTGAATAAAAGACGCTTTATTGAAAATATCAAATTGTCTCCCACATTCGGCGTGTGCGTGTTTAATTTGATTGCATGAATGTTTGGATAGACGTAATGGCCGTTTACTTTTGGATAAAGCCATTGCGGCGTGTTGTTTGAAATTTGAAGAAGCCGTGAGCCAGAGATCGGAGGGGCACGGCATTTTGACTTAGCTCGAATGCCAGATGTCTCGCCGATCAAGCTAGGTAATTTTTGCCCTTGCGCAGCTATGCGCGCGCATTTTGGCCAACCGTTGGGTTAACTAGGTCATGGAGAATGTTGACCGACGCCTGTCTCGTGGGGTTTAGTATTGATAAAATCACTTCGGGATTTGGGCCTCGAGATCGCGGCCATTACTGAGAATAAAAGCGGCAGGCGCCTCATGCAATCAAACAGCATCTATTGCGTGGGATGGTCAAGCGTTCTCACCATCAGATGGTGATGATAGTTGCAGGAGCTCAAATTCGGCCGAACTTGGCGCTCAGACGGTTTGCGGCGGGGGATTCTCCGATGTGGGAGGTGGACCGCTGAAAGGAGAAACTGGAAACACGTCAGCCTCCAAGTCGTTGAAGCAGATCGCCCCGAAAGGAGACACAACGACCGCTGCCCCTAACCTCCCTTGTCTTGGATCTTGGCCTTGACATTGTCGATGGTGTCAGAGGCCCGGCGCATGCCGATTCGGGGCGGTTAGATCGATGCGTGATTTGTCTTAGAAGTTAGAGATAGATATTGTAATGTTCGAACGCGGATTGCGTCTATGTAACAACTTTTAAATCAAATAAAAAGTGTTATTTCATATAATTGAGTCTCACTCTGAAAATCTTTCAAAAGTGTTATTTCATATAGTTGAGTCTCACTCTGAAAATCTTTTGTTTAGCTATGCCAGATGAATGTTCCTGATTCCAACTTTTAATGGTTAAGCAAGTCATTTCGTATGGTTTAATAGTTTGCTATCGAAAGTTTGCTACCGGAACGTTTGTGTAGCTTAAATATTTTTGCTTAAATATTTTTCCTGTATTCAGGAATCGGCCCTTGCCTTAGGCGGGATGCGAATTAAACCGGAATGGGTCGTACTCGTGGGCCGGCTAAGGCACGCCTTGTCCGGCGAACCATACTAGTGATTCCGGCTTAATTAGTTGATTAAAACGGGCTCCGAATCCGGAGGCTTACTTGGCCAATCGTGGCATCCACGAAGGGCGCTCCGAATCCGGAGGCTTATTCGGCCCTAAGGTGTCATGCACCAAAAGGGGCTCCGAATCCGGAGACTTATTCGGCCCTAAGGTGTCATGCACCAAAGGGGGCTCCGAATCCGGAGACTTAACTGGCCAATCGTGACATCCACGAAGGGCTCCGAATCCGGACTTATTCGGCCCTAAGGTGTCATGCACCAAAGGGGGCTCCGAATCCGGAGACTTATTCGGCCCTAAGGTGTCATGCACCAAAGGGGGCTCCGAATCCGGAGACTTAACTTGGCCAATCGTGACATCCACGAAGGGCGCTCCGAATCCGGAGGCTTATTCGGCCCTAAGGTGTCATGCACCAAAGGGGGCTCCGAATCCGGAGACTTAACTGGCCAATCGTGACATCCCAAGGGCGCTCCGAATCCGGAGACTTATTCGGCCCTAAGGTGTCATGCACCAAAGGGGCTCCGAATCCGGAGACTTATTCGGCCCTAAGGTGTCATGCACCAAAGGGGGCTCCGAATCCGGAGACTTAACTTGGCCAATCGTGACATCCACGAAGGGCTCCGAATCCGGAGACTTATTCGGCCCTAAGGTGTCATGCACCAAAGGGGGCTCCGAATCCGGAGACTTATTCGGCCTAAGGTGTCATGCACCAAAGGGGGCTCCGAATCCGGAGACTTATTCGGCCCTAAGGTTCATGCACCAAAGGGGGCTCCGAATCCGGAGACTTATTCGGCCCTAAGGTGTCATGCACCAAAGGGGGCTCCGAATCCGGAGACTTAACTTGGCCAATCGTGACATCCACGAAGGGCGCTCCGAATCCGGAGACTTATTCGGCCCTAAGGTGTCATGCACCAAAGGGGGCTCCGAATC
This sequence comes from Camellia japonica, assembly GCA_030407325.1. Taxonomy (NCBI): domain Eukaryota; kingdom Viridiplantae; phylum Streptophyta; class Magnoliopsida; order Ericales; family Theaceae; genus Camellia; species Camellia japonica. Next base: position 24,448,474 of record JAPPVO010000019.1, on the reverse strand, counting down.
CGGAGACTTAACTGGCCAATCGTGACATCCACGAAGGGCGCTCCGAATCGGAGACTTATTCGGCCCTAAGGTGTCATGCACCAAAGGGGGCTCCGAATCCGGAGACTTAATTGGGCCAATCGTGACATCCACGAAGGGCGCTCCGAATCCGGAGACTTATTCGGCCCTAAGGTGTCATGCACCAAAGGGGGCTCCGAATCCGGAGACTTAGTTGGGCCTAAAAGGCTTGAAGGAGAGTGACAAAGAAAGTCGATTTTCATTAAAACGTGGTACCAGTACAAGCATCGGATCCCACAAGTCGGGTCCGTAAATGGATCTTCATAAGGTCTATGTTGGCGCGGATTGCGGTGAGCCACGGATCTCCTCAATGCCACGGTCTGTTGGGAAGCGCATAAGCTGATGGTAGGTGCTTGGGACATCCTTCATGATATGCAACCAGGGGCGTCCCATGATGGCATTATACGGCGACGGAAGCTTAACAACCAAGAATTCCACGTCAACCGTTTTTGAGCCCGCTCGAACAGGGAGCACGACCTTCCCCAACGGGTACTCTGGATTCGTGTTGAAGCTGAACAGTGGCTGAGACGACGGTGATAGGTCCGACTCGTTGAGGCCGAGTTCAACAAAAGTCCTTTAGTACAAGATTTCCGAAGTGCTTCCTGGATCTATGAGAATGCGTTCAACGCTGAACTGACGTACGCGTAATTTGACGACCAAAGGATCGACGTGGTTGGCCACCGTTCCGACGAGGTCGGAGTCATCGAACTTAATTGTCGGAGTTTCTCTGGGCCTGCCGGTTGACATGTTATGTTTTTGGGGAATTGGGTGTGATTGGATTGTATGCACGGTCGGAGATGCCGGCAGACCGTAGATTATGTGGATCACACCAAGTGGAGGTGAATCCTGTCTCAAGGCTAATGCTTTGGTTGGCTTCCCCTTGTTCACGTATTGCTGCAGTTGACCATCTTGCACTAGTTCCTCCAGATGATCCTTTAGCGCATAACAACTCTCGGTTTCGTGGCCGTGATCTTTGTGGTATTCGCATCGTCTGTCCCTCCTTCGTGTGTCGGGAGGCCCCACCATCTTCGACGGCCACTTGAAAAATGGAAGATGCTGGACTTTGGTCATTATTGCCCCGATCGGCTCTGTCAACTCCGTGTACTTCTTGTCGATTCGCCTTGAGCGTCTGTTGTCGACTTGTAGTTGTTCGTTCGTTCGGTGGGAGCACTGATCGCTCGATCGGCGGGAGTCCCGCCTTTTGTCTCGCTTGGTTCGTTGCCGGGGCTCAGGGCTCGGTGGCGGCACGGAGCTTATTGGTCGAGCGATTTCGGGGAGGGCCGTTTTGCTGGAGATTTGTCCGGCTTTTATTCTCAGGGCATCATCTTCGACTTTACAATATTCTTCAACTTTCTTCATCAGCGCCCAGACTGTTTTGGGGGGCCTTCTGGTCAGGGAACTGCGCAGAGCACTGTTAGGATGTAAACCCATTTTGAAGGCGGTGATGGCCATGGAGTCGTTGCAAGCGTCGTCAACAAGATTGAAGCACTCCCAATATCGCGCCGAATACGCTCTAAGCGTCTCTCCCGACTGGATCTGCATAGCCCAGAGGGAGTCGGCCTGTTTCGGTTGTACCTCGTTGGTGATAAACCTGGCCCTGAAGGATTTCTGCAGTTGTCGGAAGCTTTTAACCGAAGTTGGCTCCAACTTGTAATACCACCTGACGGCTAGTGTCCTAGGCTGCTAGGGAATATTCGGCACATGAGGGCTTCATTGTCTGCGTGTAGCGTCATAGCCTGTTTGTAATGACGGATATGATTAGTGGGGTCTGATTTTCCGTTGTAAAGAGTGAACGACGGAGCTTTGAATTTCTTGGGCAGGGATGCCCTTGCGATCCGTCGAACGAAAGGATCGTGCTGGTCTTCCTCGTTTGAGCTGATTCTCCTGCGCTTGTTCCTTGTTCGCAGATCCTTTTCGGAGGAGCTAGAGGTTTCGGATCGTCCCCTTGCGTCGAGCTCCGTGGATGATGAGTTGGAGTTGCTATTGGTATCCTTTGGTCGGGCCCGAGGTCTTTGTCCGTCTGCCCTCGGAGGTCGCTCTGGTTCCTCGCGCATGGCCTCTCTAGATTTTGCTACCTTCAAGGCCAAATCCTGACGGAGTCGTTCGTTCTCAGCGATCATGTTCTCGAGCCTTTGCTCGTTCTGCTTTGCTTGTTCTATAATAGCCTGCATTGTTTCTTGCGCTGAAGTTGTTGGCGAATCAAAGTTCAAGGCGCGTCGTGCCGCGATGGTTTCTTTTCCGAGCATATTGGCTGGGTGAGGTCGTCTACCTGTGTGGTCTCGTCGGTGGCTATCGGAGGATCTTCGGTCACGCCTTCCATGGATGTATTCGAGTATTCCCACAGACGGCGCCAATTGTGGGGAAGTGGTTTGGAAATACTCTTCGAATCCTGGAAGACGCCAATGATCCTCAGCTAGTCACCTGCAAAGATACAAATACTCCGGTCGGGGGTGCCGGAATTAGCACCCCGACGGACAAGTTAGTTCTTCTACTCAAGAAAGCTTGTTCACTAAGTTTTTTAGAAGTGATTCTTACCCTCTCTTTTCTAGTCCATTGCCACTATATTTATACTCGTTTCTTCTGATCCTCGGGGCCAGGGCCTACTTTTTCAATCATTATTTTTTCCAATATTCGCTCTAGGGATCCTTCCCCATTCGGCCTATTTATCCTATTCGGCCTCTTGTCCTTGCGGGATATCTGCCGGCTAGCGTCTAGCTTCTAAAATATACCTCCTTTATCCTTGCCAATTATTCGGCTACCACATAGCCAAAGATCAATTGCCTTGATCATAAGGAAGAGTGTTTAGTGATTGAAAGTGAGAAAACTAGAGAGATAGCCACTTTCCATACCACAAACTCCATAAACTCCATACTTTCGAATTGAGGATTTGAGAACACACTTCCTACACTTGAGGGTGATCAAGAGGAAGTTTGGAAATCAAGAAATTCAATCTTTCTTTGGAATGTGAATTTTTAGTCTTTCATTTTCTTATATTTTATATCTCATATTTATTTTCTTACTTCTTATTTCATAGTGTTTTGTTATAACCCAAGTGGTTTGTTTATCTCATATTTATTTTCTTACTTTATATTTCATAGTGTGTTGTTATAATCCTAGTGGTTTGTTTAGCTCATAATTATTTATTTATTTATTTTTATTCGCATGCTTTAATTTCATATTAGTTTCGTTGTAATCTTGCATGTTCTACCTCATATTTATTTATTTTTTCTTGTATTAGTCTCATATTAGTTTTGTTGTAATCTTGCATATTCTATCTTATATTTTTTTATTGCTTTAGGTTTATGTTGTGAGTTTGCACTTTTTATTTTATTTTATATTTGTTTTCTTGTTTCTTTAATCTAACCGATAGTGGTTAGTTGAGCCACCTACATATTTTTTGTTTGTTTATTTTCCTGATTTCGCAACAAGACAGGTTTTGCTTAGCCTAGTTAGCCGGCCGGCCTATTTGGCCAGTCGGTTAGCTTCTTCTGAACAAGATGGCGTAATCTCCCAATATTGACCAATGTCCGCCGGCAGTTCCAAAGAACATGAAGCTTTTATTTTATTTATTTTTTATTTTGAGTGTATTGTGAGGTTTTTATTTTGTTGTAATATTCTCCTCATCCCTCTCTAATTTGGTCTGTAATTATTCTTTAAAATGTTGTAATAATTCCCCGCCCTACTTCTTTCTATCCCGTTCTTTTACTTGCTCTCTTTATTTGTACGTAAACATCATATTTATTTTTCATCATAGTTATGCTTTGCATCCATGTTTCATGCATCTTGATTCGGCTAAGTTTGCATTTGTGGATTTAATCAATTCCTATGTGATTATGTGCGCTACTTTATGTTCTTGAGATGATTCACATATCATATTTTAGAAGCCGAATCTTTAGTTGTATCTCACGAGTGAATTACATTAGGATTTTGTATATAAGATCATGCATATTTTACTAACTTTGTTTTGTAGCTGTTCGAGGGACGTCGGTCAATTTGTGAGTTTTTTATGCTTTAGCATCCCATTTGTGTGTGTTTTTCTTACTATGTGTTAGCATTCTACCATGAGGCTACTTGCTTACTTTGATATAACTGTATGAATGCCTGTGGATGAAGGCTTGTTGTTTGAATTGGAATAATTCAATAAATGTACGTTTTAAGCCCACTTTGCAGTGGCAAATTCACAAACTTTAAGCCCACTTTGTCAAGTGGCAAATTCAAACCCTTTTCGAAAAACAAACATGAAGTTGAATTGTTCCAATTTGAGCAAAGTAGTCTATACTTGTATGCTTCACATAGTAAATTTTAGGATTTACTAAACTAATCAGAACATAAACATATAAAGAAAATAAAATTCATATCATGGTTTAGTAGAGGCCGATCTTTTGATCGGGTGAGCAGGGGTGCTCATTATTGACCTTCCCCTCTCATACCTAAGATTCCGAGCCAAGCATCCTTGGTTACGATGAACAGTGGCCTTGGCACTGAGTCATGGGTTTCCTAATTTCCCAAAATATTAGGTGGCGACTCTGAGATCTGATGACGCAGTCCATTTTTGACAAAATTGCAATAAAATGGATTTTTAATAAAAGTTGCCAAATCTGGACTCTCATCTATGTTTCACATTGCACTCGCGAGGCTAGATCAAAGAGATCTCAGGAGTCCGAACTGTTTAACGTGCGCGGGTACCCCCCGGGCATGTTACAGTGATGCTAACCCGGAAGATCTTTAGGCAGGGTTATTATTGGTTAACCATGGAGGAGGATTGTATTGGCTTTGTGCGGCGATGCCACAAATGTCAGATCCATGCAAACCGCATGAACATTCCGCCGTCGAAACTGTACAACATGACTTTGCCATGGCCGTTTTCAGTATGCGGGATTAATGTAATTGGGGCTGTCACTCCGAAGGGGTCCAACGGGCATGAGTACATTCTGGTAGCGATAGACTACTTCACGAAGTGGGTTGAGGCCCAATCTTACACGGTGTTGAAGGCATTGCATGTCGCTAAGTTCATCAGGAACAACATTATCTGTCGCTATAGGGTCCCGAATGAGATTATTTTGGATAATGGTTCCCACTTCAAGAAGGAGATGATCGACTTGTTGGAGAAGTACAATGTGGCTTTTCATAAGTCATCTACATATCGGCCGCAAACCAACGGAGCAGTTGAGGCCACCAACAAGAACATCAAGCACATTTTGCAAAAGAAGGTGGAAATCTACAAGGACTGGCCAGATAAGCTGCCATTTGCTCTTTGGGCCTACCGGACTTTAATTCGAACTTCTACTGGGGCAACTCCGTACTCCTTGGTTTATGGGATGGAGGCTGTTCTGCCTATCAAAGTTGAGGTTCCGTCATTACGGGTATTGGCTTAGTACCAGATAGCCTAGGTAGATTGGCAGCAAAGCAGGTTCGAAGAACTCATGCTCTTTGATGAAAGAAGGCTGAAGCCACTGTATCACGTCCAGGGTTATCAATGAAGAATTGCCAGGGCTTTCAATAAGAAGGTTAAGTCCAGGAATTTGAAAGAGGGGGATCTAGTGCTCAAAGACAACCGAGCTCCCATCCACGACCCTAGGGGCAAGTTTAGACCCAATTGGACTGGCCCTTACATCATCAAGTTTATCTGGTCAGGTGGAGCTGTCATTCTGATGGATTTAGATGGCCTTGAGTTCTCCTAGCCGATCAACATAGACAACTTGAAGAAATACTATCCTTGAGTGGCTCGCTAGGCCGAAAACCCGAAAGGGCGACCTAGGCAAAAGTTAGAGCATGGAAAATTTGAAATAATAAAAACTGAGCTCGCAAGGTTGAAATCCCAGAAAGGGTGACCTTGGCAAAAGTTAGAGCGCAAAAGGAGAGTGTTAACACACGAGTGAACCTGAACCGAACTACGTAAGGCTTGATTCCCATCTTCGGGATACGTAGGCAACTTCATTCCGAAGTCCAGCCATAAACACTTCTAAATCAACTTTGTCCATGTGATCATGTTAGTAATCTTTGTCTTTTCTGCATTCAAGAGCTCGGTTGTGATCTCCAGTGCAGTGCTATTTAGACTAAGGGAAACTTTCCAATTACTGGATCCGGGGTTGTACATCTCAGTGATAGATCTCGGGCGTGTCCAGTTGTGATCCATATCGAAAATGGTTTTGAAAAGTTTTAATAAAAGTAGATTTTGCTCAAATTAATCTTTTTACGACTTAGACCATTTTTGGACCAAATGGAAAATTTTCAGTACCCACAACCTTCAATTACATTGATTTCAGTACAGAGTTCTCCTACTCTTGAATACAAATTGAAGTTGCTTTTTATTACATTCATAAAGAAAACTTGAAAGTATTGATAAAGCAATAAATAAGGGGCATGGATAAGTCAGGTGTTCTTGCGCCCCTCCCAGAGCTTGTGGAAGCCTCTGATGCCAAAGTAGGCCCAACCTGCGCCTCTTCATCAAGCCAAGCTATGCACTCATCAGAGAGAATGCAACTAAAAGTGGGAGCGGGGGCCAGAAGCTCTCTCATCCTCCACGCTGTGGCATACCGAGCTAGTTGTGTGCCTCGGACTGGAAATGCGGCAGGGTATTCTATCCCTTCTTCTGGGCAGGTCTGATCATGACCAAATTGGCGCTGGAATCAGAACGGGAAGTAAAAAACGCAATGTGTCAGGCCGATCAACTGAATCCCAGGCTGGGGACATGATGTAGCTCATCGCCGGCAGATTGAGCCAGGGCAGCGCCAAGCAATGCTGACAGCAGATAGACTGCACATCCATTCGCACCACCATCCCTCATTCAGGGGCATCGACTAGACGTCGCTGAAAGAAATAGCCGTGAGCTTTATATGTGGAGCATGAGTCCACAACCTTCAACTTATCCATCAACCATATCTGGGGAGGGATGAAAAATGAGAGATTAAAGAATAGAGAGGTGTACGTGGAGAGAAAAGTGAGAAAAGGGTTTTGAGAGAAAAAATCGAGCCTGAGGGCCGAGTGATGTGAGAAATATATGTGAGATAGGGTGGGAAACATTACTTGTAGCAGTAGTGGACTCCCCGCGAATCTAGTTGTCTCCCGGCAATAGAAGGCATCCAAACCCATCAGTGTCTCAGTTAGTGTCATGGCAATGCAATTCTTGCTCTCTTTTAAACCTTGGGCGACCTCAATCAAACGGATGCTAGACCCACCGGAGCTTAGGGCAAGCAAGAAACGAGACAACATGTACAAGCAGAGGGCGTGTCGCCGAAAACCCTGCCAGTGATGATCGCTGCGGTCGCCAATGCCGGAAAATCGATGATCAAGCGCGGGATGTCTAGTTCTCCATCGCGAATCAAAGACCGAGCGTCATGCAAAGTGAGCCCGCACATTCGTCCTAAGGCTTGGATGTGGCCGAAACGGAATTGGGGCAAGATCTCTTCCTCATGCTCGGACTCCATCAAAGCTTGGAAGTCTTCGAAAGTGGGACACATCTCTTGTCCGCCAAAGCTAAAAACATGAGTTACCAAATTCCAACACCTAGCTGCGGCATAGAGGAATGGAAAACGCAGCGGGGTGCGGCTCAGCGTGAATAGTGCATTTATTTCGAAGCCCTAGAAATTCAGCTTTTCCGAGCCATCCAAGTTCGTAATCCAATTTGTGAGATTTTGGACAAGAAATGCCTCCATTTGGTGCAAAAATTGAGTTGAAATGGAGAAACTACGAAGCTGGGGCTTTTGTAGAGGATAAGGTGTTGAGTGGAAGACAAGTGTCAACAATCTGGGCACTTTCTGTATTGATGGCCGACCGACCATCTTTTTAGCCGATCGTCTAGTTCTTGTGGCCGATGGCTCTTTATGGTGGCCGATGACCTCCCAACTTGGCCGATGGCCCCTTCTTTTGTTCTCTGAGCTGTCCATGTCTTGGAAGTGTTGAGAACTTATGTCTTGTTCCACTTCGAATGCCTTTCGGTGACGATTTTGCGAAGTCGCGCCTGTGTTACTCCAATTTGTTTATCGAGTTGTTGTATTTTTGTTTATTTAAGTTCTTGTCTTGCTTATCGAGTTGTACTCATATTTGGTTAGCATGTCAAGTCCTGGTTTTGCTTATCGAGTTGTTTTGTTCTTTCAGTTGTTAGTTGGTTCACTACCTGATTAAGACATTGCAATTTGAGTGTGCAGTTTTAAAACAAAATTCAATCTTATTTACATGCTGTGTGATGCGATGCGATGCGATGCTTAGAATGTAAAATGTAACACTTTTTCAATCAAAAAGCTGTTTTTCATTCCATCATGGTTTTTTTTTGTAAAAGTATAGAGTTTTAAAGAACATAAAACTGCCTGAGGCAGTACAATGTGCAAAAACTACTAGCAAAAAAAAGAAATAAAGCAAAAACAAAACATCTGAATCGGCGCCAGTCGCCTCAAAAGCGGGAAGCCTTCCTCGTCCTCTTCCTCGACGAAGGCCTAGGACTACCGCCGTCAGCTCTGCTACCTGAGTCTGAACCCGAACCATCCCCAGCCTCATCTCCATCCTGAGACGACTATGACTCTGGACTCGCTACCTCCTCGTAGACTCATCATCATCTGGGGTAGGCACCCGCGAACTACTCCGGTGTGAGCACGCCAGCTCTGCTCCGGCTGTGCGCTGGAGTCCCTTGTCCTGCTCCCTCTGCTGGCCGGGGAGGCACTGAAGGTCCTACTGAGGCGCCCACTGTGGCTGGTATCTGAAATGGGGCCTGAAAAGAACAATTTGGCAAATGCATCAGTTTTGCTATGCGAAGCTGAGTATGGTATCAAATGCAGTATATGATTACAGTGTATGAATGCTGTGAGTAGTATATGAACGCCGTGAGCGGTGAATGATTGCAGTGTATGAGGGCCGTGGCCTGTATATGAGATGCAGTGTATCGGTGCCGTGAGTGGTATATGAGTGTGGTGTATCAAATGCAGTATTGATAATGTGATGCATCAGATCAGTGTGGAACAAATTATAGAGGGTTTTGGGATGGAGTTTGAAAGAACTCACCGGAATACCGTAAATACTAAGCAGGTCCATGCTCCTCTGTAGCATCCCCATCACCGAAGCCGACAACTCTAGAGTCTGTCCAGTGTACTCGATGGAAGCCTGCAAAAGTGTTGAGGTAATCAGTAATCTGCGGGATATCAACTGAAATGAAATGAATGTACAGAATGTAAAGTATAGCATATACTGGGGTTGAGCCTCGAACTCCGACGAGCTCATGATCAGCTAGGGGAGGAGCGATGGGAATCTGATAAGTCTCTCCAGCCTGCCCTCGGCATGTTATGGTAGTGGGTAGGTCTGGCCACTCTGCTCTTTGTCCCCTCCGGGAACCCCTCCTACCATGGGCCTGGGTCGCCCTGGATCCTCTTACTCCTCCTGCTGTGGTCGCAGGTCTCTCTCTCTCACCTCAGCGAACACTGGCCAGAGGCTACATGAGATATGTCTGGATGAAGACAGTGTAGTCGCCGTTATCTCTGAAAAAGTCGGCATCCCAACTGATCGTGAAATCGGCCATCTCCTGCAGGGTGTATCTCTCTGTCGGCCTCATGTGTGAATGAGGCGATATCAGAACCACCAGCTCTGGTAAACCAAGGCTCTGTCGCAGGAAGCGCTCACCCAAGTACCACGCTCGACAGACCAGACCCTCAAGCAAAACCTGGAATCGGGAAGTCTCCCGAACGCCCATATACCGGTCTCTAACTGCGTCAGGCAGCACTGCCCAGGGCTGCCAGGTGATCTGCAAATGATGGATATACAGGTTGTTATCTGCTATTGAAAGTGCAATATAAAGCAAAGCTCAGATAAACTGTAAGGTTTGAAATACCTCCGCTGCGGCTACAGTGTCAAAATATCGACGGAAGAATGAGAAAGACTCTCGCGGCCTCCGCTCGCATCTCACATCGTACCTATGTGAATATGGAACCATGGGGGGCATCTCTACCTCCGGCTCTGGGGCAAGCCTCGGGAAGTAGGCATATACCCACAACTGCAGAATGTGAAAGGGTAATGATAAGTATGTTTATCAGTAAAGCAGTATACAGATAAAACAGAAATCAGAGAATGATGTGCAGTGTGTGTAGTGTACAACTAGCGTAAAACAGATTGCATGTTATACAATGTGTATGGTGTACAGATAATGTAAAGCAGGACTGTAAAGCAAAAGGGAAAGATGTACCTCCCAGGCTCTCCAATAGCCTCCTAACAGGTGCCCGCTCCGACGAGATGAGGAACTTATGTATCCATACAGTGTAGCCAAGCCTGCGCCACTCCAGTCATAGCGCCGGATGCGAGACATATCTACCAGTGCACTCAAGAGGTAGAGGCCAACGGTGTTCGCCCGGTCGGCGAATAGAGTAGTGCCAAGCAAGAACATGAAGAACCCTTGGGCATAGTGCTCGACCTCCTCGTGGGTCGTCGGCGTCCGTCCCTTGAACTGGTCGGTGAACCATGAATATCTCACGAACCCTGGTCGGGAGAAGAGGTGGGCGAATGCCGAGCAAAAAGATCTGGGCAACATCCCACTCGCCCATATCAGTGTCGAAAGGGATCGGATCACCCCCTACTCCAATGCCAGTGAGCATGGAGAAGTCGAAGGAAGTCATCGTCATCTCCCCTGCTGTAGAAAGGTGGAAGGAATTGGTGGTGTCCCACCACCTCTCCACTAAGGCGCCTAGAAAAGGCCGACTCGCAGTGAGGCGCGAGAGTCCCATGCAGAATATGCCAAAACTAGCCCCATCAACGATGTGGCGAACATCATTGGGTAGCTCCATGTACTAATCTTGAGCAATGGTGTTCTCATAACCCCGGAAGGCATGGGAATCTCCCTGTGTTCAAGATAAACAGATGCGAAGCAGTGTCAGGAATACAGTGTATGCATGTGTTCAGAATTGGTAAAAATGCAGTGTGTATATGTGTTCGAGTTGACAGAAGTATCATGTATGAATGTGCTCAGAATGAACTAGGCATGCGATATACAAGTTTGTTTGGGTTAATCAGATGAAGAGTAATATTGGCTATCCAAGACATATGATCTACATTGCAGAAAGTAAAGAGGAAGGATATACCTCAGCGGCGCCATATGACAAGTGTGACTCCGGCTCGCGTAGCAGGAGGTCCTCCGGAGCACCTCGCGCAAAGCTCCTGAACTGGCGAATGTGTACGTCAGGGTGATAAGACGCTGGGTCGAAAGACCAAATGCTGAGCGGCAAGGGCTCAAACTCAAGATCCATCTCTATCCTTGCAGGAGCCCCACCATGTAGAACATCATCCGTTATCTCGAGAAGAATGAGAAAATGGTCGAAGGTGTGGAAAATGGGCAAGAATGCCAAAAGTCAACCGGAAGTGAACTCGAGGGGTGAAAAATGGAAGAAAATGTCAAGGCTCGGAAGAGGGCACGAAAACCAAGGTAACTCGGGGGAAACAAACCCCAATGGTGGAAATCAAGAAAGAGGCACCGAAGGCACTTTTCAATAAGTTCAAAGTGTGTAAAACAACGAGGGTTTCGCGAATCAAACGTTTTTGGGACGTTGGAAAATGCGTTTGAAGCGCGGACCTAAGGGGGAAAGTGATCTAGAGCAAGAGGAGAAAGGTTTTCAGCCTTGGAGAAGTGAAAGAATAGGGTTTGGAACCCTATACTTAAAGACCCGAGGCAAATGGACAAAACTGCCCCGAATCTGCCATTTTTGGCCGATCGGCCAAATTGTTGGCCGGCCAGCCAACCAAATTGTTGGCCGATAGAGTTTTCTAGTGGCCGATGGGTGGCCGATGGCTCCCTCTTGTGGCCGATGGACCTCCAATGCCCTTGTGTGGGGTTGTTCTGTTGATTTGTACCCTCATCTCTCAAGAAAGTGCAAGAAAATACACTTTTGAAACTCAAGCAGTCTCTGTGGTGACCTTGAACCGTGTTTTCCGTGTGCGGCACTTGATATACACAAAATGTATCCTTTTTCGTATCCTTTTGCATATTGCTAGATTCGAAAATTATCTTTGAATGTGTGGCTTTATAGTGTTCTTATCACATTCATGAGGTTTGCATTTGTTGTATGCCTCTTTCACTTTTGCATTGGACATGCATTATCGCGTTTGCATAACATATGCGCGTTGTGTCAAATAGGCATGCGTGTTTATATTGCATAGAGTATGTACATTGCATGAAACACGTTTTAACCTTGCTTGTGTAGAGTATGCACACTCTAGTTGCATTGTTATGCATGTCCCAGTTACATCGTTTTGCACATCTCAGTTGCATTGTTATGCACACTTCACTTGCATTGTAACGCACATTTCAGTTGCATTGTTATGCACGTTCCAGTTGTATTCTTATGCACTTTTCACTTGCATTGTATATGCATGTGTTTATCTCGTATTGGAATTGTATCTTGATGTAACGTTGAACATGTGTTTCTACTATATTGTACCTGTTGAGTTTCTTTCTTATGCAGGTACGATATTGTATGTACGATTCATTTGAAGCTGGTGCGACCAGACGATATTGTATGTACGGTTCATTCAGAGGAATGCCAGGTAAGACCTTTCCTGTCCTTTGAGTTCGTTTTGTGTTGGTTAGAAACACCCGGGTGCGCTCGGTGTTTATGCTATACCCTTGTTAGAAACATTGGGACGCACTCCGATGTTTACACAACTCCTCAGTGCTTGCACTGCTACCTTTCCCTCTCTCGCGTGTGATATGCTGAGAGATGTTCCTTTTTCCTCTCCTACGTGTGATACGCTGAGAGATGTTGTTTTTCCCTCTCTCGCGTGTGATACGCTGAGAGGTGTACCTTTCCCTCTCTCGCGTGTGATACGCTGAGAGGTGTACCTTTTTCCTCTCCTGCGTGTGATACGCTGAGAGATGCTGCTTTTCCTCTCTTGCATGTGATACGCTGAGAAATGTTGCCTTTCCCTCTCTTGTGTGTGATATGCTGAGAGGTGTACCTTTCCCTCTCTTGCGTATGATACGCTGAGAGATGTTCCTTTTTCCTCTCCTGCGTGTGATACTCTAAGAGATGTTGCTTTCTCCTCTCCTGCGTGTGATACGCTGAGAGATGTTGTGTTTGAGACTCCGGGTATCCTCGGTAGTCGCTTTTAGTCTTCTCTACGTGGGACGCAGTGAGAATTGTATAATTTTCTTACATCCTTTCTGTTGGAATGTGTGAGACTGTTGTTTCTTATTCGCTTGCTTAAAATGTTGTATTTACTTTGCATAAATGCTTCATTACAGTCCTCTTTGCATGATTATAAGTTATGTTCTGCATTGTGCATATCATTTGTATTTTGCCCCAACCTGCGGACGCATCCATATTCTTATCTTATATGTTTGTCTAAGTCTTCGGCCTTGTCAAAAATGGGTCGTCTCTACGCTTTGACATTCACTACCGTCATTTCTTGACTTCTGAGTTCTGTCAAAGAGAGGCAACTGTAACACCCCATTTTTGACCGTCCTCAGGACTTGGACGTCATCGTTTGAACATTCGATGATCCTCCATGCTCGTGTTCATTTTGAGTTTCTGAAGGTCTCGGCTGTGCGCCTTGCCTTTGAGCCTCTCAACTTGCCTGTTTTGTGCTTGGTTGTGGACCAAGAGCTTGTGGTTTTGTTTCTAAGGGAATGAGGTGGCCTTTTGGCCAGCCCTCCAACCCATCGGCCAGGCCCCTTGCCCATCTTCATTTCTTTTTTCCATCGGCTATCAATGGTGGCCGGTCGGCACCTTTATTGGATGGTCGCCATGTTTGTTGGCCGAGGCCTTTTTATTTGCTTTTGCAGATATTTTGTTGCCAGCTGTGCCAGCTGGTGACCACAGAATTCATCCTCCATACACGTGTATGGAGGGATTGTAACAAGTCTCAAGCTTGTTCAACAAGCTTGAGACTTGGATTTCTATAAGAGGGGAGGTCCCTCTCCCTTTCCAGAGGTTCTAAAAATTTGCATTAGATCAAATATATCTCTTTCTCTCAAGAATCTCTCTCTCTCTCTCCCTCTCTCTCTATTGCTTAAAAGTGAGTGTTCTTCACACATTTTGCCTACAACCCTTAGCCAAACCTCTTGACCTTGGAGCTGAGATTCCATAGGACTTGTTTTAGCATCCTAAGGTTGGTTTTGGCTCAGAAAAGCTGCTGGTTTTGCTGTTCTTCAAGGGTGAGTCCCATATCTTTTTTTTAAGCTTTGTTTTGCTTAAGTACTTGGCCATTCTTGCATGCTTCTCATGGCTTAGCTTTCAACTGTAAAAGCTTCATTTTAAAGCATTAAGAATGGTTGTTCAAGGCTTTGTTTGAGTTAGGGGTGGTCTACCCCCTTTGGTGGCTTGTTATGCTTTGTTTTGTGCCACCTCTTTAGGCCTTTGAGATCACCTTCTCTTGGCCTTTTAACCACTGAATTCCAGAGGAATTTCAGTGGTGGAAAGTGTGTTTTAAAGCTCCAAATAGGTGGGGGTGGTCCCCCTTTTGTATCTTATTTGCTAGTGTTGATGGCTCATCAAAGTAGCATGTTTTTCTACCTCCTTGAGGCTCTATCTTAGCATGTTTTTGTGACTTTTCTAACATGTTATAACTCTGTTTTGGGTTGGTTTGGTTACTTCTCGCATGCTCCTTGCACTTGTAGTGCAATTCCACTCACTAGCCTAACATGCATCATGCTTTGGACCATCATTCTAGCATGCTTTTGGCTCCACTCCAGCAAGCTTTTACTCATGTTTTGCCACGCTTAAGCTTTGTTTTATGTGGTCTTGATCATATGGACCTTACTTTGCATAACCATAGTTCAATCTTGCTCATTAGCTTTGTGTTTTGAGTCCACTAGCATGCATTGCTTGGGCTATTTGCATGATTTAGCATCATTTGATATGTGATTTCAGAGCATGTTTAACTGTCATGCCCTCACATCTTTCACTCTTTCAATGCTTTTGGAAGGTTGTGCTTTATGCCTTAAATATGAGCCAATATGCATGCCATCTTGTCTAAGCATTTGGGCTACCATATCAGTGTAACTTTGGTGTTATTTTGCCATGATACAACTCTGTTTTTGGCTGGTTTGGCCACTTGTGGTTTGCATCTAGTACTTGTAGAGCAAATCTTACTTACTAGCCTTGCATGCTTGTTGTTTTAGCTCATTATCCTAACATGTGTTGGCTCTACTACAACATGTTTTTGGCCTTGATTTGACATGCTCTAGGACTGTTTTGGGTTATCTTGGCCATATGGTTCATGTATTGCATAGCTGTAGTGCAATGGGCTTGACTAGCCTTGTGTTTTGATGCCTCTAGCATGCTTTGTTTGAGATGTTTGCTTGCCATGACATCATTTAACATGTTATTTCAGAGTATATTGCATTGTCATGTTCTCACTTCTTTCACTCTTTGAGTGCTTTTAAGAATTGTGCCTTTGTGTCTCGTTTATGGGCCAATGAGTATGCATGCTTGTCTAGGCTTTTGAGTTCCCATCTCAGCATGTTTTGGTCTTTGTTTTGACCTATTTGAGCTCTATCTATGGGTGGTTCAGTCATTTGTGCCATGAATTGCATGCCTCTTGTGTAGTTCCTTTTAGTAGCCTTGTGCCTTAGGGCCTCTTACATGCTATACTTGTGTGATTATGTGATTTGGCATCATTTAACACTTGATTTCAGAGTATATAGCATTGACATATCCTCATGCATGTCACTCTTTGATTGTGTTTGAGAGCTGACCCTTATGCCTTGTATGTGAGCTATTGCATGAGCATCACCATCTTGCCTTCCATGCCATCATTTCAGAGCATTTTGGCCTTTGTCTTGGCATGCATAAGGTCTATTTAGGGCTGGTTTGGTCCATGGAGTATTGCATTACGTAGCCCTTGTGTTGTATCCTTCACTAGCTTTCATGCTTTAGGACTCTAACTTGACATGCGTTCATGTTGTTTGCATTTGTTGTTTGGAATGTTGTTGCATTGCATTGTGTTTGGGTTGAACGTTAATCCAAACACGAGAAACGAGGGACGTTTCATACTTGAAGTGATGAAACGTGCCTCATTTCTCGGTTCGCCGACCCTTTGGATCATGCATAATAGAGGTTAAGGCCCTTATGTGTTATTTGTGCATTCATCGACATTGAATTGTGCAAACTTGGCTTCTTGGCCATCGTGCATTGCGATGCTTGGTTGGTGGCCCGAGAGTCGAGTACCGCACTTCCTTGAGCTTGAGAAATGATAGGGAGGGTGATTGTGCGCACATACCTTGCAAATACACTACCATGCCTTTGCTTGTGCTCTGTTGTAGCAAAAGGAGAAATTGCAGGAAGCAGTGGTCGACCGGCCATCAAAGCTGCCGACCGGCCACCAAGTCTGTCGATCGGCTACCAAAAATGGCCGATGACCATAAACTCTGGCCGATGGCCATCCCTCTTGGCCAACCATCCCTCAGAATGTTCATAAGGTGGATCAGAAGCATTTTGGAAGTTGGAACAATTTTCAAAAATCCAAAAGAGTGCAAACAGAGGCATCATGAGGCACGGTAGTGAATTTCCGAGCAAAGCCGACCGAGCATGCATTTCTTCCTTGCCCGCGAGGCCATTTCATGACTTATGATTAGTTTGTATAAACTTGTCATTTGATTTGTTTTGTAATAATTAAGTAGCTTAGCGTAGCTAGTTAGTTGATTTATTCGGACCCTCCGTCGAGAGGGCGAATGGTTGTAATAAGTGTGCGTGTGTGTGATGCATGTCTTCCTACCCCATTTCTTTCTCCATTTTACTTATCAGCTTTCGATGGTTAGTTTAGGGCATGTTTCAATTAGCATACTTATGTTTGTATGCGTGCATCATTCATTCGTCTTGCATGCACCGGGCTCGGCGTATCATACAAACTGCATTGTATTTCAATACCAATTTGAATACATGTTATCAAGTGTTGCATTCATATGCCATCTTAGATAGCCGAGCCTATTTTAGTTTCATTTTGCATGTGTTGCATTAGGCATTCTTGACATAGTTAGGGTCATGCATTGATTTCTAACTAGCTTCTTTTTTTGGCTCAGAATACTAGGTAAGCTTTTATGCTTTAGCATCCTTGCATGCGTGTAAGTGTTGCCCTGATAGCATGCTTGCCATGAGGCTATGTGCTTATGTGTTTAAACTGTATGAATGCCTGTGGGTGGAGGTTTGATTTCCTGAATTGGAACAACTCGATGATTGTGAGTTTTAAGCCCACTAGAAGTGGCAAAATTATGTTTTTCTAAGCCCACTTGAGGGTGGCAAATCCGCGACTTAGCCTACTTGCGAGTAGCATTTTCAAACCACTTTCAAAAACAAACATGAGTTGTTTTGTTCCAATCCGCATGATTGAGTCTATACTTGTATGATGTGTGCATCACGTAGTAATGTTAGTTAAATAACCGGAATAAGAACACATGTGTTTTCAAAAACAACATATCATGTTAGTAGAGACTGATCTTTAATCGGGCAAGTGGGGGTGCTCATTTTAAGACCTTTCCCTCTCGTACCCAAGTTCCCGAGCTGGGACAACTTTGGTGATGACAGACACATGGCCTTAGGCTCGGGTTTCCTAAATTTCCAAAAATAAAATATTTAGGTGGCCACTCTGAAATCTGGCAAAGCAGTCCATGTTTGGCGCTTTTGATTCAAAATTGATTTTTCAAAACCAATTGCCGGATTTAGACTCTTTGGTGATTTATCAGTCTTACATTGCACTTTGTGAGATTAGATTCAGAACCGTGACAGGAGTCTGAACTGTAGTAGATAGAACACAATTTCGCGCCCTCGCGCTCGGAACGGAGTTCGAGCGGTCTACAGTCAAAACTCTTTGATTGCTCGGATTGTCAGTGCTTTCAACCTCATCTTTAATGGCTTGCCGTCCCTTAGGGTCATGAACTCTCAGAAACATCCTTATTCTGATCTTCTAGTATAGGTAATTACTCCCATCAAAGGTAGGAGCACGGTGTAGATTCTGACAACGAGCAAATTCCACTAGCTTTGGAGGAGGTTGAGTGAAAGTAGACCAGAACGCCATGTAAGTACTATCTCCGTCTTCACCGGATTCAGTTTCTTTCTCTGATCCGTTTTCATCATCCCAAGTCACTGTATAGACTTTCTTCTGGTTCTTTTTCGATGGACATTCAAGAGTAATATGTCCAAACCCTTGACATTTGTAACACTTGACATCTTTCTCCTTCACAGTTTTTTTTTTCTTTTTTTCTTTCCAGTTTTTCGAGCAATTTCTGGTGGAAAAGTTTTGAGTTTTTCATTCCCCTTATCTTTTGAACTAGGATCCTTGAAATTAGGCTTCTTTTTCTTTAAATTTTTTTTGAATTGTTTGATAAACATAGTCGTCATTTCGACTCTAGATCAAATTCAATCTCAGGGGTCTTAGCAGTCTCATGAGCACTAGTAAAAGCCACACTATCTTTTTGTTTTTTTTTTTAGAAATCTGGTGGGCTTCATAAGTCTGCAAGTTTCCAACCAACTGATCAAGCTTGAGGGTATCTACGTCCTGAGCCTCTTCAATAGCTATAACTTTGATTGGAACCTCTCGGGTAAAGACCTCAAAAATTTTCTAACAACCTTAGCTTCAGGGATTTTTTCACCGAGTGTGAAACAAGAATTCGCGATGTCACTAAGTTTAGCATAAAAATTATCAAACGTCTTATCATCACGCATAAAAAAATTTCAAAAGCGGAGGTGAGGTGTTGAAGTTTTGACCTTTTAACAAAAGTAGTACCCTCCTGAATAGTTTTAAGAATATCTTAAGTCTCTTTTGCTACCTTACAAGTACAAATATGACGAAACTTTTCTGGTGTGATGGAGCAAAAGAAGGAGTTGAGAGCCTTACTGTTCCAACTCGAATTTTGATAATCGAATGCGTACTATTTATCAAAAGGTTTGGGAATATCAACACTATTAATGGTGACAACAGGTTCACTCCACCCATAAATCACACATTGCCAAACTTTTTCATCAATAGATTTTAAAACGTTCTCATACGAGCTTTCTAATAAGAATAGTTTCTACCATCAAGTAACGGAGGTCTATGGGTTGAGTTACCTTCACGAATTGAATCCATATCACCAATCACACAAAAGCACACTCCTATAGTTTTGATAAAAACAAAGAGTGACCCACTCTGATACCAATTGAAAAACCTAAGTAATTCGTGATTTGGCTCAAGATTAATTATAGTTCCCAAACAACTAAAACTAACAATCTAAATCATCAAGCACGTACGAAAGTAATTTAGATTGTTATTTCAAAAAATAATAAATCGACATAAACGACTTTTACGTGGAAAAATCACAATTAGAGCACCTCCAATTGTGATTAAAAACCACAGGCGAAACGCCACAAAACAATCCACTACTAAAGAAAGAAAGATTACAAATATACCAAACAAATTATCCAAACACTGTCAATTTGTCTTCAACAATCTGTATATCTTTCACCACAACCTTCGTCTCGAAATTGATTAGATTGATGTTGAATCCACAACATCCATTGTCGAATCAACGACTACACAAGCATCAAACTCCTTCGACTACTCCGTGATGAATCTTCGGATTTCACTGAAGAATCCGAAGAAGAACACTCTTAAAGATGAACAATCAAACTCCTTAATGTGTGCTTATCAAAACATGAGTTTAATACTCAATCAAATATCAAGGAAAACTAGCAAAACAGCCCCAAAAGAAAACCCTAAAACCCTCAAAGAAGATCTAAAAACGTACCCTAGATTTGGAGCAACTTGCAGTTTTATAGCTACTGAAATCGTGAAGTCCGCTCGAGCGTAGCAATGGATGCTCAAGCGGGGACGCTAAAACACGTGTTCCAAACCAGGATTCACGCTCGAGCGTAAGAACTTATGCTCGAGCGTAAAAGCACACCACACAGTATTTTTTGCAGACAAGCCAAAGTACTGCGATGGTGGAAACTCCGCTCGAGCGCCACGTTCCTCACTCGAGCGGGAAGACCAAAAACAAAAGAAAATTACAACTCAACGAAACCCAAGTTTGTTCACGGAATTGACAATAAGTAGGGTCCTAACACTTTTGATGCATTTCTTGAAGTTATCTGCAATAATTAGGTATAAACAAACAACTTAGTAAAAATAACTATTCATATTGCCTAGATAGAAAAAGAGAATTCAGATTTTTAGATAGAAAAATACCTTGTCATATTTCTTTATGATCTTTGAAAATGCTAACATATTTAAGAGGCTGTTCATTTATTAGCAAAAAGATCAACCACAGTTCTATGCAAAAAACTTACTAAATATTTCAAAAATAGAAGGAAAAAAAAAAAGCTGAAAAGTTGAGTCTAGTCAGCACACTTTATTTTTTGCCAACTTTTCAAGTAACTTTTTTGGATTTCGTAGCATTCAGTTGCCTGTAACTCTTAAGAAGCCAAAACTTTTGATAAAACTCAATGAAAGCCCGCTGAAGTTGTTCTTCGACTTTCTTTAGATTTTCTCTTCTAAATTTGATCACTTTCGGATTATGAACACTGAGAAGGCCTTTAATGATGGACTTGGGAGTCTTGAGAGTGTTGTTCATTTTCACTTGGTTAAGTATTTCCAATGGAGCTGGCCTGGGGAGGGGGGGGGGGGGGTTGGGGGTTTGGAGTTCTTTTGGCTTGTGTTGTTTGGCATTTTGGTTGATGGATCTGTTCTCATTGGAAAATTTATCATCACCTGATTCATCCGAGTGGCCATGGTTGCTTGATTCCTCTTCTTCTATTGCATCCATGGCAGCTCTTCCTGCAAATTAATCATGAAAAATCACAACTTTAATTTGTTACTATGGATTGGTTTATAATTCTTAATTGCCTAACATTTCCAATAATGTTTGGATTGTTTTGATGAAAACATTTTCTTCAGCTCTATAGAAAATATTTTTCAAAAAACATTAATGTTTGGATTGTTTGGTGAAAAATATTTTTCGTTGTTTAGTTGCTATCTTAAAAATGGTGGTGGTTGTTGTATGCAGCAAATTAAAGTTTTAGTGATAAAAATTTTGACATACAATTATTTTTAAGGGAAAATATTTTAGTTATCAAAGCGTTATTGTTGTATTTTTAGCGACAAAATTAGATATTTAGTGAGGAATTATTATTCCTTTAGACTAAATTTTTTTGTCGCAAAAAATTAATTTTTTAGGACTAAATTGTTTTTCTTTGTTTATTAGTGATATTTTTAAAATCTCATTGCTAAAAGTTTTTTTTTTTTACTTTTTAAAATAATTTTCTGGCGATAATTCTCACGCCGGTATGAATTGATACCGAAAGCACCACCGTAGAATATTTTAATCACAATTATAAATGCAAACAAAATGTGAGAATTCAATAATTTTGATGTTTTTGTTTTTACTTTTATTTTGATGTATGAGAATTCATTCGTTTAAGAAAATCATTTGGTTTGATTTTTAGAATTCATTTTTTGGAAAAAAAAATAACTAAAAATTATTGTAGTGAAAAATAATAGTGAAAAATAATAAAAAATAAAAAATACTTAATATTTTTATATAATTCTCAATGTTTTTTTGGGACAAAAATAAAACTTATTATGTAATTAAAATTAAACAGAAAACCAACCAAAGCATTTAAATTAGCTTTTGAAAAAAAGAAAAACTCACTGTTAGCTCCAACCCCAGCGGGAAGAGAAGCATATAAAGCCGCCGTAGAAGCTTCAACCTCCGCCGCGAGACGACGGATCTCCACCGACCCTTCACTCTCCGGCCACCTCTCTGACCTAGCTCCTTCCAATCAAAGCATCCATTTGCCTTCAACATATTAGCTTCCTTCACAACTTCCTCTACTTTCAACTTATAAATCTTAACCACTTTATTAAACTCTTCATCAAGTCTCCTAAAATACACCAACTCATACTCTCCTCCCTCGTCCGCCGCCCTCATAAACATCGTCTCGTATCGTTATGGAAATCCAACCACTGTTTTTGCAGAAGAGAAGATAAGGTGTGTGCTGCTCTTGGAAAAGCATTTGCAAGATCTTTGTTGAGATCATATGTTTAATAATAATTCAATATTCGCTTCGTATTTGTGCAGTGCACTTGAAGGTGCTGAATCAACACTGTTAATGGCATCTGGAATGTGTGCCAGCATTGTTATGTTTATGGCACTGGTTCCAGCTGGTGGGCATATTGTGGCAACCACAGATTGCTACAGGAAGACAAGGATTTTCATTGAAACTGTTCTCCCAAAAATGGGGATCGAGGTAGTTTTGTTTGTTTTCTTCATTCTTGAACATTTTTAAAAAAAAAAATCCCAATTGTCAGTGTATCTAGCTTCTACAAATGCATTAAGTTACATCTATGTGGTATCACGGGAATCTGATCCATGTGGAGGACTCGGCTGTGCTCCTCCGATCCATGTGGAGGACTCGGCGGCGGCTGTTGGCGGAGGCGATGTTTCTTGTAATTTGAACGGTGTACAGTTGTCTGGTCTGGCTGTTTCGAAGAAGACTGCCGATTTTTTGAGCTTCGATGGGAGTGTCGCTGTTCACGCTGGTATGTTCCTGTTTTGCTTTTTATTACATTAGTTTCTAATTCAAAAACATATAAATTGATTTTGTAGCTCTTTTGAGCTGATGATGGGTTTTTTTGGTGAAGAACTTTGGACATTGACGGGTTTGCATTGGGTGATTTGGAGAGAAAAGGGAAAAACAAAAGAAAAAGAAAAGAAAGTGTTTTTCTCCCAATTCACCTATGTGGATATCTTGATAGAGCAGAAATGGAGGGTTTCTATTAAAACTCTTAAAATATGCTTAGCCGTGTTTGAATCGTGAATTTGGGTAGCGATTTGGAGAGGGAAAGGAAAAGGTTAGAGAAATGGAGAGAAAATTTAGCTCATATTTCATTCGCATTTTCTTTACATTTTCCTTTCAATTTCCAAATTGCTACTCAAATCCATGTTCCAAACAGTTAAAAGGAATTGGACAGAAAAGAGATGGGGTTTCCTTCACCTTGGTCTTCCTTCCTCTTTCAGTTTGCCAGACTGACTGTAAATCACTTCACATTTCTACGGTGTGGATAACTTTAATTAACAAAAAGCTGTGAAATAAAATTTCTTTTTGACTTTTTGGGTGTCTATTGATTTATTGAGAGAATGGTGTTGTGTGAGGGTTTTACTATGGAAGGTCATTATGTCCTACTTGTGTTATATGGACATCAGTTGCCATTTGTCATCTCTTCAATGAGAGATCCATTTGAGGGATGACTAAGACTGTGACACCCTTGTTTGTATATTTAAATACTGTGTATCTGTTTGATTGACTTGTTGAGAGATCGGGTGGAAGGAGTTTGAAGCTGGGTTGGGTTGTTTCATATTGTTTATGATGCTGAAGTTTAAGCAAATATACTTATCGGATACATTCTTAGTTCATAATTCTTTGTTTAGTATCGATGATATGATGATGTCAACCATGTTGAGTTTAGGGGGTGAGAGAGTGTAACCCAATTGGCTTTTTTTGGATTTTTTAGGTGAAAGATTAGATTGTGGCATCGTTACTGATGCAATCACCACCCCTGTTGTTAACACTTCTGCCTACTTCTTCAAGAAAACTTCCGAGCTTATTGATTTCAAGGTATCTTATTCCAAAGGTGTTTCCTTTTCAATTCTTTTATGCAATACGACCACCCAAACTTCACGTAAAAAATATTAGTTCTTGTCTTATAGATAGATATCTTGGATGTTTTCATAGGAGGGACGACATGCAAGTTTTGAGTATGGGCGTTATGGAAATCCAACCACTGTTGTTGCAGAAGAGAAGATAAGGTGTGTGCTGCTCTTGGAAAAGCATTTGCAAGGTCTAAGTACTATTTGTTGAGATCATATGTCTAATAATAATTCAACATTCGCTTCGAATTTGTGCAGTGCACTTGAAGGTGCTGAATCAACACTGTTAATGGCATCTGGAATGTGTGCCAGCGTTGTTATGTTTATGGCACTGGTTCCAGCTGGTGGGCATATTGTGACAACCACAGATTGCTACAGGAAGACAAGGATTTTCATTGAAACTGTTCTCCCCAAAATGGGGATCGAGGTAGTTTTGTTTGTTTTCTTCATTCTTGAACATTTTTTTAAAAATTCCAATTGTTAGTGTATCTAGCTTCTGCAAATGCATTATGTTACATCTGTTTGTTTTTTTCATTCTTGAACATTTTTTTAAAAATCCTAATTGCCAGCGTATCTAGCTTCCGCAAATGCATTATGTTACATCTATGTGGTATCACGGGAATCTGATTCTATACTTTTCTCTTAATATTTGTCACGATCTATATGGCTTATCAAAAGCATGTGAAAAAATTCGTTACCATAGTTATTGAGGGGTTCATGCCGTACTTGGAAATATCTGTGTGCCCTCTGCTTTTTCTACTTTGAATTATTTTGGATCCATGGCTTGAATAAATTTTAAGTGGTCATAAAATCAACCACTTTCATCAAATTTATGTCAATGATTGGTTTAACTATGTCAGGCTTTTTAAATCACATACTCATCATGTACGCCTTGTTTATATGCCCTAGGATTAGTACTTGTAAGGTTTTGTGATTTTTTTCCTTCCTTTTCTTTCTCCCTTCTTTTCTTCAATTTATGATCCTTATTTGTCATGGTGTGTATGCAGGCCACCATCATTGACCCTGCAGATGTGGATGCTTTAGAACATGCACTTGATAAGAATGAAGTAAGCAGCTCTCTAAATTTTGGTTGGTTTGTTTCAATTTTCCTTCGATAGAATCTCACAGAATTGGCATTCCACCTGAATGAACGACTTTGTTTGGTGGATGCAGGTTACTCTTTTCTTTACGGAATCACCAACAAATCCATTTCTCCGGTGTGTTGACATTGAGTTGGTTTCAAAGCTTTGCCACAGTAAAGGAACGTTGGTCTGTGTTGATGGAACATTTGCAACACCTTTGAACCAAAAGGCCCTTGCTCTTGGTGCTGATATCGTTCTGCATTCTGCAACAAAATATATCACAGGTCACAATGATGTATGTTTTCACTTTGTATCTATTGCTAAATACATAAAATAAAGACCGATAGTTCTAGTGCAATCTGGAATTGCTATTATAATAACCAACAACACTTTTATTTTAGGTTCTTGGTGGTTGCATCAGTGGATCTGAGAAACTTATCTCTGCAGTTCGTACTCTCCATAACATTTTGGGTGGTGCTCTTAATCCGGTAAGTCATACTTTGATTGCCTGTCTTGTGGGATTGCACATTATTATGTACCTGTGACTAAAAGATTAATGCTTTTTTTTTTTGTTGGGTCCATCATGTTAATATAGAGCACTTAATTCTATCAATCTTATTGTATGTAAATTACAAACTATCATATGATTATATGATGCTTGATAATGAACTAGTTGCGTAGTCACTTCCACAAGTTCAATGCCATTTGGACAAGCATGACTGAAAGCTGGTAATTCTATTTACAGAATGCCGCTTATCTGATCATTCGAGGCATGAAGACACTGCATCTTTGCGTACAGCAGCAAAACACAACAGCATTGAGGATGGCCAAACTTTTAGAGGGACATCCCAAGGTATGTAGAAAAAATTATGTCATCGTCATGTTTTTCTCTGATAAATATTGATACTTTGATAGTAGTCTTTTGATGGATAAAATTGCTTTAAATCAAATTATTGATAATTTTTGGAGATGAAACAAGAGAGACCATTCAACAAGAAAATAACACCAGAGGATGACTTTGGTGGCATGCTACTATTTTTAGACTTTTTTTATCAACTTCATTCATATTTTTGCATCATCTTTTTCATAATTTGGATATGGAAGTTGAAACATGATTTTTTCACCATGCTAATAACGTTAAACGTTTACAGGTAACTCAAGTTTATTGTCCTAGTCTTGTTAGTCACCCTGAACACTATGTTTCCAAGCAACAAATGACTGGTTTTGGTGGCGTGGATAGTTTTGAGGTAAGCCCCAAATTGTGGTTTGACTCTGTTTCTCAACAACAATGTTCTGGGTTGTTTCTTGAAATTCTTAAAAGTCCTTATTAGCATTTTCAAATGTAGATTGATGGGGACTTGATGAAAACTGCGAAGTTCATTGATGCCTTGAAAATTCCTTACATAGCTCCTTCATTTGGTGGCTGTGAGAGCATTGTAGATCAGCCTGCAATCATGTCCTACTGGTGCACTCTCTCTCTCTCTCTCTCTCTCTCTCTCTCTCTCCATATTTGTATTGTTTGCTTCTTCCCATCAAATGTTTAAGAGTGATTTTTGGGAACGGCCTTGTTTGTCATAACTTAAAAAGCCAAAAAGTTAAAAAGTCACTATCCTATTTAAGTCACATCATCTTATTTAAGTCACATCACATTTCTACTACATCACTTCAAACCCAACCCATATCCAATCCATATTTCATAAAAAGTCAAAAAGTGCACTTATTTAGAACATTCCAAACAATTCCTACATTTCGAAACAGGGATCTTAGCCAATTGGAGAGAGCTAAGTTTGGGATTAAGGACAATTTGGTTTGATTTAGCTTTGGAGTTGAAGATTTTGAAGACTTGAAGGCTGATATTGATAAGTCCCAGCCACAGCAGCAGCCCATAGAGCTATCACAGCCACAGCAGCTATCAGAGTCTTCAGCTAAAGCTCAAGCTCCAGCAGTTATAGTTCAAGCTCCAGCAGTAGCAGCTGCAGCCAATGTCACACTTGTGTAATCTACAGCTATAAATAAGTTGTTAGTTTGTTAGAGGTTAACTGTTAAAGGTTAACTATAGTTTGGTTAAGTCGTTAAATTCAAGGGTAGGTAGTTATGTTTAGGTTCCATTGTTTGGATAAATAGATCTTCTCTCTGTAACATTTCATTCATATACTACAAAAGATATTCACATTGATTTTCTTTATGGTATCAGAGCCCTAGGCTCTTACAAGCAATAAATCTTCAAAGCCTCATCAATGGCTTCTCCAAACTCCAAACCTGCAACTGTTGCTTCTTCTTCCTTGATGCCTTCATCTACTGCATTACCTTCTAATCTCACATTATTGATTTTCAATCTCAGTTCCTCTGTTTCTACAAAGCTTGATTCATCTAATTACATAGTTTGGAAGAATCAGTTGCAGAACATCTTGAGAGCCACAAAGCTTCTTGGCTATGTAGACTTATCAGAGGTATGTCCTCCAGTAGTTGTGTTAGATTCCAATAATCTTGAAATTTCAAATCCAAATCATGTCTTATGGACTACTGTTGATGCTCATCTATTAAGCAGCGTCACTGCAAATCTGTCTCCATCTATTTTCACTACTGTTATTCATTGCCAAACCAGTCATGAAGTTTGGACTGTTCTTGCCAAACGGTTTACTTCACTTTCCAGATCTCACATATATCAGTTAAAGAACAAATTGAGTAAGGTTGTTAAGAAAGGAACAACAATGGAAGAATATCTAAATCAATTTAAGATCTTATCTGATCAACTTGCTCTAGCATCATCTCCTGTTGATGATGAAGATCTAGTTCTCTTGATTTTGAATGGACTGCCTAAGGAGTACAATGCTGCAAAGACTGCTATACGCACAAGATCAGATCCTATTTCCTTAGATCAACCATGTTCTTTACTCTGTTCAGAGTCTATTCATGTAGAGTCTTCTCTTAAACATGCACATGGCTCAAATTTTCCAGGTTCAATTGCTTATACTGCACATAGAGGGAATCACTCTAATCGAGGAGGTTCTAGAGGCTATTATAGAGGCAGAGGGTCTTTCAGAGACAGAGATGGAGGTAGGTCTAGAGGATAGATGAGTCACTATCAAAGAGGCTCACAGTCTCAGAGAGCCAGATCCAGCTATAATACCTACAATACTCAAGCTGCTTCTAATACTAATACTTCAAATGTGATCTATCAAATATGTGGAAAAGGCAATCACACTGCTCTAGATTGCTGGTATAGGTTAGACACAACTTTTTAGCAACCTTCTCCCACTCAGTTCCAGTCCAAAGCTTATGTTGCATCATCTTCAAATCAGCCATAGTCTGATAACTGGTTTCTTGACTCCGGAGCCACCAGTCACATGACACCTGATCTAAGTCCGCTATCTTTTTATTAGCCATACTATGGCCAAGATCAAGTTGCAGTTGGTGATGGCTCTACTCATTCCATTGCTCACACTGGGACAGGTCTTCTTCCAACTCCTTCATTTCCTTTTCATCTTACAAAACTACTTCATGTGCCTACACTATCATCCAATTTACTCTCTGTTCACCAATTGGTCCTGGATAATCACTGCACTATCACATTTGATGAGAGCTCTTTTGTTATTCAGGACAAGAGCACTCAGAAAATCTTGTATAAAGGCTGCTACTCAAATGGACTTTATCCATTCAGTGCATCTCCTTCTGCTGCATCCACATCTGCTGCATCTGCATCTTCTCAAGCTTCTCAAGCTTGTTTTTCTTGCTCTTCATTATCTGCAGCTCCGCCTAATTGGGATTTCAGACTTGGTCACTCTTCATCTAAGAAGTTTCATCATATTCTTTCCCATACTGATCTAGGTTCTAAGCTTTTGTCTAATAAAGGCTCTAGTTTGTGTGAACATTGTTGTGTTTCAAAGAGCCATAGATTGCCTTTTCATTTGTCTAACTCTATTGTTAATAAACCTTTAGCTCTTATCCATACAGATGTTTGGGGCCCTTTTGCTTCATCTGTTTCAGGTTGTAAGTACTATGCGCTCTTCATTGATGATTTTAGCAAATTTACTTGGCTTTTTTCTCTTCATTATAAGAGTGAAGTTTTTACTAAATTCCTCAAATTTAAAGCATTTGTTGAGACACAATTTCACACTACTCTTCAGATTCTTAGAAGTGATAATGGGGGTGAATATCTCAATACACCATTTCAGACTTTTCTCAAAACTAAAGGCATTGCTCATCAATTAACTTGTCCACATACACCTTCACAAAATGGTGTAGCTGAAAGGAAACATAGCATCTCATTGAAACTACTATTACTCTCATGCATCATTTTTCTTTTCCTTTGATTTATTGGTTTGATGCTCTTGCCACTGCTGTCTATTTGATCGATAGACATCCTACTCTCAAGCTTAATAATCTTACCCCCTATGAGGTCTTGTTCAAACACAAACCTAATTATATGCTCTTGAGATCCTGTGGGTGTAGGTGCTATCCTTGGCTCAAACCATACACCACTAATAAGCTCCAACCTAGATCTATTGTATGTGTCTTTCTTGGTTATCAACCTTCAATCAAAGGCTATAGGTGTCTTGATCCCATCACAGAAAAAATCTACATTTCCAAACATGTGGTGTTTGATGAGTCTTCTTTCCCTTTCCAGTCTTCTCAGTTGTCTTCTTCTGAAACATCTGCTTCCTTACAGCAGTTTTTCTGGTCTCTTCCTTTCTCCTCATCTCACGCTACTGCTAACTCAGCAGCCCAGCCAGCTTCTTCTCTTGTTGCTGTCACTCACTCAGCAGCCCAGCCAGCTTCTTCTCCTGCTGCTGTCACTCACTTAGCAGCTCAGCCAACCCCTTCTTCACCTGTTCCTGTTCCTTTGCTATCCACAGCTCCTTCTGATTAGATTCCTATTTCTAATATTTCTATTGATCTTCCTTGTATTCCTTCCAATGCTCATCCCATGAGTACCAGATCAAAATCTCATTTTCCTCTTTCTTCTCTCACTGCTTGTCTTCTTTCTTCTATTGATCATTCTGAGCCACAAAATTACTAGCAGACAGCTTCTTCCTCTGTTTGGAAATTTGCTATGCTTAAAGAATTTCAAGCCGTACAGAAACAAGGGACTTGGTCTTTGGTGGCTCTCCCACATGGTAAGCAAGCCATAGGCTGGAGATGGGTTTATAGAATCAAGAAGAATTCAGATGGTACTATAGCTAGGTATAAGACTCGGCTAGTTGCCAAGGGTTTCTTCAAACTGAAAGGGGTGGACTATCATGAGACCTTTAGTCTTGTGGCTAAGCAACCAACTATCAGAATTCTTTTATATCTTGCTCTTCATTTTGATTGGCCCATCAAGCAGCTTGACATATTTAATGCCTTTCTCCGTGGTGTTCTTGAAGAAGAAGTATACATGGTTCAACCTCAAGGTTTTGTTCACTCTAATCAGCCTCAGCTTGTTGCAAGTTACACAAAGCACACTATGGTTTAAAGCAAGCCCCTAGAGCTTGGTTCTCTATTTTCTCCAATTTTCTTCTCACTCATCAATTTGTTCAAAGCCACTGTGACTCCTCTCTCTTTATCAAGAAAACTTCTACTGCTGTCACCATTCTTCTCATATATGTGTAGACACCCTATTTTGACCGGCCCTAAAACTTGGGCGTTTTCTTTTGACCACCCAATGATGAAAATTGAATTTCTTAGCAGAAAAATCAGATTGAAGCTTTAATCCCAAACCTCACCCATTTTTGGCCAAATTATTTTATATCACTAAAATACTTTATTTTTTATTTATTCACTTGTAGTATTGTATAATTTTATATAATTTTATGTGTTTGAGCATATTTTTAGTGTTTTTATATATAAATTGGTATAAATAATATAGAAAATAATAAAAAAAAGAAAAAAAGAAAGAGAGGTGCCTGCTGGATTCAATTATGTTTGTATATTATGTAAGATTATAAGAGCCACATCAGCAGCCCATAGAGCTATCACAGCCACATCAGCTATCAGAGTCTTCAGCTAAAGCTCAAACTCCAGCAGTTACAGCTCAAGCTCCAGCAGTTGCAGCTGCAGCTGCAGCCAATGTCACACTTGTGTAATCTACAGCTGTAAATAAGTTGTTAGTTTGTTAGAGGTTAACTGTTAAAGGTTAACTATAGTTTGGTTAAGTAGTTAGATTCAAGGTTAGGTAGTTATGGTTAGGTTCCATTGTTTGTATAAATAGATCTTCTCTCTGTAACATTTCATTCATTGAATACAAAAGATATTCACATTGATTCTCTTTAGATATCCTTTAGGCCTTGGAGACTATATAAGGTCATCGCCTTTATTTTATTTCCCCAGCCCAAAACCATGCCCATCTGATTCTTAGCATGTGTAAGGGAATGATATAGTATGCTTTATATATTTCTTTTCCAGGATCTATTCACTAAATGCTTAACGTAGCCTACTAACTACAATGATTTTGTTTTAGTCTAAAATATCTTTTCATACAATTCTTTCGTGTCCAATTATTATTATTATTATTTGCTATGAATTGTAACTCCTTTTAAGTTGCAATATTAATATCCTACTGGGGCAACATTTCTACTTTAAAAACACATTTATACGGTTCAGAGTAAGAATGTTGTTAGAATTTGTAGGAAATTAATGTATTGATATTATAGATTGATTCTTGATTGATTCCCAATATTCAATGTATTTGATATTATAGATTGATTCTTGATTGATTCCCAATATTCAATGTGTTTACAAGAGCTCTCTTTTATAGAGAGAAATGGGATCCAATGGAGCCATAATTAATTGAGCAATAAGAACTAAATGGAGCACTAAACTAAATGGAGCACTCACTAAACTAAATGGAGCACTAAACTAAATCACTAACTATATGGGGCAGGTGGAGTAGGTGTAGGAATTGTTACATTCACAGCCCCCTCAAACTCAAGGGGGTTAGGAACTAACCAACTTGAGTTTGGAGAGAGTAACAAAACAGGAAAATAATCTGACAAATAAAAGTAGATAGGAGACACTGATGGTCGTGTCAGACCGTTGTAGAAGACTGTATGGTTATGCAGACCAAGGTAGAAGACAGTTTATGGGGTCATGTCGGACCGTTGTAGAAAACAGTTTATGGGGTCATGTCGGACCGTTGTAGAAAACAGTTTACGGGGTCATGTCGGACCGTTGTAGAAAACAGTTTACGGGGTCATGTCGGACCGTTGTAGAAAACAGTTTTCGGGGTCATGTCGGACCGTTGTAGAAGACACTATACGGCTGTGTCGAACCGTTGTAGCTGAGAACCGAAATCAATGTCGGAACAGTTTACCGAGTCTTGTCGGACCCTTAAAAGGCGTGCCCAATCTTATCAAAAGGCGTGCCATCAAACGACGTGCCATCAAAAGGCGTGCCATCAAAAGATGTGCCATCAAAAGGCGTGCCATCAAAAGGCGTGCCATCAAAAGGTGTGCCTGACAGCCATTAAAAGGCGAGCCATCAAAAGGCGCGCCGATTTGTCGTCTGGCATTGAGAGGCGCGTAAGGCGCGTGTCTGCCTTGCCTATTTAAACCAAGGCGAGGCTGCCGCTGAGGCTGAACAAACCAGCTGAAAAAACTCTTCGTTCTCTCTGTAACACTTCTGAGAGAGATACTCTGTAACACTTCTGAAAAACTCTTCGTTTTCTGAGAGTTGTATTGCTGAAACACTCTGTTGCCCAGAAAATGGCCTCTTCTTCCCGCCCTCTCTCTCTGTTTCCGGATCTTAATGGTCCATCGAGCGTCTCTGGGCCAAGTACTCCTGCTCTGACTCAACCTAGTCTGCCCACACTATCAGTTGAGCAAGTGATGGCTACCCAAAATGATATCGAGGCCAACCACTACACGTTGAGGGCCTGCATGGAGACAGTGGCAGCGGTCACGAACCTGTCTCACCGTCTGCAAAACAAGGCTTGTGAGGTATACCAGGTCAACGCCCAACTCTCCCTACTCCAGTGCATGTACAGAGATGCACGGGCAGAGATTTGTGCCTTGAAGGATGAAAACAAGGAGTTGAAAAGGCAAACCACCTCCATGGCGAGATTTGGGGCACCGACGTACCTCACCTTTGATGGCCGGCGGGGAGCAGACTCTGGTGGCGGAAATACTGTGGTCGTTCTTGGAGGGAGTACTGGAGACGGGCCTTCGAACGTGCTCGGCGGCGTGGGAAACACGGAGGCAGCACCGGCAAGGGTCGCCCAAGACAAAGGCAAGAGGAAGCGAACAGCTGAAGAGGCGAAGAAGTGAGGCTGGTTGATGTGGTGGTTGTAGGTTGGAGATTTGGTTTTTTTTTTTTTTTTTTTTTTTAATGTAAAATGGTGATCGGGTTTGATCCCGACAGAAATAAAAAAAAAAAAGAGGTTGTGATATGTGGAATGTTTGTGGTGGTGTTTTGGTGTGTTTAATAATAATAATAAAATAAAATAAAATAAAAAAATAGAGAAAGAAAAGAGAGAAACTGCAGCTGATGAGAAAGGGTTGCAACTGATGTTGCAGCTACTGTAGCATTAGCTGCTCTGTCTGTTCTGAGCTGCATGATTGGTTGTGGCTGCTAGTTGCTGAGGTGTGGCCTTGGTTGCTGGACTGTGGCCTTGGTTGCAGTTGGCTGCTATGGCCTTGGCTGTTGTGGCCTTGGTTGCAACTGGCTGCTGTGGCTGCTCTGCCTTATCACTGTGCCCTACTGTGGCCTTGGCTGCAGTTGGCTGGTTTTTACCGTCTTGACTGCTGTGGCCTAGGTTGCAGCTGGCTGCTATGGCTGCTCAAACTATGGCCCTTGCATGCAGGGATCTTTAGTGGCAGATTAGTTGGTGAAAGGTAAAGCTTTGATGAAGCTATGGTCCAAGACAATCTGTCAAAGTTAAGCACATAGTATGAAGTAAACAAACGAAGTTTAGTTTCAATTCTCAGCTGTGTACAAATCCAATCTCACAGAGGCAGAAACTACAGGTTTAGCAAATTCAAGGTGAAGAAATCTTGTGAGGTTGAACAACGAAGGTGCAAATTTAATGCAGGAGGTCTGAAATCAAGAGGATTAGCAATGGTATCAGACGAAGGAAGTTTGATAGCAGTGCAGGGAAATGTCTATGTTCAGTTTAGAGAGGAAGAACATGAAAGAATGGGAAAGGTAGAAGGATGGAAAGCTAACAAATAATAAAGCCTTCCATAATGGAGCTGGTTATGAGCTAGTAGTGTTGGGACCAGTTTGCAGCGCTCCAAACTCTAGGCATCCCACTAGTTTCCTTCCGAGACTCTGCATCCACCTTAAAAGTTGAACCGCACACCTGACCTGAGCTGTCACCCTCGGCACTGGCTTCAATCATTAAGGGGTGCTCAAAACTCCTCAGGCCTCCAGAGGTTGTAAAGAAGCAGCCTTTTGGAAATGGTGCAAAAGGATTTGCAGCAGCCCTTCTTCACAATCTCTACATCATCTGAAAGCACAATATTCCCTTCAGCATCAGTTCCCCAGAAGAACGGAACACTCCCATCGGCATCAGAGCAAAAGTAGTTTTTTGAAGAGCTATCATAGAGAATAAATGCAAACTTCCCATGAAGATCCCTCAAAACTTGATCTGCAGGAGGATAGGACCTCTATCTCTCAAAGTCCTGTAAGCTTCCATAACAATGATCACCAATTTGTGGAACACTGCTAGCATTTTCTTGGTATGTTCTTGATTGGAAAATCACAAAAGGCAAGAAAGATCGCTGGGTATGTAAACACACAGAGAAAGATGATTGAGTTGGGTTTAGTGGCAGCGGAATAAGGTATGTGTAGAGGTCCGGCGGACGGTCAAGGCAAGGTTGCCGCCCGCCGGAAGGCGAAAAACACTAAGAGCTTAACCTATAGCTCTGATACCATGTAGGAAATTAATGTATTGATATTATAGATTGATTCTTGATTGATTCCCAATATTCAATGTGTTTACAAGAGCTCTCTTTTATAGAGAGAAATGGGATTCAATGGAGCCATAATTAATTGAGCAATAAGAACTAAATGGAGCACTAAACTAAATGGAGCACTCACTAAACTACATGGAGCACTAAACTAAATCACTAACTATATGGGGCAGGTGGAGTAGGTGTAGGAATTGTTACATTCAACAGAATTGCCTTTACGTTCAAGATATAATCGTGGTTTGGACCACTTAAACATAGTTTAAAGAAATCAAAGAAAATCTACCAAATGCAAAAGAAAATCTATAGAGAATGCATATTAGTATATTCTAGATATTGACTCTTGTCTTTAGAATTAAAAATGATTATTTTTTATAGAAATTTCAATTTGAGTTGCGTTAGGAGTAAGTACTAATATGTATGTTTGTGATGAATTCTTATTTCTGTAATGCAAATTTACTATGTTTATGTTTATTGGCTTAATTTACCGTCAACAATGAACATATATATTACAAAAAAAAAAAAAAAAAAAAAAAAAATTTTTATAATTTTTTGTAATATAAAATACATTAATGCTTTTAGGCTTTCCGAACTTCTTTTTGCTCTTTCTCGCCCATACTCCCGCTTTGTGCTATTAAGTTTCACTCATTTTTGTCGTCATCTTCATCGTAGTTGAAAGGCAGAGGTACTGACTTAAAAGCACGATATTTGCCGACATTATTTAGATGTTCATTCTCCATCCTGATCAACAAATCAAACAAAAACAATCACCATAAAAATAGTAAATTAGATAATCAATCACAAGCTCTATAAATGAAATTGTGACAATATCTTGAAAAATACCTGAAGAAATTCCATATGCCACGACGAATGATCTCTAGGACAGGTACAATTGCAGCTAAGGTTTGTTTATGCAAGAAAGAAACCTGGTAATCCAACAGTGTTTGCAACCAAACAAATCTCAACAAAACATTCAAAACCTACATAATTTTTCATGAAATTCATTAGTAATTTTGAGATCAAATGTTCATTAAACTATCCATATGGTAAATCCCAAAACTTATTGTTTCTTTCTCACCATGGCTGCAAAATAGACACTCTTGTGTGGGACTAGGAGCTTGTTTCTCAACCAACGGTTCTTCGACTTTTTTTGAAGGAGACCCCAGTCGAAGACTAGGTCCCAATAGGTACTATAAACCGCGGCAATCGTAGAGGCAATCCATGCCAATATATTCCAACTAAGCCCTTTGTTAAGAGAGTAAGCTGTCCTCATACAAAGAGCTACTATGGTTATGAAATATTTCAGTCCATTGAGTCCTTGCATACCATCTTTCTCTTCGTAAAAGCGTCGAAGGCACTGAGAAGAAGAAAATGAACTGTTTCAAGTGTCTAATTATAAGATTGGTAGCTTCAAAAAAATAATTCCTTGATTCTTTGTTCTTGAACTTGGACATATATTTTCAGCCAAGCTTGAGCAGAGGTTTAAAGTCATGCATTGAATTGCATTCCTTACAATGAGTCCGTTTGGTGTTTTTTTTTTTTTTTGTAAGCTGAAAGTTGATAATTAGAAAGAAGAAATGAGAAGAATCATTTCTCTAACTTTCTAATAATTACTCTTTTATTTTTAGACTCGTAAGCTGTAGGTAAAAGCTATACACTTTGAGTAAGTACAATGCTACAAACAATGTTTCTTTCCCCCTCTCCCCCAAAACAAGAACACAAAAACTCCAAAGAATAATGGGTACTACTAGCCCTAGGTAACGGCCTTTAAAACTGGTAAATCTTGCGAACAAACCCTTGAATTGGAAGAAACCAAACAAGGACTTACCTGAAGGAGACGAGACACAAATGGAATTGTGGCAACAATGAAATAGAATGTGTTGTAGACACCACTATGCATACAAGTATTTTGCCTGAGTTTGTAGTCTCCCCAAAAATAGTAACAAACATAGAACTCTAGGCTTCTAAATGCTTGCACCTGCAACAACACAATAATCAACACTTCTAATTATTTCCAAAAATAAAAATATAAAAAATTGGAACTTAACCTAACAGAAATCACATCTACTCACCTGGCTTGTTAGCTGATCTGCCAAGAAAAAATCAGGAAGTGTCACCTGTAAGGAAAAGAAAATCTTATATAAGTAAACTGTTTAGATTGTCGAACCTTTTCATTATCGGATCACATTATCAATCAAATTTTTACCTTGTAGAGAGGAGCACAAAGGCAGTGAAATGCACATGCAAGTAAAAAGAAGCGACTTGATCGATAAATGATGTTGAACGGGCAGAACAATATGACAATCAAGAACTGTAAAGAGGGAAAGATTTTATAGTTTTAAGCGAAATATATATAGAAATGGGAATTACAAAGAAGATGGTTGAGTTAAATCAACTTACGACTAGAAGTCCCATAGGCACGAGTTCAGTAATTGCTTTGTAATCTTGAGTTTTAGGGTCTATTTCCATGTCGAGGTTTGCATGCACCGATGCTAATGCTAGCAATGCAACACCAAAGCTTAGGAGGAGAACTTCTCTGTATCCCAGTTCAGTTCCTTCCTTGAAACCAAACATAAATGAATAATTGACTCTGTACTGCCTCCAGTAGTATATGTTTCCAGCGTACATGAGCATGTGAAGCGTGATGAATCCAAACAAGCTGCAAAGGTAAATTCACACGTGTCAAACAAATTATAGTGCTAATTGCTAACAAAAATTGAAACCCCCAGGCGTTTAGCTTTGGGTGTTAAGGCATTGCTTAAGTTATGTTTAAGGACTTGACAGTGCGTATATATATATTTTTTTGTTCCTTCTTTTTTTTTCATGAGGGAATTGACTTTTCACATGTCCAAACACAGACAAGGGCCACTATAACCCTTTTGAACATGAACCGAAAAACACATGGGAAAACATCATTTGGGGGAGTTTTAATTTACCTATAAAGGGGAAACAATGTAACCATGTACTGTTCGTGGCCTTGTTTGCTTATGATATTGCGAGTATGTATAGCCAAAATAAGGGCAATTAGGAGTGCCATTGAGCAGCCAACTAGGAACCCTGAAATTTTTTTGAGTCAATGGATCAAAGAAATGACAACAAACAAATTAAGTTAGGGATTTGGACATAAAAAGAAATTTTTTTTCTCAATGAACCATGTGAGGAGTGTTTAAATCTTACCTAAGGAGAATGTTATCCTATGCCTTTCTCTCTTCACTTTTGGTCTTAAGATGTTCATCCCTTTACTTCGGTTTGAGTTCGAAAAATGCTTGATGAATGTAGCTTCAACCCTGTCCATAAGCTTATTAACCTGCAATTTTCCAAATTGAATCATCAGATTCTTCAATGTTTTTGTGTGTGTGTGTGTGTGTGTGTGTGTGTTCTTCCAGAGCACCTAAGAAAGCTATTATATATAATGTATTATATTTTAGCTTGAAATAACTATTCTTGAATCATATTTGTGTCCCATGTACTCACCTCATCAGAGCACCTAAGAAAGCTATTATATATAATGTATTATATTTTAGCTTGAAATAACTATTCTTGAATCATATTTGTGTCCCATGTACTCACCTCATCAGAACTGCCAAGGTAGAAGTTGTCTACCATCTTCAAGTAAGCTTTTGATGCATTTCTTGAAGTTATCTGCAATAATTAGGTATAAACAAACAACTTTAGTAAAAATTACTATTCAGATTGCTGAGATAGAAAAAGAGAATTCAGATTTTTTAGATAGAAAAATACCTTGTCATATTTCTTCATGATCTTTGAAAATGCCAACATATTCAAGAAGCTATTCATTTATCAGCAAAAAGATCAGACACTGTTCTACCCAAAAAGCTTACTGAATTTTCCCAAAAAAAAAAAAAAAAAAAAAAGCTGAAAAGTTGAGTCTAGTCCGCACACTTTATTTTTTGCCAACTTTTCAAGTAACTTTTTCGGATTTCGTAACATTTAGTTACCTGTAACTCTTAAGAAGCCGAAGCTTTTGATAAAACTCAATGAAAGCCCGCTTAAGTTGTTCTTCGACTTTTTTTAGATTTTCTCTGCTGAATTTGATCTCTTTCGGATTATGAACACTGAGAAGGCCTTTAATGGTGGACCTAGGAGTCTCGAGAGTGTTGTTCATTTTCACTTGGTTAAGTATTTCCAAAGGAGCTGTCCAAGGGTGGGCTTTGGAGTTCTTTGGCTTGTGTTGTTTGGCATTTTGGTTGATGGATCTGTTCTCATTGGAAAATTTATCATCACCTGATTCATCTGAGTGACCATGGCTGCTTGATTCCTCGTCTTCTATTACATCCGTGGCAGCTCTTCCTGCAAATTAATCTTGAAAAATCACAACTTTAATTTGTTACTAGGGATTGGTTTATAATTCTTAATTGCCTAGCATTTCCAGTAATGTTTGGATTGTTTGGTGAAAAATATTTTTCAGCGTGGGGTTGCTACCTTAAAAATGATGGTGGTGTTGTATGCAGCAAATTAAAGTTTTAGTGACAAAAATTTTGACATAAAATTATTTTTAAGGGAAAATATTTTAGTTATCAAAGTGTTATTGTTGTATTTTTATAGCCGCAAAATTAGACATTTAGTAATGAATTACTATCCTTTTAGACTAAATTTTGTCACAAAAAGTAAATATTTTTGGGACTAAATTGTTTTTCTATATTTATTAGCGATATTTTAAAAATTTTATTACTAAAAGTTTTTTTTTTACTTTTTAAAATGATTTTTTAGCGACAATTATGAATTGATACTGAAATTACCAACGTAAAATATTTTAATCACAATTATAAATGCAAACCAAATGTGAGAATTCAATAATTTTGATGTTTTTGTTTGTCTTTGTTTTTATTGTTACTTTTATTTTGATGTATTAGAATTCATTTGTTCAGGAAAATTTTTTGGTTTTGATTTTTAGAATTCATTTGTTTTAAAAAAAAAGAAAACTAAAAACTAATTTAGCAAAAAATAATAAAAAATAAAAAATATTTAACGCACTTATATAATTCAATATTTTTTTAGGACAAAAATAAAACTGTTTCATTTCATGATTTTTAGAATTCGTTTTATATAATTCAATTTTTTTAGGACAAAAAAAAATCCTTATTATGTAATTAAAATTAAACAGAAAACCAACAAAAGCATTTAAATTTGCTTTTGAAAAAAGAAAAACTCACTGATCTCCACCGACCCTTCACTCTCCGGCCACCTCTCCGACCTGGGTCCTTCCACTTTAATCCTAAAAGCAATCAAAGCATCCATTTGCTTATTCAACATGTTAGCTTCCTTCATAACTTCCTCTACTTTCAACTTATAAAACTTAACCACTTTATTAAACTCTTCATCAAGTCTCCTAAAGTACACCAACTCATACTCTCCTCCCTCCTCTGCCGCCCTCAAAAACATCGTCTCGTACCGATCGCCACCATCAGACCATTGTACTACAATGGCCTGGTTTTCGATGTCTGAGGAGGTAGAAGGACTTCTGGGAGAAGCGATTCTTTGTGTTAAGCCGCTGAAAGCTCTGTAAAGGGTGAGTTTTCGTTTGAGGCTGGTGGGCGGTGGTGGTGGTGGTTTGTGTTGGAGTTTGAAGCGTTGGATTTCTTTTAAATGGGTTTTGAGGTGGTTGTAGTTCATGTATGCTTCTTGCCATTCTGGTACCATTTGGGATATGAATTCTTTGCCAAACTTCATGGTTTTTTGGAAGGTTTGAAAAGGTTTACTGTTTTGTTTTTACAGTACTGTGTAAGAAGAAGTGCTGTTTTTTTTTAAAAAAAAAATCTACGAAGGGTTTGCACGAGTGAGTTTCTCTTAAACAACTCTGTGTATATATATATATATAGAGAGAGCGAGAGAGAGAGAGAGAGAGAGAGAGAGAGAGACTTTCAAAACATGAAATGAAACAGTCACCCATTGAAATATGGCCTCCAAGGAAAAGTCCCATAGTGAAAACTGTATGATTGAAGAGTTTGCAAGAGAGGAGAGGCTTGAATAATTAAAATACGGTCGTCGGGTGAGTTTTATGAGTCCTAAATGATAGTCAAATTCAAATTTTAAAATTGAGAGAAACTTAATTTTTAATAATTTTTTTTTTATAATTATTGACACAATGTAAAATAGTGTCACCGTTACCTAATTAATTTTTGATTTAGAAAATTACGATACACTACTGAATTATTTTACAAAAAATTTATACGTGGTGAATCTCACTATTATAATGAAGGTAGATTCTCTCTATTGGAAGGATCTTGCTGGGCCAATTGCGGACCTATTTGGGCATCTATTTTTGTGATTAGAATTGTTCAATTTATACTACATGTTGAGTAAATTATTTTGTAAAAAATTAAATTGATTGGAGAAGTAACTACATGATTGGATTATATATGTTTAAAAAAAATGAATGGTAACTATGATTTTGAGAATAGATCTTTCATTATTTTTTATATAAATGTAATAAGATTATCTGACTATTTATGTTTGATCAATTTAATATTTTTGTGTGATTAATCTAATTTGTTGAATTGAACGATTTAAATCACTAAGATAGACCTAGGGTGGATGGGCCTACCGCTTGCCCAACAGGACTCTTCAATTCATTCATATAATCAATTGAAGAAAAATTGTCTATTTTTTTAAATATGATGAATCTTATATATATACATATATAGGAGGTAATATAAATATAGGTAGAACAAATTCAATGGTAAATAATATTTCAAATTTGTTTATGTAAATGTTATTAATTAAATGACAAATGTTTAATGAAAGTAAATAATATGTCATCAGATAATCTAATAATATAAAAGAATGAAGGAAAAAAGAAAAATATAAAAGAATGAAGAAA
This sequence comes from Camellia japonica, assembly GCA_030407325.1. Classification (NCBI taxonomy): domain Eukaryota; kingdom Viridiplantae; phylum Streptophyta; class Magnoliopsida; order Ericales; family Theaceae; genus Camellia; species Camellia japonica. The sequence continues at coordinate 24,407,020 of JAPPVO010000019.1, read as the reverse complement.
AAAAAGAAAAGAAAAGTGAGATATCATAGTCCTACTCTAATACAATATAGTTTTCTCCTACTAATTAATAATAAAGTCTTCAACAAAAATCATGAGGAATTGGAATATTGTCTTTTTCTAACGCGCTGCGTGTTCTCTTCGCAATTTCTAGTCACTCCAATTGACAGCTATAATCCCAGAAAAAATGACAAGAATTTTTACCTTGATTTTAAAAGTGTGGTGGATGATTTATGTTCTCCGCGTTTTTGCTGAATTTTATTTGATAAAGATATCTACATGGGTAAAAGAACGGTTTTAACTAATACCGTGGGAAAATTGCTCATTAGGAGAGTCAAAAGGTTGCATAGCAATTAAATAATTAAGATGAATTATAGGCACTCGAAAAGTTCAATGACAATGTGGTTTTCAAAGTGAATCATCTTAAAAGAAATAATAAAAAAAATAAAAATCTTAAAGAATGATCATATACTTATAAATTTTGGGAGTCATTACTTTTCGGTGCTGTCGGTGCTGTCAGACTTAAAAAAATGCAAATTCATAAAAAAAAAAAATTATAAGTTTAATTATTAATATTTATAATTTTAATATTATCAGAGCCAAGTTGCTATTGATTCATGTTGCTAATCGAAGTGTTATTTTTATTTAATCAACTCTGATCCTTTCCTCTACCATTGTTTGTCATTAGCCACCCATCTTTCGTCCCAGGTCTTAGGTAAGTCCTTTGGTTAGGCAGTATTGGATTCACAGGGGTTCTCCGGAATGGGTGTGTGTGAACATATCGTATATGAAAACATGATAAGTTTAGACAATGTATTAAGCTCACTGTAAGCCATTTCAAGAAAAGAAAAAATGAGTCGATTATTTAGAAGTAACTCTTCTGTCAGCTCTAGGTCTATAACACTACCCTCTATTAGGGGTGAGTAACGGATATATCGATCGCCAAAACCAACCGAACCAAACCGATCTGCCGCATTTTGGACGGATGCGTGATGATGAGCGGACAGTTGCGGATTGATTTTCTCCAATTTGCCAATCTGGCAGACAGATGGCGGATTTAAGATTCCTTTGGCTGTAATCGAACCGCCAAACCGCGAGCACCCCTAGTAATTTATAAGACTTCGTGTTTTCAGTTTGTTTAAATATTTTGTTTGTGTTTTCAATTAAAAAATAGTTTAAATATTCTGTTGAAAAAAAGTTTTCAACTTGAATATCTTTTTTGAATTGAAAAAAAATAAACGTATTATTTATCTATATTTTGTGGTTTTTAAATCTATCTCTAAAAATAATAAATAGAAAATATGATATATACTGGTTGATTTTTGTTTTCAAAAACAGATATAGATGTAACAATACAGAGATATACAATCTCTATTACTGCTCTGTTCATGATTTTGGTGGTTTGAATTGTTTTTATATTTTAAGAATCACAGATTATAATACTTTATGTGGATGAGGCATGCTGTGATTGTAGTATGTGGATGAGGCATGCACTGATTGTAATATTATAAAGTTTCAAACTTTCTTGCTTTGGATGGGGCATGCAGCGATTGTAATATTTTTTTAAGTCATTGACTGTAATACTTTCTTCTTTTTTTTTTTTTAGAAAGTGCACAAGTTGAATTATGTTAAAAATTTTAACCGCCAAACCGATTCGCATCCATCCGCCAAACCGCTCAATCCACATCTGCCGGATTGGCGGACTGATGCGGATTGATTTTCTTCAATTCGTCAATCTGGCGGACGGATGGCATTGGAGGTTCGTGGCTGCAACCGACCCGCGCCCACACCTACCCTCTATCTAATCAAGGTCTAGTAATTAATGAAGAAGATGTAGAAATACAAAATAATAAAATTGATGTGAGTTGGAATATACCATCATTACCTATTAAGGAAATTTATAAAACTACTTTTATGTAGTCTACATTCCATGTAAATCTTTATGTTAAAACCTTAGAACAAGTTTATGTTTTAGAAAAATCTAGGGAAACCTGCCAATTGCTTGATACTAACATTATTAAACGACATTTAAAAACTGGCCATAATTTAATTCACTTAGGGTTAATTCAAGTCGGAATCAAACATTAACCCAACAAGGTAAAAATACTTCTGTTTTATTGTGTCTACGAGATGCTCGTTTTTTAGATTATAATGATAGTTTAATGGGGATGATGGAAACTGGTCTCCATAGAGGACCCGCCCATTTTAATTGCTTTCCTGATTTTACCCTTAGTCTTAGAGATCCACATATATTAGATGTTTTAACTTTGAATATTCAGTTAAGTGGTTCTTTTACAAACATGAAAGAAAAAGTTCATAATATTGTATTAATTTATCGTGTTTATTACAAATGTATTAAAACTAATCTAAATGTTCAAGTTTTACACAAGAGTCCAAAAGACAAAACGTTACTAATTGAAAGTAGTAGCAATGATACTAATATAAATATTCCTAAGATGATTGAATGGAAAGATATTACTCTCCTAGATCAATGGGTGACAGTCAATGAAAATTACAAATATAATAAAAAACAATCCACTTGTCATGACGTTCAAGATATTGAACAATTTACTGATGGTTCCGTTAGAATTAAATTTAATAGATCTACTCAATCCTCTAGGCATAGTACTTCTAGTATACCTACTGATACTGAAACAGAAGATGAAATATTTAATACACCATTATTTAGAAAAAACAGTCAAATTCATATTGGTCAAACTTCACATAGTAAAATGAAAGAAGTAGATGATTCGGCAACTTCTCAGATTAGTAAAACTGTCTATTCTAGTTATACTCATCTTCCTAAAAAAGATACTGTTTCTCAATATTCACCAACACAAACTGACTTTAAAGTCATACCTCCAATAAACCCTCAATTATTAACGATTAGTAAACCTTTTGCTCTTGACTTAGATAAATTACATACTGAATTTAAATCTAAAAATAATAAAGCCAAACGCCATGCTTACAGACTTAAATATGATTCTAATCAGCAATCCAAAATTACTCACAAATGGTATAAGTTTATGACTGAACACAGTGTAGAAGTTCCCTTCTTTGAATACTTAGAAAATTATTACAACAAAGTTAATATAATTACAAAAACCAAATGGAAAACATCTTCTAATACTACTGTTAGTTCCAGTCATCCTCCTCTATCCACCATAATTATAGAACACCAAGGTTCTGTCATTCAAGCTTCTCCATTTAAATTACCTGGTAATGGCAATGAATTAAAGAAGGTCATTGAATAAAAAAATTACACTAATCAATGTTTAAAAACAATTGGTAAACAATTAGATAAAATAGAAACTAATTTAGATGAATATACACCCAGTCATTCCTCAAAAAAGCCTTTAGACAAACCTTTAATTAATCTACCAAGTCAACGATCCAAAAGAGATAGTCTAGTTACTCAGGATAGTTCTACAGTTAAAATCATAGAACAATTATTCACTAAACTAGCCTCTCCTTCAAATGAAACAACACTTCTCCTTCAACTGAAAAAATGTCTTACTCTATTAAACCAACAACCTACTCTAGATATTATTTCCCATCATTCAGAAACCGACACATCTGACAATGAAATTAATCTTTTAGCCCAGCAATTTCAATCTTCTAATCTTAATCGAATTACTCATCCTAAGGTCAATCCTACAACTCTTACAAAAAGTTGATATTCTAGGCCTACTCCTCCTGATCTTCAATATGAAGAAACTAACCTTAATAACCAATTTTCTGTTTCTGCTAAAAAATTATATGAATGGAATATAGATAGTCTTACTGAAGATTAAAGCCTTCAAAAATTAAACCATTTATCCATGGTTGCCAATAGTTATCTTAGTAACTACCCAAATTATACTCAACCTGAAATTGTTTCATTAATAACCTCTGGTTTTACTGGTATGTTAAAATCTTGGTGGGAAAAATATCTCACTGAAGATCAAAGAGAATCTATTTTACATGCAAGTCAAAAAGATGAAAATGATTTACCCATATTTGATGAAACAATTGGCTATTATAAACCTGATGGAATCAACACCTTAATTTACACCATAGTTAGACATTTTATTGGTACACCTACTAATATATATTCTAGAATCCATGATCAACATAGTAACCTTACTTGTCCTACATTAAGTGATTTCAGATGGTACAAAGATGTTTTTACCTCCCGTGTCATGCTTAGGGAAGATTGTACTAAATTATTTTGGAAAGAAAAATTTATTAATGGTTTACCTAGTCTTTTTGCTCATAAAATTAGAAATGTCCTTAGTCAACTACTGGTGTAATCGAATATGATAATCTAACCTATGGTGATATGGTGATATCATCAGTACTATCCAACAAGAAGGATTAAGAATGTGTATTGACTTAAAACTTAGTCAAAAAGCTGCTAAGGATAAAAATAAAGCTAAATATGAATTAGAAAATTTCGGTGAACAATATAGTTTACCTCCAGTCGCACCCTCTAGACGAAAACATAAACATAGTAAACGAAAAACTTCTTACAAATACTCCAATAAATATAAGAAGTATTCACCCTCTAAATCAACTGATAAATTTTATACTAAACCTAAAAAGAAGTATTACAAGAATCCAAGGTCAAAATCTACTAAAGACATTACCTGTTTCAATTGTGGTAAAAAAGGTCATTATTCAAATAAATGTAAAGAAAAACAAAAATTAAAAGATAAAGTTAATCAGCTCCAAATAAATGATGAATCTAAAAATCAACTGATATACTTAATTCAAATACCTCATCTGATTATCATTCATCTAGTGATACTTCGGATAATAACATTGAATTAGGCTGTAATGATACTTGTTGTAAACCTATGAAATAAATCACCGTCCTTACTAAACAACATCAAGAAGAAACTGCTCTTATTGACTTAATTAGTAAATTAGAGGATCCTGAATTGAAGCAAAAATATACTGACAAATTAAAATCATTATTAATTAACAAAGATACTAAACCACAACATGATAAACCAATCATTAGCTAAACAAAAACTTTAGAAAGATTTAAAAATAAACAAAAAGAAGTTACTCTTCAAGATTTGCAACAAGAAATTAAACAAATTAAACGTCTCATCAAAGATTTACAAAGTAAGATAAAATTTTAGAAGAAGAAATATCTATATTAAAAATTAATAAAGTTTAGACAACTTTCAAACAGGATGATGCATCTTTCTAATGAATCTGAAATGAAGATACTAATCCAGTAATGTCCTGTTCGATAATCGATCCAATCCATCCGCTAATCCTGAAAATAAAAGATTAAATCTTATCAATAAAATTAATATTCAAAAATGGCATTCAAAAATCAAATTAGTTGTCATTGATTTTGAATTAGAAGTTATAGCATTAATAGATAATGGTGCTGATCTTAATTGTATTCAAGAAGGATTACTCCTTACCAAATATTATCATAAAACAGGCGAACGATTAACTTTTGCTAATGGCAGTAAAATGCATATTAAATATAAATTACCCAAAATCCATATTTGTGAAAATAATGTTTGTTTTAAAACATCATTTGTTTTAAAACATCATTTGTTTTAATTAGAAATATGACTGATAAAGTTATTTTAGGAACACCATTTATATTTTTACTTTATCCATTCACTACTTTTAATCAAGGAATAACTACTCAAGCCTTTGGCCAAACCATGCTTTTAAATTTTTATCTCCACCCGAAGTTAAAGAATTACACCAGTTAAAAGACTGTTCTATTTCTAAAACAATTAATTGGTTAACTCGTCACATCAGATATCTTAAAGAAGAAGTAAATTATAAACGAATTGAGCAACAATTAACTGATCCTATTACTATTGCTCAAATTGAACAATTCAAACAAAAATTAGAATTAACTGTTTGTTCTACTTTACCTACTGCCTTTTGGCATCGGAAAAAGCATGTAGTCACACTACCATATATTAAGAATTTTAATGAAAGACAAATTCATACTAAATCTAGACCTATTCAAATGAATCATGAATTAGTTGAAATGTGTAAAAAAGAAATTAATGAATTACTACAAAACAAAATTATTAGTCATAGCAAGTCACCCTGGTCTTGTCTGCTTTCTATGTTAATAAAAATGCTGAGTTAGAACGTGGAGTTCCTCGACTAGTAATTAATTATAAACCTTTAAATAAAGTTTTAGAATGGATTCGTTATCCAATCCCTGATAAAAAAGATTTAATTAAACGACTTAGTCAAGCCGTTATTTTTAGAAAATTTGATTTAAAAAGTGGATTTTGGCAAATATAAGTTCACCAAAAGATCGTTATAAAACTGCTTTCACTACACCTTTTGGTCATTATGAATGAATGTCATGCCTTTTGGATTAAAAAATGCTCATAGTGAATTTCAGAACATAATGAATGACATTTTCAATCCCTTTAGTCATTTTTCCATGTTTATATAGATGATATTCTCATCTTTTCTAAATCCCTTAGTGAACATTGAAAACATCTTACTGCTTTCTTCTATACCATAAAAGCTCATGGTCTAGTTATTTCTGCTCCTAAGATTAAACTATTTCAAACCAAAGTCAGATTTTTAGGATATGACATCCACCAGAATACAATCTTACTATTAGTGATCCATTGAATTTGCTTCTAAATTTCCTGATGAAATCTTAGATAAAACCCAGTTACAAAGATTCTTAGGATCACTTAATTATATTGCTGAATTTTACAAAGCCTTCGGAAAACCTGTCAACCACTCTTTGATCGATTGAAGGGTAATCCTCCTCCTTGGTCTTCTACTCATACTGATATTGTTAAACAAGTCAAAAAATATGTCAATCTCTCTCATGTCTTGGTATTCCTACTGAAAATTCATTTAAGATTATTCAAACTGATGCATCTGATATTGGTTATGGTGGTATTCTTCTCCAGAAAATCACTCCTCAGTCATCTGAACAGATTGTTCGTTTCCATTCTGGTGTCTGGAATAAAGCACAAAAAAATTATATTACTATTAAACAAGAGATTTTATCCACTGTTTTATGTGTTAGTAAATTTCAAGATGATATTTTAAATCAAAATTTTTTACTCCGTGTTGATTGCAAATCTGCTAAATATGTTTTAGAAAAAGATGTTCAAAATCTTGCTAGTAAGCAAATTTTTGCCCGTTGGCAATCTATTTTAAGTATTTTTGATTTTGATATTGAATATATACCTGGTTGTCAAAATTCTATTCCTGATTTTCTTACCAGAGAATTTTTACAGGGGATAAGGGATGGCAACTCCTTTTATTTCCTACCATAAATCACAAGTTACCTATTACCAAAATCTCATTCACCAAACTGCTTACCATATTGCTTGCCTCAAATTAGCCAAAAAATCTACTAAACGTGCTCAATTTATTCGATTTCATACCATTTGCAGTCGCGTAATTTATTAGCTCAGTATATTAACTGTGCTGATTATCATATGAGTAAATTAGAAATCCTTAGTGGATGCTAATTTCAGTCCTGTCCCTATTTTATAGATGTCTGCTCAGAGACCTTTGAGACCTTCTAGTAAGGCTCTTGTTCCTTCTAGTCAACCAGTTCCTCCTTTGGAATTAGTCACCAGATATCATCCTGTTGAATTAGTCAATCGTTACCAAGTTCTTGGTAATATTCCTAAACCTAGTTATACCTCTGCTTTGGCTACTGATCCTTTCGCCACTTCCTCTCAGTCAGTTACTCCTTACCCTCCTAACCCTTAAATCAGCCCGTTCTGATTATGTGTTTAATCCCATACAACTAATCTCTTCTTCAAAGAACCAAGTCACTCAAAAAATCATACAGTTCTTGATCTAGTCAAATCTTATTTTCCTCCTAGATGGCATTCTACTCATTTTCATCCAGAAAATCAATCACCTACTACAAAGATATCCTGTTCAACCATCAGTCCATTGTTATTAAACCTATCTATGATCGGACTTACACAAGTAAAATTGTATACCATTCATTGTATATTCCCAATATAGTCTCTTTGAATGAATGGGGTCCTCCTTTTCAACTCCGAGATTTACCTGGTCATACAATTCAATATAGTTATTATGATTATATTGACGCTTGGTTCAAAGTTCTCCTGTATCAAAATGAGTCAAACAGTCACTCTTGGTTCCTCCAATTTGATTATAAATTCAAGTCAGAGTTCCCCACTTGGTTTCTCTGATGGTGGACTCAGTATGGGGCTATTGAAGATATCTTCCCCTCTATTTTGATTGAACAAATCAACTATTTTTCTACTGTTTTTTCATTCAGTCCACAACAAAAGAAATTCCTTACATTGCTCATTTTTATATCCAAATACAAGGTCCCATGGATATTTAAATGGCAATATGCTATTTCTGATGACATAATCTTTCGTCAACACTTTGTTAAATGGTGGGATAATTTCAAGATTCCACGAATTATTGAACAAGTTCAAGCAGAATTCCCAGTCAATATTCATGCTCCAACTGCCATGGTCAAAGCTCAGCAGAACCCACTGCTTCATTAACACAAGGAAGCCAACTTCCTCCAGTCAATCTTGGAAGCCCAACTTCTAGTTCTTCCAAGCCCAAGTCAGCAAAGCCTAAATCTGATCAAACAAAGTCCAAAGTCAAGACTAAACCCTCATCATCTCAGGCCAAGCCCAAGGCCAAGTCCAAGTCATCCAAAGATGAGCTTCTCAAATAGCTCGCCTACTCATGGCCCAAGCCAAGTCACAATCTGATGAAGCCAGTTCAGACGAAGGTTCAAATGGTTCAGACTCTTCTGAAGGTTCAACCAATCAAGACCCTTATGGGCCCAGTTTCAAGATGCTCAAGACCCATATGCTTGATATAGTCATTGGATTCTATATAGCTATAATTATCAGCTTCAATCAATACTCTTCTTTTGAGAAAAGCTGCTGATATATATATATATCTATATTGATTCCCTCAGTCATATGCCTCCGTCAGAAAGCAATGAATAGTGAAAAAAGTCAAATTTGCTGTTCACTATTCATCAAAAAGTCAACATTACTATTCATCATTCATCATAATTTATTCAACCGACAAATTCAGTACAATCAAAGGTAGCCATCAACTTTAGTCACTCACCGAAAGTTGCAGACAGCTCCCATGTGCTCTTTCAAAGTCATATTCCTTCACAAGGCTCGCAGTAACTCCTTCACAATGCTCACAGTAACTCTTTTCATCTATAAAAGAGCCTCTTCAGTCAAGAATGAGGCAGGTTAGAAAAAATCTGAGTGCTATTCCTCAAGAAAAATAGCTATCTCAGTAATTTTATATTTTCATTTTCAAGTTATGTATTTGGAAGAACGGTTTGCTTCATTTGCTTCATTCTAGTAAACAATTGTAAGTTTTATTTTAAATTATTAAGTTAAGTTTTATTTAAGTGTTATTTTTATTTTAGTAGTGCTGTTTCCTCCTTCCTGATTCCTACTTCCTCTTTTGGATTGTTTTATAGTTATTATTTTTACATGTCACTGATGTGATATTTTCCTTCAGTTTTCAACAAAAAGTCAAAAGCAGATAAAAAGGAATCAAAATAGTGGTTGAGGTGGTGGGTCAGTAAAACTATTCAGGTATTGTTTGAGAAGTAGATTTGGGTGGGTTTGAGGTTAAAATAGTCACAAAAAATAAAATAGAATTTTTAGTTTTAATAAGATAAAATATCACATCAAATTCATAATCATTATATTTTTTCTCTCACAAAAAAGTCAAAAAAGTCAAATCCTTTCCAAACCAGATTTTTTAACCCAGACTAAAATAATTTAAAAAAATCAAAAAAACAAAAAGCCAACCAACTTCTCAATATTTTTTTGTGGCTTGTGGCAATGCCATGGGAGTCAAAATCAAAAGGAGCCAAACAATACGGAGTTCGTTTGACATTTTAGTGTAAAAATTAAAAGGTTACTAAAAAAAAAAAAAATTAATAATTTATACGAAAAAATTAAAAAAAAATTATCATTATTTCATACATCTTTTTGTAAAAAATTTAAAAAATATTCCAAATATACTAATTTTTCTATCTCATATTTTAACTAAAAAACTAAAAAAATTATTAAAATAGTTTGTTCAAAAATGAGACTTAAGCCTTCGTTTGGGATGTGTGTTGACTTTTGAGTTTTTTAACTATTTTAGCTTAAGGTTAAAAAGTCTCGTTTGAGATGGTCTTTTTAGCTTTTTTGACTTTTGTGAGAGAAAAAATAAATGATTATGATTTGGATGTAATATTTTATCTTTGTTTTTTAGCAAATTTTGTCTTTTTGTAACTATTTTAGCCAAAAAATTTATGTCAAACATAGCCCAAACTAGAGGTGTAAATTGGCCCAGCCCGGCCCATGTGGCCTCGCAGGCTCCATCCAAAATTCAGGTCGGCCGGTCTGGTTCACGGGCCAAAAAATTAGGTCCAGGCCTAGGGAGTATTCTGGCCTTGGGCAGGTTGGTGGGTTGGCTCGGTGGGCCTAGGTCTGGACTCGGGATTGGGCCAGGCTTGGGTGGGCCTAACCATTTATTTTTATATTTTTTTCTACCAAAATTTTATTATCTTCTACTAAAAAAGACACTGGGCCTCGGGCGGGCCAAACCGAGCTTCAAAATGATGGCCCAGGCCAGGCCCAGGCCAAAACGGGCTAGGCCCACTCGGTTGGGTTTCGGGCCGCGGACCATTTTTACACTCCTAGCCTAAATGATCTCACCCAACAACAATTCACTCATGGCGATTCAAGGAGAGGGTGGTGGTGGAGGGCCGTGATTGGTGGTTACATACTGGAAGTGAGAGAAGAGAGTGAATGTGTTTGCAGAAGAGAGAGAGAGAGAGAGAGAGAGAGAGAGAAGGAATGATCACGTGTCGGAATTGAGATGGGTTTGTAGTCGCACCCACCTTGTATCATATCAGGGTGGGACAAATCTGGGGATGGTAGGGGCGGATGAGGGACAGGAAACGGGTTAATTTTGTAAGTTGAAAAATAAAAATATTAATAAAAAAATTAAAGATAATATAGTATATTACACATAATGATTTATACTTAATGAGAATTATAAAATATAAGATAAAAAATAAAGGGAGCTGCTATTCTCACTCCATTTTGTTCCAAATATACTCCATTCTTTATCCTTATTATACATAATTATATTAATACCCTTAGAATTTTGATTTTTTCAGAGAGTGTATTTTGTGTGAAAGTGTATTAATATAATTATGTATAATAAGGACAAAGAAAAGAGTATTTAGAGTAAAGTGGAATGAGAATAATGGCTCCCAAAATAAATGAGTAAAAATTAATATTAAGTATAGTATTTTAGTATTTTAATTTTATCATAGTGAAAAAAATTAAATTATATATATATATATATAAATATATTTAATAAAATATATAGGGACGGGGTCGGGGAGAAGGTGGCGGGGGAAACAAAATCCGTTCATGCCCTACTCCCTTAACAAGACGGGAAAAAATGACCATCTCTAAGAGTGAGTCACAAAAGGTGATTTTTTTTTTTTTTTAAAGTAAATTACACTGAGCACTCTTGAGATTCAATAAAGAGGATAAATTACCAATAAGTCTTAATAGTTGGATTTAATTCCCATCAAATCTTATTAAAAATAAGTTATTGTAAAATCGTCGCTAAAAATAATTTTTTGTGATATTTTTTTGCATATGTCATTAAAAATTGACAACTAGTGACTTTTTTGATCACAATTTTTATAAATTGTCGCTAAAACTTACAATTAGTAACATTTTTTGTTGCGAATTTTTTAAACTGTTGTTGAAAGTTAAAAGTTACTATTTTTTTTGTGACGATTTTTTTAAACTGTTCCTAAAAATTATAAATAGTGACATTTTTGTGATAATTTTCAAACTGTCGTTGGAAATTAACAATTTGTGATGTTTTTAAATAGTATTTGATAAAAAACGCCATTAATTCTTACAGGACTTATTGGACAATAAGTCCACCCATTAGGACCTACACGTACCCATAAAGAAAATACATTAAGTTACATAATTTTGATATAATTATACTGACCCTTCTTTTAGTAAGGTCAAAGAAATCAAAACTAATTCAGCTGGTATGAAAATGCAAAAATACATAAGAGAACATATATACTTCAATGTAAAAGAAATAATATATATATATATATATATATTTTTATTGATACAATTAATGAATTTTTAATGAAAATGAGTCAAAATGTTATATGAATTAAAACCTTGAGAGAACTCATTGTAATTATGTCAAATTCATGAGACTTACTGTATTTTGCCAAACTTTTGTGGTGCTAGATGAAGGCAGTGGCTATTAACTGGGAAAGTAAAGAAAGCAATGGCATTGAGTTGGGGAAAATGAGGAAGTAGCGCAATGGACAAGGAAAATGGATGCTAGTAGATTGGGAAAGAGGGGTGGGGTGATGATGGGTGACAATAAAGGTGTGGGAGGTGGCTATCGACATATTATTGAAAGGAAAAAAGTGATTAAATTGTTTTAACGGTGATATTACATGCATCAATTAGTGTATATTAGTATACCAACTAGTGTTACAATATTATTATTGACCATATTTATCATATAAGTTATAAATACTTGAAAGCATACAAATAATGCTGCATCATCTATTAGTATACTAATGTGTACATTAATTGGTACATATAGCATTATTCTTGTTTAAATTATCTTTCTTCTTTGGTCATAACTAACATATATAAATGGTTGGCTAAAATTGATATCATTTTAAAAATACAAAATTTAAATTAAAATAATTTAAAAATAGATTTTAATTTGTAACTGAGGTGAAATCTTGATTTTTATTTTATTTTATTTTTTACTTATATTTTATTATTACATATTTATAAGTCTGTTCATTTCAAGAAAATTAGGTAAAACAATACCAAGAGCAATTCATAGTATTGTAAGTTTTTTATCATAGGCAGAATGTTTCACAAATCCCTTTGAATTGGGTAGAACAATTCCAAGAGCGATTCATTAAGCATAGTAAGCTTTCACAAATTTTTTATAGAGGCCCTTAGAGAGAGAGAGGGGCTCTCTCTAGAGATTTCTGGTGATATTTGGGCAAAATTTCGGTGACCTTCCTTACATTTTTAAAATATTGATGTACACTTTTAAAGTATAAATCTGAACTTTTTATGTCTCAAATAGGAATTTTAAGTTTTCCTCTCTTCATTTTGACAATAATTTTTGAATTTTCGACACCACAATGGTTCCCTCTTCTCTCAAGCCTTCTTTCATACCATTGCGGTGTTCTTCCTCTTCAACTCTAACTTTTGACGGTATTTGAAGTTCGGCAGCAACGGTGGTGTTGATGAAGTTGACATCAGTGACGGCGATGACGATGATGATGACGATGGCGACGGTAGGTGTTGATACAAATCTTGCTTTGCAAACCACATCCATAAGAAAATCGGTGATTTTCGTTAGATCGTAGCGATTTTTTTAACAAATTTATTTTGTTGTTTGTAATTTGTTGCTTGGTTATTTGTTTAATCTTATTATTTTTATTGTAATCTTATATATTATTTGTTTATTTTAATATAATTATTTTTTTTGTTCTTAAAAAAAAAAAAACAATTTTTTAAATTCTAAAACCTAAACCAACCAAATAAACTAGGACTAGGGCTAAGTCTAGTCTTGGTTTTGGTCCGCCTTGGTACTTTCCCACTCTAGTTTCAGGTCTAACTTGTGTCCGTTGAATGTTAAGATACAGACATACCTTTGCCTTAGCAAAAATATAATTTAAGGTCAAATTTTAGGACTACTTGACCTGTGTGATTATTATTATTATTATTATTATTATTATTACATTAGGAGAATGGGATTTTAGTGAGAAACTTTTTAAGAATTTTAAATTTTTATTCTAAAATTATTGATTTTTAATTTATAAAATATTAAAAAATAAATTATTGATTGATATATTTAATTAATTATTAATTATTTTAGAAATAATAATTATTCTTTACTTTATAAATTATAAATAAAAAAATAACAAAATATTCCATAATCTTTCCCATCATAATTTCTCTCAACAATTTAAAAAAAAATTAAAACATTTATTTATACTCTTTCTCTCACTCCCTGTAGAATTCCAGCGAAGACATTCGGATTCATGCTCTAATCCCAAACCTTGCACCCATTTTGAACCAAAATGATTTTGACAAAATCATTTTAGACCTTAAAACCTTATTTTCAAAATATTTTTCCAAAAGTTTTTACGATATTCGAGACTCGCATTTCGTTAAAAAATACACTTTTCGGTAAATCGAGCAAGGACAAAGTGGAAATAAATGGAAGAGAGGTGAACTCTCTCAAAATATTTTAAAACATCTTATTTAGAGGTTTAGAGTTGAAGAAAATTGGAGGAGAGGGAAGAAACCTAGTTGGGGAAGAAGTTGGGCATAAACCGTTAAGAGAGAACCGGGCAGCCTTCACTAAATCAGGTCTATCCTTTTGTACACTTGGACTTAAGTTGTGAGACCACCACCATTGGAAAGTGGACTTCCGGGGCTTCACTTTGGACTCAAAAAAATTATCTAAAACCAAGTTTGGATGGCGGAGATGTGGTTGTTGGAAGTTGGGCATCAATTTGGTTAAGATAGAACTGAGCAACCTTCACTGAAATAGGCATATCTCTTAGCACACTTAGAATTTTTATGTGAGGCCATTTCCATTGGAAAGCAAACTTCCAGGGCTTCAATTTAGGCTCAAGAATGACTACAAAGGAGTCCAGATGAAGGAGATATGCCCATTTGAAGTTGGGCCTGAATGTAGATTTTGAGGCCCGACCGTGGATCAGTGAAGGCCGGCCAGGCCTCGATGGCGTTAGACAGGCAGTTGGCGGGAATTGAACAAATATCTTTGTTTGAAGATATTTATGATATTTTTGGCTCAAATTCTATAAATAGGACCTCTTCCTTCAGAATTCAAGGTTAGAAAAAATTTCCGAAAGACTTTGAGAGCCAAAACCATCTTCCTCATTCTTTTAACCTTCAAACCTTTTTTGAACTATACATACACAATACATACACCATTGGAGCTTGTTCTTAAAGCTTTGTTGAGATTTCAGACTAAGTTTCATAAACTTGAGGGTGTTGGAATCAAGTTTGTTAACTAAGAGCTTACCTCTCTTTCAAATGTATAATTTTGCACTTTCTTCTTTCATCTTCTTCTACTCTTTTCCTCTATTTTTCTTGTCTTTACATGCTGATTTTCAAAGTCTAGAAGGCTGAAAAATTTGATTTAAAGGTTCCAAAAGAGGAGGGGTTAGCCACCCCTCTTTAGTCTTGCTTACTAGTTTTGTACCTCCTTGTTCTTCCCTATCTTTTGGTGCTCTTTTAACCTGATTTTAGCCACTATTTTGAGGCTATTTTTGGTCTGTTTTTGGATTATTTTCAGAGGCTAAAATATGTTTTAGAAGTCCCAAAAGTGGAGGGGTTAGCCACCCCTTCTTAGCTTTGTTTACTAGCTTTGTGCCTCATTGCTTTTGGCTTTGTTTTGTGCTCTTTTAACATCATTTTAGCTATTATTTTTTTGCATGTTTAGGGGCTTTTTTAGGGCTGCCTTAGCCTTTAAAATTATTTCATGCTTTGATTAGTTTGCTTGTTGTCTCATATGTTCATATACATAGCTCATTGCATGTTTGTTCTAGCTTTTCTTTAAGTAATTTCCTTGTTTAAGAGCCTCATTTTAATAATCAACTTACCATTTATTACTTTCATTAGAGAGTTGTTTCAAATGGTTGATGGTTATTCAACACATGAACTAGAGTTTTGCGCTTAATGGCTTAATCTCTGCGGAGATTCATTGTCAACGGTGTAATCTCTCTTTCATGTTAAGAATTACTTCCCATTTGACACTTCTCTCCTTTTAGAGGACTTAATCACTATGGACAAATGGACTAATGAATGACAAGGCGTAAAACAATTGGTTTAAAATTTGGATCAACATACCTAAAGAAAATGGCTTAAATAGCTTGAACTTGGCCGGACGTTATGCCAAGTTCCTTGTGTCAAGGGTCATCAAGCATCAATTCATGGTGTTTTTGATGTCCTTGAAGTGTCTCAACTTTCCCTTTTTGAGTTCATTCCATGACAAAAAGGGGAGGGGTGGTCCATTTGCATTACATTTATTGATTTTCGGTCCAAGATGATATCCGAGATCATCAAGCGATCATATTGCTCATTGATGGTTTTAGAGTTGTCCCAACCTTCTCTTGAGGCTTTCCGATGACAGAGAAGGAATGAAGGACAAATAGAGCCTGAAAATGCTCCATCTGCACTGATTTCACCTCAGAGCACAAAAACAGAGTTTGCACCAAATCAATGCTTTGTAGGCCCGGCCGGCCATCAGTAATGCACGGCCGGCCCTTGGTGTGTGGCCAATAGTGTAGTTTTGCAGAAATAGAGGCAATGGCTGAAGGTGAAACAGAGGTAGTCTGGGTAGACAGAGTAGCTTTCAGGCGATGTGCATTCAACCTTCATCCATCTTCCGTCATGCTCATATCAAATGTGTTTGATCGTTTAATTGTTTCATTAGTATAATGAATTGTGTTGTAATATTTAATTAGCTTAGATAGTTAGTATTCATTTCAAGTGTTGTAATAAATTAGTTAATTAGTTTAGCTATTTATTCAAGTTTTGTAATAATTAGTTAGCTTAATTAGCGTAGCTAGTTAGTTAGCTTTTATTCATTCGACCCTCCTTAGCGAGGGCGTAATGTTGTAATGAGTGTGCGTGCGTGTGTGTATGTCTTCCAACCCCACGTCTTTCTCCCTTCTATTTAATCGCTTTTGATGTTAGATTAGGGACATGTTTCAATTAGCATATCTTATGCTTGTATCCATTCATTCATATTGCATGCACCGAGACTCGGCGCATCATTCAAACTGCATTATTATTCCAATACTTATTTGAATACGTGTTTAATCACATGTTGTTTAAATTGTTTCATATGCCATATTAGTAGCCGAGCCTATTAATTGCATATTGCGTGTGTTGCATTAGGCATTTTGTATAGTTAGGAACTATGCATTTTTCTAACTCATCTTCTTAGCTTGGAGTACTAGGTGAGTTTTTACACTTTAGCATACTCGCATGAATGTGAATGTTGCCATGTCTAGCATGCTTGCCATGAGGCTAAATGCTTATATGCTAAATTGCTTGAATACATGTGGATGAAGGCTTGTTGTTTGAATTGGAACGATTCAACAAATGTATGTTTTAAACCCACTTTGTTGAGTGGCAAATCATGTTTTAAGCCCACTATGTTTGGTGGCAAATCCGCAAACTTCAAGCCCACTTGAGGGTGGCAAATTCAAACCCATTTTCACAAACAAACATAAAATTGAGTTGTTCTAACTTGAGCAAACTAGTCTATACTTGCTTGTGTGCATCACATAGTAAAGCTAGTCTAATAACCGGAACAAGAGCACATAATGTACATAAAAAGTCATATCATGATTAGTAGAGGCCGATCTTTGATCGGACGAGGGGGGTGCTCAATTCATGACTTTTCCCTCTCGTACCTAAGTTCTCGAGCCGAGGCAACTTTGGTGATGACGAACACGTGGCCTTTGGCACGAGTCATGGTTTCCTAAATTTTCCCAAAATAAATATTTAGGTGGCGACTCTGTATCTGGTAAAGCAATCCAATTTTGGCATTTTGATCCAAAAATCGATTTTTCAACAAATTTGTCGGATTTGGACTCTTTGGTGTTTATCAATTTCACATTGTACTTGTGAGATTAGATTCAGAACCATAGGAGTTCGAACTGTGAGGCCTTTCTTTTCAACCTTTCCGAAAGGGGGGGCGCGAAAAAGGCGAGCCACACTCCTCAAACTATCTCTCTGTTCAAAAAATTCTAACTACCTTACATAGCTCCATTATTTTTTTTCAAATGTCATATGCAACTTTTTTACTCCTAAAATGGTTATATCATGCAAGAGAGTATTACACCATTTTTATTACTTTTTTTTAAGGTTGTTAAAGGTTAGTCAATATTTAATTTTTTTCATACTCATTATATTTTTATTTTTTAACAGTAGTTAATAAGAGCTTAAATGTTACACATTTGACCATTTAAAATACATTTTATTAGTCCATTAAATTATATTATTTTGTAATTTTGTATACTTTTGTGTGTTTTTATATTTTTGAGTGTTTATACCTATATTTGAAGGTACGAGAGATGATCACATCATAATATGGTGGATCTCCTTACACCAAATTAGAGCCCATGTATGGAGTGATCTCTAAACATTCCCGTAGGAAAGAAGAATCTGGAAATGGTTTGAAATTTGAATGAAAAGGCACAATGCTTGGTGAAGCATTATGTCTCTTGGATTAAAATCCTAAGGATGTGACTTCTCTGTCAAGACACCATATTATCTATAAATTCCAGGCCAAGATCAATGCAGAGTACTTACTTGAACTTCTCTATTTTTTGTCTCTTCCAGATTGTATTCTTCTGCGTAATAAACACCCTCACGGGAACTCTGATTTACTTAGCTATTGTTAGTTCATCTATCAGTGGTATCAGAGCGTGATTTACACATAAACGCAGATGATGAATTACAGCTCGGAGGAACAAAAATTTTCCGAAAGATTTCTACAAAAAATTCAAAAAATTATTGACCATCAATCTTCGGTATTGGTTAATTCCATTTGTTTATTTAATCATCACCAATGTGTTGCATTTCCAAAAAACTATCCAAAGAAAATAACTGTCGGTGGTGCTATTGTTCCGAACCTTGCCGAAAGTGAGGCCGAATTATACCGTTGGAAGCAATTTTATAAAATATTTTTTGGTTCAAATTGCGTCTCCAAATTAGCACCATCTTGTTCTTCTTAGAATTTTGAACACACAGGTGAAATTCGTTGTGAAAAACAGTGAAAAATTGACCCACAAAGTTCAAGTTTCAGTGTTTGGTCTCCGACACCCTTCACCGGAGAAGATAACCGGAGCAATAAAGCCGTTGCATATTCTGTTTTGAAAGATCAGACATTTGGGCTAAAGACAAAAGGGCCAAAACTTAGAGTTACTGCTAGGAAATCTGTTCTCTTGGGCTTGAAAATTAAAAAGAAATTTTCTAGGCCAACCCAGCAGCCCAGAGCCGCAGGCACAGCCTACAAGCCAGACACAGCCCAACAGCCCTAAGTCGCAGGCACAGCCCAGCAACCTAGGACCACAGACGTAGTCCAATAGCCAAGATCGGGTCCAGACCTGCACCTTTCTACTCCGCGCCTTGACTCGCACCTTGACCCGCGTGTCAAGCCTGTTTAGCCCAGTCGGCCAAATCGGTTTAGTCCAGCTTTTTGAACCAGCAGCAGCCTGGTTCAAATGGTTTTTTGGCTCGTTCTCGCTCATTTCAAGGCCATTTTCAGTCATTCAAAAGTTGAAATTTCTAGAATTTTTCTAAGAATTTTTCTGTCGATAATTGTACTACATTTCTGGAAGGAAAAATTCGTAGAGAAGGCAATCCAAGGGTGTTACCCAGGAAAACATCCAAAGAAAAAAAATTTAATAAGCGCCATTGTGTCCCTTAGGCTTATAACTATTTGTACAATACTCATATGCAAAGTATTGGGTTTAATAGGCCATTGGGTTTTTATCATTCTTCTTACCCAAGACAAAACAATCGATTTTTTGCTTACCACAGGGGCCGACACAACAACTTCAAGGCTTATCCTATTGATTTGTTGTTATATTTAATTTGCTTATTTTTCATTTTAGTTTGTAATATCCACATTTGAATTTTTATTGTAACACATTTTGTTTTTAGTATGGCTATTAAAAATGCCATGGATTCTTCAAGAATTGAGATGCTTAATGGAAATAATTTCCGAGCATGGAAATGCCATATTTCTTATCTTCTTACACATGAAAAAACATTGCACATTTTATCCACTTATAAACCAGATGATGATTCTAATTGGTTTCAAAATAAATGGATAGAAGATGATGCAATGACAAAGGCAACTATGTTACATAATATGAAAGACAACATTATTCCGCTTTTTGAAGAACATGAAACTACAAAACAATTAATGGAAGCACTAGAAAGTAAGTATGGAGTTCGATTGGACACTCAAATTCAATTGCTCTTGGACAAATATAATAACACTCGTATGAGTGATAATGATAATGTTGGTGATCATGTTAATCAAATGGAATTAATTGCTAAAGAATTATCCAACGCTGATCACTCTTTGTTAGACAGGATGCAAGTAACTACCATACTTAATAGTCTTCCATTGTCTTGGGATCATGTTGTCACATCTCTAACTCATAGCGGTCTAGAGATTTCAATGGTAACATTGCCTGTACTCTTAGTTTTGGAAGAAGAAAGAATGAAGTGAAGGCGTAAAAAAAGTTTGTCTTCTAATTTGTTGATGGCACAATCTTCGCCACAACCATAGAATAATTCTCCACACACCATTCAACAAGAAAAAGACAACTTCTTTCAAGAAAAAATGGAAGAAGGGGTTCCAGAAAGGATGGAAAAAGCAGCAAGGATGGCAAAAACAACAACATCACAAGAATCAGACTGGCCCATGTTACAACTGCGGTCAAAAAGGTCATATCAAAGCTAATTGTCCTCAGAACAAACAGAAAAAGGATCAAAATCCCATTGCCATGACCATTTCTGAAGCAATGGTGCTTGAACCTTCATCCAATTCATGGTTGATTGATTGATTTTGCTGCAACTAGGCATATCGTGCAAAATAAAAACATGTTCGTGGAGTTTACTGAAAAGAAGATTGGTGAACACATAATCTACATGGGCAACAACTCCTATAGTGATGTTTTGGGCATTGACAACTGCCAATTATTTATTAATGGAATTTCTATTGTTGCTTCATGATGTGCTTTATGTATCCAGAATTCGCCGAAATTTAATTTCAGTTCCTGTTTTAAACCAAAAGGGTTTTGAGATTAATTTTAGGTTTAACATACTGTTGATTAAGAAAGGGAATGTATTAATGAAAGGTGTAAAAGTGAATGATATGTACTCTCTTCCTATTGATAATAATAACGTATGTATTTCTGATTATTTGTCTGTTTCTACAAGTAATAGTTTTTATTTATGGCATCTAAGATTAGGTCACATTAATAAAAATAAAATGTCTTGAATGTTTAACAGTGGCTTATTGCCTAAAGTATGTTCCGATGATTTTGATATATGTGAACCATGTATCATGTATCAAAGGCAAAATGACTAGCAAGCCATTTTTCAAACATTGGAAATCATCGAAATTACTTGACATAATTCATTCAGACATTTGTGGCCTTTAAGAACTAAAACTCATCAAGGTATGAAATACTTATTACTTTCACCGATGATTATTCAAGATGTGGACATATCTACCTTCTTAAACACAAATCAGAGGCAATTGAAAAGTTTAAGGAATATAAATTAGAGGTAAAAAGCAACTTGGTCGGTCCATTAAGCACTTGAATAATGATAGAGGTGGTGAATATGAAGCTATGGATTCTTTTTGCAAGGACAATGGTATAAAACATTTGTTTACAATGCCATACACACCACAACAAAATGGGATTGCAGAAAGACGAAATTGTACTCTAATGGAAATGAGAAGGTCTATGATGTTTGTCTACCACTGCGTACATATTAAATGGAGTCAAAACATAAGCCAAACCTCTAACTCCTTACGAATGCTAGCATGGTACTAAACCTAATGTTCTACATCTCAAGGTTTGGGGATGTCAAGCACATGTACTTATTCCCAATCCTTTACGGGATAAATTGGGAAGTAAAACTTGGGAATGCAAGTTTATTGGCTATGTTGAAAATGAGAGTGGTTATCGTTTTTACCATCCCGAACGTGGATTAATAGAAAGTAGAGATGCTATTTTTCTTGAATCCACTGATCTTGTCACTCTTATTGAACAAATTGAATTGCTCTCCGAAGTATCTCCAGATTCTTCTCTTCCTTTGTTTGTCACTAGCACTACAGTTCTCCCAGAACCACTTAATAGTGGGAGGAAACGACAACTACATGATGTTGTGTTACCTGCTTCGAATCCTGAGATAAGTGGGAGTAAGAGAGCAAGACGTCTATTTACATTTTTGAAAGATCATTATGTTTTTCAAGTCGAAGAATTTAATAACGTAGTAGATGATCCTACTAGTTATAATGAAGAATGAGTAGCAGTGATGCTACACAATGGCTTAAGGCAATGAATGAATAATTTGATTTGATAAAGAAAAATGATGTTTGGGAATTAACCGATCTCCCGAATGGAAAAAAAAAACCATTGGTTGCAAATGGGTTCTTAGAAAGAAATTCAAAGTAGATGGAAGTTTGGAGAAATACAAGGCTAGGTTAGTAACCAAGGGATTCACTCAACAACCTGGAATAGACTTCATAGATACATATTCTCCTGTTACAAAATTTGCCTCAATAAAGATTCTAATGGCGGTAGTAGCCAGGATGGATTTGGAATTGCATCAATTAGATGTTAAAACAACTTTTCTCAATGGAGAATTAAAAGAGGAAATTTATATGATGCAACCTGATGGTTTCCAAATCCAAGGCAACAAGGATAAAGTCTACAAGTTGAAGAAATTCCTGTATGGACTCAAACAGTCTTCAATGGTACTTAAAATTCCACCAAGCCATTTTAGAAATGAGCTGTGTTGTGAGTCCATTAGATCACTGTGTTTATATTTGAAAAAATGATGACAAGTTAGCAATATTGTCTTTATACGTGGATGACATATTGTTAGCAGGAAATTCTCCATATATGATTATAAAAACCCAAACTTTCTTGGCATCTAGATTTGAAATGAAAGACATGGGTCTTGCAACCTATGTTCTAGAAATTAGAATTTCAAGAGATAAAAATTTAAAATTATTATATCTAGATCAAGAGAAATATCTAGATAAGGTGCTCAAGAGATTTAATATGGATAACTGTAATTCTTTGAGCACACTCGTTTGCAAGGGACAAAGTCTTAGTAAAAAATGAGTCCTCAAACTAAGTCTGACATTGAGGAAATGAGAGATGTCTCATATGCTCAGGCAGTAAGCAATCTAATGTATGCTATGACAAGTACAAGACCTGACATCTGTCATACAGTCGGATTGGTAAGTAGGTTTTAATCCAATCCAGGTAAGGAACATTGGCAAGCAGTTAAAAGAATATTCAGATATTTAAAAGGCACTAAGAATTTGAAATTGTATTTTGGTTTGTGTAATCTAGACATAAAAGGATACATTGACGTGGATTTTGCAGGAGATGTAGATGATATAAAATCTACTAGTGGTCATGTATTCTTGTTTGGTGGAACAACCATTTCTTAGTTAAGTAAGAAACAAAGTTGTGTTGCAAAGTACATTATGGAAGCTGAATACATAGCCTGCAGCACAACCGTTAATACTGTGGTCAGGATAAAACGATTTGTTGACAGTTTACAATTAGGTATTCCTGCCAGACCGGTCACTATGTTTTGTGACAATCAGTCCGCCATCTTATTAATAAAAAGTGAAGCGAATAGTTCTAAGGAAAAACATATTGATGTAAGTTACCACTGTATTCAGGATATAGTGGAAGAGAGGTGAAGTTAAAGTCGACTATATACCCTCAAAAGAGATGGTGGCCGACTCTATGACCAAAGGGTTGTTTTTGGAAAAATTCAGAGAACATGTAACTAATATGGGATTGAAAAATGACTAGCTCGGTGGTTTAGCTACTTATATAAAAGCATAGTTGGATGACTCTGAGGAGCCCTAGATAAGAGATGTTTTGCGACTCTATCTTACATGCAAACATATGTTTGGTCAGGTAATAAGATAGAGAAACTGACAAGGTACAGACATCATAGTTAGCATAAGATTAAATCCATGATATGTAACATGCTGACTAGGTGATGTTGTCTGCTTGATCAACAAAAAGTCTTTGATATAGTGTGTTGAGGAAAACCTTCAGTAATGGGCCTTAGAGGAAGTACTTAACAAAATTTCAGCACAGGTTGACACATGAGGAATGTGTGTGGCTGAAGTCGTCAATGGTGGTTGGGTATGGACTATGAACCCAGCACTGAAAATTGATGCCGTTCATTTGAAATATAGTGAATTGAAGTCATCTGGAATGTGTTGTCAGTAAGAGAACACATTCGTATGGGTGCGATTAGATTGGAGGCAAAAACGTGCGCACGTATGGCCAAGTCACAATCGGACGTCGATCTATGAGGTAATTTCAAGATGAAAGTTGGCATGAGGCAAAATTTTCGTACCAAGGTGAACATGCCCAACTCAGGTTTTATCACTAATATTATAGTGTGCTCAAGTAGGAGATGAAGGTACGAGAGATGATCACACCATAATATGGTGGATCTCCTCACACCAAATCAGAGCCCATATATGGAGTGATCTCTAAACATTCCCGCAAGAAAGAAGAATCTGGAAATGGTTTGAAATTTGAATGAAAAGGCACAATGCTTGGTGAAGCATTATGTCTCTTGGATTAAAATCCTAAGGGTATCACTTCTCTGTCAAGACATCATATTACCTATAAATACTAGGCCAAGATCAATGCAGAGTACTTGAACTTCTCTCTATTTTTTGTCTCTTTCGGATTGTATTCTTTTGCGTGATAAACACCTTTACGGGAATTCCGATTCACCTAGTCATTGTTAGTTCATCTATCAATATTACTATAAATAATATATTTTAAATATTTTATATATTATTATATTATAAAGTACATAATAATTCATTGTGCACTTTACCAAATTTGTAACCAAAGAAAAGAAAAGAAAGCAAAAAAAAAAAAAAAATAAACAAGGAAAATAAGATGGAGGTTGTCAGGCAATCACCCCCCACACTCCCTCAATAATTATATATGTTATTATTATATTATTTATTTTGTTTTGTCAGTAATGGCGTGGAATTTGCTTATAAAAGGCATTCAAAAAGAAAGAAGAAAGGAAGAGGAGAGGTCGCTCGGGGTGGAGAGGTCTAGGCTAGGGCTTCGGCCTAGAGTGTGAGAATATTAGTGTGTGAAATTATTTTTATGTCTTAGGATAAAGTAAAATTTTGACTAAATAATTGAGATAAGTTGTATTTAGTAATTTTAATTTTAATTTTAATTTAATTTGGATATAATTGTATAACTCTAGATCTTTTTGGTGCAATAAATGTTTTACTCAAATTATGTTATACGACGATTTTTACTGTTGTATATTAGAATTGTTAGACGAGTCATATATCGTAAGACGAGTCATGCATCAAACTGTAGTTTAGTGGTGATGGTTCATGCTAAGCGAAGATGATTCGTGGTTTTTTATTTTGATATACAAATCCTCTTGACGATGTATTTTTGATCAATGTACATCACAGTATTCAAATTAATGATTTTCTAAAAACTGAGTATAATTACTCCCAATTATAACATTAGTGGTGGATTCGAAATTCTCAGATATTTATTTTATTTTGTTTAATTAATTAGTTTAATTTTCACTCCAAATATTCGCAAACAAATCTAAATTTCTTAATTAAATTATTCATTATAAATCTCAGTGGATTGACACCTGATCTTAATTGCTATTTTACAGAGTAGTTATTTTTGCTTAATTTTAAATAAAATATTTTGGTGTACAAATGACCATATTAATAATATTTCTCTATTCTTTTACAACACATCATTTTCAATCAAAAATTTTTTTTTTTGAAGATAATTATATATGCATATGTGCCTCGTATTTAATATAATATAATGATTTATTTAAAAACATTTAAGAAACAAATTTATTAGAAAATACTTGTGTCTAAAAAAAACTATCCAATATTAAAGGGAGCTAGCCTAAGACTTAGCCTAAAAAAAGTGATCGACCGAATAGTAAAAATATTTAGTAATTATTATTTTAAACTTTATATTTAAATTACATTATAGTCTCTTTAATAGAAATAAACATTGGTTGTTTGAGTAGGTTATAATTGGATTAGATAGTAAAAGTCTAAAAGACATATAAAAATAGTATCAAGTTGATCTCTATAATGACTTGAATAATTGCCTCATTATATATTCAATTTTAAGTCACTTGCTCCACCTTTTTTTTTATTTTTTTTAATTTTTTAATTTGAAAAAAATTAAAAATATATATGTTTAATTGTCTTACCCATCAACAAATAAGAATTTAAAATCCCATAATTTATGGATTTTTTTTATAAAAAAAGTATTACCCATATATGAAATAAGATTACCTAAAATCAAGCCTTTCTCCCATTTTTCATTTTTAACTCTTTAGAATTCTAACCGTGCCTTTATATTTTCTAAACATTGTCTTTTTATATTTGCAAATATAAAAAACTAAAATGAAGTTGCATAGTGATTAGTGGAGGAGGTGTGTATGGTGACAACAAAAATGATGATGAGCTTGATTAGAGTATTGTTTGGGTGAGTTTTGAAAATGTAAGTATTACTTAAAAGAATAGCAAATAGTTTGGGAGAAGAATTGATTTAGAAAAATAATGTATGGTTGAGATTTATTCAAAGTGTAGATTTTACAATGTAAGTGTTGAATATAAGACATATTTTATGACTATCTAATCACATGTATTTATCTCATGTTACTTACCATCAAATTTTTATTTTTAGGCTACTTTATAGTGTTTAATTTAATATTAAAATCTCCAAACTAGTTCATACTAGTCACGATCTGATAAACTATGATATAATTTAAACATAAAATTTAAATTTATTATTATAAAATATTTTTACTAATTAACCGATCAATTTTTTAGATTAAGTGTAAGATTAGGGGTACAATATGATCTATAATTTAGGGTGGCTCTATCTTAGGTAATTTTTTCATACATAAATATATGTAACTATTTATTTAATAGTTTTAAACATAAATATATAATTTTTTTTAGCTAAGTTCAAAAATTTTAACACGTATGCATAAAATATATTCATATTTCTTATTTTTGTTATAAAAAGTATTTACAAATATCTATTTATCAATTTAATAAATAAATATGTCAAACGATTTATAAGTTGTGCATAAATGAAGAAATTTTTTAATAATTAATTGAAAGTCAGGTTGGCGTAATTATTGAATTGACTAGTTTCTAGCAAAACTTTAACACTGCGAGTCAATCTTAATTCATTTTATGTAAGAGTTATGACATAAGACAAATTATAATTTGAATAAACTACCAATAGATCCTAATAGTTGAACTTACTTACCATCAAGTCCTATTAAAAATATGTCATAATACAATCGTCCCTAAGAATAATTTTTTGTGACGATTTTTTACATATAAAATTAACAATTAGTGACTTTTTTTTGTCATGATTTTATAAATTGTCGCTAAAACTTACAATTAGTGATGTTTTTCTGTGACAAATTTTTCAAACTGTTGTTGAAAGTTGAAAATTAATGACCTTTTCGTGACGAATTTTTTTAAACTGTCGTTAAAACTTATAATTAGTGACATTTTTTGTGACAAAAGTTTCAAACTATTGTTGAAAATTAATAATTAGTGACTTTTTTAATAGTGTATGAAAAATATCATTCAGCTTGCTTGGTTCTATTTTTCTAAAAACACTTTTCAAAAAATTATACTTTCTTATTTTCCATATTTTTTTGTTTTTACTAATTTTTTTAACGTTTTAAGCAATTTTTTTACTTTTTAAAAAATTGTAAAAAAAATCTTTTAAAAATTCACTAAATATCAAAAATAAAGAAAAAAAAACAAGAATTCAATACATTTTTTTATATTTTTATGTATTTATTAATTTTTTAAAATATTTTTTCACAAATTTTTTACTTTTTAGACACATCTAAGTAAGATGTATCTAAAAAAGTAAAAAAAAAATGTTTAAAATTTTAAAAATATTCACTAAAAAAAAAACACGAAAACAAAAAAACTTAGTTTTCAAAAAGCTTAATCTGGAAAATTTAAACCAAACATACTGATTAATTATCATAGGATCTATTGGACAATAAATCCACTTAGTAGGACCTATACATGAGTCATCCATATAATTTTGATGCCTGATAAGACAAATTTTGGACTTTACAAAACATTAAAAAAATAATATTTTGACAAATATAATTTACTATTATCATATGATGAATTAAAATTAATGTTTGTGATTTATTCTTTAATTTTTACCAATTAAAATATGACATGTATTTTTTATTAAGAACTTAGAATACATAATTAGTGACATAAGAATAAAAAAAACTTCTGTTATGTATAACTCTAATAAAATATATAAAATTAAAAAAATTTATTATTTAATTTATATTATTATTTAATTAATTTTTTTTTTGATTATTTATTTATACATGTATATAGCACGGGTATCATGCTAATTATTTTAAAGATAAAGTTCATTTTACAGTGGTTTGAGACCGGAGCACTCTATCCCATTATAATTCAAATATATTCAAAAAGTTTCAATGTTATACATTTTATGACCATGTTACATTACATTTTTTAAATCATAAAATATATAATATTATAATAAAAATGCATAATATTAGCCCATAATTGCTCCATTCAAAAATATTTATCCACGCTTAATTTTTTGTTTTTTTTTTTAAAATGGGCTGTGACAAAGTTGCACCCCTTGTTAAGTGTTGAAATTGATGACTTTTCATTTTATTAACAAGCTTCCATAAGAGCCCAAAACCAAAATTATAATGTGATCGTTTGGTGCAGCTTAATTAATTAATTAATTTATTTATTTATTTTTCTACTTTTAACTTAGTTTAACCTAAAATGTAAGGTTTGGTTCAGTTTTTTGAAATAGCTTATGCTTATTAAAATATAAAATTTTTCATCTCTTTTTGGGGGTGTGTGTGCTCGCATAAAATTATGAAAGTTACAAAATTTTCATCTTTATTGTTTACATAATTTTATGTCAAATATGAATCTTGTTATATAAATCTCACAAGAATATAATTTTTTCATACCACTACCCTTACTTTTTTATTTTTTATTTTTTTATTTGAAGGATAGATTCATATAAAACAAGCACGTAATTAAAAAACGAGACTTCGCTCGATGAAAATAAAAAAATAAATTTATGATACGACTTCATTTTAAATGACTCTAAGGGATTGTTTGGTTAGCAACTAAAATAATATACTTATTGTTTTTTTTTTTTTTTTTAGGTCACATCACCTTTTATTTTTCTTACAATTTTTTCATAAAAAATAAAAAATTATTAAAATAGTCTCTACTTATCAATGATTAACACGGTTAGTAGGCCTATCAATGTTAGAATGCTTTGCATATATTTATTTCGAGGCAGATCTCATAGACTAGCGTGTGCTATTTGGACTTGTAGAATTCACCACTGTCTCGTTTTGATAATCTGAACCGTTTATTTTATCAGATATTTCATGTATTTCATTCACACAAAAAATTAGGTTGATCCAATAATCGTAACATATTCAATTTGTCACGTTTTTACCAAAAAAAATTGATGACAATTGTATTTTTAAAAATAAATAATACATTTTTAGGTGACAAACACAATAAATTGAACAAGTTACAGTTATCGGATCGATCTAATTTTTATGTGGATGAAATATACAAAATGTCCGACAAAATGAATAATTCGAATAATTGAAACGAGACCTATGATAAACCCTATGAGTCAAATAATACCCTTCAACCTAGATTTTAAATTGGAGAGGATTCTTCTCCTATTTATTTATCCTTGTGACTAGGGGTGAGCAACGAATATACCGATCTGCCCAAACAGACCAAACCGAATCGATTCGCCGCATTTTGGACGGATGTATGATGACGAGCGGACAGTTGATGATTGATTTTTTCCAACCCGCCTAGTTTTGGACGGATGACAGATTTGAGGTATTTTTTAGCCATAACCGAACCGCCAAACCGCAAGCACCTTTAGTAATTTATAAGACTTTGTGTTTTCAGTTTGTTTGGATATTCTATTTGTATTTTCAATTGAAAAAGAGTTTAAATATTATGTTGAATATATTTTGTTAAAAAAGAGTTTTCAACTTGAATATATGTTTTAGTTTTTAAATCTAAATCTAAAAATAATAAATAAAAAAGATGATATATATTGGTTGAATTTTGTTTTCAAAAATAAATATAGATATAACAATACAGAGACATACAATCTCTACTACTGTTCTGGTCATGATTTTGGTAGTTTGAATTATTTTTATATTTTAAGAACCACATATTGTAATACTTTATTATGTGGATGAGACATGTTGTGATTGTAATATGTGGATAATGCATGAAGTGATTGTAATATGTGAATAATGCATGTAGTGATTGTAATATGTGAATAATGCATGCAGTGATTGTAATATTCTAAAGTTTCAAACTTTCTTTCTTTGAGTGAGACATGCAGTGATTGTAATACTCTTTTAAGTCATTGACTGTAATATATATATATATATATATTTTTTTTTGAGGAAGTGCACAAGTTGAATTATGTTGAAAATTTATAAAATTTTAAACTGCCAAACCGATTCATATTCATCCGCCAATTCGCTCAATCCACATCCGCCGGATTGGCGGATGGATGCAGATTGATTTTCTCTAATCTATCAATCTGACGGACGGATAACAAATTTGAGGTTCCGTGGCCGCCACTAACCCGCGCCCACCCCTACTTGTGACAACCCTTTTTCTCCCATTTAACTATTGACATGGTATTTCCTCTAGGCTTGGAAAAATACTAGATTAGAATTTATTCATTTTTGTTTGCCTTTGTCTTCATTTACCTTCTATGATTAGTTTCTTGTAAGATTTTTTTTTTATTTTTTTTATAGTTTTTATTTTATTTTAATGGAAACATTCAACTAGGGAACAGTGGAAACAATATTCCACAATAAGTGACTAACGCAGAATTCTAATCTCAATGAAATATGTTAGGTTTTTGTTATTGGCAATCTCATTAGACAAAACTCCTTTCAGTTGTAATTTTATTCGGTCTTTAATTTCAGTGAGGCTCTGAGTATTTAGATGCAAATCCAACTCGAATTGTGCCTTTGCAGAGGAATTTGTTGCTGCTTCGTTGACTATGTCAGGGATCGAGCTGCAAAAGTACTGAGAGTTGTTTTTTTTTGCTCGAGCGGCCATTCTTGCGCTCAAGCATAGACCCTGTTTAGTCACATGCGTTTTAGTCAGCCCGCTTAACCGGCCATTCCTGCGCTCGAGCGGAGATCGCGATTCTGATTACTATAAATTTGCGTTTCAGCCTGTTTTTAGGGCACGACTTCCAAATCTTCTTTTTGGGTATTAGTGTAGCGCTCGACTTTCTTTGTGCACCCCCCTTTCGGAGAGGCGCGAATTAGTCCTACAATTTGGACTCCTGTCACGGTTCTAAATCTAATCTCACAAAGTGCAATGTAAGACTGATAAATCACCAAAGAGTCCAATCTGACAAATCACTTTGGAAAATCAGATTTTGAATCAAATAATACCAAAATTGAACTGCTTTGCTAGATTACAAAGTCGCCACCTAAATATTTTATTTTTGGAAAATTTAGGAAAACCTAACTCGTGCCAAAGGCTACGTGTCCATCATCACCTAAGTTGCCTCGTCTCGGGAACATGGGTACGAGGAGGGAATGTCATGAAATGAGCACCCCCACTCGCCCGATCAAGGGATCGGCCTCTACTAAGCATGATATGTTGTTTTAAAAACACATGTGTTCTTATTCCGGTTATTAGCTAACTTTACTATGTGATGCGCACAGCATATAAGTATAGACTAAATCGCAAGAATTGGAACAAAACAACTCGTGTTTGTTTTTGAAAATGGTTTGAAAATGCCACCCTCAAGTGGGCTAAAGCGCGGATTTGCCACCCTTAAGTGGGTTTAAAACATGATGATTTGCTACTTCGCAAAGTGGGCTTAAAACTCACATTTGATGAATTGTTCCAATTCAAGCAACAAAGCCTTCATCCACAGGCATTTATACAGTTAAATCAATTAAACACATAGCCTCATGGCAAGCATGCTATCATGGCAACACTCACACTCATGCAAGTATGCTAAAGCGTAAAACTTACAGTGTACTCCAAGCCAAAACAAAAGCTAATTAGAAATCAATGCATGATCCTAACTATACAAGATGCCTAATGCAACAAATGCAATAATGCACCTAAATAGGCTCGGCTATCTAAGATGGCATATGAATGCAGCAATTTGATACATGCTTTGAAACACGTATTCAAATAAGTGTATAGAAATTGCGATGCAGTTTGAATGATGCGCTGAACCCGGTGCATGCAATACAAATGAATGATGCACTCATGCGAGAATAAGGTATGCTAATTGAAGCGTGCCCTAATCTAACCACAGAAAGCGGATAAATAAAAGGGAGAAAGACGTGGGGTTAGAAGACATGCATACACACGCACACGCTTATTACAACATTGCGCCCTCTCGAAGGAGGGTCCGAATAAATAAGATAAGCTAAACTAAGCTAAGTTAAGCTAATTATTACAAATCAACTAACTAACTATTCTAGCTAATTAATTATTACAACACAATTGAATAACTAGCTATGCTAAGCTAATTAAAATATTACAAAACAGATTAAACTAATTAATTACAACGCATGTATTAATTAGCTACAACTAGCTAATAAAACAATAAAAATGGCCTCGCGGGCGAGGGAGCTATTCATGGTCGGTTGGCTTCTTCCCGAAAATCCACCACCTTGCCTTTAGATGCCTCTGTTTGCACATCTTTGGACCTCTGAAAATTATGCCAACCTCCAAATTGCCTCTGTTCCATCTCAAGAACACATTAGTGACTGATCGACTATGATTGGTGGCCATCGGCCAACACTGGTGGCCGGTCGGCTGGCTTTGGTGGCCGGTCGGCTAGTACATGTGGCCAGTCGGCCACTGATCTCCTGAACTTCCTCCTTTTGCTGCAACAGAGAGCAAACAGAGGCATGACAGTGTATTTGTCAAGGGATGTGTGTACTGCCACCCTCCTTATCATTTCTCAAGCTCAAAGGAGTGTGGCACTTGGCTCTCAAGCCACCAACCAAGCATTCTTAATGCATGATGGCCAAAGAACCAAGCTTGTACAAGCTTAATGAATGCACACATAAGACTCAAAGGGCCACCACCCTATCATGCATGATCAAGGGTGACGACGACCAAGAAACAGGACACGTTTCATCACTATGAGTATGAAACGTCCCACATTTCTTGTGTTTGGATTAACGTCCGATCCAAACACATGCAATGCAACACAAATGCTTATCTTATTTATGTTTTACTTTGCTCGTTTTGTTTACACATTTTACATTACCGATTAATCCTTTAACCGATTTAGTCTAATGTGAAAGTCCTCTAATGAGAGAGGGGTCAACCAAAGGATGATTTAATTCATGAGAGAGATCATGCCTTTGGCTAGGAGGAACCCTCAAAAGAGGGTTAAAGCCATTGAGCACAAGCTTTATCTCAAGCTTAAACACAACCCTAAGACTAACTAACACTCAAAGCAAATTAAAAGTGAAGAAATGAGGAATGTTGCAGATATTTTAGTACTGAAAATGGCATGAGAAGTAATACAACAACATGCAAGCAACACATGCACAACATGTTAAGAACCTAAAAGCATTAAACTAGTGAAGAGCATTACACTAGAGGCATGCAATATCAAGCTCAAATGACCAAACCAGCTCTGGATTGAGCTTAAACATGCCAAAATAGTGGCCAAAATATGCTGAGGTTAAGGCATAGAAAGCAAGAAAAACATGCTCACATGTTGGCTCGCAAACAAGGCTGAAAGCACAACTCTCAAAAGCGATGAAAGAGTGGAATATATGAGAGTGTGACAGAGGTATATGCACTGAAATGACATGTAAAATGATGCTATAGCATGTAACCATCTCATGCAAGGCATGTTAGAGGCCTTAAATCACTAAGCTAGTGAAGGCATTTGCACTATAGCAATACAAAACATGAGCCATATGACCAAGACCACTCAAAATAGAGTTAAAGCATGTCAAAACATTAACAAAAACATGCTGAGATAGGGCTAACGAAGCTAGAATGATAGACTAACTCATTAGGCATGCTAAGCTAGTAAGCATGATTACACTACAAGTATAAGAAGCAAGCAAAAAATCACAAAACCAGCCAAAAATGGAGCTGAAGCAGGTAAAAAAAGTAACAAAAACATGCTGAGATCAAGCCATGAGATGGTATAAAAACATGCTCACATGTTGGGCCATCAACACTTGCAAAGAAGACACAAGGAGGAGAGGCCACCCCCTCCTATTTTGGACCTCAAAACCAAGTTTTTACCATTGAAATTCCTTTGGAATTCAGTGGTTAAAAGGCCAAAAAAGAGTTGTTTGAAAAGCTTTAAAAGATGGCACAACACTTAGCAAACAAGCAACAAAAGAGGGTAGACCACCCCTAACTCCAAAAAGACTCTAAACCACTATTTTTAAAGCTTTAAAACAAAGGTTTTTGTAGCTGAAAAGTAGGCCAAAAACAACATGCAAAGGTGGCCAAACAAATAAGAAGGCCAAAAACAGCATGCAATGGTGGCCAAACAAACAACTAAAACAAAGCTTACAAGGGGATAAGACTATACCTTTGAAGCACAGCAACAAACAACCACTTTTTTGAGCCAAAGCTAGCTTTAGAAGCTCAAACAAGGCCTCCAAGAACCTTAGCTCCAAGATGAAGGTGTTTGGCTAAGGGTCCTAGTGCAAATGTGTAGAGAAATCTCACTTTCAAGCACAAAATAGGAAGAGAGAGAGAGGATTCTAGAGAGAGAGAGACATAAATTTTTTGATCGTCCTCAAGACTTGGATGTCATCGGTTGAACACTCGATGATCATCCATGTTTGTGTTCGTTTTGAACGCCCGAAGTTCTCGGTGGAGTGCCTTGCCTTTGAGCTTTTGAAACCTGTCTGTTTGTGCTTGGTTGTGGACCAAGAGCTTTGTGCTTTGCATCTGGAGGAGAGGGTGGCTTGTCGGCCATCCCTAATGTCCATCGGCCATGGCTTGTGCTTGCCGGCCATCAGTGGTGGCCAGTTGGCTACACTAATGGCCAGTCGGCCACATTGATGGCCGACAGCCATTTTTCTCATTTTTCAGATATTTATTTGCCAACTGTGCCAGCTGTTGGTCACTGATGCTCATCTCCATACACGTGTATGGAGGGATTGAAAGCAAGCTTTGTCTTGTTTTCTATATAATGAGGGAGGGGGGGGGGTCTCTCCCCCATTTGAGAGTTACAAAATTTCTGTCTCTCTCTCTAGAATTCTCTCTCTCTTCCTATTTTGTGCTTGAAAGTGAGATTTCTCTACACGTTTGCACTAGGACCCTTAGCAAAACACCTTCATCTTAGAGATGAGGTTCTTGGAGGCCTTGTTTGAGCTTCTAAAGCTAGTTTTGGCTCAGAAAAGTGGCTGTTTGTTGCTGTGCTTCAAAGGTATAGCCTTATCCCCTTGTAAGCTTTGTTTTAGTTGTTTGTTTGGCCACCTTTGCATGCTGTTTTTGGCCTACTTTTCAGCTACAAAAACCTCTGTTTTAAGGCTTTAAAAATAGTGGTTTAGAGTCTTTTTGGAGTTAGGGGTGGTCTACCCTCTTTTGTTGCTTGTTTGCTAAGTGTTGTGCCATCTTTTAAAGCTTTTCAAACAACTCTTTTTTGGCCTTTTAACCACTGATTTCCAGAGGAATTTCAGTGGTAAAAACTTGGTTTTGAGGTCCAAAATAGGAGGGGGTGGCCTCCCCTTCTTGTGTCTTCTTTGCAAGTGTTGATGGCCCAACATGTGAGCATGTTTTTCTACCATCTCATGGCTTGATCTCAGCATGTTTTGTTACTTTTTTGACCTGCTTCAGCTCCATTTTTGGCTGGTTTTGTGATTTGTTGCTTGCTTCTTACACCTGTAGTGTAATCATGCTTACTAGCTTAGCATGCCTAATGAGTTAGTCTATCATTCTAGCTTGTGTTAGCCTTATCTCAGCATGTTTTTGTTAATGTTTTGACATGCTTTAACTCTGTTTTGAGTGGTCTTGGTCATATGGCTCATGTTTTGTATAGCTATAGTGCAAATGCTTTCACTAGCTTAGTGATTTAAGGCCTCTAACATGTCTTGCATGAGATGGTTGCATGCTATTTTACATGTCATTTCAGTGCATATACCTCTGTCACACTCTCATATATTCCACTCTTTCATCACTTTTGAGAGTTGTGCTTTGAGCCTTGTTTGCGAGCCAACATGTGAGCATGTTTTTCTTGCTTTCTATGCCTTAACCTCAACATATTTTGGCCACTATTTTGGCATGTTTAACCTCTGTCTAGAGCTGGTTTGGTCATTTGAGCTTGATATTGCATGTCTCTAGTGTAATGTTCTTCACTAGTTTAATGCTTTTAGGCTCTTAACATGTTGTGCATGTGTTGCTTGCATGTTGTTGTATTACTTCTCATGCCATTTCAGCACTAAAATATCTGCAACCTTCTTCATTTCTTCACTTTTAATTTGCTTTGAGTGTTAGTTAGTCTTAGGGTTGTGTTTAAGCTTGAGATAGAGCTTGTGCCCAATGGCTTTAACCCTCTTTTGAGGGTTCCTCCTAGCCAAAGGCATGATCTCTCTCATGACTTAAATCATCCTTTGGTTGACCCCTCTCTCATTAGAGGACTTTCACATTGGACTTAATCGGTTAAAGGATTAATCGGTAATGTAAAATGTGTAAACAAAACGAGCAAAGTAAAACATGAATAAGATAAGCATTTGTGTTGCATTGCATGTGTTTGGATCGGATGTTAATCCAAACACAAGAAATGTGGGACGTTTCATACTCATAGTGATGAAACGTGTCATGTTTCTTGGTTGTCGTCACCCTTGATCATGCATGATAGGGTGGTGGCCCTTTGAGTCTTATGTGTGCATTCATTAAGCTTGTACAAGCTTGGTTCTTTGGCCATCATGCATTGAAAATGCTTGGTTGGTGGCTTGAGAGCCAAGTGCCACACTCCTTTGAGCTTGAGAAATGATAAGGAGGGTGATAGTACACACATCCCTTGACAAATACACTGCCATGCCTCTGTTTGCTCTCTGTTGCAGCAAAAGGAGGAAGTTCAGGAGATCAGTGGCCGACCGGCCACATGTACTAGCCGACCGGCCACCAAAGCCAGCCGATCAGCCACCAGTGTTGGCCGATGGCCACCAATCATAGCCGATCAGTCACCAATGTGTTCTTGAGATGGAACAGAGGCAATCTGGAGGTTGGCATAATTTTCAGAGGTCCAAAGATGTGCAAACAGAGGCATCTAAAGGCAAGGTGGTGGATTTTCGGGAAGAAGCCAACCAAGCATGAATATCTTCCTCGCTCGCGAGGCCATTTTTATTGTTTTATTAGCTAGTTATAGCTAATTAATACATGCGTTGTAATTAATTAGTTTATTCTGTTTTGTAATATTTTAATTAGCTTAGCATAGCTAGTTATTCAATTATGTTGTAATAATTAATTAGCTAGAATAGTTAGTTAGTTGATTTGTAATAATTAGCTTAGCTTATTTATTCGGACCCTCCTTCGAGAGGGCGTAATGTTGTAATAAGCGTGCGCGTGTGTGTGCATGTCATCTAACCCCACGTCTTTCTCCCTTTTATTTATCCGCTTTTGATGGTTAGATTAGGGCACGTTTCAATTAGCAAACCTTAATCTCGCATGAGTGCATCATTCATTTGGATTGCATGCACCGGGCTCGGCGCATCATTTAAACTGCATCGTAATTTCAATACACTTATTTGAATACGTGCTTCAAAGCATGTATCAAATTGCTGCATTCATATGCCATCTTAGATAGCCGAGCCTATTTAGTTGCATTATTGCATGTGTTGCATTAGGCATCTTGTATAGTTAGGTGTAGACACCCCATTTTTGACCACCGTTAAGACTTGGGCACTGCTGATTGTTTAGTTGGTGATGAAAGGTGTGCAGTGAAAAGGTTCGATTTCTTCGGCAAGGAGAGAGTCAAATCCCAACCTCACACCCCCTTTTTGGACCAAAGCGATTTTGACCAAAAGATTTTAGACCTTTAAACCCTCTCTTTCAAAATATTTTTGAAAAAATTCCTATGATGTTCCGACGCTCGTATTTTGTTAAATGTTGCACTTTTCGGTAAACCGAGCAAGGACAAAGTGGAAATGAATGAAAGAGAGGTGAACTCTTTAAAAAATCTTTCAAAATACCCTATTCAGTGGTTTGAAGTTGAAGAAAAGAGGAGAGGAGAGAAGAAAGCTAGTTGGGGAGAAGTTGGGCATGAATCCGGGTAGGATTGAAACTGAGTAGTCTTCACTCAAATGAGCATATATTTTTTCACAGTTGAAATTTTGATGTGAGGCCGCCACCATTGGAAATAATACTTCCAGGGCTTCAATTTAGGCTCAAGAATGACCTGCAAAGGAGTCGAGATGAAGAAGTTATGTCCATTTGAATTCGGGCCCAAAAAGTAGATTTTTTTGGCCAACCAGAGGTGGAGGTTTCTGACCATAAATGGGATTTTCTGGCCATATGGCGGCCATGAATGGCCTATGCTGACCCCCTGTCATCCAAGAGTGTCCCATGCCGGCCAACAATGATAAAATGCCGGCCATTGATGCATAAAGGCAGATTTTTGCAGATATTTTTGTTCCAGCTAGTACAGTTGTCTATTTTGGGATATTTTTGACCAAGGCTTGCATTTTTCTATATATAGAGAGGCTTCTCTATGGTTTTAAAGGTGAGAACAATTTAGCAAAAGGTTTGGGGGCCTCTCTCTCTCTAAAACCTCTCTCTAGATTTCTCTCTCTCTTGAGCATTTGTGCTTGAAGGCTTGCATACATCAAACTTTAGCTTGTTCATCCTTGATGAAAGTGGTTCATCTTTGGGCTGAGGTTGCTTGAAGATCTCTTGGAGCTTCCTTGGAGCTCTTGAAGGTCATTTGGCTTGGTTTTGTTGCTTAAGTGTTGTCTTCCCTTCAAGAGGTATGAGACTTACCCTTCAAGCTTATTTTGCACACTTATTTTGCCACCTTTGCAAACTATTTTTGAGCTGATTTTCAACTATAAAAACCTCTTTTTTCAGTCCTAAAAATGGTGATTTGAGCCTTTGTGAGTTAGGTGGTTGTCCCTCCTTTTGGCTCTTTAGCTTGTGAAGCTTTTTGCACCATTTCTCATCACCTTGAAATCAAACTTTTTGAGTCTCTTTACCACTGAAACTTAGAGGTTTTTTAGTGACAAAAACCATGATTTGAGGTCCAAAATAGGAGGGGGTGGCCTCTCCTCCTTGTGTCTTGTTTGCATGTGTTGATGGCCTAACATATAAGCATGTGTTTCTACCTTTTTCTGGCTTAGTTCAAGCATGTTTTTGGCCTTATTTCAACATGTTATAACTCTGCTTTTGGCTGGTTTGGCCACTTGTTGCTTACATCTTGCACTTGTAGTGTAATCTTGTTTACTAGCCTAACATACTTGATGATTTAGCCTGTCATTCTAGCATGTGTTAGCTTAGCTGCAGTACTTTCTTGCTACTGATTTAGCATGCTCTAGCTCTGTTTTGGATGGTCTTGGTCATATATGCTTTGCTTTGTATAGCTATAGTGTAATTGGCCTTGACTAGCCTTGAGTTTCAAGGTCTTTAACATGCTATGCTTGAGTTGTTTGCATGATATAGCATCATTTAGCATGTGATTTCAAAGATATGCCTCTGTCACACTCTCACATATTTCACTATTTCATTGCTTTTGAGAGTTGTGCTTTATGCCTTGCTTGCGAGCCAACAAATGAGCATGCTTTTCTTGCCTTTTGTGTCTAAGTTTCAGCATGTTTTAGCTACTGATTTGGCATGATTAAGCTCTGTTTTGAGCTGGTTTGATTACATGACCTTTACTTCGTATGCTTGTAGTGTAATTGTGCTAAATTGCCTAGCATGTGCTATTGTTTTGGCCTCTTAATATAGCTATTCTTAGCTTATTTCAAGCATGTTTTAGAACTCTATTTAGGGTGTTTTAGGACTATTTTGGACTGTTGGTCCCATTTGAGCGTTGTATTGCATGCCTCTAGTGTTGTGTCCTTCACTAGTTTCAATGCCTTTGGCTTTTTAACATGTTGTGCATGTGTTGCTTGCATGGTTTAAGGTCTTTAGCATGTCATATCAGCACTGAAATATCTGCCATCTCCCTCATTTCTTCACTTTTCATTTGTTTTAAGGGTTGGTTGGTCCTAAAGTTGTATTTAAGCTTGGGATTGAGGCTTATACTTAAATGGCTTTAACCCTCTTTTGAGAGTTCCTCCTAGTCAAAGGCATGGTTTCTCTCATGTCTTAAGTCATCTTTTTGATTGACCCCTCTCTAATTAGAGGACTTTCACATTGGACATAATTGGTTAATGAATGGCTTGGTAATGTAGAATGTGTAAACAAGAATTGAGCAAAGTAAAACATGCCAAGATAAGCATGTTGTAGTTGCATTGCATTATGTTCAATCGGACGTTATATTGAACACAAGGTAGATTGGCCCATTTCATACTCAAAGTGATGAAAATGAGTCAATCTCCTTTGTCTCCATCACCCTTGATCATGCATGGTAGGGTGGTGGTCCTTTGTGTCTTGTTTTTGTGCATTTATTGAAAGTGTACAACTTGGATCTTTGGCCATCATGCATTGAACATGCTTGATTGATGGTTTTGGATTCAATGGTACAACTCCTTTGATGTTTTGAGATGATAAGGAGTGGCGTAGTACAACTTGTCCCTGGAAAACCCTCTTTTTCTCTCTATTTTGTGCTTTGTTGCAGTTTGGTGTTTCAACACACTAGTGGCCGGCAGTGCCTAACTTGTGGCCGGCAGTGCTTCACCCTTGGCTAGCAGTGCACTTCCTTGGCCGGCAGCAGCTTCCCATGGCCGGTAGGCCACTGGTGCACTCCCCAGCAGTGATTTGGTAAGGTGGAACAGAAAGGTCATGGAGACACCCTGCAAACAGAGTCTCTCAAGAGCAAATCGGAAGGCGTTTCGGGGCAGCAACTGAGAGCATGCATTCTTCGTTACTCAAGGCACATCTGAGGCAACCTAGCTTACATGTTTTGCATGCTTAGTTGGTTTTGTAATTTAATTAATTAGATTGCTAATTTGTTGAAATGTTGTAATAATTAGTAAGTAGTTTACTAGTTGTTCAATTTGGTTGTGTAATAATTAGTCTAATTATCTTAATTGGATTAGTTGATTAGCTTAGCTTAGATTAGCTTAGCATATTCATTCGGACCCTCCTTCGTGAGGGCACAATGTTGTAATAAGTGTGCGTACGTGCGTGTGTGCATGTCTTCCAACCCCACTTCTTTCTCTCTTTTACTTAACCGCTTTTGATGGTTAGTTTAGGGTCATATTTCGATTAGCATACCTTATGCTTTGCATGTTTGCATCTATTCATTTGTATTGCATGCACAAGGCTCGGCGCATCATTCAAACTGCATTGTATTTCAATACTTACTTGAATACGTGTATCGAATTGTTGCATTCATATGCCATCTTAGATAGCCGAGCCTATTAATTGCATTTTGCATGTGTTGCGTTAGGCATTTTGTATAGTTAGGATCATGCATATTTCTAACTAGTTTTCTATTTTGGCTTGGAGTACTCGGTGAGTCTTTAAGCTTTAGCATACTTGCATGAGTGTGAGTGTTGCTATGTTCAGCATGCTTGCCATGAGGCTATTTGCTTAAGTGATAAACTGCATGAATGCCTGTGGATGAAGGTTTGATTGCTTGAATTGGAACAATTCATTAAATGTATGTTTTAAGCCCACTTTGCGAAGTGGCAAATCATCATATTTTAAGCCCACTTGAGGGTGGTAAATCCACGTTTTAGCCCGCTTGAGGGTGGCAACTTCAAATCATTTTCAAAAACAAGCATGAGTTGTTTTGTTCCAATTCTCGTGATTGAGTCTATACTTATATGCTGTGCGCATCACATAGCAAATTAGCTAATAATCAGAATAAGAACACATGTGTTTATAAAACAACATATCATGTTAGTAGAGGCCGATCATTTGATAGGGCGAGTGGGGGTGCTCATTTCAGAACCTTCCCCTTTCGTACCCAAGTTCCCGAGCCGAGGTAACTTTGGTGATGACGGACACGTGGCCTTTGACACGAGTCAGGGTTTCCTAAATTTCCCAAAACAAAATATTTAGGTGGCGACTCTGTAATCTGGCAAAGCAGTCCATGTTTGGCGCTTTTTGATTCAAAATTGATTTTTCAAAACCAATTGCTAGATTTGGACTTTTTGGTGTTTATCAGTCTCACATTGCACTTTGTGAGATTAGATTCAGAACCTTTATAGGAGTCCAAACTGTAGTAACACCAATTCGCGCCTCTCCGAAAGGGGGGCACGCGAAGTAAGTCGGGTGCTACAGTTTCTGGCGACTCCGTTGGGCATTTAGAGAACTTGACTCGAAACTCATGATATGTTGTTTTATCTACATTTATGTGTTTCTTTGCATTGCATTTGCATTGGTGTGCCTAAGTCACAGTGTTTGCCATCTGCTATTCCTGAACGGTTTGCCGGAGGCTCGCCTGGAAAAGCGTACCATAAGGCTGACCAGTTGCGGGCTCTGCCACGATGGGAACACAAACCTTAGATCTGGATCACCGCCGTACTGTTTGATCCACCTTTTACTTCTCGGTGTTAGGTGCGAGAGGTATATTAGATGGTCTTGCTGAGGCACCCTTTTTGACCATTCGACCTAGTTGCATATTGGAAGCCTTAGAGACTGTTCCAAACTAGGACAAGATGCTCACCCGAATGCAGGATTGTTTGAAACTGCATATGTACGTAGTGAAACCGTAGCTTCTGACAAAATAGGACAGGGAAACCTTACCCCACCATAGGGGTGTTTTGGCTCTCACTTGTTTGATATGTGCTATCAGGGTGCGTCTCTACAGGAATGCATGTATTAGTTGCAAGTCTGGGTATCAGTCTGAGGACATCAGTGTTTGAGGGTATCAGTTTTGAGGCAGAAATTTGTGGGGAAGAATTCAGTAAAGAGCACAGTCATTCAGCTATGCTCATATTTGTTCTAGTGAAATTGGGCTGAGGTGCTGCCTGTTTTCTCTTTTGCAAGGTAGTCTTGGAACTATAGCTTTAGAAGGCTCCGATATCCCCCAGGTACATTGAACTTGTGTTGATAGACTTTGTTAGGTCAGAGATTCAATTCGAAGGGCAACCAATGTTTCCTTCGCATGCCTCGATCCTCGGGCCACCAATCACGCACATCGATGCATGATGGCCGAGGAGTCGAATTGCACAACTCAATATAGGATGAATGCATATGAATGCTACAACAAAACCTAACTTCATCATGGATAATCCGGAGTGTCGGTCACTTGGGAATTGTGACCCGTTCCGTCGCTCAGAGTACGAAACTTGCCTCATTTCCCGTGCCCGGGTTAACTCCTATCCCGAACATGATGCAATATGCACGATATGCATGAAATGCAGCTAATATACAATCCTAACATACACAATGTTATGGAATGGCATACACGCTACACGAGGTAATACACGACCGGGCATACACAATGCTATGGGTGAAATGGCATACGCAATGCAATAATGGGCTTATACCAACATGAGAGAGCCTCAGCCACACTCACATAGGAGGCCATTAGATGAAAACAAGACACCTCGAAGTGTGTGCCCGCGGGCACGCAAACCGAGAACGGACCCTTGGGCACCGAAATGCCACTCTAATGAGACATGGCAGAGACATGGAATATGATATGCAAACATGCAAAAATCAGTGGCAAAATGAGGGGCAAAACAGCCCCGAAATGAGGCGAAATAATACCCGATGCACGAAATGATCCCGAAACATGGATTTCAATGCATAAAATGGCCTACAGCTATACCGTACATGCATAATTGATACGTGACATGAAAAA
This sequence comes from Camellia japonica, assembly GCA_030407325.1. NCBI lineage: Eukaryota > Viridiplantae > Streptophyta > Magnoliopsida > Ericales > Theaceae > Camellia > Camellia japonica. The sequence continues at coordinate 24,363,075 of JAPPVO010000019.1, read as the reverse complement.
GTAGAAGCAAGGCAGCCCCAAAAATCACATTTTTACAGTACAAATCATGGCCAAACAGCAATCACAAGTAGGGCTAAAATGGCATACAAAAATGGCTCTACAAGGGAGGCAATGAAGCAAGTGGTACATACAATGCCCAAACAGAAAAATACCCTTCTACAACACTGAAGAGGTACCAAAAATATGAACATTTACAGTTTATGAAATCCTCAAAATCAGTATGCAAACATGCTCAAAATGCAATGCAAGATTAAGGCCATAAGAGGGTATAACATGAGGTATACAAAGAATTCACCAAACATCCAAAGACCCTTAATGAGATATGTCCAGGGGGTCAAAATATGGCCATTTTCAGTTCTTATCATAGCTTAAAAACAGAAGCAAGGTAGGCTAACAAAGCATGCAAAAATGGGGGTCAAAGAGGGGTATAAAGGTAAGTGCTACATGGAGACTCCCAAAAGTGTTGAGCCCTTCTACAATGTTGTAGAGGGGCTCAAAATAACCCAACGTACAGTTTATATCATGCCTCAAAACAGACTACACACATGCTAAAAATACCATGCAAGATATTGGCATACAAGAGGGTATTGAAACAAGTGCCAAATGGGGGGCTCAAACAGGGTTGAGCCCTTCAACAAACATGAATAATGGCTCAAAAAAATGACCCTTTTAGTTAGGGTCGGAGCCCAAAACAGCAAGCAAAGAGGCTAGAAAAATGGTGCAAAATTGAGCTACAAAAGGGGGAAAATGGCTTACCCTTGAAGACCAATGCTTTTGTTGCTTCTTGGCTTGAGTTTTCTGCCTCTTAGCTGCTGGAAATCCTCTCCTTTCTGCTGGAAATGGAGTGGTGGTGGTGGTGCTTGGTAGTGATGAAGAAATGGTGCCAAACTTGAGAGAATGAGAGATAGAGGGAGATAGAGTATGTATGAGCTCTAAGGAATTTTCCAACCCTTTTCTTAGAGCTGGGAGGCCAGCTATATGGACAAGAATGGGGGAGAAATGGAGGGAAAAAAGTGGAGGGAAATGGGTTAAGTTTTCCCTCCAAAAGAGCTCCCTCCGGATACAACTTTTTGGAGGGAAAAGAGCACACAGCTAGAACATACACACACTGAGGATGCTGGCCGGCTAGCTATTTGAGTTGCAGGTGGCCGGTCGGCCACCCCCCATGGCCGGCCGGCCAAGGGCAAAAATGGAAAGTTGAATTAATGGCCGGCCACCATAGATTGGTGGCCTCCCATGTCTCCTCAACACAACCCTGTGGTTGGAAATTGGCAACTGTGAACCAAGAGAGAGAACAACCCACTTTTCAAAGGGGTCCAAAAGTGGAAAAAGGAATTACTGGCCAGCCATATAATATTTGTGGCCTCCCATGTGTGTACAACACAAATATGTGGTTTGGGGTTGAAGAAAATGGCCCTAGGGTGGTCAACATTGGCTCGGAAGTGAGAAAAACGGGCGTCGGAGGGCGCCGGAGGAATATAACTGGTTGCTGAGACAATTGCTGGCCTCCCACCCTTCAGTGACCTTCCTGGTGATAAAACAGAGGTACCTGCCAAAAATGAACGAAACCGATGCGAAACGAATGCTCGGGGGCCAAAACACGCAGTTCGGGGTCCCGAAAACAGGCCGTTAAGTACCGAAAGTGGCGTTCGACCACGAAGTGGGTCTCTCAGACCTCAGTGTCCCTCAAAAGGGAGTAAATAGGATGTATGCCAAAAAAACGGAGCAATCGGAGATGGTTAGGCGGTCCCGAACCGAGGCACACGGCCTGACGGCTCCGAAAACCGGGAACCGGGCTCCGAAATGGGCAAAATGGCCTACAGCCACAAAATATAGCCCACGGCCACTGAGAGATGGTCTATGGGACCTCTCCTTCCCCTCATGAAGAGAAACAGAGAAAACTGAGTCTGGTTCGCAAACCGAGGCAAGGCACAGAAGAGGGTTCGGAAGTCCGGAGGTGGGGCTCACGGCCGTGACTCTGAGACTTCTGAACGAGCACAATATGTAACATCACCGAGCGCTCAATCGGTGACGTCTGAGTCTCAAGGTCGGTCAAAAATGGGGTGTCTACAGTTGCCCCTCTTTGACAGAACTCGGAAGTCACAAGTGACGGGAGTGAATGTCAAAGCCCAGAGACGACCCATTTTTGACAAGGCCGAAGACTTAGACAATCATACAAGATGAACAGAGATATGCCCGCAGGCGTGCCCGCAGGCAAGGGGGCAAAATGCAGAGTGATATGCACGGAGCCAGATGTAACTTAATGATCATGCAAGTGCAGCAAGCTGTAATGAAGCAAGTATTCGCAAATAGATGCAACAGTTTTAAGCAAGAATGCAAAGCAACAACTACATTTCATGCAGTTAGGAATGCGGAGAATTATTCAATTCTCGTCGCGTCTCACACGGAGAAGATACGATACCTGCGCGATTCGTCTGGTCGCACCAGCTTTGAATGAACCGTACATACAATATCGTGCCTGCGAAAGAGAAAAACTCAACAAGCATAACATGTTTAGCAAGATATATCCAATGTGATATCGAAAGTTCGACAAAAGTGGTGTCGGAGGGTGAATGCATCGCAATGAGAAAGGAGTGTGCGTGACAACGCGAGTTTAAGCACCGAGGCTTGGTGATGTCAAAGAGACGTGCATAACAATGCGAGTATGTTCATGAGAATGCAAGTTAGATGCACCATAATGCAGAACAAACGCGAATCAGGATGCGTGTTCGTCACAAAACGGCGAGCAAGGAAATGCGCGTTTCGGCGAGGGCGACTCGATCGCGGCCCAAACACTGATTTTCTGAACACACAGCTCGAATTGAAGGTGAACACACGGCACACACTGATTGAGATTTGAACACGCAGCCCAAACATTTGAGATGAACACGCAGCCCATATTTTGATGTTAAACACACAGCTCGTCGTTGAGGTGAACACACGGCACACACTGATTGAGAGTTGAACACGCAACCCAAACATTTGAGATGAACATGCAGCCCATATTTTGATGTCGAACACATAGCTCGTCATTGAGGTGAACACACGGCACACACTGATTGAGAGTTGAACACGCAACCCAAACATTTGAGATGAACACGCAGCCCATATTTTGATGTCGAACACACAGCTCGTCGTTGAGGTGAACACACGGCACACACTGATTGAGAGTAGAACACGCAGCCCTAACTCGGATTTTCTGAACACGCAGCCCATATTTTGATATCGAACACACAGCTCGTCATTGAGGTGAACACACGGCTCGTCATTGAGGTGAACACACGGCTCGTCATTGAGGTGAACACACGACACACACTGATTGAGAGTAGAACACGCAGCCCTAACTCGGATTTTCTGAACACACAGCCCAAATTGAAGGTGAACACGCAGCACACACTGATTGAGAGTAGAACACACAGCCCAAATTGATGTCTAGCACGCGGCTTATACTTTGAAATCTGAACACGCGGCTCATTCACTTTACTTTGCACGCAGCCCCTGTTGAGTACATGGATCAGGTGCTCGAGATGGTAGCCTCACTTGAGGGGATGGTCCTGCGGAGAGAGGCGCAGTTGTCCATCATGGGCTTCCCGGTACCCTTTAGTTTTCCAGCACTGTATCTTCTGATCACATGCTAATTTTGGACATTTTATTGCATTAATAGGCTACTTGTGTAGAGCACATCTGACACACACCGCTTTCATGCATTATTCCTGCGTACATCCATTCTGTGTAGCTTGCTTGCATCTGTATCTGATACACATGTTTTGGCTAATGCATTCAATTTGTATTTTTCATTTTCAGATGCCTTCAGTATATGCTCAGCCACAGGCCAGGCCACTTGGGCCTTCTCGGGGAGGCGGACCATCCGGGTCTTTTCGAGGAGCTCGAGGAGAGGGATCGTCTCGCAGACGCAGGGCACATATTATAGAGACGGGGCCCGATGAGGATGAGGAGGAGGATGTTGCAGATCGTCAGTCAGAGACATCTGCTGACAGAGAGGAGGACTCCGATCTTGGTGAGGCTGAGGGGGATCCTGAGGATGACAGCTCTGACTCGGACGGTGATGGGGGTGCAGAAGCTATTCCGCAGAAGAGGATGAAAAGGGCCTCTTATTCCCGCTCTCGAGAGCATTGATGTTGCGGTTTCCTGCTTTATTTTCCCTTTTGCTAGTAGTTTGAAGCACTTTGCATATTGTTAGGCAGTTTTATTTTCTGTAAAACTTGTACCTTTATTTGTAAAAGGAAATATGATGGGGTGAAACAGCTTTTGAAAAGGTGTTGTATTTTTATACTCTCAGCATCGCATCGCATCATTTTGCACAAAAATGGGATTGAATGGAAATGTGCACTGTTGTATTTACCGGGTCAGGTAATGAACCGACGCAATAAATCAAACAACTTGACTCACTAAGAAATAACAGGATCTTAGCAAGTTTACAACTCGATAAGCAAAATACAACAATGTTAAAGACTCGATAAACAAGACTTAACAAAATTGCGTAAACAAAGAGTAACAACTCAAAACACAAAATACGACAGCTCGACAAAACTTACAACTCGATAGACAAAACGACAACTCGATAAGCAAAAATACAACAATGTTAAACAAAACAAAGCGTACTTCAGACGATCTGGGTGATGGAACGCATTCGAAACTGAGAGAAATAGAGGCCTTCGACATTCCCGATGCATCAAAATGCCTAGAACTTCCTTCCGGAGGGCAAAACAGGACCAATGGCACACATTGGAGCATGGCCGGCTACATTTTAGAGTTGGCCGGCTAGCTTTTACATTTTGAAAAGCCACAGGTGGCCGACCGGCCAGTTTTTGAGTCAAAGGTGGCCGGCCTGCTAGAATAGGTGGCCGACCGGCCACTTTTCCCTGCAACCCACAGAATTCTGACACTTGTCCTTCGAATAGTGTTTCACCCCCTATAAAAGCTCCAACTTTGGAATTCATTCATTTCATCACCATTTTGCACAAAAATGGAGGCATTTCTCGTAGAAAATCTCACATCTTGGATTTCTTCTTTAGATGGCTCGAAAAAGTTGAACTTCCGGGGTTTCGGCTTGAATGCACTATTCACGCTGGGCCGGACTCCACTGCACCTTCCTTTCCTCCATGCCGCGGCGAGGTTTTGGAACCCGGTAACGCATGTCTTTAGCTTCGGAGGGCAAGAGGTATGTCCCACTTTTGAAGATTTTCAAGTTTTAATGGAATCCGAGCGAGGTGAGGAAATCTTGCCCCAACTCAACTTTGGCTATGCCCAAACCTTAGGGCGGATGTGCGGACTCAATGCGCATGATGCTCGATCCCTGATTTGTAACGGAATGTTGGATATCCCAAGCCTGATTTACCGGTTCTCCGATGCTGGTGACCGCAGCGACCATCATTGGCAAGGCTTTCGGCGACACGCCCTCTGCTTATGCATGTTGTCTCATTTTCTATTTGCCTCAAGCTCTGGAGGATCCAGCATCCGTTTGATTGAAGTGGCTCAAGGCTTGAAAGAAGGAAAGAAATGCATTGCCATGACATTGGCTGAGACACTGATGGGCTTGGATGCTTTCTACCGTCGGGAGACAACCAGGTTCGCAGGGAGTCCATTACTGCTGCAGGTAATGTTTCCCACCCGATCTCACATATGTATTTGCTCACATCACTCGGCCCTCAGGCTCGGTTTTTCTCATGAAACCCCTTTTCTTACTTTTCTCTCATCGTACATCTCTCTATTCTTTATTCTCTCATTTTTCATCCCTCCCCAGGTATGGTTGATGGACAAATTGCAAGTTGTGGACTCTTGCCCTGCTTACTCAGCCCGCGGCTATTTCTTTCGACAACGCCTAGTCGACGCCCTTGATGAGGGATGGTGGTTTGAATGGATTTGCAATTTGTCGGCAGATCGCATTGCGTGGCGCTGTCCTTGGCTCAATCTCCCGGCAATGAGCTACAGCGTGTCTCGGCAGGTCGGGATTCGATTGATCGGCTTGACTCACTGTGTATTCTATTTCCCATTCCATATTCTGCGCCAGTTTGGCCATGATCAGACTTGCCCACCAGAGGGGATAGAGTATCCGGCTACATTCCCGGTTCGAGGCGCACAGCTGGCTCGGCAGGCCGCAGCGTGGAGAATTAGAAAACTCCTGGCTCCTGCTCCCACTTTTAGTTGCACTTTGTCTGACGAGTGCTGGGATTGGCTCAACGAAGAAGCACAGGTTAGGCCTAGGTTGGCATCGGAGGCTTCAACCAGCTCTGGGAGGGGCGCAGGGACATCTGACTTGACTATGCCCCGGATTTATTGCTTTACTAGTACTTTCAAGTTTTCATTATGAATGTAATAAAAAGCAACTTCAATTGTATGCAAGAGCAAGAGAACTCTGTTTTGAAATCAATGAAATTGAAGGTTGTGGTACTAAAAATTTTCCGCTTTGGTCCAAAAATGGTCTTAGTTGTAAAAAGATTAATTTGAACAAAGTCAACTTTTATTAAAACTTTTCAAAACTATTTTCGATATGGATCAGAACTGGACACGCCTGAGATCTGTCACCGAGATGCACAACCCCGGATCCTAGCAACTGGAAAGTTGCCCCTAGTCTGAATAGTACCGCGGCACTGTGTGGCAACGGAAAGTTGCCCCTAGTCTGAATAGCACTGTACCGGAGATCACGATAAATGCTGATGAATAGAGATGACTGAGATGATCAAATGGACAAAGTTGATCGGGGAAAAGATTGTGGCTGAACTTCAAGATGAAGCTGCCTACGTATCCCAAAGATGGGAATCAAGCCTTACGTAGTTCAGGCTTAGGTTCGCTCGGGTATTTTCACTCTCCTTTTGCGCTCTAACTTTTGCCAAGGCCGCCCTTTGCGGGTTTTCAACCTTGCGAGCTCAGTTTTTATAATTTCAAATTTTCATGCTCTGAGTTTTGCCTAGGTCGCCCTTTCGGGTTTTCGGCCTAGCGAGCCTCTCATGGGTAATATTTCTTCAACTTGTCCATGTTGATCGGTTGTGAAACTCTAAGCCATCTAGATCCATCAGAACCACAGCTCCACCTGACCAGATTGACTTGATGATGTAGGGACCAGTCCAATTAGGTCTGAACTTGCCCCTTGGGTCGTGGATGGGAGCTCGATTGTCTTTGAGCACCAAATCTCCTTCCTTTAAATTCCTGGACTTAACCTTCTTGTTGAAAGCCCGGGCAATTCTGCGTTGATAACCTTGGACATGGTACAGTGCTTTCAGCCTTCTTTCATCGAAGAGCATGAGTTCCTCAATCTGCTCTGTTGCCAGTCTGCCTCGGCTATCTGACACTCGACCAATACTCGTAATGACGGAACCTCAATCTCATAGGTAGAACGGCCTCCATCCCATAAACCAGAGAATACGGAGTCGCCCCAGTAGAAGTTCTGATTGAAGTCCGGTAGCCCCACAGAGCGAACGGCAGCTTATCTGGCCAGTCCCGATAGGTTTCCACCATCTTTTGTAGTATGCGCTTGATATTCTTGTTGGCGGCCTCAACTGCTCCATTGGTTTGCGGCCGGTAGGTAGACGACTTATGAAAAGCCACATTGTATTTCTCCAACAAATCAATCACCTCCTTCTTGAAGTGGGAACCATTGTCTGAAATTATTTCGTTTGGGACCCCGTAGCGACAGATGATGTTGTTTCTGATAAATTTTGCGACGTGCGAAGCCTTCAACACCGCATAAGATTGGGCCTCAACCCACTTTGTGAAATAATCTATCGCTACCAAGATGAACGCCCATTCGACCCCTTCGGCGTAACGGCTCCGATTACATCAATTCCCCAGACTGAAAATGGCCAAGGCGAAGTCATGTTGTACAGTTTTGACGGCGGAATGTTCATGCGATTTGCGTGAATCTGACATTTGTGGCATCGCCGGACGAAACCAATACAATCCTCCTCCATGGTGGACCAGTAATAACCCTGTCTGAGGATCTTCCGTGCCAACATTACCCCATTCATGTGCGCACCACATTCTCCCCCGTGGATGGCTTCCATCAGACGCTTTGACTCTTCGGCATCAACACACAGTTTATGCATTCCCAGATGACCCCGTTTATACAGTTTACCCCCGCAGATGATGAACTGAACTGCCATTCTCCTGATTGCCCTTTTGTCTTTGGCATTTACCCCTGGCGGGTATGCTTCTTTCTCCAAGAAATTCCAGATGTCGTAATACCAGGGGTGTTCGTCCTGAACTTCATCTATGGCTGCAATCGACTCATAGGCAGGTGCAAATTTCTGGTCAATGATGACTGGACGCATTCGGACTCCACACGGGATGTCTATCATAGAAGATAGAGTTGCTAAAGAATCTGCGAACCTGTTGTTCTCTCTTAGTAGATGAGTAAAACTTAGCTTCTCAAACCGAGGAATCAGCAAATCCAAGGTTTGGTGATACATCATCATCTTTTCCTCTTTCACTTTCCAGTCTCCTTTAGCTTGAGACACAACAAGGTTCGAGTCCCCAATGACGTCCAACCGTCTTGCCCCTAGTTCCAGGGCTGCTTCTAGACCAGCGATGCACGCCTCATATTCTGCTTCATTGTTCGAGACTTTGAATCGGAGTTTGAAGGCGAGAGGGATACGGGAATTGTCGGGTGCTATCAGCAACACTCCTATCCCATACCCATGTTGATTTGACGCTCCGTCAAAGTACATCGTCGATATGCAGAATTGATTCATCCGGGAACAGGTACTCAACTGCTTCATCCCCCTCAACCGGGTGGTCGGCAAGGAACTCTGCCACTGCTCTTCCTTTCACTGACTTGCGTGTCACGTACGTGAGATCAAATTCGGAGAGCAACAGCAACCAACGAGCTAGCCTACCTGTAAGTGCTGGTTTCTCGAAAAGATATTTGATGGGATCAAGTCGTGAAACCAACATTACAGAGTGAGCTAACAGGTAGTGCCGCAGCTTCCTGGTAGCCCATACCAAAGCTAAGCAAGCCTTTTCCAGCGGTGTATATCGGGTCTCATACTCCAGCATCTTCTTGCTGAGATAGTAGATGGCTCTCTCCACCTTGTCTTCTGATTCTTGTGCAAGCATGCAGCCCATTGTAGTTTCAGTTACTGACAGATACAAAATCAACGGTTTCCCCGGTTCTGGCGGTGACAACACGGGCGGGTTCTGTAAATATTCTTTAATCTGTTCAAATGCAGCTTGACATCGGCCGTCCCATTGGAATTTCTTGCCTTTCTTCAGGAGACCAAAAAGTGGTTCACAAGTCAAGGTTAATTTTGAGATAAACCGTCTTATGAATTGCACTTTACCCAGAAAGCCTCGCACCTCCTTTTCAGTCCTTGGTGGGGGCATTTCTAGGATGGCCTTGATTTTGGAAGGGTCGACCTCGATGCCCCTCTGTGTAATCAGAAACCCTAGCATTTTCCCGCTGTAACACCGAATGTACATTTCTGAGGGTTTAGCCGCAACCGAAATTCCCTGATCCTTTGGAAGAACTTATGCAAGGCGGTGTAGTGGCCCTCTCTTTCTTTGGACTTGACAATCATGTCGTCCACATACACCTCAACCTCTTTGTGGATCATGTCGTGTAATATTGTGGTCGCGGCCCGTTGATAAGTAGCTCCAGCGTTCTTCAACCCAAACGGCATTACCCTGTAGCAATACGTCCCCCACGGGGTGGTGAATGCAGTCTTTTCCCGGTCTTCTGGCGCCATCACTATCTGGTTGTAGCCTGAGAAGCCATCCATAATGAGAGCAAAGCATGCCCTGCTGTGAAATCCACCAACTCATCGATATGCGGTAAGGGAAGTCGTCCTTCGGACTAGCTCTGTTCAAATCCCTGAAGTCCACACACACCCGGATCCTGCCATCTTTCTTCGGCACCGGAACAATGTTGGCCAACCAAGTCGGATATTCAGATACCAGCAGGAAGCCTGCGTCGATTTGCTTGGTGACCTCTTCCTTAATCTTGAGAGCCCAATCCGGGCGGATCCTTCTGAGTTTCTGCTTGACAGGTCGGGCCTCGGGGTCAAGGGGGATCCGATGCTGTACAATCTCAGGATCGATTCCAGGCATGTCTTCGTAGGACCACGCGAAAACATCTTTGAAATCTTTTAATAAAGCGACTAAGCGCTCGCGTTCCTCTGAAGACAACGTGGACCCGATCTGGACCAGCCGCGGGTCCTCCTCAGTACCAATGTTCACGGTAATGATTTCATCCATTAATGGTTTAACAAATCTCTCTTGCTCTTGCTCAATTAAACGTTGTAAAACCGGAGGAACTTCGTCCTCGTCGTTTTCATCAAAGTTTTGAAAGTTTGAATTAATGCAATAAATCAAGGGCACAGAAAAGTACTCGGAAACCACAGTCACCTGATTCTTATTAAGTTCATCCAAATCGTCCGCTTCATTTACAACAGACTCAAACGAAAAGGAAAAAGATGACCTAGACAGGACTGTGGCATCCGGGTTAACATCCCCAGGAGTACCAGACTCAGACTCAGTCGAGCTGGAACCTGATTCCGACTCACAAGACTCAGTGGAATCAGATTCTGACTCACTACCTGACCTGGTGCTGCTGGACAAAAATCCCTTCTCGTATTGCCAAGTGAGAGAGGGTGCGATAGATGCATCCAAGATAGTTGCTGGTTGGCTCGCAGCCGTTTCATCCCCAATCATGGAAACCGCGAAGTTATCCCCCAAGCACTCATGGTCGATTGGAGGATCAGAAAGTAGACATGCCAGTGCTACCCCCATTTCAAATTCTGTGCCCTCAGGATCCCCTGCTTTACACTGCTCAGCCTCAGCTGGTGGGTCTGTCTGCTCTGTGGCAACGTCATCCCCGGATAGTTGCAGGTCGAAGAAGATCTCGAAGCCTGGGACGCGCTTCTTCTCCGCGTTTATCCACGGCTCTGGGAAGCCGCAAAATGGAAAGTCCTCCCCCTCCCGGACAAAGCGTCCGTTCAGGGTACCCTGAATGGGCCTGTGCATTAATTCAAAAGGCTTCCCAGCCTGCTTTGCTCTGGCTCTTCCGGCCATTTCTTTTCCCTTCCTCACCCAGTCCTCTTTGGTGGGCAGATAACCCAGTCCAAAGGTATGAGGGTTGTGTGGCACTTCGGCCAATGCTGCGACTCCTTTTCGGCCGCTCCTTCCCAATCCCATCCCGGGGATGTGTTGTAGCTTGTTCATGAGGTAGACGGATTGAGCACTGACGTACACCCCCTCATTCACAGCCATAATATTCTGTACTACCCGGGCCTCAGCCAAAGTGAATCCTGATAAGAATACGTCTCTGTGCCATGCTCGATTTCTAGGACTGGCGTAGATACCTCTGGAGGCGGATGGATTGATGAATTCCCGAACACAATGGCTACTCCCTTTCCATAGGGGTATTTCACCATCTGATGTAGAGTGGAAGAGACTGCCTTCACTTGGTGCAGCCACGGCCGCCCCAAGAGTAGGTTGAAGGTTGCGGGAACGTCCAAGACATGAAATTCGATGTCGTGTTGTCCTGGACCAACCTTGGTTTGAATCTTGACAGTCCCCATCACTTCCCTGCTAGTATTATCGTATGCTCTGATCACCTGAGTGGTTGGTGTGAAGTCCGCGGGCTTCAACCCAATTGCATACGCTGTTCTGGCTGGGCAGACATTGATGGCGGACCCGGTATCAACAAGTACCACCGGTATCCACTTTCTCTACATTCCACGGAAACGTAGAGGGGTTTGTTATGGTTTGTGCCCTCAGGCGGTAATTCCTTGTCTGAAAAGGTTAATGCCGGGGAACCTCCTCCCGGAAAAACCAGCCCAACCAGCTGCTCTGGTGTAGTGTCTATAGAGAGTTTGGCCTTGTCCATGGCAGATAGGACGGCCTGTCTGTGCACCCTCGATGCCATAAGCAGTCCCCAGATGGAGATGTCTGCTTGTATCTTCTTCAATTGCTTGAGCACAGCTTCTTCTTCAATCTGTTTCTCTCTCTGTTTCTCAGCTTCTTTGTCTTTCCCAGACGCCTCAGGTTGGTCTAAGTGTTGGGGCTTGAAATACCGCCCACTTCTTGTCATATGAGCGACCTCGTCAATATACCAGGTATCATCTGGTTGGTTACCTCCCCAGTCTTCATCTGTGTGGGCAAGACATAAGTCATCGTCTTCCCACCACATTCCGTCGGCAACCGACAAACACCTGTCCGGCTCCGGTGTGATCGTACTCGCAGTACCTTCAGTCTTTATGCCCGCAGCATTTCCTGTTCCCGTGCACACAGCACTCTCGACCCCCACATGGGCCTTAGCTTTTCTGATTCTCTCGGAATCCTCAAATTTTTGTTGTTCCAACTGCGTCAGTACAGCTGGTGGTTCAATACTCCCTGCATTTACAATCCCCAAATTCTGAGCGAAATTCTTAGTGCCGGCGCTCTCCGGCGGTGTATTCTGGCTCTCGGCCCTTCCGGCCATCACTGATACTCTCGCCCCTGCCGGGCCCTGTTCTGGTTGATATTCTACAACGTCTGGTTGATCATCTAACCATCTGACAACTTCTGCCGACTCCTCATATTCGAACCAGTTGATTGCTGTATCCCCCGATTCTTGGTCACTAAAGAACTGGAGGTTGGCAAAGTCCTCTCCCACAGCTGTTAGATCATTTGTTCCCCATTCAAATCTGTCCCCCTGAATCACACATAACTCTGCTCTTTCTGCCAGCTCTACACTCGGCTCAGACTGGCCCACTGACTGGATGTACTCACTTGGATCATAGGCTCATTCAATAAGATTCTCAGACTGTTCAATCTCAGACTCAATGACCCCACTTTCTTTTGAAATCTGCCCTGTCCCTTCTTCGGTGGTCACCACCATCGGCTCAGATCGGGTTGTGGAGATGTCCATCATGCACAAGTCAGTGCAGACAGGAAGGATCACCTCCGGCTTAGGTAGGTGGGATGGGGTGATATAGATACTAGGATCGTAAGACACGACCCCAGTTTGGATGAAGTTGATTCTGTTGGGAGGAGGGGCTTGGTTATGTGGTGGGAGGGGATTTGTTGTGACGTTGGGTTTGTCGGGAGGCGCGATCACCTGCTTGTCAATAAGATCCTGGATCTCATGACGCAATCTATAGCAACGGTCGGTGTCATGACCATGCTGTTGGTGATACGCGCAGTATTTTGCCGGGTCATGAGAGGGAGGGAGTGGATTTGGCAGTGGCCTCGGCTCTAGGGGCGTCAAATGCTTCTTTCTGATTAACACCCCCAGAGCTTTGGACAGGGGCATATATAGGGGGGTGAAGGTTCTTTGGCCTCTGGGTTGATATTTGGTGTTTGGGTATTGCTTCCAGATGCGCCAGAGAAAGGCGTGGCTGTCGTGGGTCTTGGGGGAGGGGGAGTGGTGGTGACCGTGCTCACTTCTGAAGCTCGTGCAGTTGCAGCGCCACTCGGGCCTGCGTTGTTGTTACGGTTGAAAGTCCTTCTGGGTTGCTCCTTATCCTGGTCGATCAGACCTTGTTTCATGGCATCCTCGATCTGTACCCCCATCTCGTGTAAATCTGAGAAGGTGGGAAAAGGGAGTACAATCATCTTCTGCATCAACTTTGGTTGGAGATTGCGCACAATCATCCTGATTTGATCTTTGTCTGTAGGCCTCAAGGTCATCATCGATGCCTTTGCCCTCCAACGAGTTACGAAGTCTGAGAAAGTCTCCTTGGGTTCCTGCCTCGTTGTTTCGAGATCACGAGTTGTAATCTCGATCTGTGTATTGTACGAGTACTGTGCAACGAAGGCCTCAGCCATCTCATCCCAGCTTCTTTTTACGTCATCTTCTAACTTCGCGTACCAAATGGCTGCCACACCCGACAAAGTTCGGCCAAACAGGGAAAGCTTTTGTGGTCGGGTTAGGCCCATTGGCCGCAGGATGTCTGAGAATAGCCGAAGATGGACCATGGGATCTCCGGACCCGTCGAAGCGGTCAATTTGTGGCATCTTGAATCTGTCTGGCAATGTTACGGCCACGTCGGTGTACCCATCTTCGATGTCTGGAATGGCCTTCACCCCCTGCGATTTCTTGAAAAGCTTCTCAAGCTTGCTCAGTTTCAGAGCTGTATGGTCTATCTCGAACTCGAAGGGAGAGTCCGGATGGTTGGCAGGTGTATGGGTCTTGGACAGTTGAGGCGGAAGTGGGGGCGGAGCCGGCCCCGTTGGAAGGTTTGTGTCCTCTTGGATATTCTGGGCATTGGGCCCGGTGTTTTGGGTGTTTGGCAGAGCGTTCTGAACAGTAGGAGCCTGCTCGGGTAATGGGGGCCCTGGTGGAGGAGGAACCTGATGTGAAGCTGATGCTGCATTCTGCTGTTGCAGCCTAGTAATGAGCTCGGCCTGCTGGGCCATGACTGTGGCCTGTTGCTTAGAAAATTCCGCTTGGCGGATGGCATCCTCCTGCATCTGTCTCATGTTTTCTTGCATTTGACGCATCATTTCCTCTAGCCCGGCCATATTCTGTTGGTCCAGCTGACTGACCGGTAAGTGTATCTCTATGGCGGAAACAGAAATCCCAACCTGACTGTTTGCTGCTAAAGTAGCCCGCTGTCCCGGTAATCCCTGCTCTGACACACTGTGCCTCCTTGGCCTTCTTCTAGCAACTGGGGGTAGGGAGTGGAACACTGGATGTCCGTCAACCAGATCCTCAGATCGATTGAGTCGGCGACCTCGTGTCCAAAGTGCTTGGGGAATATCTTCTGGGTTGGAAGCAATTGTGCTAAAAACTGCCCCTAGCAAAAGATAAATAAAGCAAAAAAGGAAATAAATAACCAGATAAACGGACAGCATAACAGCTTAAATTAAATACACAACACACGGCTGGGCATACAACACACAGTTGATAAGCTGAATACACACTGTCCTCAAACACTGATCAATACCCCTGAATCACTGTCCCAAAAACTGAATCGGATACCCGCAGATAACTGATTCTCAAATACTGACTGATGCCCGCAGGCCTGATGCCCAAACTCATACACTGATACATGCATTCCTGTAGAGACGCACTCTAAAGCACATAACAGATAAGTGAGAGCCAAAACACCCCTATGTTGGGGGTAGGGTTTCCCTGTCCTATTTTGTCAGGAGCTAGGGTTTCACTACGCACGCAGCGGTTTCAAACAACCTATAAACGGGTAAGCAACCTGTTCTAGTTTGGAATGGTCACTATGGATCCGAATATGTACTAGGTCGAATGGTCAAAAAGGGTGCCCCCGTAAAACCGGGGTTTGTGTTCCCATGCTGTCAGAGCCCAGAGCCGATCAGCCTTATGGACATGCCTTGACAACACAAGCCTCTGGCAAATCGTTCGGGAATGGCATATGGCAAACACGGTGTCCTAGGCGCACCAATGCAAATGCAATGCAAAGAAACACACAAGTGTAGTCAAAACCAGATATCATGAGTTCGAGTCAAGTTCTCTAAATCCCCAGCAGAGTCGCCAGAAACTGTAGACGTCCCCGAACGCCCCGGGAGGGTTAAGTCCCGTTCCGTTCATATTGGGGTCACTACAGTTCAAGGACTCAAATGTCACGGTTCTTAATCTTGAACCAAAGAGTCCAAATCCGGCAAATCGATTTTGAAAACAGATTTTTTTGAAAAGAAGTGCCAAACATGGACTGCTTTGCCAGATACAGAGTCGCCACCTAAATGTTTTTTTAATGGGAAATTTAGGAAACCCTGACTCGGTGCCGAAGGCCACGTGTCCGTCATCACCAAAGTTGCCTCGGCTCGGGAACTTGGGTACGATTGGGGAAGGTCACTTCGTGAGCACCCCCGCTCGCCCGGTCAAAGACCGGCCTCTACTAACCATGATATCTTATTTTGAAAACATTGTGCGTTCTTATTCCGGTTATTAGCCTAGGTTACTATGTGATGCGCACAGCATACAAGTATAGACTGAGTCGCCTGAATTGGAACAAAACATTTCATGTTTGTTTGTTTGAAAATGGTTTGATGGTGCTACCCGCAGGTAGGCTAAGACGTGGATTTGCCACCCTCAGGTGGGCTTAGAAAACATGATTTTGCCACTATCTAGTGGGCTTAAAACAAACATTTGATGAATTGTTCCAATCCAAATAACCAACCTTCACCCACAGGCATTCAAGGCAGTTATATCACATAAGCACATAGCCTCATGGTAAGCATGCTATTCATGGCAGTCACTCACACGCATGCAAGGATGCTAAAGCATAAAACTCACCGAGTACTCCAAGCCAAAACAGAAGCTCATTAGAAATCATGCATGATCCTAAATATACAGAAATGCCTAATGCAACACATGCAAAGATGCAACTATAGCAGGCTCGGCTATTCTAAACATGGCATATGGAATGCTACAACTAACACGTATTCAATTTGGAATTGAAATACAAATGCAGTTTGTATGATGCGCCGAGCCCGGTGCGTGCAAAACAGATGAATGATGCAAACATGCTGTCATACTGTATGCTAATTGAAATATGCCCTAATCTAACCATCATAAGCAGGTAAATAAAAGGGAAGAAAGACGTGGGGTTGGAAGACATACATCACACTCACCCACACTTATTACAATTATGCCCTCGCGCAGAGGGTCCGAATAAATAATACAGTCCCGAATAAAAGAATATTACAGTCCGAATAATATACAAATCCCTAATTAATTAACGAATTAACTAAGAAAAACTGTAAACTGGCATGCAAGCCAGGGACTGCCTTGACTCCGCTCCGGATAATGAAATGATGCATGCTTGGGCTGCTTTGCGCTGAAATCCACTGGGATGCCCCAATTAGCCTCTGTTTGCAAAGTTTCTCGAAATGCATGCCAGACTCCGAAAAGTTGCAGATTCTTCGTTTTGCTGCAACAGAGAGCAGAAAAGGGGCATAGCAATGTATTTCACAAATATATGCATGCCTCGATCCTCGGGCCACCAATCACGCACATCGATGCATGATGGCCGAGGAGTCGAATTGCACAACTCAATATAGGATGAATGCATATGAATGCTACAACAAAACCTAACTCCATCATGGATAATCCGGAGTGTCGGTGACTTGGGAATTGAGACCCGTTCCGTCGCTCGGAGTACGAAACGTGCCTCGTTTCCCGTGCCCGGGTTAACTCCTATCCTGAACATGATGCAATATGCATGATATGCATGAAATGCAGCTAATATACAATCCTAACATACACAATGTTATGGAATGGCATACACGCTACACGAGGTAATACACACCGGACATACACAATGCTATGGGTGAAATGGCATACGCAATGCAATAATGGGCTTACCAACATGAGAGAGCCTCAGCCACACTCACATAGGAGGCCATCAGATGAAAACAAGACACCTCGAAGTGCGTGCCCGCGGGCACGCAAACCGAGAACGGACCCTTGGGCACGAAATGCCACTCTAATGAGACATGGCAAGACATGGAATATGATATGCAAACATGCAAAAATCAGTGGCAAAATGAGGGGCAAAACAGCCCCGAAATGAGGCGAAATAATACCCGATGCACGAAATGATCCCGAAACATGGATTTCAATGCATAAAATGGCCTACAGCTATACCGTACATGCATAATTGATACGTGACATGAAAAATTAGAAGCAAGGCAGCCCCAAAAATCACATTTTTACAGTACAAATCATGGCCAAACAGCAATCACAAGTAGGGCTAAAATGGCATACAAAAATGGCTCCGCAAGGGAGGCAATGAAGCAAGTGGTACATACAATGCCCAAACAGAAAAATACCCTTCTATAACACTGAAGAGGGACCAAAAATATGAACATTTACAGTTTATGACAGCCTCCAAATCAGTATGCAAACATGCTCAAAATGCAATGCAAGATTAAGGCCATAAGAGGGTATAACATGAGGTATACAAAGAATTCACCAAACATCCAAAGACCCTTAATGAGATATGTCCAGGGGGTCAAAATATGTCCATTTTCAGTTCTGATCATGGCTTAAAAACATAAGAAAGGTAGGCTAACAAAGCATGAAAAATGGGGTCAAAGAGGGGTATAAAGGTAAGTGCTACATGGAGACTCCCAACCGTGTTGAGCCCTTCTACAATGTTGTAGAGGGGCTCAAAATAACCCAACATACAGTTTATATCATGCCTCAAAACAGACTACACACATGCTAAAAATACCATGCAAGATATTGGCATACAAGAGGGTATTGAAACAAGTGCCAAATGGGGGGCTCAAACAGGGTTGAGCCCTTCAACAAACATGAAGAATGGCTCAAAAAAATGACCCTTTCAGTTAGGGTCGGAGCCCAAAACAGCAAGAAAAGAGGCTAGAAAAATGGTGCAAAATTGAGCTACAAAAGGGAGAAAATGGCTTACCCTTGAAGACCAATGCTTTTGTTGCTTCTTGGCTTGAGTTTGCTGCCTCTTAGCTGCTGGAAATCCTCTCCTTGCTGCTGGAAATGGAGTGGTGGTGGTGGTGCTTGGTAGTGATGAAGAAATGGTGCCAAACTTGAGAGAATGAGAGATAGAGGGAGATAGAGTATGTATGAGCTCTAAGGAATTTTCCAACCCTTTTCTTAGAGCTGGGAGGCCAGCTATATGGACAAGAATGGGGGAGAAATGGAGGGAAAAAAGTGGAGGGAAATGGGTTAAGTTTTCTCTCCAAAAGAGCTCCCCCCGGATACAACTTTTTGGAGGGAAAAGAGCACACAGCTAGAACATACACACACTGAGGATGCTGGCCGGCTAGCTATTTGAGTTGCAGGTGGCCGGCCGGCCACCCCCCATGGCCGGCCGGCCAAGGGCAAAAATGGAAAGTTGAATTAATGGCCGGCCACCATATATTGGTGGCCTCCCATGTCTCCTCAACACAACCCTGTGGTTGGAAATTGGCAACTGTGAACCAAGAGAGAGAACAACCCACTTTTCAAAGGGGTCCAAAAGTGGCAAAAGGAATTACTGGCCGGCCATATAATATTTGTGGCCTCCCATGTGTGTACAACACAAATATGTGGTTTGGGGTTGAAGAAAATGGCCCTAGGGTGGTCAACATTGGCTCGGAAGTAAGAAAAACGGGCTTCGGAGGGCGCCGGAGGAATATAACTGGTTGCTGAGACAATTGCTGGCCTCCCACCCTTCAGTGACCTTCCTGGTGATAAAACAGAGGTACCTGCCAAAAATGAACGAAAACCGATGCGAAACGAATGCTCGGGGGCCAAAACACGCAGTTCGGGGTCCCGAAAACAGGCCGTTAAGTACCGAAAGTGGCGTTCGACCACGAAGTGGGTCTCTCAGACCTCAGTGTCCCTCAAAAGGGAGTAAATAGGATGTATGCCAAAAAAATGGAGCAATCGGAGATGGTTAGGCGGTCCCGAACCGAGGCACACGGCCTGACGGCTTCGAAAACCGGGAACCGGGCTCCGAAATGGGCAAAATGGCCTACAGCCACAAAATGTAGCCCACTTCCACTGAGAGATGGTCTATGGGACCTCTCCTTCTCCTCATGAAGAGAAACAGAGAAAATCGAGTCTGGTTCGCAAATCGAGGCAAGGCACAGAAGAGGGTTCGGAAGTCCGGAGGTAGGGCTCACGGCCGCGACTCTGAGACTTCTGAACGAGCACAATATGTAACATCACCGAGCGCTCAATCGGTGACGTCTGAGTCTCAAGGTTGGTAAAAAATGGGGTGTCTACAACAGCTAAATATTGTGCCTATCATTAACAAATCGGTCATGATACGAACCGTTGCATCCGCCTTTGTCATAAGATTCAGGATCTTATTGACGAAGAGATCATAGCTCCACCAAAGGGACATCAGGACACCACAAACCTGTCACCTCCACATCTCAATTTAATCCATACAATGCCATCTGGCTATAACCCCAGCATATACATCACCCCGGCCCATCTGCCCCAGCTGGAGCTGTTCTTTCCAGTCAGCATGGATTTATGCATGATGAATGCACTCGAACCGCAATCATCCCAAACCCATGAACCCACTACTTTTGAGCTAGTGAGCATGATTGAAGATGTGCAAAGAACTGTGGCAGATTTAGCCTTTTTAATTTTGGCTCCATCATCAACTACATCACGGGCTAGAAATTTCAATCCAAAAGGCTTTTCAATATTGGGGCGAGCTGCAATTGAAAAGGGTCAACCTGAAGCCATCCCGGATTTGGGTGGTGGCATGTCAACAACAACCGAGCTCCGCTCTGATGTAGCGACCCAATCCCTTGGCAAAGTGGAGGCAAATGGCAAGAACAAGGTAGGGGCAGGCATTGGTCCCCATGAACACCTTCAGTGGGCTGTTGAGGCTTTGAAAGCCAAAGGACTGAACAAACAGCAAGTGCTCGCAGTTATTGCAAAGACTGTGGATGACACTTTCGCCACTCAAGGTGAGAGCATTCTAAATCAAGGGGCAAGCCAAGAAAAGGGATGTCGTGCTAGAAATACCTCTTTCAGCTCCAATCCTACACTCGGAAGAGATCAGCAAACCTAGTCAGCACCTGCCAATCCTTTCGCCAGTACATCCAACCCGACCACCCCACAACCAGCAAAATATCCACCCTGGGGTCAGAGGACTTTTACCCTGCTCCCTATGTCTCTATCAGCGGCCTGGAAGGTCCTGATCAGAAAAGGGCATCTGAAGCCCTTGGAACCACGCCCACTGCCAAATAACCTCCCTCCCTCACATAACTCGGCCAAGTATTGTGCCTTCCATCAATAAACCGGTCATGACACTGACCTTTGTTTTCGTCTTCGCCATGAAATACAAGATTTGATTGATAACAAGGTCATCGTCGCACCAGACTCTACAAAGTCTATCGGCACTGGATCAATGAACTTGGGGGATATTGTGATTATGTGATCGGGGGATGAACCACCTGCTGATGGTGCTCAGTTTACTCCAGATATGGGGATGGCATACACTGTTTTGAGCAATGTGCAAATGCTAGTTTTTTTTTTTACTTTCTGACTTGGGTATTGGGTGAGTCTTGTTGTGTTGTATTGAGTCAGTCTTTTCATACTGAGTCAGTCGAGTCTGTCTTGTTGTATCGAGTCAGTCTTGTTGTGTTAGAGTCGGGTGATTTCAGGGGTGTTACCTCAGACATCACTATCTTTTTGTGTTTGTCTTTTACACTCTTTCTTTTGCGTCTATTTCTTCCATGAAGCCAGTTGTGCTAGAAGATTTGAATGAAATGGCAGTGCTTTTCACCTACTTTTCTGTGCCTTTAAATCATTGCATTGACCTAAGTTTTTCAAAACTTTTCTAATACTGTGATTGTAATGACCCTAAAATGCGTATAAGAAATCATTTGTATTTAACTATGAGATGAGGTGTTTTAATTTAACTATATCTTTTGGAATTGAAGCATTATCTGTTGAGTTACGGATTTAAAATTGAAATTACCGCCTATATGGGTTCAGAAATCAAAATTGAGTACTTGGATATGTTAACGGGAATTTCTGGAACTATTTGGGAAAATTAATTGGAAATCTAATTTGTCTGATTCGTTAATGCACGTTTGGCTGGTTAACTTTATATCGCAAATTGAAGGCCTTAGAGGCTTCAGAAACCGGAACAGAGGACATATTTATGATCAGCATAATTTTTAGAGTCATCTGGGAAGTTTAATTGAAAATTGATTTTGTGCGATTCGTAAGGGCACGTTTGGTTTCCCTCTTTATGGTGAACTTATGTGTGTATTAAATATGCATAGATATATGAGTTGTTGAACTCATCACTTTGGGTCAAAAAATATCTAAGGGAGAGAAAGAGTGAACCGTGAGAGAGAGAAGGAGAGGCAACTCAACACCCATGGGGGATTTGAAGATTATTGAAGAAAATAGAAGAGAGAGGGAAGAGATCAACCAAGAAGCTTGGGAAAGTTGAAGAGCTTAAAGGGAAGAACAAGGATTTGGTGTAAGGTATGTGGCTCTAACTACTATCCTTGTAGAGAATCCATCTACTACATGAAATCAAGGTTTAATTTGGAAGTTTGATATGTAAATGATTAAGTGTGTTGAATAGAAGGAATTAATATATGCTTTCCTTAAATCTAAGTTATATTTACATGATTTAGGCATATATAATGGAAGGTTGTATATATAGAAAAGATGACATTCTATTTGATGATGTTAGTTGATTATGTTTTGGAAGGAATTATACATGTTTTTGAGTAATTAGACTTGAAATCAAGCTAAGAAAATGGATAGATCAAGTGTTAGAGCAAAAAAACACCATTTTCGGACTGTTTGTTTTTGCCCAGACCGCACGAGCGACCATGGGCACCGCACGAGCGGACATGAAGGAAAAAAGGGGTTTTTATTCTGCTTTTGACTGCATGAGCGGCCGGGTTTCTCCGCTCGAGCGGAATTGGGCCGCACGAGCGGCCACCCCTGTTTCAGCATGCACTGGGTAACTTTGAACAAGCATATCTTTTACATCCGGACTCCGTTTTGAGTTATTCTTGAGCCTAAAATCAAGCCCCAGAAGTCTAGTTTCCAATGGTGGTAGTCTCACTCCCAAATTTTAAATACAGAAATAGTTATGCCCCAATTAGTGACGACTGTTCACTTTCTATTTACCGATTTATACCTTTTTTTTGTCTGAACCTTTCTCCTATCGATTCCTCCTATCTTATGAGGCATGGATTATAAGCTATGGAGGACTAATGAGTCTAGAACCAACATAGCTACTGAGTGAGGAATAAAAAGAGATTGGTTTTATTCTCATAATCTGTTATGTGCATTGTGTTTGTAGGTCAAGACGAGGACATCGTTCCACCGCTATCAGAGACCTACCACTGTGAGTAATAGTACTATCAATGTACATCTAGTACTGTTAATAATTATTGTTATTAACATTCTGTTCTCCGTGGGCAACTATGTTAACGTGTATGTTGATTGGGAATTGGTATAAACATTGAAAGATTTGGCATACATTGATATGACTCTGAAATTATTCTGCATTCCAACCACGGTTAACGGTTATCGGTAATGTGCAATAACCTATAAATTACCTATGATTTCGCATATTAATGGGAACGTAATACCCCGAATGTTTTGTCAGGAACTCCTATCATCTGTTTGGTTCAATATATGTCTTGTGACATAGATATCTGCTAAAGAGGATTAGCATAATTGGATAATACTATAGTAGTGCATTTTGCTTACCGTTAAAAGACATTTTATTAATGTTCTGTTATCCGTAAATTAACCTTAATGATTCATGACGATCAAGTGGAATAATGATGCTTATGTATCCCGAATCATTCTGTTTTGTCAATGATGAATCAAGACTGTTCTGAGGTAAATTGTTCTGTCCCTACAAATAGTATTATGACGGCACGTGTATAATCTGTGGGATACGCTATCCTTATTGCTAATAATTATCATTAGTATTCTGTTAAATGTAAACTAACTACGTTAACTCATGTGAATGATTGGAAGAATCTGTGTGCCTCTGTATAACTCTGAAACTAGTCTGTTCTGATGATATCTGAGGTTATTCTGTTTTGTTGTTTGTTCCGTCTATGCCATGACATGATAAGACCTATTATTTCTGGTATGGAACAAAGTGTTGTACGGAACTAAGTGCTGCAATGCGAGTCACCTCTAGAATCCGTATGAGTCACCTCTTGAATCCATACATATGTGATCTGGGCCGATGGCCGTTCTGTTATTTCTGGACTGATAAGCCGTTCTGTTATTTCTGGGCTGATAAGCCGTTCTGTTATTTCTGGGTCGATGGCCGTTCTGTTATTTCTAGGCTGATAAGCCGTTCTGTTATTTCTGGGCCGATGGCCGTTCTGATAATTCTGGGCCTATGGCCATTCTGTATATTACTGGGCTTAAAGCCACTATGTTAAGGAAATTGGGCCCATGGCCGTTCTACAGAATATAATTCATCATATGCCTCTACAGTGATATACTTTGCTGTTTAAGTTAACCATTACATTATTTATGTGCTATTATTCACTGAGTTTTACTCACTCTGTATTTTGTCTATTTCTGTAGGTAATCAACCGGGAGGCCAGTCCTAACCCTTAAGGCTTGTTCCTCTCTTGTCAACCTCAGTGTGTCCAGGCACTTAAGATGAAACCCGTGCATTTTGCAAAGTCTTACTAAGTTTTGGCTCATACTTTGGTTGTTTACCTATGATTGAATGTATATAACCCCTTCTTCTGTACTACTTGTGTAAGAATATGAATAACTGTAATTGAAGCTCGGGTGTATGTCTCCTGTATATTATCTACCTAATGCAATGTTTGCGGTCCTGGCATCGTAGTGGTAGCTCGATGGATGATGTTTTATGTTATTTTATATTACTAATGCTTCCGTTCAGGCCCCATATATTACGTATATCAGATTAAGTGTCCATTTCTGAATAAGTCATGCCCGAAACTTTTAGGGGCGGGTTTGGGGCGTGACAGTGATAAAAACAAAGAGGGAGGAATTCCTTGGGATTTGCAAAAATTTGATCAATTGAGAGGAAGAGAGGCATGCTAAGCCCTTAATGAATGAGATCATGTTTGTTAATGTGAGTACTGAGAAGGATCATAGCTTGATCCAGATTGGTTCTACACTATCTTCACAAGTGACTAGTCGCTTTCTTAAAAGATTTCAAAAAAAATGTTTTGAGTGGTCCTGCGAAGACATGTATGGAATTGATCTTCAGATTGTGCAGCATAGGATTGCTCTCGTCCTCGAGACTCGACTCCTTTGCTTTCAAACCTTGAACTTTAACTCAGAATGTTCAATGGTCAACCACAATGTGAGGCTTGTATGGCTAGATTTGAAGCAGCCCATGAACTAGGGGCAATAAGATTGTATGACATCAAAGGAGGCCCGCCAGGCCAGATTTGAAGCAGCCCTTGAACTAGGGGCAAGAAAGTCAGATCAAGAAGATCAGATATCATCAAAGGAAGCTTGCAAAGCTTGATTAGAAGCATCCCTTGAACTAGGGGCAACAAAAATGTCAGATGTGCTCCTCAAAGATTCAAAAGATGAGTCATTTCGCAAACTAATGAAGACTGGCAAGAAAGCCAAATTCCAGCAGCTGGAAGAAGAAAATTTATTGTTGAAGGACAATCGAGTTCCTATATGCAACACTAGGGGCAAATTCAGACCCCAATTGGATGGATTCCTACATCATCAGCGAACATCAGCCATTCTTCTAGGTTCAGATGGCTTCGAGATCTCAAACCGATCAACATGGACAAGTTACACTTTTTTTTATCCTTGAGAGGCTCGCTAGGCCGAAAACCCGGAAGGGCGACCTAGTCAAAAGTTAGAGCAAAGAAAAAGAAGAAAAGAAAAGAAAAAAGAAAAAGAAAAGAAAAGAACAAAAATGAAAAAATGGAAAAGAAATGAAGAAAAGAATGAAAAGAAAAAGAAATAGAAAGAAAAGAAAAACAGAGCTCGTAAGTGTAGACACCCCATTTTTGACCGACCTTAAGACTCAGACGTCATCGATTGAGCGCTCGGTGACGGTGCATGTTGTGCTTGTTTCGAGTCTCCAGAGTTTCGGCTGAGAGCCTTGCCTCTGGGCCTCTGAACCCTTTCGTGCTTCGGCTCGGTTTGTGGACCAAACTTTGTTTCTCTTCTCAGAGGGAGGGAGAGGTCTTGCAGACCATCTCTCTGTGGTCGTAGACTACTTTTCGTGGTTGTAGGCCACTTTTCCCGTTTGGAGACTAGTTTCCGATTTTTGGAGCCTTTGGCCGCGCGCCTTGTCTCGGGACCGCTTAACATTCTCCGTTTGGCGTGGTTTTTGAACCACACCTTGTTGCCTCTGCCTAGAGGAACACTGTGGTCCGGGAGACCATTTTTGTGGTCGCATACCACTTTTGGTGCTCGTCAGCTAGTTTTTGGGGCTTTCGGCCGCATGCTTTGCCTCCCGATCTCTCGTTTTGCATCCGCTTTGGTTTGTTTTTGGTACAAACCTTGTTTTCCTTGTTTGGAATGTGGTAAAAGGGTGGGAGACCATTTTTCCTTCTGCCAGCCAGTTTTCTTGTCAGATAACTGGCTTTCTTGGTCTTTGGACCATCTTTTTTAGTCGGCCACCATACCACGACCTTGCATTTAGTGTGTTGACCTCTCCCACCTATGGCCGACCAGTTTTTACTCTGGTTGACCACCTAAAGTGGTCGGCTGCTTTTTGACACCTTTTTGGAGATATTTTCATCCTCCATACACGTGTATGGAGGGATTGCCTTGGTGCTTAGCTTCTCCTAGAAGCTTTGCCTTTCCTCTTCTATAAGAGGGAGGCTCCTCCTCCCTCCTCTAGGTTCAGAAAATCTGAGAGAGAGGGATAGATATAGTGTTGTATCTATATTGCCTTGTTTGCATCATTTTTGTGTTCAAAAGTGTAGATTTGTCTTAGTTTTGTGCACAAACGCACACTTGAACACCTTGCTTGTGTTGCTGAGGCTCCTTGAGGTTGTTTTTGGTGTTCTTGGACTGGATTAAGTTCAAAAAGGCTGCTGGAGTTGCAGTTATAAAGAGGGTCTTCAAGGGTGAGCTTTTGACCTTTAAATTCCCCTTTTTTGCTTAAGATTTTAGCCTATCTTGCATGCGGTTTTAAGCTTAGCTCATAACTAATAAAAGTTCTCTTTTTGCATGCTTAAAAAGTTTGTTTAAGATCACTTTTGTGTTTGGGGTTTTTTTACCCCCTCTTAGGCCTTGTTTGGCCTTGTTTTTGAGCCTTTTTTTGTGAGCTTCGGGACCACCTTGTATTGGCCTTCTCACCACTGAAATCTAGAGGGATTTCAGTGGTGGGGATAGTTTTTTTAGGTCCTAAGAAGGGGAGGGCCATCCCCTCTCCTTGCATCTTCAATACATGCCTTAATATGCCTCATGTTTGAGCATCTTTACTAAGTGTGTGTTGACCATATCTTAGCTTGTATTTGTGGTTATTTTGCTGAGGCATACCACTGTTTTTACTTAGTTTGGTCATTCCATGCATGGTTAATACACTTGTAGTGTAAATCACACAATCTAGTCTTGTATGCCTCATGTTTGAGCATGTGTTTCTAGCTTGTTTTGGAGCCATCTCAGTGGATTTTTGGTGTTGTTTTAACATGCCTTAGATCTATTTTGGGTTGGTTTGGTTGGCTCTTGCATGCCTAATCCACTTGTAGTGTAAATCCCTTAAACTAGCTTTGTATGCTTCATGAAGTAGCATGTCATTTTAGCTTGGTTTGAGTCCATTTCAGCATGTCTTTGGTGATGTTTTACCATGTCATACCTTTGTTTTGGTTTGGTTTGGTTAGCCTTTCCATGCCTCATGCACTTGTAGTGCATTTCCATGAAATAGCCTAACATGCACCATGCCTTATCATGTCATTTTAGTATGCTTTTGGCTTAGCTTAAAGAAGACTTTGTTCATGTTTTAGCATGTTTAAGGTCTGATTTGTGTTGTATTGGTCATCCATGACTTGCTTTGTATAGCCTTGGTTCAATCTAGCTTGTTAGCTTTGTGTATTGAATCCTCTAGCATGCATTACTTGGCCTATTTCAGTGATTTGGCATCACTTGTTATGTGATTTTAGTCCATGTTTCATGGCCATGCATTCGCATTTGTTACTCATTCAATGCGTTGGAGGGTTTGCCCCTTTATGCCTTAACATGAACCATTGCGTATGCCTTCATGCCATAGCTTGCGAGCCATCATTTCAATGTGTTTTTGGGGTTATTATGCCATGATATAACTCTGATTTTTATTGGTCGAGTCATCCCATGCTTGGTCCTAATAGGTGTAGTGTAATCCACCTTATTTGCCTTGTATGAACCATGCCTCATGCTCACCATGCTAGCATATTTTGGCTTCCTTCTATAGATGTTTTAGTCTCATTTTAACATGTACTAGGACAATTTTGGGTTTCCTTGGTCACATGCTTCATGTTTTGCATACTTGTAGTACAATGCTCTTGCTTGCCTCAAGCTTTGGGCACCATTGCATGCTTCATTTGTGTTGTGTACATGATTTAGCATCACTCAACATGACATTTCAGAGCTTATAGCATTACCATGTTCCTACCTCATTCATGCTCTAAGTGCCTTTGAGTGTTATGCATTATTGCCTTACTTATGCCTTAGCTCGTATGCTCGCATGCCTAGGCCTTTGAGCCCTTGTCTCAGCATGTTTAGGTCCTTATTTTGACCTATTTGAGCTGTGTCCGTGCGGTTATGTGCATTGTATGCCATGTTATTCCTTGCATTGTGTATACTAGGTTGCTAGTTGCATTGTGCGTGCCATATGGATCATCGCATTGTGTATGCCATGTTCATCGCATTGTGTATGCCTTATTCCTTGCATTCTGTATGTTTAGGTTACATCATTGCATTGTGCATGCTAATTGTCATTTGCATTGTGTATGCTAGTTGTTCTTAGCATTGTGCATTGTGCATGCCATTGGCCTTGTTAGGTTGTTCATATTGCATTGCATGTTTGCATGCTAAGGCTCCATGTTACATAGCATTGTGCATTCCATGTTATGTGTTGCATTGTGTTTGGAATAGGTGTTAGTCCAAACACGGGAAACGAGGGGTGTTTCATACTTAAAGTGATGAAATGTGCCTTAATTCCCGGTCGCCAACGCTCTTGATCATACATGATAGAGTTTTAGGCTTTATGTGATTACTTGTGCATTCATTTTTCATATTGAATTGTGCAACTTCGCCTCACGGCCATCATGCATGGAAATGCGTGATTGGTGGCCCGAGGGTCGAGAACCTACACTCCCTTGAGTTCATGACATGATAGGGAGGGTGGTTGTGCACACATATCTTGCAAATATATTGCGATGCCCTTTCTTGCTCTCTATTGCAGAAAACTGGGATTCAGCAGCAACAACTGGCCGGCCAGCCAGAAAAAGTAGTTGGCCGACCACTTTTCTGGTTTTTCAACAACCAAAAGTGGTCGGCAGGTGTTTCTAGAGACCAAAAGTGGTCGGCCACCCTCCCACAGGATTTCCAATGTGGAGTTTCATCTTTCTGGAGCTTGGTGCAAGTTTATGAGAACAAATGAAAACAAAGGCAAATCGGGGCATCGCATTGGATTTCCGAACGAGGCGACCGAGCATGCATCCAGTCTTCTCCCTCCGAGAACCTCCTGTTTTACTGCTTTCCTTAGCTGCCATGCTTAGATAGCTTGCTTTTGCTTTGTTTTGTACTTTAATTAGTTAATGCGTTAGCTATTCAATTTGTTTTGTAATAATTAGTTAACTAGGATTAGTTAATTATTTGTGTTGTAATAATTAGTTTAATTAGCTTAGATTAGCTAGTTAGCTTCTTATTCGGACTCTTCGTCGAGAGGGCACACTGTTGTAATAAGCGTGCGTGTGTGTGATGCATGTCTTCTAACCTCCATTTCTTTCTCCCTTTTACTTAACCGCTTACGATGGTTAGTTTTAGGGCATATTTCATTTAGCATACCTGATGCTCACATGTTTGCAACAATTCATCTGTATTGAATGCACCGGGCTCGGCGCATCATACTAACTGCATTGTATTTCAATACCTATTTGAATACATGTATCAAGTTACATTTCACATGACACTCTTAGGATAGCCGAGCCTATCTTAGTTGCATTTCCACATGTGTTGCATTAGCCATCTTAACATGAACTAGGATCATGCATGATTTCTAACTAGTTTCTTGTTTTGGCTCGGAGTACACTGTAAGTGTTTATGCTTTAGCATACTGCATGTGTGTTAATGTTGCCATGAAAGCATGCTTGGCATGAGGCTAACTGCTTAGTTGATATAACTTCCTAAATGCCTATTGGTGAAGGTTGGATTACTTGAATTGGAACAATTCATTGAATCCCGAATTTAGCTTACTTGCGAGTAGCAAACTTCAAACCATTTTCAACAAAATGAACATGCAATGTTTTGTTCCAAATTAGGCGATCTAGTCTATACTTGTACGTTGTGCGCATCACGTAGTAAGATTAGCTAACTAACCGGAATAAGAACACATGTGTTTTCAAAAACAAGATATCATGTTTAGTACAGGCCGATCTTTGATCGGGCGAGCGGGGGTGCTCATAGATGACCTTCCCCAATCATACCCAAGTTCCCGAGCAGAGGCAACTTTGGTGATGACGGACACGTGGCCTTAGGCACGAGTCAGGGTTTCCTAAATTTTCCCAAAATAAAAGATTTAGGTGGCGACTCTGTATCTGGCAAAGCAGTGCATGTTTGACACTTCTTTATAAAAATCAATTTTCCAAAACGATTTGCCGGATTTGGACTCTTTGGTGATTTATCGGTCTTACATCGCACATTGTAAGATTAGATTCAGAACCGTGACATTTGGATCCGAACTATAGTAGCTCAGAGAACAAAACGAGATTCTCTCGGGAGTTCTCCGGGGCGCGTCTATAGTTTCTGGCGACTCTGCTGGGGACTTAGAGAACTTGACTCGAACTCATGATATGTTGTTTTGACTACACTTATGTGTTTCTTTGCATTGCATTTGCATTGGTGCGCCTAGGACACCGTGTTTTTCGTATGTTATTCCTGAACGGTTTGCTGAAGGCTCGCTTCGAGAAGCATGCCATAAGGCTGACCAGTTGCGGGCTCTGCCACGACGGGAACACAAACCTCAGTTTTTACTGAGGCACCCTTTTTGACCATTCGACCTAGTGCATATTCAGAATCCATAGTGACCATTCCAAACTAGGATAGGTTACTTACCCGATTTTAGGTTGTTTAAAGCCGCTGCGTGCGTAGTGAAACCCTAGCTCCTGACAAAATAGGACAGGGAAACCCTACCCCAACATAGGGGTGTTTTGGCTCTCATTTGCTTGTTATGTGCTGTTAGAGTGTGCCTCTACAGGTTGTGTATCAGTTTGCAAGTCTGGGTATCAGGCCTGCGGGTATCAATATTTGGAGAATCAGTTTAACTGAGGATATCAGATTCAGTTTTGGGACAACAATTTGGGGCACAGTGATCAGAGTTAAGGACAGTGTGTTCAGCTTACAAATACTGACTGTGTTGTTATATCGACTGTGTGTTGTTATGCCAACTGTGTGCTGTCAGGCCAACTGTGTGTTGCCTTTAATTTATTCGGTTCATAATATAGCACACTGCGCGTTTTGGTTGTTTATTTCTTTATTATGATTTATTTATCTTTTTGCAAGGGAGTTTCTTTCTTTATTATGCACAATTGCATCTGACCAGGAAGATATCCCTCGAGCACTTTGGGTCAGAGGTCGAAGACTTAATCGATCCAGGGATCTGATAGACGGACAAGCAGTGTTTCTTTCTTTACCTCTGGTTGCTAGGCGGAGGTCAAGAAGGCGCAGTGTATCAGTACAGAGGTTGTCAGATCAGTGGTCCTTGAATAGTCAGGCTGAGGTCTCAGTTTCTATTACAGAGGCAAATATACCGGTTGTTCAGATAGACCAGCACAACATGGCAGGCTTGGAAGAAATGATGCGTCAACTCCAGGAAAGTATGAAAGCCATGCAGCAGGACGCTGCCTGTCAAACAGAATTTGCTACACGCCAAGTCGAGGTTATGGTCCAACAGGCAGAGGTAATTACCAGACTACAGCAGCAAACCGGAGCGTCTGCTTCACACACACCTCCTTCCCCACCAAGAGTTCCAATACTCGGGGAGACAGCTAATGTCCAGGAAGATACGGACATCTCCACAGGGCCAGCTCCGCCCCCAATCCTACCCCAGCTATCTAAAGCACCCACCAACCTTGTGAATTCACCGTTCGAGTTCGAGGTGGATCCAACGGCGTTAAAAGTAAGCAAGCTAGAAAAGCTTTTTAAGAAGTCTCACGGTGTGAAATCCATTTCGGATATTGAAGATGGATACACCGACTCGGCCGTTACTCTGCTGGACCGATTTAAAATGCCGCACATAGACCGCTTTGATGGGTCTGGGGATCCTATGGTGCACCTGCGGCTGTTTTCAGACATCTTAAGGCCGATGGGCCTCTCCAGATTACAGAAGCTTTCTCTGTTTGGCCAGACCCCGTCGGGTGTAGTGGCTATTTGGTATGCTAAATTGGAGGACTCCGTTAAGAGGAATTGGGAGGAGATGGCTGAGGCCTTCATAGTTCAATACTCCTATAACACCCAGATCGAGGTCACAACTCGTGATCTCGAGACTACCAGGCAAGAACCGAAGGAGAGCTTCTCCGATTTTGTGACCTGCTGGAGGGCTAAAGCCTCGATGATGGCCATCAGGCCTGTGGACAAAGATCAGATTCGGATGGTTGTGCGCAACCTCCAGCCTAAGCTCATGCAAAAGATGATCGTCCTCCCCCTACCCACCTTTGCAGACCTACATGAGATTGGGGTGCAAATAGAGGACGCCATGAAACAAGGCCTCATTGATAATGAGAGAGAGCAGCCCAGGAGGGCATTTAACCGCGGTACAAATGCAGGCACAAGTAGTGCTGCAGCTGGCAGAACGTCAGATGTCGGAATGGTCACCACCACCACTCCAAAAACCCTCACAGCTATCCCATTCACCGGTGCATCCGGTAGTAGCTCACAAACAGTTAGATATGCGCCCAGAGGCCAAAGAACCTTCACCCCACTATACATGCCCCTATCCAAAGCTTTGGGGGTTTTGATCAAGAAAGGGCACCTGAAGCCCCTAGAGCCGCGACCCTTGCCAGAAAAACTTCCTCCATCTCATAACGCAGCTAAGTACTGTGCCTATCACCAACAGCACGGTCACGACACCGACCAGTGCTTTAGACTGCGTCACGATATCCAAGATCTCGTTGACAATAAGGTGATTGCACCTCTGAAAAAACCAAACGTCACAACCAACCCACTCCCACCACATAACCAAGCTCCACCTCCCAAACGCATCAACTTCAACCAAACAGGGGTTGTGTCATACGACCCTAGCATACATATCACCCCTTCTCACTTACCCAAGCCAGAGGTATTCATTCCAGAAAGCACGAATTTGTGTATACTGGACATCTTCCAAACCCAACCTAAGCCGGTGGTGGTGATTATCGAAGATAGAACTGGGATAATTGCAGGAGCAGATGAAAATGATTATCCAGAGCCGGAGGGGTCTGTAAGATTTGTGTACGACCCGAGTGGTTACATTACACCAACAGAGCAGATTAAGCTGAGGTTGGAACTGCCGGCCGGGGCAAAGATTTGTGTCGTTCGAGAGGATGGACCTAATCAGGGGCTAGATGACCTAGCAGAATTGGAAGAGGACATAGCCAATCTTTAATTCTTCAATGAACAGGATCCGGGAGACGTGACTATCAACTAGTTTGATTTAGGTGGGTCAGCAGAAGCTACCGGGTGGCTCAGTGACGAGCCCGATGCTATCGAAGAACTTCGGCCAGACCAGGGGCAATCAGGGGTTGGAATATCATCAGTAGTGGCCGGAGATCAGAATGAACAGCCGGAGAGCACCGGTGTTAAGAATTTTGCTTAGGATCAGAACAGTTTGAGTACAGAGGATGCTGAACAGCAGGTTGCAATAAAACAGATTGAGCAAGAGAAGATCGAAGATCTGGAGAAGGCTCGAAAGGCCAAAGCCCCCGAGGGGATGGAATGTGCTGTGCGCGCAGTAGTAGTCGCAACAGAACCAAATAGCTGCTTGTCAATGGCAGATGGCATGTGGTGGGAAGATGACGACCTATGTCTTGCCCACACAGACAAGGATTGGGGGAACAACCGACCGGATGATACCTGGTATATTGGAGAAGTTGACCACATGACTAGAAGTGGGCGGTATTTCAAGCCCCCACACCTAGATCAACCAGAGGCGTCTGGAAAGGACAAGGAGGCGGAGAAGCAGAAAGAAAAGCTGCTCGAAGAGGAGGCTGTGCTGAAACAGCTGAAGAAGAAACAAGCAGACATCTCCATCTAGGGACTGCTTATGGCTTCAAGAGTACACAGACAAGCTGTCCTCTCTGCAATGGACAGGGCTAAACTTTCGATCGATACCATGCCTAAGCAGCTGGTAGGATTGGTTTTTCCGGGAGGAGTTGCCCCGACATTAACCTTCACTGACAAGGAGTTGTCGCCTGAGGGCACAAACCATAACAAACCACGCTACATCTCTGTGCAGTGTAGAGACAAGTGGATACCAGTAGTTCTTGTTGATACCGGATCCGCCATTAACGTGTGACCGTTGAGGACGGCATATGCAATCGGGTTGAAGCCTGCGGACTTCGCACCCACTGCCCAGGTGATTCGGGCATATGACAATACTAGCAGAGAAGTGATGGGGACTATGCAGATTCAGACTAAGGTTGGTCCAGGACAACATGATATCGACTTTCATGTTTTGGACGTTCCCGCGACCTTCAATCTACTCCTAGGGGGGTCGTGGCTGCACTAGGTAAAGGCAGTCTCTTCCACTCTACACCAGGTGTTGAAGTACCCCCACGGGAAGGGGGTGGCCATAGTTTTTGGGAATTCGTCAATCCATCTGCCGCCAGAGGTGTCCACGCCGGTCCTAGAAATTGAACATGGTGCGGAAGATGTGTTCCTATTAGGGTTTAGCCTAGCCGAGGCCCGGGTCGTACAAAACATCTTAGCTGTTGATGAGGGGTTGTATGTCAGTGCACAGTCAGTGTACCTCATAAACAAGCTATATCACATCCCCGAGATGGGATTGGGGCGCAGTGGCCGGAAAGGCGTTGCAGCATCGGCCGAAGTGCCGCATAACCCACATACCTTTGGTTTAGGTTATCTGCCTACCAAGGAGGACTGGGTCAGGAAAGGGAAAGAAATGGCCGGAAGGGCCAGAGCTAAGTAGGCAGGGAAGCATTTTGAGTTGATGCACCGACCTATTCAGGGTACCCTGAACGGACGCTTTGTCCGGGAGGGGGAGGACTTCCCGTTCTGCGGCTTCCCAGAGCCATGGCTGAATGCAGAAAGGAGACGCTTGCCGGGGTTCGAGATCTTCTTTGACTTGCAATTGTCTAAGGATGATGTTGCCGAGGAACGAACAGACCCGATAGCTGAGGCTAAACAGTACAAAGAGGAGGTTTTCGAGGGCTCAGAGATTGAAATGGGGGTAGCACTGGCTTGTCTACTTTCAGATCCTTCGATCGTACATGAGTGCTTGGGGGATGACCTCTTAGTGTCCATGATTGGGAATGAAACGGCTGCAAACCCACCTTGAAACATTTTGGATGCATCCATTGCACCCTCCCTTGTCTGGCAATATGAGGAAGGCTTCTTATCGAGCAGCACCGGGTCAGGTAGTGAGCCGAAATCTGATTCCACTAAGTCTGTCGAGTCGGAATCAGGTTCCAGCTTGTCTGAGTCTAAGTCCGGTATTCCTGGGGGTGACAACCTAGATGCCACAGTCCTGTCTAGGTCGTCTTTTTCTTTTTCCTTTGAGTCTGTTGTCACAGAGGAATCAGGTGACTTGGAAGTGCTTAATGAGAATTGTGCGGCTGTGGCCTTTGATTACTTTTCTATGCCCTTAATTTATTGCATTAATCAGGATTTTCAAAATTTTGATGAAAACGACGAGGAAGAAATTCTCCGATTTTGCAATATTTGCTTGATCAAGAGCAGGAGAGGTTTGTTAAACCCTTGGTTGATGAAATCACCCAAATTAACGTTGGTACTGAGAAGGACCCCGGCTGGTCCAGATTGGGTCCACGTTGTCTTCGGAGGAGCGCGAGCGCTTAATCGCTTTATTAAAAGATTTCAAAGATGTTTTCACATGGTCCTATGAAGACATGCCTAGAATCGATCCTGAGATTGTACAGCATCGGATCCCTCTTGACCCAGAGGCCCGACCTGTTAAGCAGAAGCTCAGAAGGATCCGCCCAGACTGGGCTATCAAGATCAAAGAACAGGTCACCAAGCAAATTGACGCAGGGTTCCTGCTGGTGTCTGAATACCCAACTTGGTTGGCCAACATTGTTCCAATGCCGAAGAAGGACGGCAGAATTCGGGTATGTGTGGATTTCAGGGATTTGAACAAAACTAGTCCGAAGGACGACTTTTCTCTGTCGCATATCGATGAGTTAGTGACTTCACTGCTGGGCATGCGTTGCTCTCATTCATGGATGGGTTTTCAGGCTACAATCAGATATTGATGGCACCGGAAGACTGGGAGAAGACTGCTTTCACCACCCCGTGGGGAACCTATTGTTATAGGGTGATGCCGTTTGGGCTGCAGAATGCTAGAGCTACGTATCAACGGGCTGCAACCACAATATTGCATGACATGATCCGTAAGGAGGTTGAGGTGTACGTGGACGACATGATTGTCAAGTCCAAGGAAAGAGAAGGCCACTACACTGCGTTGCAGAAATTCTTTCAATGGATCAGAGAGTATAGGCTACGGCTGAATCCTCAGAAGTGTACATTCGGTGTTACAGCAAGGAAAATGCTGGGGTTCTTGATCACACAGAGAGGTATCGAGGTTGATCCTTCCAAAATCAAGGCCATCTTAGAAATGCCACCACCAAGGACTGAAAAGGAAGTGCGAGGCTTTCTGGGTAAACTGCAATTCATAAGACGGTTTATTTCAAAATTAACCTTGACTTGTAAACCACTCTTTGGTCTCCTGAAGAAAGGAAAGAAATTCCAATGGGACGGCCGATGCCAAGCTGCTTTTGAATAGATCAAACAATATTTACAGAACCCACCTGTGTTGTCACCGTCTGAGCCGGGGAAACCGTTGATTTTGTATCTTTTAGTGACTGAAACTACAATGGGCTGCATGCTCACACAGGAGTCTGAGGATAAAGTGGAGAGGGCTATCTACTATCTGAGCAAGAAAATGCTGGAGTACGAGACCCGCTACACTCCGCTGGAGAAGGCTTGTCTGGCCTTGGTATGGTCTACCAGGAAGCTGCGGCACTACCTATTAGCTCACTCCGTAATACTGGTTTTGAGATTAGATCCCATCAAATATCTCTTCGAGAGACTAGCACTTACGGGTAGGCTAGCTCGTTGGTTGCTTCTGCTTTCCGAATTCGATCTGAAGTATGTGACGCGCAAGTCAGTAAAGGGGAGAGCGGTAGCAGAGTTCCTAGCCGATCACCCAGTGGAAGGGGATGAAGCAGTTGAGTACTTATTCCCCGTCGAGGCCATTCTGCATGTCGAAGACAAGTTTTGGACGATTTACTTTGACGGAGCGTCAAACCAATACGGGTATGGGATAGGGGTATTGCTGATAGCACCCGACAATTCCATATACCTTTAGCATTCAAACTCCAGTTCAAAGTCTCAAACAACAAGTAGAGTATAAGGCATGCATTGCTGGTTTAGAAGCTGCCCTGGAACTAGGGGCAAAACGGTTGGACGTCATCAGGGACTCGAACCTTGTTGTATCTCAAGCTAAAAGAGATTGGAAAGTCAAAGAAGAAAAGATGAGAATTTACCACCAGACCCTGGACTTGCTAATTCCTTGGTTTGAGAAGCTGAACTTCGCTTATCTGTTAAGAGAGAACAACAGGTTTGCAGATTCACTAGCAACTCTATCTTCCATGATAGACATCCCTTTTGGAGTCCGGATGTGTCCGATCATCATTGAACAAAAATTTGCGCCGGCCTACGACCTGCTTGCTGCCATAGAAGAGGTACAAGATGAGAATCCCTGGAATTACGATGTTTGGAACTTCTTGGAAAAAGAGACATATCCACCAGGGGCAAATGCCAAAGATAAGAGGGCAGTTCGAAGAATGGCTGCTCAGTTCATCGTTTGCGGAGGAAAACTGTACAAGAGAGGTCATCTTGGGATGCATAAGCTGTGTGTTGATGCCGAAGAATCGAAGCGCCTGATGGAGGCCATCCATGGAGGAGAGTGCGGAGCGCACATGAACAGGGTGATGCTAGCCCGGAAAATCCTTAGACAGGGTTACTACTGGTCCACCATGGAGGAGGATTGTATTGGCTTTGTCCGGCGATGCCACAAATGCCAGATCCATGCAAACCGCATGAACATTCCGCCATCAAAGCTGTACAACATGACTTCGCCATGGCCATTTTCAGTCTGGGGGATTGATGTGATCGGGGCTGTCACCCCGAAGGGGTCTAATGGGCATGAGTTCATTCTGGTAACGATAGACTACTTTACAAAGTGGGTTGAGGCCCAATCTTATGCGGTGTTGAAGGCTTCGCATGTCACCAAGTTCATCAGGAACAACATCATTTGTCCCTATGGGGTCCCGAACGAGATCATTTCAGATAATGGTTCCCACTTCAAGAAAGAGGTGATCGACTTGTTGGTTAAGTACAACGTGGCTTTTCATAAGTCATCCACATATCGGCCGCAGACCAACGGAGCAGTTGAGGCCGCCAACAAGAACATTAAACACATTTTGCAGAAGATGGTGGAAACCTACCGGGACTGGCCAGATAAGTTGCCGTTTGCTCTGTGGGGCTACCGGATGTCAATTAGAACTTCTACTGGGGCGACTCCGTATTCATTGGTTTATGGGATGGAGGCCGTTCTACCCATTGAAATTGAGGTTCCGTCATTACGGGTACTGGCTAAGTGTCAGATAGCTGAGGCAGATTGGCAACAGAGCAGGTTCGAGGAACTCATGCTGTTTGACGAGAGAAGGCTGAAAGCACTGTACCATGTCCAGGGTTATCAACGACGAATTGCCAGGGCTTTTAACAAGAAGGTTAAGTCCAGGAATTTGAAGGAAGGGGATCTTGTGCTCAAAGACAACCGAGCTCCCATCCACGACCCTAGGGGCAAGTTCAGACATAATTGTACTGGTCCTTATATCATCAAGTCTATCTGGTCGGGCGGAGCTGTCGTTCTGATGGACCTAGATGGCCTAGAGTTCTCCCAACTGATCAACATGGACAAGTTGAAGAATTATTATCCCTGAATGGCTCGCTAGGCTGAAAACCCGAAAGGGTGACCTAGGCAAAAGTTAGAGCACAAAAAATTTGAAATTATAAAAACTGAGCTCGCAAGGTTGAAAACCAGCAAATGGTGGCCTTGGCAAAGTTAGAGCGCAAAAGGAGAGTGCTAATACACGAGTGAACCTGAGCCGAACTACGTAAGGCTTGATTCCCATCTTTGGGATACGTAGGCAACTTCATCCTGAAGTCCAGCCATAAACACCTCCCCGATCAACTTTGTTCAGGTGATCATGTTTGGTCATCTTTGTCTATTCAGCATCCAAGAGCTCAGTTGTGATCTCTGGTGCAGTGCTACTCAGACTAGGGGCAACTTTCCAGTTGCTAGAATTCGGGGTTGTACATCTCAGAGACAGATCTCAGGCATGTCCACTTCTGATCCATATCGAAAATGGTTTTGAAAAGTTTTAATAAAAGTTGATTTTGTTCAAATTAATCTTTTTACAACTTAGACCATT
Source organism: Camellia japonica (assembly GCA_030407325.1). Taxonomy (NCBI): domain Eukaryota; kingdom Viridiplantae; phylum Streptophyta; class Magnoliopsida; order Ericales; family Theaceae; genus Camellia; species Camellia japonica. The sequence continues at coordinate 24,323,787 of JAPPVO010000019.1, read as the reverse complement.
TTTGGACCAAACGGAAAATTTTCAGTACCCACAACCTTCAATTTCATTGATTTCAATACAGAGTTCCCCTGCTCTTGAATATAAAATTGAAGTTGCTTTTTTTTACATTCATAAAGAAAACTTGAAAGTACTGATAAAGCAATAAATTCGGGGCATGGATAAGTCAGGTGTTCCTGCGCCCCTCCCAGAGCCGGTCGAAGCTTCTGATGCCAAAGTGGGCCCTATCTGTGCCTCTTCATTGAGCCAATCTATGCACTCATCAGAAAGGGTGCAGCTGAAAGTGGGAGCGGGGGCCAGAAGCTCTCTCATCCTCCATGCCATGGCACACCAGGCCAGCTACGCGCCTCGGACCGGAAATGTAGTAGGGTACTCTATCCCCTCCTCCGGACAAGTCTGATCATGTCCAAACTGGTGCCGGATTTGGAACGAAAAGTAAAAGACACAGTGCGTCAAGCCAATCAACTGAATCCCTGGCTGGCGAGTCATACTGTAACTCATTGTCGGCAAGTTGAGCCAAGGGCAGCGCCAAACAATACGATCTGCAGACAAACTGAACATCCAGTTGTACCACCATCCCTCATCTGGAGCATCGACTAGACGCCGTCAGAAGAAATAGCTGCGAGCTGAATATGCTTGGCATGAGTCCACCACTCTCAATTTTTCCATCAACCATACTTGGGGAGGGATGAAAAATGAGAGATTAAAGAATAGAGAGGTGTACGTTGAGAGAAAAAGTGAGAAAAGGGTTTTGAGAGAAAAACCGAGCCTGAGGGCCGGGTGATGTGAGAAATATATATGAGATAGGGTGGGAAATATACCTGCAATAGTAGTGGACTCCCCGCGAATCTAGCCGTGTCCCGGCGATGAAAAGCGTCCAAGCCCATTAATGTCTCAGCCAATGTCAGGGCGATGTAGCTTTTTCCCTCTCGTAAGCCCTCGGCGACCTCAATCAAATGAGTGCTAAACCCACCAGAGCCTGGGCAAGCAAGAAATGAGACATCATGCACAAGCAAAGCGCATGTCGCCGATAACCCTGCCAATGATGATCGCCGCGGTCGCCGGCATCAGAAAACTGACAAACCAAGCTCGGAATGTCTAGCTCTCCGTCGTGAATCAATGATCGAGTGTCATGCAAAGTGAGGCTGCACATCTGTCCTAAGGCTTAGATGTGGCCGAACCGCAGCTGAGGCAAAATTTTTTCCTCGCGCTTGGATTCCATTAAAGCTTGGAAGTCTTCAAATGTGGGACACATTTCTTGTCCGCCAAAGCTAAAGACGTGTCACCGGATTCCAAAACCTTGCCGCGGCATAAAGGAACGGAAAACGCAGCAGGGTGCGACTCAGCGTGAATAGTGCATTTATGCCAAAGCCCTAGAAATTCACCTTTTCCGAGCCATCCAAGGAAGCAATCCAATTTGTAAGATTTTGGATGAGGAACGCCTCCATTTTGGTGCAAAACTGAGTTGGAATGAGGGAACCATGAAGCTGGAACCTTTATAAAGGATAAGACACTGTTTGGAGGACAAGTGTCAGAAAACTGGAGGTGCCCATGTCAAGTGGTCGGCCAGCTACTTTTTTGGGCCGCAGACAGAAAAATTGGTCGGCAGCCTCCTATGGTGGTCGGCCATGAGCATGAAAGTGGTTTACACCTGTTCCTTGCCTCCATGAATGAGTCTCTAACTTCCCCGTGTGCTGGGAATGCTGAAGGTTCGAGTTTACCTCTGTTTCGGATGCGTTCTGTCGCCTTGTTTGTCTAAAATGCATTTGTTTATCGAGTTGTTGCTCATTTGTTTATCGATTTGTTACTCATTTGTTTATCAAGTTGTTGCTAATTTGTTTATCGAGTTGTTACTTATTTGTTTATCGAGTTGTTAATTCGTTTAACCAATTGTTTTTGAATTGAGTTGTTTAGTTTGTTGCGTCGGTTCACTACCTGACTTGGCAATACACGTTGTTCTATTTTCATTCAAATTTTATTTTTGTGCAAAATGGTGCGATGCGATGCTTAGAATACAAATACAACACCTTTTGAACGAAAAGTCGCTTTCATTCCATCATAGCTTCTTTTTACAACATTTTGCAAAAAGGTACAAGTTTTGGAAGAAAAATAAAACTGCCTAAGCTGTACAATGTGCTACAACTACATGTAAAAAGAAAAATAAAGCAGGAACATCTGCATCAATGCTGTCAAGCTCAAGACCGAAAAGCCCTCCTCGCTCTCTTCTGCTGAGCAGCCTCTGCACCACCGGCACTGGCACCATCATCTGAACCAGCGCCACCGTCCTCGGAATCCTCCTTGGCGTCGCCTCTGCCCTCCGAACCGGAACCAGAGTCGTCATCCCTGCCTGCGGATGTCTCAGACTGAGGATGTGCCAACTCCTCCTCCTCGCTAGACTCGTCATCCTGTCTGATAGGTGCCCTGCGTCCCCCTCGGCCGTGTGCTGAGACTCCTCTCCTAGCTGCTCGAGAAGGCTTGGATGTCCCAGTCCGTAGAGGCGGGACCTGAAAAGGACAGTTTGAATGCATCAGCCAGTATGTATATCAGATGCAGATGCGAGCATTACATAGAGTGGGTGTATGCAGATATAGTGTGTGAATGCGATGTGTCAAGTGTGCTCTACACACATAATGAAGCAATACAATGAAATGTTCAATTTCCATATGTCATCAGAAGCATGGTAAATGCGAGGAAATTGAAAAGTACTTGAACGCCGAAGGCACAAAGCATCGTCTCCCTCCGTAGAACCATGCCCTCGAGTGAAGCCACCACTCCGAGTAACCCCTCAGTATACTCCCTGGGAGGCTGCACACACAAGTTCAAGTCATCAGTGAATGAATGAATGTCTAAATATCTGAGTGATAAATGAAAACTGTAAAACATACCGGTGGTGAGTCCGGGTCACTGACATATCGATGGTCGGGCATCGGAGGCTCTAGTGGAATTGGGTAAGAAGTCCCATACTGCCAGCCCGTCAGCTCGGTCGGAAGATCTGGCCATCCAACATACTGGCAAGTCAAGGGCATCCATTCGGTCCCGCCCCTCGATGAGCCTGCCCCGCTGGTCGAAGGAATGCCTCCAGCTCGGGCGCAACTCGAGGAAGGCATGTCAGTAGCTCTCCTCCTGGGTATACGGACACCTGACAGTGGAGGCATCAGGTACGTATGGCGATATGTCGCGTAGTCCCCCTCCTCTAGGAAATTGACTGCATCAATACCCAGCATAAGGTCCTCCGTCTTTCGGGGCGTAAGATCCCCTGCGGACTACATCTCTAGTGGAGGCGATGAGGGAGCATCCTGATTGGAGTTGCCCATTGTCTGGCGCATGAAGCGCTCTCCGAGGAACCAGGCTCTACCGACCGATCCCTCAAGCAGAACCCTATATCGCGAAGTGCCCCATGCCCCAGCAAACAGAAATCGAGGATTCCCTGGCATGGTTATCCAAGGCTGCGAGGACACCTGCGGGTAGCAAGTGCATAAATTGATTAGAGGTTATAAATATGCAAGATAAATCAAAGCGGAAAGCATGAAGAACTGAGAGTTCTGGATTACTTCCGTCGCTCGTACAGTATCGAAGAACTGTCGGAGAAAGGACAAAGTCTCCCTGGGCCTGGGCCGACACTGACCCTCAAATCTGCGCGAGTAAGGGATCTCAAGGGGTGCCTCAACCTCTAGCTCAGGGGCTAGCGTCGGGAAGTATGCATAAACCCACAGCTGTGAAAGGCAAGATAACGGCTGTCAATATACAGAATGTATAGCAAATACAGAATGCTGAGTGCAGAATGCTGTATGCAGTGTACAATATACAGAATGTCTAGTAAATATAGAATGCTGAGTGCAGAATGCTGTGTGCAGTGTACAATATACAGAATGTATAGCAAATACAGAATGCTGAGTGCAGTGTACAATATACAGAATGTATAACAAGTATAGAATGCTGAGTGCAGAATGTTGTGTGCAGTGTACAATATACAGAATGTCTAGCAAATATAGAATGCTGAATACAGAATGCTGAGTGTAGAATGCTGAGTTCAGAAGGTAAAATACAGAATGTAATGTGTGCAGTGTGCAGTATACAGATAATGAAAAGAAGAACTATAAATCAAGAGGACAGGATGTACCTCCCAGGCTCGCCAGTAGCCTCCAACTATGGTCCCCCGCTCACGGGAGGTCGCACTCATGTAGCAGTAAAGGGTAGCGAGGGCAGCCCCACCCCAATCAAAGAGCCGGACCAGTGATAGGTCCACCAGAGCACTGAGCAGATAAAGCCCAACTGTGTTCCCCCTGTCGAAGAACAGTGTGGTCCCGAGGAGGAACATCAAAGATCCCCGGGCGTACTGCTGTACGGTCTCAATGGTCTGGGGCGAAGTCCCCCTGTAATGCTCGGAGAACCAGATATACCTGACCCTGCCTGATGATCTTTCGATCGGCGGATGGGCTCTGAGCAAATAAATCCAAGCGGCCTCCCACTCGCCTATATCTGTATCATATGGGATTGGACGGCCTCCCACGTCAAGGCTCGTCAACATGGAGAAGTCATATGGGGTCATCTTCATATCCCCGGTGGCCGAGAAATGGAAGGAGTTGGTGGTGTCCCACCATCTCTCCATGAGTGCGCCCAGGAGAGTCCTGCTCACTGGATGACGTGACAATCCTACACAGAATAGGCCAAACCCTGCCTCGTCTACAATGTGTCGGACAGCATCTAGGAGCTCCATATACCACTCCCTCGCAACGATGGATCCATAACCCCGTGTGAAACGGGAGGATACCTGCATTCAGAATAAATAGATGTATTCAGTTTCAAATTCAAGTGTGTGAGTTGCGTGTTCAAATTCAAATATATGGGTTACGTGCAAATTCAAATATATGGGCTGTGTGCAAATTGAAAAATATGAGCTGCGTGTTCAAATTCAAATGAATGAGCTGTGTGTTCAGAATCAACAGTTTGAGCTGCATGTTCAAAATTGAAAAAGTTTGGGCTGCGTGTTCAGAATCAAAAGTTTGAGCTGCGTATTTGAAAGGTGAATTGTTTGAGCTGCGTGTTCAGAAAGAAATTTTCAACAGTTTGAGCTGCGTGTTCAAAATTGAAAAAGTTTGAGCTGCGTGTTCAGAAATTTGAAAAGTTTGAGCTGCGTGTTCAAAAAGTGAAAGGTCTGAGCTGCGTGTTCAGAAATTTGAAAAGTGTGAGTTGTGTGTTCGCAATGAAAAAGTGTACTACGTTATGGACTGTGTGTTCAGATTGAGCAGTGTGCTAAAAACCGAATACCGTGTTATGAACAGTGTGTTCAAATTGATCGGTGTGCTATGTTATGAAAAGTGTACTGCGTTATGGACTGTGTATTCAGATTGAGCAGTGTGCTAAAAACCGAATACCGTGTTATGAACTGCGTGTTCAGATTGAACGATGTGCTATGTTATGAAAAAGCGTACTGCATTATGGACTGTGTGTTCAGATTGAGCAGTGTGCTAAAAACCGAATACCGTGTTATGAACTGCGTGTTCAGATTGAGCGGTGTGCTATGTTATGAAAAAGTGTACTGCGTTATGGACTGTGTGTTCAGATTGAGCAGTGTGCTAAAAACAGAATACTGTGTTATGAACTGCGTGTTCAGATTGAGCAGTGTTATGAGCTGTGTGCCATCTAAATTGAATGTTCTGTTATGAACTGCGTGTTCAGATTGAGCAGTGTTATAAGCTGTGTGCCATCTAAATTGAATGCTATGTTATGAACTGCGTGTTCAGATTGAGCAGTGTTATGAGCTGTGTGCCATCTAAATTGAATACTGTGTTATGAACTGCGTGTTCAGATTGAGCAGTGTTATGAGCTGTGTGCTATCTAAATTGAATACTGTGTTATGAACTGCGTGTTCAGATTGAGCAGTGTTATGAGCTGCGTGCCATCTAACCGAATGCTGCGTTATGGACTGCGTGTTCAAATTGAGCAGTGTTATGTGCTGTGTGCCCAAATGAGCTGTGCACCAAACTAGCGGAGTGCTGTGTATGTGAATATGTTCAAAACGAGCAAATGTGATACATAGCGAAAACATGGAATGTGCAAGAAATGCAAAAATGAAGTACATACCTCATGCGCGTGATGAGACAAATGGGACTTCGGCTCCCGTAGCAGCAAGTCTGCAGGTGCCCGCCGCGCAAAGTCCGTGAAGTGGTAGAAGGTGCTAGGAGGGAGGATGTGCTCCTCTGGCTCGTACTCCTTTGGGTCGAATGGCCGTATCCTTGGAGGCAACGGTATGATGTCGGGCTCGTCCTCTACATATGGAAAGCCTCTGCCATACGAGATGTCGTCAGCCATCTGAAGAAATCTGCGAAAGATGCAAAAACGAGCAAAATGAGCCAAAATTGCAAAAAGTCAACAAAAGTCAACTCTCGGGAAGAGAAAAAGTCAACAAAAGTCAACGCCCGAGAAAAGGTGCTAAACTTTGAGACAAACATACCTCAAGTGGTGAAAATGGAGAAAGAAGCTCTGAAAACAAATTCTAATCGGTTCAAAACGAAGAGAATCGAAAGTTTTCGCGAAACAACTTCGTGTGGGGCGTTGGAAAACGCGTATAAAGTGTAGATATGAGAGAGAAAAGGGTCTAGGAGCAAAGGAGAATGTATTTCAGCCTTGTGGTTGCGAGCAAAATGATTTGGAGTTGTGAACTTAAAGAACCGAAGCTTAAAAGACCAAACTGCCCTGAAATTCTGTAAATTGGTCGGCTAGCCAGTTTTTCTGGTCGGCCGACCACTTTGATGGGCAACAACTGGTTGGCCACTGATATAACTGGTCGGCCACCCTCTTGGATGATCCTCAGTGCTCCATTGTTCTCCCTGTGTGTTTTGGTGATGATTGGAGTCCTCGGCCCTCAGGAAAGTGCAAGAAAAGTACACTTTTTGGCTCAAGAATGTCCCTGCGGGAACTTCAATTCAAGTCTTCGATGCATAGCTCATCGTTTACTCGTCAAGAGCAAGACGTATCCTTTTTGAGTATGTTGTGACCCCTTCGAGAGGTAAATCAAAGGTTATGGTTGAATTGCTCTCTTTAAGGCTTGTACTTCTTTATACAACATTTCCTTTCAAACACACATTTGAAGTTGCGCATTTCTTTTGCATTGTCTTGCACTTACCACACGCATTGTTGTGCATGCTTCACCTACTTCGTTATGCACTCAGTACTTTTGTTGTCACGCTCGTTTTGCTTACATCATGCATGCACACTTCACTTGCATTGTTATGCTTGTTTTACCGCATTGTTATGCGTCACACTTAGGTTGCATTGTTTTGCATTCCTTCCGCATTGTTATGCGTCACACTTAGGTTGCATTGTTTTGCATCCCTTTTGCATTGTTATGCGTCACACTTAGGTTGCATTGTTTTGCATCCCTTTCCGCATTGTTATGCGTCACACTTAGGTTGCATTGTTTTGCATCCCTTCCGCATTGTTATGCGTCATACTTAGGTTGCATTTTCATGCACCATTCCACTTGCGTTGTCACGCACTTTTCACTTGCATTGCTATGCATGTTTCTAACGATATTGTACCTGTTGAGTTTCTTTCTTTTGCAGGCACGATATTGTATGTACGGTTCATTTGAAGTTGGTGCGACCAGACGAACCGGACAGTATTGTATCTTCTCCGCGTGAGACGTAGTGAGAATTGTATAATTCTCTTACATCCTTTCTGCATGCAATGTAGTTTGGTTCGTTTTCGCTTGTTTGAACTATTGCATTTATTGTGAATATTTGCTTCGTTACAGCTTTCTTTGCATGATCATAAGTTATGTTCGGCTTCTTGCATTGTCTTTTGCATCTTGCCCCAGCTTGCGGGCGCATCTCTTTGTTATCTTGCCTGTTTGTCTAAGTCTTCGGCCTTGTCAAAAATGGGTTGTCTCTGGGCTTTGACATTCACTCCCGTCACTTGTGACTTTCGAGTTCTGTCAAAGAGGGGCAACTGTAGGCACCCCATTTTTGACCGACCTTAAGACTCAGACGTCATCGATTGAGCGCTCGGTGATGGTGCATGTTGTGCTTGTTTCGAGTCTCCGGAGTTTCGGCTGAGAGCCTTGCCTCCGGGCCTTTGAACTCTTTCGTGCTTCGGCTCGATTTGTGGACCGAACTTTGTTTCTCTTCCCAGAGGGAGGGAGAGGTCTTGCAGACCATCTCTCTGTGGTTGTAGACTACTTTTCATGGTCGTAGGCCACTTTTCCCGTTTGGAGACTAGTTTCCGGTTTTTGGAGCCTTCGACCGCGCGCCTTGTCTCGGGACCGCTTAACATTCTCCATTTGGCGTGGTTTTTGAACCACACCTTGTTGCCTCTGCCTAGAGGAACACTGTGGTCCGGGAGACTACTTTTGTGGTCGCATACCACTTTTGGTGCTCGTCAGCTAGTTTTCTGGGCTTTCGGCCGCATGCTTTGCCTCCCGATCTCTCGTCTTGCATCCGCTTTGGTTTGTTTTTGGTACAAACCTTGTTTCCCTTGTTTGGAAGGTGGTACAAGAGTGGGAGACCACTTTTTCTCCTTGGAGACCACTTTTCCTTTTGCCAGCCAGTTTTCTTGTCAGATAACTGGCTTTCTTGGTCTTTGGACTATCTTTTCTGGTCGGCCACCATACCACGACCTTGCATTTAGTGTGTTGACCTCTCCCACCTATGGCCGACCAGTTTTTACTCTGGTTGACCACCTAAAGTGGTCGGCCGACCACTTTTACTAGCAGGCCGACCACTTCAAGTGGTCGGCTGCTTTTTGATACCTTTTTGGAGATATTTTCCTCCAGCGGGCACAGCTAGAGGACTTCAGGGCCATCCTCCATACACGTGTATGGAGGGATTGCCTTGGTGCTTAGCTTCTCCTAGAAGCTTTGCCTTTCCTCTTCTATAAGAGGGAGGCTCCTCCTCCCTCCTCTAGGTTCAGAAAATCTGAGAGAGAGGGATAGATATAGTGTTGTATCTATATTGCCTTGTTTGCTTCATTTTTGTGTTCAAAAGTGTAGATTTGTCTTAGTTTTGTGCACAAACACACACTTAAACACCTTGCTTGTGTTGCTGAGGCTCCTTGAGGTTGTTTTTGGTGTTCTTGGACTGGATTAAGTTCAAAAAGGCTACTGGAGTTGCAGTTATAAAGAGGGCCTTCAAGGGTGAGCTTTTGACCTTTAAATTCCCCTTTTTTGCTTAAGATTTTAGCCTATCTTGCATGCTGTTTTAAGTTTTGCTCATAACTAATAAAAGTTCTCTTTTTGCATGCTTAAAAAGTTTGTTTAAGATCACTTTTGTGTTTGGGGTTGTTTACCCCTTCTTAGGCCTTGTTTGGCCTTGTTTTTAAGCCTTTATTTGTGAGCTTCGGGACCACCTTGTATTGGCCTTCTCACCACTAAAATCCAAAGGGATTTCAGTGGTGGGGATGGTGTTTTAATATCCTAAGAAGGGGAGGGCCATCCCCTCTCCTTGCATCTTCAATACATGCCTTAATATGCCTCATGTTTGAGCATCTTTACTAAGTGTGTGTTGACCATATCTTAGCTTGTATTTGTGGTTATTTTGCTGAGGCATACCACTGTTTTTACTTAGTTTGGTCATTCCATGCATGGTTAATACACTTGTAGTGTAAATCACACAATCTAGTCTTGTATGCCTCATGTTTGAGCATGTGTTTCTAGCTTGTTTTGGAGCCATCTCAGTGGATTTTTGGTGTTTTTTTAACATGCCTTAGATCTGTTTTAGGTTGGTTTGGTTGGCTCTTGCATGCCTAATACACTTGTAGTGTAAATCCCTTAAACTAGCTTTGTATGCTTCATGAAGTAGCATGTCATTTTAGCTTGGTTTGAGTCCATTTCAGCATGTCTTTGGTGATGTTTTACCATGTCATACCTTTGTTTTGGTTTGGTTTGGTTAGCCTTTGCATGCCTCATGCACTTGTAGTGCATTTCCATGAAATAGCCTAACATGCATCATGCCTTACCATGTCATTTTAGCATGCTTTTGGCTTAGCTTAAAGAAGACTTTGTTCATGTTTTAGCATGTTTAATGTCTGATTTGTGTTGTATTGGTCATCCATGACTTGCTTTGTATAGCCTTGGTTCAATCTAGCTTGTTAGCTTTGTGTATTGAATCCTCTAGCATGCATTACTTGGCCTATTTTAGTGATTTGGCATCACTTGTTATGTGATTTTAGTCCATGTTTCATGGCCATGCATTCACATTTGTTACTCATTCAATGCGTTGGAGGGTTTGCCCCTTTATGCCTTAACATGAACCATTGCGTATGCCTTCATGCCATAGCTTGCGAGCCATCATTTCAATGTGTTTTTGGGGTTATTGTGCCATGATATAACTATGATTTTTATTGGTCGAGTCATCCCATGCTTGGTCCTAATAGGTGTAGTGTAATCCACCTTATTTGCCTTGTATGCACCATGCCTCATGCTCACCATGCTAGCATATTTTGGCTTCCTTCTGTAGATGTTTTAGTCTCATTTTAACATGTACTAGGACAATTTTGGGTTTCCTTGGTCACATGCTTCATGTTTTGCATACTTGTAGTACAAATGCTCTTGCTTGCCTCAAGCTTTGGGCACCATTGCATGCTTCATTTGTGTTGTGTACATGATTTAGCATCACTGAACATGACATTTCAGAGCTTATAGCATTACCATGTTCCTACCTCATTCATGCTCTAAGTGCCTTTGAGTGTTATGCATTATTGCCTTACTTATGCCTTAGCTCATATGCTCGCATGCCTAGGCCTTTGAGCCCTCATCTCAGCATGTTTAGGTCCTTATTTTGACCTATTTGAGCTCTGTCCATGCGGTTATGTGCATTGTATGCCATGTTATTCCTTGCATTGTGTATACTAGGTTGCTAGTTGCATTGTGCGTGCCATATGGATCATCGCATTGTGTATGCCATGTTCATCGCATTGTGTATGCCTTATTCCTTGCATTCTGTATGTTTGGGTTACATCATTGCATTGTGCATGCTAATTGTCATTTGCATTGTGTATGCTAGTTGTTCTTAGCATTGTGCATTGTGCATGCCATTGGCCTTGTTAGGTTGTTCATATTGCATTGCATGTTTGCATGCTAAGGCTCCATGTTACATAGGATTGTGCATGCCATGTTATGTGTTGCATTGTGTTTGGAATAGGTGTTAGTCCAAACACGGGAAACGAGGGGCGTTTCATACTTAAAGTGATGAAATGTGCGTTAATTCCCGGTCGCCGACGCTCTTGATCATACATGATAGAGTTTTAGGCTTTATGTGATTACTTGTGCATTTATTTTCATATTGAATTGTGCAACTTCGCCTCTCGGCCATCATGCATGGAAATGCACGATTGGTGGCCCGAGGATCGAGAACCTACACTCCCTTGAGTTCATGACATGATAGGGAGGGTGGTTGTGCACACATATCTTGCAAATACATTGCCATGCCCTTTCTTGCTCTCTATTGCAGAAAACTGGGATTCAGCAGCAACAATTGGCCGGCCAGCTAGAAAAAGTAGCTGGCCGACCACTTTTCTGGTTTTTCAACAACCAAAAGTGGTCGGCAGGTGTTTCTAGAGACCAAAAGTGGTCGGCCACCCTCCCACAGGATTTCCAAGGTGGAGTTTCATCTTTCTGGAGCTTGGTGCAAGTTTCTGAGAACAAATGAAAACAGAGGCAAATCGGGGCATTGCATTGGATTTCCGAACGAGGCGACCGAGCATGCATCCATTCTTCTCCCTTCGAGAACCTCCTGTTTTATTGCTTTCCTTAGCTGCCATGCTTAGATAGCTTGCTTTTGCTTTGGTTTGTACTTTAATTAGTTAATGCGTTAGCTATTCAATTTGTTTTGTAATAATTAGTTAACTAGGATTAGTTAATTATTTGTGTTGTAATAATTAGTTTAATTAGCTTAGATTAGCTAGTTAGCTTCTTATTCGGACTCTCCATCGAGAGGGCACACTGTTGTAATAAGCGTGCGTGTGTGTGATGCATGTCTTCCAACCTCCATTTCTTTCTCCCTTTTACTTAACCGCTTACGATGGTTAGTTTTAGGGCATATTTCATTTAGCATACCTTATGCTCGCCTGTTTGCATCAATTCATCTGTATTGCATGCACCGGGCTCGGCGCATCATACTAACTGCATTGTATTTCAATACCTATTTGAATACATGTATCAAGTTGCATTTCACATGACACTCTTAGGATAGCCGAGCCTATCTTAGTTGCATTTCCGCATGTGTTGCATTAGCCATCTTAACATGAACTAGGATCATGCATGATTTCTAACTAGTTTCTTGTTTTGGCTCGGAGTACACTGTAAGTGTTTATGCTTTAGCATACTGCATGTGTGTTAATGTTGCCATGAAAGTATGCTTGCCATGAGGCTAACTGCTTAGTTGATAACTACCTGAATGCCTGTGGGTGAAGGTTGGATTACTTGAATTGGAACAATCCATTGAATCTCGAATTTAGCCTACTTGCGAGTAGCAAACTTCAAACCGTTTTCAACAAAATGAACATGCAATGTTTTGTTCCAAATTAGGAGATCTAGTCTATACTTGTATGTTGTGCGCATCACGTAGTAAGATTAGCTAATTAACCGAAATAAGAACACATGTGTTTTCAAAAACAAGATATCATGTTTAGTACAGGCCAATCTTTGATTGGGCAAGCGGGGGTGCTCATAGATGACCTTCCCCAATCGTACCCAAGTTCCCGAGCCGAGGCAACTTTGGTGATGACGGACACGTGGCCTTAGGCACGAGTCAGGGTTTCCTAAATTTCCCAAAAATAAATTATTTAGGTGGCGACTCTGTATCTAGCAAAGCAGTCCATGTTTGGTACTTCTTTATAAAAATCAGTTTTCCAAAACGATTTTCCGAATTTGGACTCTTTGGTTATTTATCGGTCTTACATCGCACATTGTAAGATTAGATTCAGAACCGTGACATTTGGGTCTGAGCTGTAGTAGCTCAGAGAACAAAACGAGATTCTCTCAGGAGTTCTCCGGGGCGCGTCTACAGCAAGGTTGAAAACCCAGAAGGGCGGCCTTGGCAAAAGTTAGAGCGTAAAAGGAGAGTGTCAACACCTGAGTGAACCTCAACCCAGAATTGCGTACGGCCTGATTCCTATGTTTGTGATACGTAGGCAACTTCATCTTGAAGTTCGGCTCCAATCATTTTCAGCCTGCTTGGCTCATCCATGTTGATTGGTTTATCCTTGTTCAACTCGGCTATCTTATCCATGTGCGAATTGGCTCGTCTTCGTTCAAAATCGGATTGTCCTATTCCGTTAGAAGGTTCAGCTGCAAGACAATTCAAATTCAGATCTCAGATTGTGCATCTCAAGAGTAAATTCTATGCTTGTCGAGCAGTGGCCATTTGCAAAAATAGTTTTTGAGAATTTTTAATGAGGTTGACTAATTCTCTCGAAAATTATTCCATTTTCCCAAAACTGGACCATTTCTTGGACCCAAAAAAGGAAAATTTTCAGTGCTTATAGCCCGACTTGCATGATTTCAAACTAGAAAATTGAACAAGTATGTTAATGTAACTCTCATATTGATCAAAATTGTTTTAGTAGAAAGCCAAAACAAAAAAAATGGTCAAAATGATGAACTAGGGGCACAGTTGAGTCAGGTTTCTTGTCTTTTCCCCGTTGTTTACATACTTGCCAGAAACGGCACTCTACTTGCCAAAAAGGGCACCATATTTGCCGGAAAGGGCACAATATTCACCAGGAAGGGCACAACTGAAGCTAACAAGCAAAGGGCTGAAAGCTCTCACATCCTCTAAGTAGCGAGGTATAAAGCCAAGTGCAAAGCACGAATTGGAAAAAAGCAGGATATTCGGTTCCCTCATCTGGGATGATCACACCCAAATTGGTGTCTAACCCAGAATGTGGACGTAGAAAATGCAATGTGTTAGGCCAATCAATTGTATACCTGGCCGGTGGGATATGCTATAACTCACCTCGATCAAGCTAAGCCAGAGGCATCGTCAATGGATGTCAGTTGCAGATCTGTTGCACATTTGGTCGCACCACAACCCCTCTATGGGAAAGTTCACTATTGTGAGAGAAAGAAAGAGAATCTAATAGAATACTAGGGGCAAGAGCCCACAACTTCCTACTTATCCATCAACCACCCAGGGGAGGGATAAAAAAAATAAGAGAGATTAAAGAATAGAGAGATGTGCGTTGAGAGAAAAAGAGATTGAGTGCCAAGTGATGTTAGAATCACAAATAAGAAAGGGTGGGAAACAATACCCGAAGAAACAGGCTCCTCGTGAACTGAGAGGTCTCCCACCGTTAGAACACATCCGAGTGTTGTGTTTGTTGTTTTTGTTTGTCTCGATTCTTGCTTTGAGTCGTTTCGAGTGTCAATAGATGTGTTTAGGTTGTTTTACCTTTGTCTTTCTCTTTGTTAAGTCGTTTTGGCTGTGGTCGGTCGTAGGCTTAATACCTGGTCGAGAACTCATCTTTCATTTTCAAAAAATCGTTTTGTGTTTAGAGTGTTGTGTCATTCTCCACATTTGTACAAAACAGGATTCTTTTTTCATGAACTGCAGGGTTTAACCCAGGTCATGTGAGAATAGTAAAACCAGGACCTATCTAAAGCTATATAGGTTTCGGATTGCAAAGCAAAAGAAAAGAGGGAAAATTTGAAGCATCTTACCATGTTTCAACTTCAGCAAGTTCCAAGACTGCATTCCAGGTGCAGCTTCTCAGGCCTCGCCTTTCTCGGGAGTATGAGTGTATCTCGAACCCAAGTGCAAGCTTGCTTCAAGTCAGAATGGCAGTCCAAGCAGCACCTGTGGTTTTCACATGCAGATGTTATCTCTCACCAATATGAACAGGGTGTGTCCTTTTTGAGCTGAGCATGTTGTAAAGTCCTCTGACAGGTAAATTGGAGGTAGCAAAGTACATATTTGATGCCCATCTATTGCATAGAGTAGGCACTTTCAGGTACACTTCTATTGCATGCGTGCCACGCATCGTTTATCAATCATGCATAGAATATGCTTTCAAGTTTGCATAGAATATGATTGTCTCTTGCATAGAATATGCTTTCAATGTTGCATAGAATATGCCTGTTTCATATGCTTTCATTTTGACATAGAAAATGCTCTTGTTATTTTGCATAGAACATGCTTTCATAGAATGTACCGTTGCTTTTATGTCTCGATGGTTTGTCTTGCATGGAACATGCACTCTTACTATATCACACTTGTTAAGTGTCTTTCTTTACATACGCGATATTGTATGTACGGTTCATTCAGAGGAATTCCGGGTAAGATCATTCCAATCCCTCGAACTGCCTTGTTTTGGTTAGAAACATTGGGACGTGTGCCCGATGTTTATACCACCCTCCGGTGTTTGCACCGCTCCTTTCGCCACTCACGCGTGGCGCGTTTGGACGTACTCGCACTTTCTTGTGCATCGCGCTTTCTTGTGCAAGCTTTCTCCACTTGCGTGTAGCGCGTTTGGATGGTCTCGCACTTTCTTGTGCATCGCGCTTTCTTTCGTAACCTTTCTCTACTCGCGTGTAGCACGTTTGGATGGTCTCAAACTTTCATGTGCATCGCGCTTTCTTGCGTAACCTTTCTCCACTCGTGTGTAGTGCGTTTGGATAGTCTCGCACTTTCTTGTGCATTGCGCTTTCTTGCGCAACCTTTCTCCACTCGCGCGTGGCGCGTTTGGACGTACTCACACTTTCTTGTGCATCGCGCTTTCTTGCGCAACCTTTCTCCACTTGCGCGTGACGCGTTTGGACGTACACTTTCTCGTGCAGTTTACACTCGCGCTTTCTTGCGCATTGCACTTTCTTGTGCAATTTTACACTCGTGCTTTCTTGCGCATCGCACTATCTTGTGCATTTCATTACATGCTCTTATCTTGTATAGAAAATGCTCTTATATTTTGCATAGGACCTGCTCGTGCTGTTTTGCGCAGCTTACATGCATTTGTTAGTGCATTGCTCGCGCTGTATTGCGCACCCTTTGTCTTAGCACTATCTGGCGCATTCACTTTTGTTTTGTGCACTCTCTGGTCTAGGAGATCTTAAATTCTCTGAAGGTACAAGTCCTTTGGTGTTTGTTGTGCCCGAATGACTTCCAGTGGTCTGGTATAGCCACCTGCTTGTGTTTGCGGTGAGTTCCTAGGAGATCAACTGAGATGGTGGAAACTAGAGTTCGAATGGCCGATGCCTAGAACGCAAAGGTTCGGGATTTTCGAGACTATAGTCTGGTTTAAATACCTAGGGATGTATCCTCGGCTTGAAATCTGTATGGCAGCCCCATAGGTTGAGGTAGCGGGTATGCGCTTCAATTCTGGATACTGAACCAACCTAGTCTGTCACCCTATTGGAGAATAGGGAAAGCTGCGACCATAGCCATGGAGAAAAGTAGTACCCATGGTTCAACCAAGAAGAAGCGGGAGATCCCCATCAGCATAAGGTGAGTCATCGCCGATTGCCCCCGTGAGGTACCTTCGCTTCCTAGCTACTACATCATCTATTACGTCTATTGCATTGTATATAGCATCCATCGCATGCATCTACTGCATTATCCATTGCATCCTGCATCCTTTTCATGTTAAGCTTGGTTTGGTATGTGCCCATACTTTCCTTCGTTAAAGCATGGTTCTGTGTTAATGTGTACGCGCCTATTCCACTCTGAGGGTGTCGGCACCTTTTCTATGTTAGACGTGGTCTGTTTTGCGTCCGTGCCTTTTATAGGCAAGATGTGGTTTGGCCGCACGCCTAATTCACTTCATCCATTGCATCCATTGCATCGTATTTGGTTTTGTGGCATTCGGCATGTAGGATCACAATCTTTCCTCAGCAGATTATTCCTCACTTATATTATCCCACCCAATTACTTGTACTCTTGTATTCTTTCTGCGAAACACATAGTTTTGCATGTGCTCGCACCCCTTTCACGTTGAAACACGGTTTTGTTATGTGTAAGCATCTATGCTAGACTGAGGCCAGTACTGAGGATGTAGGCACTTAGCCTGTATTAGGCGTCGTTCAGCTCGTGCCCACTTCTTTTCTGTGTTAAATGTAGGTTGATGTTGCATCTCCATCCCTTTATGATATTTGTGAGGTTTTGTGCTGTTTATGGTTTGATGTTTCAATTACATCGTATATCATGTGCATTGTTTCATTATATTGCATATCGTTTGTACTATTTTGTTATATTATGTATCATTTTGCATCCTGCCCCTGAACTACGCTAGTTTGATTCCTTACAAAGGGATACGTAGGCAACCTTCGGGTTCAACCAATTGCATTTACATTTTATTTGTTTGTCCAAGTCTTCGGCCTTGTCAAAAATGGGTCCTCTCTGGGCTTTGACATTCACTCACCTCATTTCATGACTCTGAGCTTTGTCAAAGAGGGGCAACTGTAGACACCCCATTTTTTACCACCCTTAAGACTTGTACACTACTGATTGTTTACTTGGTGATGAAAGGTGTGCAGTGAAAAGGTTCGATTTCTTCGGCAATGAGAGAGTCAAATCCCAACCTCACACCCCCTTTTTGGACCAAAGTGATTTTGACCAAAAGATTTTAGACCTTTAAACCCTCTCTTTCAAAATATTTTTGAAAAGGTTCCTACGATGTTCCGATGCTCGCATTTTTTTAAATGTCGCACTTTTCGGTAAACCGAGCAAGGAGAAAGTGGAAATGAATGAAAGAGAGGTGAACTCTTTGAAAAATCTTTCAAAACACTCTATTCAGAGGTTTGAAGTTGAAGAAAAGAGAAGAGAATAGAAGAAAGCTAGTTGGGGAGAAGTTGGGCATGAATTTGGGTAGGATCGAAACTGAGAAGTCTTCACTCAAATGAGCATATATTTTTTTCACAGTTGGAATTTTGATGTGAGGCTGCTACCATTGGAAAGAATACTTCCAAGGCTTCAATTTAGGCTAAAAAATGACCTGCAAAGGAGTCTAGATGAAGGAGTTATGTCCATTTGAATTCGGGCCCAAAAAGCAGATTTTTCTGGCCAACCAGAGGTGGAGGTTTCTGACCATAAATGGGATTTTCTGGCCATGTGCCGACCATGAATGGCCTATGCCGACCCCCTTCCATCCAAGAGTGTCCCATGCCGGCCAACAATGATGTAGTGCCGACCAACAATGATGAAATGTCGGCCATTGATGCAGAAAGGCAGATTTTTGTAGATATTTTTGTTCCAGGTGGTACAGCTCTCCATTTTGGGATATTTTCGACCAAGGCTTGCATTTTTCTATATATAGAGAGGCTTCTCTATGGTTTTGAAGGTGAGAACAATTTAGCAAAAGGTTTGGGAGCCTCTCTCTCTAAAACCTCTCTCTCTAGATTTCTCTCTCTCTCTCTCTCTCTCTCTCTTGAGCATTTGTGCTTGAAGGCTTGCATACATCAAACTTTAGCTTATTCATCCTTGATGAAAGTGGTTCAACTTTGGGCTGAGGTTGCTTGAAGCTCTCTTGGAGCTTCCTTGGAGCTCTTGAAGGTCATTGGGCTTGGTTTTGTTGCTTAAGTGTTGTCTTCCCTTCAAGAGGTATAAGACTCCCCATTTAAGCTTGTTTTGCACACTTATTTTGCCACCTTTGCAAACTTTTTTTGAGCTGGTTTTCAACTGTGAAATCCTCTGTTTTTCAGTCCTAAAAATGATGGTTTGAGACTTTGTGAGTTAGGGGGTTGTCTCTCCTTTCGGCTCTTTAGCTTGTGAAGCTTTTTGCACCATTTCTCATCACCTTCAAATCAAACTTTTTGAGCCCCTTTACCACTGAAACTCAGAGGTTTTTCAGTGACAAAAACCATGATTTGAGGTCCAAAATAGGAGGGGGTGGCCTCCCCTCCTTGAGTCTTGTTTGCATGTGTTTATGGCCTAACATATGAGCATGTGTTTCTACTTTTTTGTGGCTTAGTTCAAGCATGTTTTAAGCCTTATTTCAGCATGTCATAACTCTATTTTTGGCTAGTTTGGCCACTTGTTGCTTACATCTTGCACTTGTAGTGTAATCTTGTTTACTAGCCTAACATACTTGATGATTTAGCCTATCATTCTAGCATGTGTTAGCTTAGCTCCTGCACTTTCTTGCTACTGATTTAGCATGCTCTAGCTCTATTTTGGATGGTCTTGGTCATATATGCTTTGCTTTGTATAGCTATAGTGTAATTGGCCTTGACTAGCCTTGAGTTTCAAGGTCTTTAACATGCTATGCTTGAGTTGTTTGCATGATATAGCATCATTTAGCATGTGATTTCAAAGATATGCCTCTGTCACACTCTCATATATTTCACTCTTTCATTACTTTTGAGAGTTGTGCTTTATGCCTTGCTTGCAAGCCAACAAATGAGCATGCTTTTCTTGCCTTTTGTGTCTAAGTTTCAACATGTTTTAGCTACTGATTTGGCATGATTAAGCTCTGTTTTGAGCTGGTTTGATCACATGAGCTTTACTTCGTATGCTTGTAGTGTAATTGTGCTAAATTGCCTTGCATGTGCTATTGTTTTGGCCTCTTAATATAGCTATTCTTAGCTTATTTCAAGCATGTTTTAGAACTCTATTTAGGGTGTTTTAGGACTGTTGGTCCCTTTTGAGCATTGTATTGCATGCCTCTAGTGTTATGTCCTTCACTAGTTTCAATGCCTTTGACTTTTTAACATGTTGTACATGTGTTGCTTGCATGGTTTAAGGTCTTTAGCATGTCATATCAACACTAAAATATTTGTCATCTCCCGCATTTCTTCACTTTTCATTTGTTTTGAGGGTTGGTTGGTCCTAAAGTTGTATTTAAGCTTGAGATTGAGGCTTATGCTTAAATGGCTTTAACCCTCTTTTGAGGGTTACTCCTAGTCAAATGCATGGTTTCTCTCATGTCTTAAGTCATCTTTTTGATTGACCTCTCTCTCATTAGAGGACTTTCACATTGGACATAATCGGTTAATGAATGGCTTGGTAATGTAAAATGTGCAAACAAGAATTGAGCAAAGTAAAACATGCCAAGATAAGCATGTTGTAGTTGCATTGCATTGTGTTCAATCGGACGTTATATTGAACACAAGGTAGATTGGCCCATTTCATACTCAAAGTGATGAAAATGAGCCAATCTCCTTTGTCTCCATCACCCTTGATCATGCATGATAGGGTGGTGGTCCTTTGTGTCTTGTTTTTGTGCATTTATTGAAAGTGTACAACTTAGATCTTTGGCCATCAAGCATTGAACGTGCTTGATTGATGTTTTTGGATTCAATGGTGCAACTTGTAGACACCCCATTTTTGACTGACCTTAAGACTTAGATCTTTGTGCGCGCGATGATTGTGCATGTTTGTGCTTGCTTCGAGCGCCCGAAGTTCTCGGCTGAGTGCATTGTCTTTGAGCCTCTTAACACTTTGTGTTTTGGCCTTGTTTTTGGGCCAAACCTTGTTGCCTCTTGCCTGGGGGGGGGGGGGGGGAGGCATTGCCGGCCACTTTTGGCACTTGTCGGCCACTTTTCTTCCTTTCCAGCCACTTGAAGTGGCCGGTTGGCTAGGGGAGGTGGCCGGTCGGCCACCTAAAGTGGCCGGTGGCCAATTTACTCCTTTTTCAGATATTTTCAGATCTTTTGGGCCAACTATTGGTCACTGAGGCTCATCTCGATACACGTGTATGGAGGGATGAAGCAAGCTTTTTGCTTGCTTACTCTATCTAAGGGGAGGTTCCTCCCCCTTTAGAGGGGTTCAGAAAATTTAGGAGCAAAATTTTACTCTCTCCCTCTAGAATTCTCTCCATTTTTCTCTATATTGTGCTCTATTGTGCTTGAAAGTGAGTGTTCTTCACATATTTGCATACAACCCCCTTAGCCAAACATCTTGACCTTGGAGCTGAGATTCCTTAAGGCTTGTTTGGACCTCCGAAAGCTGGTTTTTGGCTCAGAAGTTGCCTTTTAGCTGTTGTGCTTCAAGGGTAAGGTTTTATCCCTTTTAAGCTTGTTTTTGTATACTACTTTGGGCTACCTTTGCATGCTATTTTAGCTTAGTTGTCAACTGCAAAAACTTCTATTTTTAAGTGTTAAAAATGTTGGTTTGAGTGCTTTTTGGAGTTAACGGTGGTCCACCCTCTTTTATTGCTTATTTGCTAGCCTTTTGGGCCATCCTTTAAAGCTTTTGAAACCATCTCTTTTTGGCCCTTTAACCACTAAATTCCAAAGGAATTTCAGTGGTGGAAAGGTGGTTTTGAGGTCCAAAATGAGAGGGGGTGGTCCCCTCTCCTCCTGTCTTGTTTGCATGTGTTGATGGCCTACCAAATGAGCATGTGTTTCTACCTTTTTGAAGCTTAGTTCAAGTATGTTTTTGTGACTTTTTTGACCTACTTTAACTCAGTTTTTGGTTGATTAAGTCACTTGTTGCTTGCTTCTTACACTTGTAGTGTAATCTTGCTTACTAGCTTAACATGCTTAAGGAATTGGCCTATCATTTCAGCTTGTGTTAGCTCTATCTCAGCATGTTTTTGTTCATGTTTTAGCATGCTTTAACTCTATTTTGAGTGGTCTTGGTCCTTTGAGGCTTGCCTCGTGTGGTTGTACTGTAAATGGCCTTGACTAGCTTTGAGTTTTGGGGCCCTTAACATGTTGTGTATGTGATGAATGCATGTTTTGGCATCATTTAGCATGTAATTTCAGTGTATGTAGTGTAGTCACATTCTCACAAATTTCACTTTTTTATAGCTTTTGAGAGTTGTGCTTTATGTCTTGTTTATGAGCCAATACATGAGCATGAGTTTCTTGCTTTTCGTGCTACCATTTCAACATGTTTTGACCTTTGATTTGGCATGATTGAGCTCTGTCCAGAGCTGATTTAGTTATTTAGGCTATGTATTGCATGCCTCTTGTGTAATGCTCTTTACTAGCTTTTATGTTTTTGACCCTCAACATGTTATGCTTGTATTGCTTGTATGCTTTAAGGTCTTTAGCAAGCCATTTCAACATTGAATTTCTGCCACCTCCCTCATTTCTTCATTTTTCCATTTCATTTGAGAGTTGGTTGGCCATAAGATTGTGTTTAAGCTTGGGATTGAGACTTGTGCTTAAATGGCTTTAACCCTCTTTTGAGGGTTCCTCCTAGTCAAAGGCATGGTCTCTCCTATGCCTTAAACCATTCTCTTGGTTGACCTCCCTTCCTTAGAGGACTTGCACATTGGACTTAATCAATTAAGGAATGGCTTGGTAATATAAAATGTGTAAACAAGAATTGAGCAAAGTAAAACATGTGAAAGATAAGCGTGTTGTTTGCATTGCATTGTGTTTGGATTGGACGTTAATCCAAATGCAAGAAATGTGAGACATTTCATACTCAAAGTGACGAAACGTGTCACATTTCTTGGTCGGCAACCCCCTTGATCATCCATGATAGGGGTGGAGGCTCTTGGTGTATTGTTTGTGCATTCACTAAGCTTACGCAAGCTTTGTTTTCGCGCCATCATGCATTGAGATGCTTGGTTGGTGGCTTGAGGGCCGAGTGTCACTCTCTTTTGAGCTTGAGACATGATGAGGAGTGTGGCAATGCATACATATTCTTGCAAATGCATTGGTGTGCCTCTGTTGTCCTTTGTTGCAGCAAAACCAGAAACCTGGAACAGCAGCTGGCCGACCGGCCAACTCAAGTAGCCGATCGGCCACTTTCACTAGCTGACCGGCCAGTTAAGGTGGCCGGCAGCCACTTTTTATGGCCGACCGGCCACCAGTCCAATTTTGTGCAGAAATTATCCTGTTTTGGAGCCGAAATAGTGTAAAGGTTGGTTTAATGTTCAGAAACCAAGGCACGTGCAAACAGAGGCAATTGACGGCAAAGCGCTGTATTTCCGGGATGGCGCCAATCGAGCATGCATGCATCCCTCGCCCGCGAGGCCATTTCATCACTTATGTTTAGTTTGTGTAACTAGTCATTTGATTTGTTTTGTAATATTCTAATTAGCTTAGCATAGCTATTTGTTTCAATGTGGATTGTAATGATTAGTTAGCTAGAGTTTGTTAATTAATTGGTTTGTAATAGTTAGCTTAGCTTAGTGTAGCTTAGTTTATTTATTCGGACCCTCCTTCGAGAGGGCGCAATGTTGTAATAAGGGTGCGTGTGTGTGTGCATGTCTTCCAACCCCACTTCTTTCTTCCTTTTACTTAACCGCTTTCGATGGTTAGTTTTACGACATTTTTCGATTAGCATACCTTATGCTCGCATGTTTGCATCATTCATTTGTATTGCATGCACCGGGCTCAGCGCATCATTCAAACTGCATTGTATTTCAATACCTATTTGAATACGTGTATCAATTATCGCATTCATATGCCATCTTAGATAGCCGAGCCTACTTAGTTGCATTTTTGCATGTGTTGCATTAGGCATCTTAACATAGTTAGGATCATGCATGATTTCTAACTAGCTTTTATTTTGGCTCGGAGTACACTGTAAGTGTTTATGCTTTAGCATCCTTACATGAGTGTGAGTGTTGCCTTGATAGCATGCTTGCCATGAGGCTATTTGCTTAAGTGATTAACTGCACGAATGCTTGTGGGTGAACGCTTGATTGCTTGGATTGGAACAACTCGATGATTGTGAGTTTAAGCCTACTTTGCGAAGTGGCAAAATTATGTTTTAAGCCCACTTGAGGGTGCCAAATCCGCGCTTTAGCCTGCTTGCGAGTAGCACTTTCAAACCATTTTTGAAAACAAACATGAGTTATTTTGTACCAATTCTCGTGATTAAGTCTATACTTGTATGTTGCATGCATCACATAATAAGTTAGCTAATAACCGGAATAAGAACACATGTGTCTATAAAACAACATATCATGTTAGCAGAGGCCGATCTTAGATCAGGAGAGCGGGGGTGCTTATGTTATGACCTTCCCCTCTTGTACCCAAGTTTCCGAGCCGAGGCAACTTTGGTGATGACGGACACATGGCCTTTGGCACGAGTCAGGGTTTCCTAAATTTCGCAAAAATAAAATATTTAGGTGGTGACTCTGTAATCTGGCAAAGCAGTCCATGTTTGGCATTATTTGATCTAAAATATGATTTTCCAAAATGAGTTGCCGGATTGGAGTCTTTGGTGTTTATCAGTCTCACATTGCACTTTGTGAGGTTAGATTCAGAAAGACAAACTGCTAGAGGAGGAAGCTGTACTGAAGCAGCTAAAGAAATTCAAGTAGATATGTCCATCTGGGGACTGCTTATGGCCTCGAGGGTGCATAGATAGGCCGTCCTTTCAACCATGGACAGGGCCAAGCTTTCAATTGATACAACGCCCGAGCAGTTGGTGAGGTTGGTTTTCCCAGGTGGAGCTTTATCGACCTTAACTTTCACAGACAAAGAACTACTGCCTGAGGGCTCTGATCATAACAAACCGTTGTATATCTCTGTGGAGTGTAAGGAAAAATGGATACCGGTTGTCCTGGTTGATACCGGTTGTAAGGAAAAATGTATGTCCGTCCCGAATGGCGTATGCTATCGGGTTGAAGCCCGCAGATTTCGTACCAACAGCCCAGGTAATTCGGGCCTATGATAACACTAGTCGGGAGGTGATGGGGACAGTATGGATCAAGACTCAGGTTGGCCCGGGGCAGCAGGACATTGAGTTTCATGTCTTAGATGCTCCAGCCACCTTTAATCTACTCCTTAGGCGGCCGTGGCTGCACCAGGTGAGAGTTGTCTCTTCCACCTTACACTAGATGCTGAAGTACCCCCACGGGAAGGGGGTGGCAATCGTTTTTGGGAACTCTTCAATACATCCGCCGCCAGAGATTTCTACACTAGTTCTGGAAATTGAATATGGCGTAGAGGATGTCTTTCTGTCGGGATTCACCTTAGCTGAGGCTCAGGTTGTACATGATATGCTAGCTGCTGATGAGGGATTGTATGTCAGTGCACAAGTTGTTTACCTCATGAACAAGCTTCAACACATGCCCGGGATGGGATTGGGCAGGAGTGGCCGGAAGGGCGTCGTTGCATTGGCCGAAGTGCCACACAACCCTTATATCTTTGGTTTAGGTTATCTGCCTACCAAAGAGGATTGGGCAAGGAAAGGAAGAGAAATGGTCGGAAGAGCCAAGGCTAAGCAAGCTGGGAAGCACTACGAGTTGGTGCACAGACCTATCCAAGAAACTCTGAATAGACGCTTTATCCGGGAGGGGGAAGATTTCCCGTTTTGTGACTTTTCGGAGCCATGGGTGAACTTAGAGAAGCGGCGTTTGCCCGACTTCGAAATCTTTTTAACCCTTCAGTTGTAGGGGGATGAAGTTGCCGAAGAGCAGACTGACCCACCCGTTGAGACTGAGCAGTGCAAGGAGGATGAGTTCGAGGGCACAGAAATTGAGATGGGGGTAGCGCTGGCTTGTCTTCTCTTAGATCCTCAGATCACACTGGAGTGCTCAGGGGGTGACTCCTCAGTGTCCATGATTGGGGATCAAGCGGCTGTGGGCCCATCTTCTGGCAGTACGAGGAAGGCTTTTTATCTAGCAGTTCTGAGTCGGGTAGCGAACCAAAATCTGATTCCACAGAGTCTGTGGAGTCAGAATCAGATTCTAGCTCGTCTGAGTCAGAGTCAGGTATTTCTGGGGTTGATAACCCAGATGCCACTGTCCTGTCCAGGTCATCTTTTGAGTTGGTTGTAACTGAAGAATCAGACGAACTAGATGTTGTTAATGAGAATGGTACAACTGTGGCTTCTGAGTACTTGTCTGTGCCTTTAGTTTATTGCATTAATCAGGACTTTCAAAAGTTTGATGAAAACAACGAGAAAAAGATTTCTCCGGTTTTGAAACATTTGATTAATCAAGAGCAGGAGAGGTTTGTAAAACCTTTGGTTGATGAAATTACCTTAATTAATGTTGGTACTGAGAAGGACCCGCGACTGGTCCAGATCGGGTCCACATTGTCTTCAGAGGAGCGCGAGCGCTTAGTCGCTTTATTAAAAGATTTCAAAGATGTTTTCGCGTGGTCCTATGAAGACATGCCTGGAATCGATCTTGAGATTGTACAGCACTGGATCCCTCTTGACCCAGAGGCCCGACCTGTTAAGCAGAAGCTCCGAAGGATTCACCCGGACTGGGCTATGAAAATCAAAGAAGAGGTCACCAAGCAGATTAATGCAGGGTTCCTGTTAGTATCTGAGTATCCAACTTGGTTGGCCAATATAGTTTCGGTGCCGAAGAAGGATGGCAGAATTCGGGTATGTGTGGACTTCAGAGATTTGAACAAAGCCAGTTCGAAGGACGACTTTTCTCTGCCGCATATCGACGAATTGGTGGACTTCACTGCTGGGCATGTGCTGTTTTCATTCATGGATGGGTTTTCAGGCTACAATCAGATTTTGATGGCACCCGAAGACAGGGAGAAAACTGCTTTCACTACCCCGTGGGAAACCTACTGCTATAGGATGATGCTGTTTGCTTTAAAGAATGCTGGGGCTACATATCAACGGGCTGCGACCACGATCTTGCATGATATGATCCACAAAGAGGTTGAGGTGTACGTGGACGACATGATTGTCAAGTCCAAGGAAACAGAGGGCCACTACACCGCCTTGAAGAAATTTTTCCAACAGATCAGAGAGTATCGGTTGCGGCTGAATCCTCATAAATGTACTTTTGGCGTTATAGCAGGGAAAATGCTGGGGTTCTTGATCACAGAGAGGGGCATCGAGGTCGATCCTTCCAAAATCAAGGCCATCTTAGAAATGCCACCACCAAGGACTAAAAAGGAGGTACGAGGCTTTCTGGGTAAAGTGCAATTCATAAGACGGTTTATTGCAAAATTAACCTTGACTTGTGAACCACTGTTTGGTCTCCTGAAGAAAGAAAAGAAGTTCCAATGGGATGACCGATGTCAAGTTGCTTTCGAGCAGATTAAGCAATATCTACAGAACCCACCTGTGTTGTCGACGCCAGAGCCGGAAAAACCGTTGATTCTGTATCTATCAGTGACTAACACGACAATGGGCTGCATGCTTGCGTAGGAGTCTGAGGATAAGGTGGAGAAGGCTATCTATTACCTGAGCAAGAAAATGTTGGAATACGAGACCCGCTACACTCCGTTGGAAAAGGCTTGTCTGGCCTTGGTATGGGCTACCAGGAAGTTAAGGCACTACCTGTTAGCTCACTCTGTAATACTGGTTTCGAGATTAGATCCCATCAAATATCTTTTCGAGAAACCAACACTTACAGGTAGGCTAGCTCGTTGGTTGCATCTTCTCTTTGAATTTGATTTGAAGTACATGACTCACAAGTCAGTGAAAGAGAGAGCAGTAGCGGAGTTCCTAGCCGATCACCCAGTAGAGGGAGATGAAGCAGTAGAGTATTTGTTCCCGGACGAGGCCATTCTGCAGCTTGAAGAAGAGGTTTAGACTATGTACTTTGACGGAGCGTCTAACCAATACGGGTATCGGATAGGGGTGTTGCTGATAGCACCCGACAATTCACATATACCCTTAGCTTTCAAACTCCAGTTCAAAGTATCGAACAATGAAGCAGAGTATGAGGCATGTATCGCTGGCTTAGAAGCCGCCCTGGAACTAGGGGCAAAAAGGTTGGACGTCATTAGGGACTCGAACCTTGTTATGTCTCAAGCGAAAGAAGACTGGAAGGTGAAGGAAGAAAGGATGAAAATCTATCACCAAACTTTGGACGTCCTAATTCCCAAGTTTGAGAAGTAAACCTTCACCCATCTGTTAAGAGAGAGCAACAGGTTCGCAGACGCTTTATCAACTCTATCTTCTATGATAGATATCCCTTTGGGAGTCCGGATGCGTCCAATTATCATTGAACAGCGGTATGTGCCGGCCTACGAGCTGATTGCTGCCATAGATGAAGTACAAGATTAAAACCCTTGGTACCATAACATCTGGAACTTCTTGGAAAAGGAGGCTTATCCACCAAGGGAAAATGCCAAAGATAAGAGGGCAATTTGAAGAATGGCTGCTCAGTTCATTGTCTGCAGGGGTAAACTATACAAGCAGGGTCATCTTGGGATGCACAAACTGTGTGTTGATGCTGAAGAGTCCAAGCGCCTGATGGAGGCCATCCATGGAGGAGAGTGCGGAGCGCACATGAGCGGGGTAATGCTGGCTTGGAAGATCCTTAGACAGGGTTATTACTGGTCAACCATGGAGGATGATTGTATTGGCTTTGTTCGGCGATGCCACAAATGCCAGATTCATGCAAATCGCATGAACATTCCGCCGTCGAAGCTGTACAACATGACTTCACCATGGCCATTTTTAGTTTGGGGGATTGATGTGATTGGGGAAATTACTCCAAAGGGGGAACGGGCATGAGTATATCTTGGTGGCGATAGACTACTTTACAAAGTGGGTTAAGGCCCAATCCTACGCAGTGCTGAAGGCGTCACACGTTGCTAAGTTCATCAGGAACAATATTATCTGCCGCTATGGGGTCCCGAATGAGATTATTTCAGATAATGGTTCCCACTTCAAGAAGGAGGTGATCGACTTGTTGGAGAAGTACAATGTGACGTTTCATAAGTCATCCACATATCGGTCGCAAACCAACAGAGTTGTTGAGGCCGCCAACAAGAACATCAAGCACATTCTGCAGAAGATGGTGGAAACCTATAGGGATTGGCTAGATAAGCTGCCATTTGCTCTTTGGGGCTATAGAACATCAATTCGAACTTCTACTGGGGTAACTCCGTATTCCTTGGTTTATGGGATGGAGGTTGTTCTGCCTATCGAAGTTGAGGTTCTGTCATTGCGGGTAATGGCTGAGTGCTAGATAGATGAGGTAGATTGGCAGCAGAGCAGGTTTGAAGAACTCATGTTGTTTGACGAGAGAAGGCTGAAAGCACTGTATCACGTCCAAGATTATCAACGCAGAATCGCCAGGGTTTTCGACAAGAAGGTTAAGTCCTGGAATTTAAAAGAAGGGGATTTGGTGCTTAAAGACAACCCAGCTCCCATCCATGACCCTAGGGGCAAGTTCAGACCTAATTGGACAGGTCCCTACATCATCAAGTCTATCTGGTCTGGTGGAGCTGTCGTTCTTATGGACCTAGATGGCCTAGAGTTCTCCTAGCCGATCAACATGGACAAGTTGAAGAAATACTATCCTTGAGTGGCTCGCTAGGCCGAAGACCCGAAAGGGCGTCCTTGGCAAAAATTGGGGCGCAAAAGGAGAGTGTTAATACACGAGTGAACCTGAACCAAACTACGTAAGGCTTGATTCCCATCTTTGGGATACGTAGGCAACTTCATTATGAAGTCCAGCCATAAACACCTCCAGATCAACTTTGTCCATATGATTGTTTTGGTCATCTTTGTCTATTCTGCATTCAAGAGCTCGGTTATGATCTCCAGTGCAGTGCTATTCAGACTAGGGCAACATTCCAGTTGATTGGGTCCGGGGTTGTACATTTCAGTGATAGATCTCGGGCGTGTCCAATTGTGATCCATATCGAAAATGGTTTTGAAAAGTTTTAATAAAAGTTGATTTTGGCTCAAATTAATCTTTTTACAACTTAGACCATTTTTGGACCAAACGGAAAATTTTCAGTACCCACAACCTTCAAATTCATTGATTTCAATACAGAGTTCTCCTACTCTTGATACAAATTGAAGTTGCTTTTTATTACATTCATAAAGAAACTTGAAAGTACAGATTAAAGTAATAAACTTGGGGCATAGTCAGGTGTTCCTGCGCCCCCTCCCAGAGCTTATGGAAACTTCTGATGCCAAAATAGGCCCGGTCTGCACCTCATCTTCAAGCCAAGCTATGCATTCGCCAGAAAGGGCACAACTGAAAGTGAGAGCAGGGGCCAGAAGTTCTCTTATTCTCCATGCTGTGCCATACCGAGCTAGTTGTGTGCCTCGGATCAGAAATGAAGTTGGATACTCTATCCCCTCTTCCGGGCAAATCTGGTTACGCCCGAACTGATGCCGGAATCGGAATGGGAAGCAGAAGACATAGTGTGTCAAGCCAACCAACTGAATGCCGAGCTGCCGGGACATGCTGTAGCTCATCTCAGGTAAATCAAACCAGGGGCAGCACCAAATAATGTCGATAGCAGACTTGTTACACATCTAGTGGCACCACCATCCCTCATTCGGAAAGTCGACTAGGCGAGGGCGGAAGAAATAGCTGCGCACTGAGTATGCGGGACAAGCGTCCACTACCTTCAATTTCTCCATCAGCCATACCTGGGGAGGGATGAAAAATAAGAGAGATTAAATAATAGAGAGGTGTACGTGGAGAGGAAAAGTGAGAAAGGGTTTTGAGAGAAAAACATAGCCTGAGGGCTGAGTGATGTGAGAAACACATGTGAGAAGGGTGGGAAACATTACCTGCAGTAGTAGTAGACTCCCTGCAAACTTGGTTGTCTCTCGACGGTGGAAAGCATCCAAGCCCATCAAGGTTTCGGCTAGTGTCATGTCGATGCAGCTTTTTCCCTCTTTCAAGCACTGGGCAACTTCAATCAAACGGATACTAGACCCTCCGAAGCCAGGGGCAAGCAGGAAATGGGCCAACATGCACAAGCAAAGGGCATGTTACTGAAAACTTTGCCAAAAGTGCTCGCCGCGGTCACCGGCGTCAGAAAACCTATGAATTAAGCTAGGGATGTCCAATTCCCCATTGTGGACCAAAGACCGGGCATCCTATGAAGTGAGCTCGCACATCCTTCCTAAAGCTTGGATGTGGCCAAAGCGAGATTAGGGCAAGATCTCCTCGTCGCGCCAAGATTCCATCAAAGCTTGGAACTCTTCAATTGTGGGGCATAGCTATTGTCCGTCAAAGCTAAATACGTGCGTAATCGGGTTCCAACATCTTGTCGCGGCATGGAGGAACGGAAAACACAGTGGAATACGGCTCAGCGGGAATAGTGCGTTTAGCCCGAAACCTTAGAAGTTCAACTTTTCCGAGCCATCCACGTTTGCAATCCAAGTCGAAAGTTTTTCTGCAAAGAACGGTTCCATTTGGAGCAAAAATAGAGCAGGAATGAGGAAACCACGAAGCTGGAGCTTTTGGAGAAGATAAGGCACTGAGTAGAGGACAGGTGGTAGCAATATGGAGATTCTCAGAATAACTAATCGACCGGCCAGTTCAAGTAGCCAACCGGCCACCTTTACTGGCCGACCGGCCACTTTAGTGGCTGGCAGTGAGACTTTAGTGGCCGGCAGCCACCCCTTGTCTCAAGCAGAGAGCCTTTAGCCTTCCTGTGTGCCGAGGATGCTAAAAAACCTGAGTTTGATTATACTTCGGGTGTATATCGCTGTTCTGTTTAACAATTGCAATTTGTTTATCGAGTTGTTGAACTTTGCTTATCGAGTTTGTTGTAATTTGTTTATCGAGTTATTGTTGTTCTACTTATCGAGTTGTTCTTTAAGTTGTGTTGTTTTGTTTGTTGTATCGGTTCACTACCTGACTTTGCAATACACAAATGTTCAATTTCCTTCAAATCCCGTTTTTTGTGCAAAATGGTGTGATGCGATGCTCGGAATACAAATGCAACACTTTTAAACAAAAAGCTGTTTTCATTCCATCATGGTTTCTTTTTACAAAAGTACGAGTTTTAAAGAAAATAAAACTGCCTAAGGCTGTACAATATGCTAACACTACTAGCAAAAAAGGAAAACAAAGCAAAAAGCATCTAGATCGATGCCATCCAGCTCAGGATTGAGAGGCTCTCTTCATCCTCTTCCTCGGCTGAGCAGACTTTGCACCATTGCCGTCAGCACCACCGTCCGAATCTAAGCCAGAGCCAGACCTAGAGTTACCTCCGCTCCCATCCTCGGAGCCCTGCTCGGCATCGTCGCCACCCTCAGAACCTGAGCCGGTGCCATCGCCTCCACCCTCAGATGACTCTGACTGCGGACTCTCCGGCTCCTCCTCCTTGCTGAACTCGCCATCGTCATCGCGCGTGGCAGGCTCCCGACGTCTCCCTCGGCTGTGCACCGGAATCTCTCTCTCTGCCACTCGAGAAGGCTCAGAGGGTCCTGTCTGCAAGGGTGTGACCTGAAAAGGCAGTTTGAATTTATCAGCAAGTATCAAGTGCAAGTGCAGTATACAAAGTATATGCAGAAATCAGATACAATATGTGCATGCAGTGTGTAGTGTCGGATATGATCTATACATGCGGTGCATCAATGCAGTGGGGTGTTAGTTTCAGTGTATCAGCAAAAGTATGATAAATTCAAGAAAACTAAAAAACTTATCAGGATCCCGTGGGAGGTTAGCATCATCTCTCTCCTCAGGATCATGCTCTCGAATGAGGCCATCACCTGGAGTAACCCCTCGACGTACTCTACGGAGGGCTGCAAATGCAAGTTGAAATCATGAGTACATGAATGAATAAGAATCTAAGTAAGATTGAAATGAAATGCATAAAACTTGTAAAGTGTACCGGTGGTGAGCCAGGTGCCCTGACGTATCGGTGATCAGACAATGGAGGCTCGAGCGGAATCTGATAAGGCACTCCAGAGAGCCGCCAACTGGTCAGCTCAGTTGGGGGATCAGGCCATCCAACACACTGCCTAGTAGAAGGCATCCCTCTAGTCTCACCGCTCGGTGCCTGAGCCCTGCTCGTCGAAGGGGCATCTGCTGCCCGGGCCCTACTCGTCGAGGGAGTGCCTGCTGCCCGAGCCCTGCTCGATGAAGCAATATCAACTGTCCTCCCCGTGAGAGCACGAGCGCCTGCCAATGGAGGCATGTGGTATGCCTGGATGTAAGGCGCGTAGTCCCCCTCCCCAATGAACCGGTTCGCATCTGAGCCTCGTATGACGTCAGTAAGCTCCTGAGGGGAGAAGCTCTCTATGGATCGCATCGACGGTAGAGGTGGCAAAGGGACCGACTGTAATGGCAAGCCCAATGTCTGGCACATGAAGCGCTCACCTAAGAACCAAGCTCGGCCCACGGGTCCCTCGAGCACAAGCTGATATCGAGAGGCGCCCCGAGCTCTAGCGAAATGAAATCGAGCAAACTCTGGCATCACCGCCCAGGGTTGCCATGTGATTTGCAGACAGCAAGTGTAGGAACTGATTAGTTGCCATTAGATATGCAAAATGAATTGAAGCCGAAAACGGGAAAAACTATGAGCTTTGACTTACCTCTGTCGTCCTCACTGTGTCGAAATACTGGCGTAGGTATGGGAGGGTCTCTCGGGCCCTAGGCTGGCACCGACCATTGTATTGACGTGAGTAGGGTACCTCAGGAGGCGTCTCAACCTCCAGCTCAGGGGCAAGTGCTGGGAAATAAGCGTATATCCACAACTATGCAAAGCAAGAGGGTGGCAGTGAGAATACAGATAAACACAGATAATGCGGAAAGCAAAGTATGTGTGCAATGTGTAGAATGTAGAAAATACAAGACCAATACAAAAAATATAGAAAGCAAAGTGTGGCACAATGTATAGAAAGTACAAGTGTAGAACAGAGATTAGACTATGTGTGTAGGCAGTGTGTATTGTGCAGTGTACAGAAAGTGCAAAGTAGAAAGCATAGCAAAAACTGTAAAACTGAAATGTAAAGCATACCTCCTAGGCTCTCCAGTAGCCACCCAGTATGTTCCTGCTCCTACGGGAGATTGAGCTCATATAGCAGTAAAGGGTAGTGAGGCCTGTGCTGCCCCAATCATAGTGCCGCACCTGGGATAGGACCACTAAGGCGCTCAGAAGATATAGTCCAACAGTGTTCCCCCTGTCGGCAAACAAAGTAGTGCCTTAGAGGAACATGAGGAAACCTCGAGCGTACTGCTCTGTAGCTGAAGCAAACATACAGTGTTGAAAATGTTCAGAATGAGCAGATGAAATATAGTGCAAAAGTGCGAGCTATGCAAGAAATGTAAAGTACATCGCAGGAAATATAAGGGTACAGTGTGTACCTCAGGCACATCGTGGGATAAATGAGCCTCAGGCTCCCGTAGCAAAAGATCTATGGGCGCGCGCCGTGCAAACCTAATGAAATGGTGCACTGTGCTAAGTGGTAGCACATGTACCTCGGGGTGGTACGTCGCCGGGTCAAATGGTCGGACTTGGGGTGGCAACAAGATATGGTCCGGTTCTTCCTCCATCCTTGGAGAACCCCCGTCGTGTGGCGCGTCATCCGCCATCTGCAAAGAGGGTGAAAGACAGACAAAAATGAGCAAAACGGGCAAAAGTGCCAAAAAAGTTAACAAAAGTCAACTCTCAGGGAGAGAGAAAGTCAAAAAAGTCAAATCCCAGGAAAAGGCACCTAACTCAAGACAAATTTGGGGGAAACATACCTTGAATGGTGAAAATGGGGAAAGAGGCTTCGAAAATGAATTTTGATCGGTTCAAAACGAAGAGAACTGAAGAGTTTTAGCGATTCAACTTCGCGAGGGGCGTTGGAAAACACGTGTGGAGTACAGATCTGAGAGGAAAAAGGGTCTAAAGACAAGGAAGAAGGGATTTCGGCACGGTGGATGTGAGCAAAAAGTGATTTGGGTTTGCGTTTTTAAAGCCCTCCATGCAAAAAGACAAAGCTGCCTCGAATCTGTTGCAACTGGCCGATCAGCCAGTTTTTGTGGCCGACTGGCCACTTAAGTGGCCGACAGATTTGGAAAGTGGCCGGCAGATTCCCTTGGTGGCCGGTAGGTCTCCACTAGCTCCCCCTGCCTCTTTTACCTTGATATATGTCCTTGGGTTCCAAGAAATGCAAGGTATGCTCAAAGTTTGATTCAAAATGCATCCGCGGAAGCCCAAAATTGTGTTCTCTGTGCGCGGTGATTATTGCCCTTCAACACACATAAGGTGTATCCTTTTTAACATAGTGCAACTCTCCGAGAGGTAAATCGGGAGTTACCTTTGAGTTGTCTCTATCATATACTTTTCTCGTTGCATAGAATGAACATCGCTTTCATCGTTGCATGGAGTATGCATTTTGAATTGTTGCATTGAACATGCATTACCATGTTGCATTGAATATGCATTACCATGTTTGCATAAGGCATGCATTTTGCATTGAATATGCCTCGTTGATTATCTTGCATTGAATATGCATAGTTGATTATCTTGCATTGAATATACATCGCTGATTATTTTGCATTGAATATGCATCTTGCATCGCATATGCATCGTTGTCATTCGTCTCGCAAGGGACATGCATTACATTGCATTGTATCTATCAAGTTTCTCTCTCATACATGCACGATATTGTATGTATGGTTCATTTAGAGGAATTCCAGGTAAAACCATTCCTCATCGCCATCTCGTTGGTTAGAGACATTTGGGTACGCCCGATGTCTATACCGACATCTCGTTG
This sequence comes from Camellia japonica, assembly GCA_030407325.1. Taxonomy (NCBI): domain Eukaryota; kingdom Viridiplantae; phylum Streptophyta; class Magnoliopsida; order Ericales; family Theaceae; genus Camellia; species Camellia japonica. Next base: position 24,288,559 of record JAPPVO010000019.1, on the reverse strand, counting down.
GTTAGAGACATTCGGGTACACCTGATGTCTACACTGACATTCTGTTGGTTAGAGACATTCGGGTACGCCCGGTGTCTACACCGACATCTCATTGGTTAGAGACATTCGGGTACGCCCGATGTCTACACTGACATTCCGTTGGTTAGAAACACCCGGGTACGCCCGGTGCTTACACTGACACCCTGTTGAAAGCGTTTGGGTCATGTGCCCAGTGTTTACCGTCCTTCTCTCGTGTGTGATATGCTGAGAAGTGTTGCCTTCCCTCTCTTGCGTGTGATACGCTGAGAGGTGTTTCCTTTCCCTTTCTCGCGTGTGATATGCTGAGAGGTATTTCCTTTCCTTCTCTTGCCTGTGATACGCTGAGATGTGCTTCCTTTCCCTCTCTCGTGTGTGATACGCTAAGAGGTGCTTCGTTTGAGGCTTCGAGTACGCCTGACAGTCACTATTGGCCCTTCCTGCATGAGGCGCAGTGAAGATTACATAATTTTCTTACATCCTTTCTATATGAAATGTGTGGGACTGTTGTAACTTGTAGGTTTGCTTAAAATGTTGTATTTATTTTGCATAAATGCTTCATTACAGCCCTCATTGCATGATCAGAAGTTATGCTCTTGCATCATGCATGTCAAATGCATTTTGCCCCCGCCTGCGGGCGCATTTTTTTTTTTTTGTTATCTTGCCTGTTTGTCTAAGTCTTCGGCCTTGTCAAAAATGGGTTGTCTCTGGGCTTTGACAATCACTCTCGTCATTTCATGACTTTCGAGTTCTGTCAAAGAGGGGCAACTGTAGACACCCCGTTTTTGACCGACCTTAAGACTCAGACGTCATCGTTTATGTGCGCGATGATTGCGCATGTTTATGCTTGTTCCGAGCGCCCGAAGTTCTCAGTTGAGTGCCTTTTCTTTGAGCCTCTTAACACTCTGTGTTTTGGCCTTGTTTTTGGGCCAAACCTTGTTGCCTCTTGCCTGGGGGAGGGGGGGAAGGCATTGCCGGCCACTTTTCTTCCTTGCCAGCCACTTAAAGTGGCCGGTCAGCTAGGGGAGGTGGCCGGCGGCCAAGTTTCTCATTTTTTAGATATTTTCAGATCTTTTGGGCGAGTTGTTGGTCACTGAGGCTCATCTCCATACACATGTAAGGAGGGATGAAGCAAACTTTTTGCTTGCTTGCTCTATATAAGGGGAGGTTCCTCCCCCTTTAGAGGGGTTCAGAAAATTTAGGAGCACAATTTTACTCTCTCTCTAGAATTCTCTTCCTCTCTCTTTATATTGTGCTCTATTGTGTTTGAAAGTGAGTGTTCTTCACATATTTGCATACAACCCCCTTAGCCAAACATCTTGACCTTGGAGCTGAGATTCCTTAAGGCTTGTTTGGACCTCCTAAAGCTGGTTTTTGGCTCATAAGTTGCCTTTTAGCTGCTGTGCTTCAAGGGTAAGGTTTTACCCTTTTAAACTTGTTTTTGTACACTACTTTGGGCCACCTTTGCATGCTGTTTTGGCCTAGTTGTCAACTACAAAAACCTTTATTTTTAAGTGTTAAAAATGTTGGTTTGAGTGCTTTTTGGAGTTAAGGGTGGTCCACCCTCTTTCATTGCTTATTTGCTAGCCTTTTGGGCCATCCTTTAAAGCTTTTGAAACCATCTCTTTGCGGCCCTTTAACCACTGAATTCTAAAGGAATTTCAGTGGTGGAAAGGTGGTTTTGAGGTCCAAAATGAGAGGGGGTGGTCCCCTCTCCTCTTGTCTTGTTTGCATGTGTTGATAGCCTACCAAATAAGCATGTGTTTCTACCTTTTTGAAGCTTAGTTCAAGTATGTTTTTATGACTTTTTTGACCTACTTTAAGTCAGTTTTTGGTTGATTAAGTCACTTGTTGCTTGCTTCTTACACTTGTAGTGTAATCTTGCTTACTAGCTTAACATGCTTAATGAATTGGCCTATCATTTCAGCTTGTGTTAGCTCTATCTCAGCATGTTTTTATTCATGTTTTAGCGTGCTTTAACTCTGTTTTGAGTGGTCTTGGTCCTTTGAGGCTTGCCTCGTGTGGTTGTACTGTAAATGGCCTTGACTAGCTTTGAGTTTTGGGGCCCTTAACATGTTGTGTATGTGATGAATGCATGTTTTGGCATCATTTAGCATGTAATTTCAGTGTATGTAGTGTAGTCACATTCTCACAAATTTCACTCTTTTATAGCTTTTGAGAGTTGTGCTTTATGCCTTGTTTATGAGCCAATACATGAGCATGAGTTTCTTGCTTTTCGTGCTACCATTTCAGCATGTTTTGACCTTTGATTTGGCATGATTGAGCTCTGTCTAGAGCTGATTTAGTTATTTAGGCTATGTATTACATGGCTCTTGTGTAATGCTCTTTACTAGCTTTTATGTTTTTGACCCTCAACATATTATGCTTGTATTGCTTATATACTTTAAGGTCTTTAGCAAGCCATTTCAACATTGAATTTCTGCCACCTCCCTCATTTCTTCATTTTTCCATTTTATTTGAGAGTTGGTTGGCCATAAGATTGTGTTTAAGCTTGGGATTGAGACTTGTGCTTAAATGGCTTTAACCCTCTTTTGAGGGTTCCTCCTAGTCAAAGGCATGGTCTCTCCTAGGCCTTAAACCATTCTCTTGGTTGACCTCCCCTCCTTAGAGGACTTGCACATTGGACTTAATCAATTAAGGAATGGCTTGGTAATATAAAATGTGTAAACAAGAATTGAGCAAAGTAAAACATGTGAAAGATAAGCGTGTTGTTTGCATCGCATTGTGTTTGGATCGAACGTTAATCCAAACACAAGAAATGTGAGACATTTCATACTCAAAGTGATGAAATGTGTCACATTTCTTGGTCGCCAACCCCCTTGATCATGCATGATAGGGGTGGAGGCTCTTGGTGTATTGTTTGTGCATTCACTAAGCTTGCGCAAGCTTTGTTTTCGGGCCATCATGCGTTGAGATGCTTGGTTAGTGGCTTGAGGGCCGAGTGTCACTCTCCTTTGAGCTTGAGACATGGTGAAGAGTGTGGCAATGCTTGCATATTCTTGCAAATACATTGCTGTGCCTTTGTTGTCCTCTGTTGCAGCAAAACCAGAAGCCTGGAACAGCAGCTGGCCGACTGGCCAGTTCAAGTAGCCGACCGGCCATTTTCACTAGCCAATCGGCCACCAGTCCAATTTTGTGTAGAAATTATCCTGTTTTGGAGCAGAAACAGTGTAGAGGTTGGTTCAATTTTCAGAAACCAAGGCACGTGCAAACAGAGGCAATTGACGGCAAAGCGATGGATTTCCGAGATGGCGTCAATCGAGCATGCATGCCTCCCTCGCCCGCAAGGCCATTTCATCACTTATGTTTAGTTCGTGTAACTAGTCATTTGATTTGTTTTGTAATATTCTAATTAGCTTAGCATAGCTATTTGTTTCAATTTGGATTGTAATGATTAGTTAGCTAGAGTTAGTTAATTAATTGGTTTGTAATAATTAGCTTAGCTTAGTGTAGCTTAGCTTATTTATTTGGACCCTCCTTCGAGAGGGCGCAATGTTATAATAAGGGTGCGTGTGTGTGTGCATGTCTTCCAACCCCACTTTTTTCTCCCTTTTACTTAACCGCTTTCGATGGTTAGTTTTAGGGCATTTTTTGATTAGCATACCTTATGCTCCAATGTTTGCATCATTCATTTGTATTGCATGCACCGGGCTCAGCGCATCATTCAAACTGCATTATATTTCAATACCTATTTGAATACGTGTATCAATTATCGCATTTATATGCCATCTTAGACAGCCGAGCCTACTTAGTTGCATTTTTGCATGTGTTGCATTAGGCATCTTAATATAGTTAGGATCATGCATGATTTCTAACTAGCTTTTATTTTGGCTCGGAGTACACTGTAAGTGTTTATGCTTTAGCATCCTTGCATGAGTGTGAGTGTTGCCATGATAGCATGCTTGCCATAAGGCTATTTGCTTAAGTGATTAACTGCATGAATGCCTATGGGTGAAGGCTTGATTGCCTAGATTGGAACAACTCGATGATTGTGAGTTTTAAGCCCACTTTGTGAAGTGGCAAAATCATGTTTTAAGCCTACTTGAGGGTGGCAAATCCGTGTTTTAGCCTACTTGCGAGTAGCACTTTCAAACCATTTTCGAAAACAGACATGAGTTGTTTTGTTCCAATTCTCGTGATTGAGTCTATACTTGTATGCTGCACGCATCACATAGTAAGTTAGCTAATAACCGGAATAAGAACGCATGTGTCTATAAAACAACATATCATGTTAGTAGAGGCCGATCTTTGATCGAGCGAGCGGGGGTGCTCATGTTATGACCTTCCCTTCTTGTACCCATGTTCCCGAGCCGAGGCAACTTTGGTGATGACGGACACGTGGCCTTTGGCAAGAGTCAGGGTTTCTTAAATTTTTCAAAAATAAAATATTTAGGTGGCGACTCTGTAATCTGGCAAAGCAGTCCATGTTTGGCGCTTTTTCATTCAAAATTGATTTTCCAAAACCAATTGCCAGATTTGGACTCTTTGGTGTTTATCAGTCTCACATTGCACTTTGTGAGATTAGATTCAGAACCGTGATAGGAGTCCGAACTGTAGCAAGACCAATTCGCACTTCTCCGAAAGGAGGGTGCGCGAAGAAAGTCGGGTGCTACACAACTCCTTTGATGTTTTTAGATGATAAGGAGTGGCATAGTACAAACATGTCCCTGGAAAACCCTCCCTTTCTCTCTGTTTTGTGCTCTGTTGTAGTTTGGTGTTTCAGCACACCAGTGGCCGGTAGTGCCTCACTTGTGGCCGGCAATGCTTCACCCTTGGCCGGCAGTGCACTTCCTTGGCCGGCAGATGGCGGGCAACAGCTTCCCATGGCTGGCAGGCCACTGGTGCACTCCCCAGCAGTGATTTGGTAAGGTGGAACAAAAAGGTCTTGGAGACACCCTGCAAACAGAGTCTCTCAAGAGCAAACCGGAAGGCGTTTCGGGGCGACAACCGAGAGCATGCATTCTTCGTTACTCAAGGCAGAGTTGAGGCAACCTAGCTTACATGTTTTGAATGCTTAGTTGGTTTTGTAATTTAATTAATTAGATTGATAATTTGTTGAAATGTTGTAATAATTAGTAAGTAGTTTCCTAATTGTTCAATTTGGTTGTGTAATAATTAGTCTAATTATCTTAATTAGATTAGTTGATTAGCTTAGCTTAGCTTAGATTAGCTTAGCATATTCATTCGGACCCTCCTTCGTGAGGGCACAATGTTGTAATAAGTGTGCGTGCGTGTGTGCATGTCTTCCAACCCCACTTCTTTCTCCCTTTTACTTAACCGCTTTCGATGGTTAGTTTAGGGTCATGTTTCGATTAGCATACCTTATGCTTTGCATGTTTGCATCCATTCATTTGTATTGCATGCACCGAGCTCGGCGCATCATTCAAATTGCATTGTATTTCAATACTTACTTGAATACGTGTATCGAATTGTTGCATTCATATGCCATCTTAGATAGCCGAGCCTATTAATTGCATTTTGCATGTGTTGCATTAGGCATTTGTATAGTTAGGATCATGCATATTTCTAAATAGTTTTCTGTTTTGGCTTGGAGTACTCGGTGAGTCTTTAAGCTTTAGCATACTTGTATGAGTGTGAGTGTTGCCATGTTCAACATGCTTGCCATGAGGCTATTTGCTTAAGTGATAAACTGCATGAATGCCTGTGGATGAAGGCTTGATAGCTTGAATTGGAACAATTCATTAAATGTATGCTTTAAGCCCACTTTGCGAAGGGGCAAATCATTATATTTTAAGCCCACTTGAGGGTGGCAAATCCGTATTTTAGCCCACCCGAGGGTGGCAACTTCAAACCATTTTCAAAAACAAGTATGAGTTGTTTTGTTCCAATTCTCGTAATTGAGTCTATACTTGTATGTTGTGCGCATGACATAGTAAATTAGCTAATAATCAGAAAAAGAACACATGTGTTTATAAAACAACATATCATGTTAGTAGAGGTCGATCCTTTGATCGGGCGAGCGGGGGTGCTCATTTCAGGACCTTCCCCTCTCGTACCCAAGTTCCCGAGCTGAGGTAACTTTGGTGATGACGGACACGTGGCCTTTGGCATGAGTCAGGGTTTCCTAAATTTCCCAAAACAAAATATTTAGGTGGTGACTCTGTAATCTGGCAAAGCAGTCCATGTTTGTTGCTTTTCGATTCAAAATTGATTTTTCAAAACCAATTGCCAGATTTGGACTCTTTGGTGTTTATCAGTCTCGCATTGCACTTTGTGAGATTAGATTTAGAACCGTGACAGGAGTCCGAACTGTAGTAAGACAAATTCGCGTCTTCTCTGAAAGGGGGGTGCGAAGGAAGTCGAGTGCTACATTAGGATCATGCATTGATTTCTAATTAGCTTTTGCTTTGGCTTAGAGTACACTGTAAGTTTTACGCTTTAGCATACTTGCACGAGTGTGAGTGTTGCCATGATAGCATGCTTGCCATGAGGCTATGTGTTTAATTGATTTAACTGTATGAATGCCTGTGGATGAAGGCTTTGTTGCTTGAAGTGGAACAATTCATCAAATGTGAGTTTTAAGCCCACTTTGCGAAGTGGCAAATCATCATGTTTTAAACCCACTTCAGGGTGGCAAATCCGCGTTTTTGCCCAATTGAGGGTGGCATTTTTAAACCATTTTAGAAAACAGACACGAGTTATTTTGTTCCAATTCTTGCGATTTAGTCTATACTTGTATGCTGTGCGCATCACATAGTAAAGTTAGCTACTAACCGGAATAATAACACATGTGTTTTTAAAACAACATATCATGCTTAGTAGAGGCCGATCCTTTGATCGGGCGAGCGGGGGTGCTCATTTCATGACCTTCCCTTCTCGTACCCAAGTTCTCGAGCCGAGGCAACTTTGGTGATGACGGACACGTGGCCTTTGGCACGAGTCAGGGTTTCCTAAATTTCCCAAAAATAAAATATTTAGGTGGCGACTTTGTAATCTAGCAAAGCAGTCCAATTTTGGCATTATTTGATTCAAAATATGATTTTTCAAAATGATTTGCGGGATTGGACTCTTTGGTGATTTATCAGTCTTATATTGCACTTTGTGAGATTAGATTCGAAATCGTGACAGGAGTCCGAACTGTAGGACCAATTCACGCCTCTCCGAAAGGGGGGCGCGCGAAGAAAGTCGAGCGCTATAGTTTCTGGCGACTCTGCTGGGGACTTAGAAAACTTGACTCGAACTCATGATATGTTGTTTTGTTTACACTTATGTGTTTCTTTGCATTTGCAGTTGCATTGGTGCGCTTAAGTCACAGTGTTTGCCATCTGCTATTCCTGAGCAGTTTGCCGGGGGCTTGCTTGGAAAAGCGTGCCATAAGGCTGATCGGTTGCGGGCTCTGCCACAATGGGAACACAAACCTTGGATCTAGATCACCGTTATACCGTTTGATCCTCCTTTCACTTCTCGGTGTTAGGAGCGAGAGGTATATTAGGTGGTCTTGCTGAGGGTGACCAATCGACCTAGTTGCATATCGGAAGCCATAGAGACTGTTCCAAACTAGGATAGGTTGCTCACCCGAATGCAGGATTGTTTGAAACCGCATGTTTGCATAGTGAACCCCTAGCTCCTGACGAAACTAGGACAGGGTAACCCTACCCCATCATAGGGTGTTTTGGCTCTCTTTAACTGGTATGTGCTTTACAATGAAACTGTACAGGGATGTGCATATCAGTTGCCAAGTTGGTATTTGTTTTAGGGCAGAATTCAGTAGAGAGTACAGTCATTCAGCTATGCTCATTTCCGTTCTAGTGAAATCAGGCTGAGATGCTTTCTGTTTTCTTTTTTGCAAGGTAGTGCTGGAACCATAGCTTCAGAAGGCTCCAATATCCCCTGGGTACTCTGGACTTGTATCGATAGACTTTGTCAGGTCGGAATTGGTTCAGAAGCAACTTGTGTTTACCTCACCCCCACTGGTTACAAAACGAAGGAGGTTCAGGCAGAATTCACCAGTATAGTTTCTACAGCAGTCACACTTTAGTTCATCCAGGTCTAGTCTGGTCTGGGAATAGTTATCTGCATTTAGCTTAGTACGAGAGCAATCATTCATTCCCATGGCTCAGTATCCCCCAGCCAGTGTGGAAGAATAGATACAGCACCTGCAACAGACAATCGAGGCACTGCAGCAGGACGCAGTCCGTCAAGCTGATGTCATGGCTCGTCAAGCCGAAGTGATAACCCAGCTACAACAACAACATCCACAGTTGGGCGCGGCTTTTGCATCTCATATACCTCCCACGGGTAACTCGATACCCGGAGCCATTACCCATACTGCTAATGTCCAAGAGGCTCAGAGCAATCCGGCGGAGCCAATCCTAGAACAGGCCTCTAAAGCTCCTGTCTATGAAACCGAAGCTCTGTTTGAATTTGAGGTTGACCTAACTGCACTTAAGGTCAATAAACTGGAGAAGTTATTCAAACAAGCACAATGAGTGAACTCCATCCCGGATTTAGAGGATGGGTATACTGAATCTGCAGTTACCTTACCAGAGCGGTTTAAAATGTCGCATATTGACCGCTTCAATGGCTCTGGAGACCCAATGGTGCATCTCCACCTGTTTTCTAATATCCTAAGGCCAATGGGTTTGACCTCAGCCCAGAAGTTGTCTCTCTTCGGCCGAACCATGTCTGGGATTGCTGTAATCTGGTATGATAAATTAGAGAACTCTGTGAAACAGAACTGGAAAGAGATGGCTGACGCCTTTATTGCTCAATACTCCTATAACACACAGATCGAGGTCACAACTCATGATCTCGAAGTCACCCGCCAAGAGCCAAAGGAGGGTTTTTCAGAGTTCGTGAAGAGATGGAAAGCAAAGGCCTCAATGATGACTACAAGGCCTTCTGACAAAGATCAAATTAGGATGATTGTTTAGAATCTGCATGGTGAGTTGCTACAAAAGATGATCATCCTACCTCTATCTACCTTTCCGAACCTTCATGAAATGGGGGTTCAAATCGAGGATGCCCTCAGACAAGGGATCTTTGTGGAAGATAATGAACCTTTGAAAAAGAATGTTGTTCGCAGTTTCAATGTTACTATTGATGGTAGCACAGCTGCGAAATGCTCAAAAGTAGACACTATCACCACTTCCCTGAATGGCCAAAAACCAACCATTTCAACTCGGCCCCAAGCTCGAAATTTCCATCCTCTTTACATGAGTCTCTCTCAAGCTTCGAAAATGCTGCGAGAAAAAGGGTACCTAGAACTCCTAGAACCCCAACCCCTTCCAAATTCTCTTCCACCAAGATTTGACCCAGCTAAATACTGTGCCTATCATCAACGGCACGGTCATGATACGAACCATTGCATCCGCCTCCATCATAAGATTCAGGATCTTATTGATGAAGAGACCATAGCTCCACCAAAAGGACCTTGGGCTAGTACTGGCCCGTCACCTCCCCACCTCAACCTCATCCATACACTACCACCTACTTTCAACCCCATCATATACATCACCCTAGCCCATCTATCCAAGCCTGAGGTGTTTGTCCTAGAAAGCATGGACTTATGTATGATGGATGCACTCAAGCCCCAATCATCTCAAACTCATGAACCCACTACTTCTAAGCTAATGAGAATGATTGAAGATTTGCAAAGAACTATGGCAGATTTAGCCTTTGGAATTTTGGCTCCGTCATCGACCACATCACAGGCCAGAAGTTTCAATCCAAAAGGCTCCTCAATCTTGGGGCAAGCTGCAATTGAGAAGGGCCAACCTGAAGCCATCTCAAATCTGGGTGGTGGCATGTCGACAACAACTGGGCTCCGCTCTGATATAGCGACCCGATCCTTTGACAAAGTGGAGGTAAGTGGTAAGAACAAGGTAGGGGCAAGCATGGGTCCCCATGAAGATCTTCAGTGGGCTGTTGAGGCTTTGAAGGCTAAAGGACTGAACAAACAGCAAGTGCTCGCTGTTGTTACAAAGACTGTTGATGACACTTTTGCCACTCAGGATGAGAGCATTCTGAATCAAGGGGCAAGCCAGAAAAAGGGATGTCGTACCAGAAACGCCCTTTTCAGCTCCAGTCCTACACTCGGAAGAGATCATCAAACCCAACTAGCACCTGCTAACCCCTTTGCTGGTACATCCAACACTCTACAAACCTCGAAGTACCAACCCCGAGGCCAGAGGGTCTTCAATCCCCTCTACATGACTTTGTCCAAAGCTCTCCAAATCCTCATTGGACAAGGCCATCTCAAACCCCTTGAGCCTCAGCCTCTCCCGAATCCCCTTTCAGCTAAGCATGATCCAGCCAAGTACTATGCCTTCCATCAACAAGTCGGCCATGACACTAACATGTGTTTTCGTCTTCGCCACGAAATACAAGATCTGATTGACAACGAGGTCATCGTCGCACCAAGTCTTACAAAGTCTATCGGCATTGGATCAATGAACTTGGGAGATAATATGACTATGTGATCGGGGGATGAACCACCTGCTGATGGTGCTCATTTTTACTCCAGATATGGGGATGGCACGCACTATTTTGAGCAATTTGCGAATGCTGTTTATTTTACTTTCTGACTTGGGTATTGGGTTAGTCTTGTTGTGTTTTATTGAGTCAGTCTTTTTGTACTGACTCAATCGAGTCTGTCTTGTTGTATCGAGTTAGTCCTGTTGTGTTAGAGTCTGGTGATTTCGGGGGGTGTTACCTCGGACATCACTTTCTTGTTTTGTGTGTCTTTTACACTATTTCTTTTGCATCTGTTTTTGCCATTGACCTAGTTGAGCCAGAAGATCTGAATGAAACGGTAGAGATTTTCACCTACTTTTCTGTGCCTTCAAATCATTGCATTGACCTATGTTTTTCAAAACTTTTTGAACACTGTGATGAAAACAAAGAGGAAGGAATTCCTCGGGATTTGCAAAAATTTGATCAACTAAGAGAGAAAGAGAGGCATGCTAAGCCCTTAATAAATGAGATCATGTTTGTTAATGTGAGTACTGAGAAGGATCCTGGATTGATTCAGATTGGTTTTACATTGTCTTCAGCGCGAGCGACTAGTCGCTTTCTTAAAAGATTTCAAAAAATGTTTTGCATGGTCCTGCGAAGACATGCGTGGAATCACTCTCGAGATTGTACAACATAGGATCACTCTCGGCCTCAAGACTCGACCTCCTTTTGCTTTTAAACCTTGAACTTTGTTTCAAAATGTTCAACGATCAATCACAACATAAGGCTTGTATGGCTAGATTGGAAGCAACCCCTGAACTAGGGGCAAGAAGGACAGATCAAGAAGATCAGATGTCATCAAAGGAAGCTTGCAAAGCTAGATCAGAAGTAGCCCTTGAACTAGGGGAAAAAAGGTCAGATGTGCTCAAAGATTCAAAAGAATGGGTCATTCCGCAAAACAATGAAGACTGGCAAGAAAGCCAAATTCGAGCAGCTGAAAGAAGAAAGTTTATTGCTGAAGGACAATCGAGTTGCTATCCACAACACTAGAGGCAAATTTAGACCCGATTGGATGGGCTCCTACATCATCAACGAATAGCAGCCATTCTCCTGGATTCAGATGGCTTCAAGATCTCAAAACCGATCAACATGGGCAAGTTACACTTTTCTATCCTTGAGAGGCTCGCTGGGCCGAAAACCCGGAAGGGTGACCTAGGCAAAAGTTAGAACAAATGAAAAAGAGAAAAAAAAAGAAGAACAAAAAGAACAAAAAAAAAAATGCAAAGAATGAAAAAATGAAAAGAAAAAAAAAAGAAGAAAAGAGAAGAAAAGAAGAACAAATGAAAAGAAAAGAAAAATGAAAAATATCTTGCAAGGTTGAAAACCCAAAAGGACGGCTTTGGCAAAAGTTAGAGCGTAAAAGGAGAGTGTTAATACCTGAGTGAACCTCGCCCGAAACTACGTCAGGTCCGATTCCTGTCTTTGGGATATGTAGGCAACTTCATCCTGAAGTTGGGCCCCAACCATTTTCAACCTGCTGGTCTCATCCATGTTGATTGGTTTATCCTTGTTCAACTCGGCTATCTGATCCATGTGCAAATTGGCTCGTCTTCGTGCTCATCTTTGTTCAAAATTGGACTGTCCTATTCCGTTACAAGATTCAGCTACAAGACGTTTCAAGTTTAGATCTAAGACTGTGCATCTTGAGATTAGATTCCATGTTGGTCGAGCAGTGACCATTTGCAAAAATAGTTTTTGAGAATTTTTAATGAGGTTGACTAATTTTCTCTCGAAAATTATTCCATTTTTTTTCCAAAACTGGACCATTTCTTAGACCCAAACAAGGAAAATTTTCAGTGCTCATAACTTGACTTGCATGATTTCAAATCAGAAAATTGAACAAGCGTGTTAATCAGACTCTCATATTGGTCAAAATTGTTTTAGCAGAAGCCAAAAACAAAAAAATGGTCAAAATGATGAACTAGGGGCACAGTTGAATTAGGTTTTCTATTTTTTTCCCGTTGTCACCATGCTTGCCGGAAAGGGCACCATATTTGCCAGAAAGAGCACAACTGAAGCTAATAGCAGAGGGCTGAAAGCTCTCTCATCCTCCAAGTAGCGAGTTATCAAGCCAAGTGCGAAGCACGAACTGGAATGGAGCAGGATATTCCACTTCCTCATTTGGACAGGTCTGATCACATCCAAACTAGCCGAGCGCATCGTCAATCGATGTCAAGAAGAAGGATCTAGTAGAATACTAGGGGCAAGAGCCCACAACTTCTTGTTTATCCATCAACCACCCAGGGGAGGGATAAAAAAATAAGAGAAATTGAAGAATAGAGAGATGTGCGCTGAGAGAAAAAGTGATAAAAGGGCTTTTCAGAGAAAAAGAGATTAAGTGCCAAAGTGATGTGAGAATCACAAATGAGAAAGGGTGGGAAGCAATACCTGGAGAAGCTGTGGGCTCCCCATGAATCGAGAGGTCTCTCGCCTTTGTAACACATTCGAGTGTTGTGTTTGTTGTTTTTGTTTGTCTCGATTCTTGTTTTGAGTCGTTTCGAGTGTCAATAGAGGTGTTTAGGTTGTTTTACCTCCGTTTTCTCTTTGTTAAGTCGTGGTATACTGTAGTCAGTCGTAGACTCAATACACGGTTAAGAACTCATTTCTTAATTTCAATTCCAAAATAAATCGTTTTGTGCTCAGAGTGCTGTGTCGTTCTCCACATATGTGCAAAACAGGATTTGTTCTTTCATAAAACTGCAGGGTTTAACCCAGGTCATGTGAGAACAATAGAACAAGGACCTAACTGAAGCTACATGGGTTCCAGATTGCAAAGCAAAAGAAAAGAGAGAAAATTTGGAGCATCTTAGTGTGTTTCAACTTCAGTAAATTTCGAGATTGCATTTCGTATGTACCTCGTCAGGTCTTGTCAATGCTCCGAAGTATGAGTGTGCATCTACCTCAAGCTCAAGCCCTACTTCAAGCCAGAATGGCGATTAGAAGTGCTCTCCCTAAGTTCCATTTCCTGCCAGAGACATCTTGGTTGTGTTTGCAACGAGTTCCTAGGAGACCAACTGCCATGGTGGAAACTAGAGTTCGAATGGCGATGCCTAAAACACAAAGGTTTGGAATTTCCAAGATTAAAGTATGGTTTGAATACCCAGGGGTGTATCCTCGGCTTGAAATCTGTATGGCAGCCCCATAGATTGAGATAGCATGTGTGCGCCTCAATTCTGGATACTAAACCAACCTAGTCTGTCACCCCGTTGGAGAATAGGGAAAGTTGTGAATATGATCAGGAAGACAAGCGGCAGCCGTGACTTTTACATGCAGAGGTCACCCCTTGTTAGTATTTCAGGACCTTTGTACTGTGAGTTGAAGGTAAGAGTTTGAAGAACACAAGGTAAGAGTTTGAAGAACACAACCTGTCAGAGTAGAGCGGTTCATCGCCACTCGCCTCATGAGGTGCTTTCTAAAGTGCCACTTTGTTTGTTTATTGCATTCCCTAAACATCATGCACTACGTTGCTTGTAACATGTATCATATCATCGCACTTATTGCATTTATTTGCATCTTGTGTTAACTTGTATCATTTATCCTTTTACGCTGAGCATTGTTTAGGATCATTGTCCCCTAGGACTTTTCTTTGGGCCTTTTTTCACGATTTCAGCGTGTTTAGAGTATTCCTTTCCTCACACGATTTCAGCGTGTTTGGAATTTATCTCAGGTTGCGTAGAACGCACCTAAGTGGTTGTTTTCAAACCTCTTCTCACGATTTCAGCGTGGTTAGAGTGTTCCTTTCCTCACACGATTTCAGCATGTTTGGAATTTATCTCAGGTTGCCTGTAACGCACCTGAGTGGTTGTTTTCAAACCTCTTCTTACGATTTCAATGTGGTTAGAGTGCTCATTTTCTCACACGATTTCAACGTCTTTGGAATTTATCTCGGGTTGCGTAGAACGCACCTGAGTGGTTGTTTTCAGACCTCTTCTCATGATTTCAGCGTGGTTAGAGTGTTCTCTTCCTCACACGATTTCAGCGTGTTTGGAATTTATCTCAGGTTGCGTGTAACGCACTTGAGTGGTTGTTTTCAGACCTCTTCTCACGATTTCAGCATGGTTAGAGTGTTCATTTCCTCACACGATTTTAGCGTGTTTGGAATTTACCTCTGGTTGCGTGGAACGCGTCCTTGAGTAGTTGTCTTTGGACCTCTTCTCACGATTTCAGCGTGGTTAGAGTGCTCATTTCCTCACACGATTTCAGCGTGTTTGGAATTTACCTCAGGTTGCGTGGAACGTGTCCCTGAGTAATTGTCTCTAGACCTCTTCTCACGATTTCAGCGTGATTCGAGAGTTCCCTTCCTCACATGATTTCAGCGTGTTTGGGATTTGTTCTTCCTCTTCTCACGATTTCAGCATGGTTAGAGTGCTTCTTTCCTCACACGATTTCAGCGTGTTTGGAATTTGCCTCAGGTTGCATGGAATGCGTCCCTGAGTAGTTGTCTTTGGACCTCTTCTCACGATTTCAGCATGGTTTGAGTGTTCCTTTCCTCTCACGATTTCAGCGTGTTTGGGATTTGTTCTTCCTCCTCTCATGATTTTAGCGTGGTTGGAGTATGTCACCCTTTGCATTTACTGCACTATCTGTTACATCTATTACATCATACCATCTTATCACCTTCATCCTTTCATATTAACCTTGGTCTGGCATGTGCTCATACATCTCCTTCATTGAAGCATGATTCTGTGATAATGTGTACACGCCTATTCCACTAAGAGAATTGTTGTCTGACGGTTCCGGCACATTTTCTGTGTTAGACGTGGCCTGTTTTGTGTCCATACCTTTTCTAGGTAGAAATGTGGTTTGGCCACGCGCCTTATTCACTCCATTCATTACATCAATTGTATTGTATTTTGTTTTGTTGCATTCAGCATTTAGGATCACGATATTTCCACAGCAGATCATTCCTCACTTATATCATGCCACCCAATTACTTGTATTCTTTCTGCGAAACACATAGTTCTGCATGTGCATACGCCTATTCCACTAAGAGAATTGTGGTTTGAGGGTTCCGGTACCTTTTCTATGTTAAACGTAGTTTGATTTTGCATCTCCATCCCTTTATGATATTTGTGTGGTTTTGCACTGCTTGTGGTTTGATTATTTCGTTACACTGCATATCATTTGTATTGTTTTGTTGCATTGTGTATCATTTGCATCCTGCCCCTAAACTACGCTGATTTGATTCTTTGCAAAGGGATATGTAGGTAGCCTATGGGCGCAACCTTTCTTTGTTTTGTTGTCTTGGTTGTTTGTCCAAGTTTTCGGCCTTGTCAAAAATGGGTGGTCTCTGGGCTTTGACATTCACTCCTGTCATTTCATGACTTCCGAGTTCTGTCAAAGAGGGGCAACTGTAGACACCCCATTTTTGACCATCCTCAAGACTTGGACATCATCGGTTGAATACTCGATGATCATCCATGTTTGTGTTCGTTTTGAACGCTCGAAGTTCTTAGCAGAGTGCCTTGCCTTTGAGCTTTTGAAACCTGTCTGTTTTGTGCTTGGTTGTGGACCAAGAGCTTTGTGTTTTGCATTTGGAGGAGAGGGTGGCTTGTCGGCCATCCCCAATGTCCATCGGCCATGGTTTGTGCCTGCCGGCCATCAGTGGTGGCCGGTCGGCCACTAGTGATAGCTGACGGCCATTTTTCTCTTTTTTCAGATATTTATTTGCTAGCTGTTGGTCACTAATGCTCATCTCCATACACATGTATGGAGGGATTGAAAGCAAGCTTTGGCTTGTATTTCTATATAATGGGGGGGTCTCTCCCCCATTTGAGGGTTACTCCGCCAAGAACTTCGGGCGTTCAAAACGAACACAAACATAGATGATCATCGAGTATTCAACTGATGACGTCCAAGTCTTGAGGACGGTCAAAAATGGGGTGTCTACAATTAGGATTTTCATCTAGAGCTTCTTTGCTTGTTTCCTTTGATATTGTAAGAGTTTAATCATGAATTGAGTGGATTATATCAAAGGGTTTGTTTATTTTGTTTTATTCAAAAAAGAGAGAGTTGTTCTTCGGTAGATTTCGTGGAACCTAAGCCTGAAGCTTTCGTGGATTCTGGAGTGGCTCATCATTTTGGATTCGACATCGGCGTTGTGGATTCAACGTTGGGCAAGATGATTCTGTGGTGAAGATCGTGGTGGAAGAGACATAGAGGGGTCTGTTCAATTCGGGCGTTGATTCGCTAGGTAATTGAGAGTACACTTGTGTAATTCCTTTTGTCTTCTTAGTGGATTGTTTTATGACTTTTGCCCCTTTTTTTTTTTTTATCACAATTGGAGGCGCTTCAATTGTGATTTTTTCATGTTAAATCGTTATGTTGATTTGTCTTTGATTGTTTGATTGGAATTGTTATTTACTAGTTAAAATTGATACATAATCACAAACAGATATCTCAGGAATTAAAGTTTTTTCAAAATGAATAAACTTTATAATATTCATCCCCTCCAGTTTGAATCGGAGGGTGCTGTTTGGACTCGGGAAATTTATCATAGGTCCCGTTTTGATAATTTAAACCGTTTATTTTATTAGATACTTTGTGCATTTTTATAAAAAAAAAATTACGTTGATCCGATAACTATAATTTGTTTAATTTATCGCCTTTTTTTGCAAAAAAATAAAAAATAAAAAATAGATGACGATTATATTTTTAAAAATAAACCATACATTTTTTTAGTGACAAACTCAGTAAATTGAACAAATTATATTATGAAAATATATTAAGAGTAATTGAATAAGTTAGAAATAAAGATATGTTCACATTGTAAAATAGATAAAAGATACTCCAACATCCTAAATTGTTTATCTAACAGAGAAAATAATAAAGTCATTGCCTTCATTTTATTTCCCAGCCTCAAACCATGCCCATCTGATTCTTAGCATGTGCAAGGGAATGATATATTATGCTTTATGTATTTCTGTGGGGATATATTTTCCGAGTACCAACACGTGGCAAGGTGATGCCGACGTGTCAGCCGAGGTGCCACGTGTCTTGGTCGTTGTACCGAGGTCATCTCGGCTAGGCTAAGGTTACCTCCGAAGATATCAGAATCCGAGATAAGCGGATAAGGGACGAGAGTCCTAGAATGAAAAGGGAACTCAACCTGGATATGGACAAGAGTCCTAGATTGGGAGAAGACTTCAGTTTGGGTAAAGATAAGACTCTTAGAGAGTTTATCCTAATCCCACTGGGAGTCCCAGATTAGCAGTAATCCTAAGTCCATTAGGGCCAGGCTCCTATTGGGACTAGGATTGTATTGGCTATAAAAGAGAGGCACCCCCATGGGTCTAAGGTATGTTTTTTGATACTCAAGCTTGTGAGTTGAATAGTTGATTTATCTTTGAGAGATATTGAGTACTGACTTGATCGTCGGAGTACCCCCGGGTGGCGAACCACCGCGGGATTCTTCTCTTTCTGTGCAGGATAGCAGGGTGCCATCTATTCTGCTTGTGTTCTACAGCTGAATTACTAAGGTGGGCAGTGTGATCGGAAAATCACTCACACAATTTGGCGCCGTCTGTGGGAAAGAAAGAAGAATAGATGGCCAATGACGGACAGAAGGATCAGATTGAAGACAACACTCCTGCTAGGAGTGGGAGACCTATCGACCTCGACGTTGAAGGGGACGACCGCAACACAGAAACTCGTGACCAGAGTCACGGAGTGAAAGACGCCGTCCAGGAAGGTGACGCACCAAAGACAACAGATCGAAGCGGATACTACAACAAAGATGACCTCCAGGTATGGAAGGATAGATACCTGCGGAGGAACGAAGACCCTTCCAGAAGGGATGCAAAGACAGGGGGCATGAGCACTCCCAAGGAGATAACATTCGAGTATAGAAGAACTCATCCTAAGTAAGCAGATCTCGGATTCCAGATCCCGGATCCGAGAAGACGTGATCTCAGCCTAGATGAGTAGGCCCGAGAAGACGAGAGCTCAGCCTAAGTGAGCAGATCCCAAATTTCAGATCCCGGATCCATGATCTCGGCCTAGATAAGTAGGTTCGAGGAGAGAAAAGCTCAGCCTGAGTGAGCAAATCCAAGATTCTAGCAGACAAGATCTCGGCAGTGTAAGTCCGAGAAGAGAAGAGCTCAGTGAGCAGATCTCAGATCCCAGAAGATAAAAAAGAAAACACACAGGTTGGACTGCAATTAGCCAGGTTGAAGACCTTTTATAAGGTTCGCAAAGGAGTATGTGGAAGCCATGCAGGGGGCAGGGAGAAGAAGAATATGTTTGCCACTTGTTGAAATTTGCAGCAATTTACAAGTTGGTTAAACCGATATGATGTTTACCGCTTGTTGAAATTTGTAGCAATTTACAAGTTGGTTAAACCGAGATGATGCTTAACCGAAGTTAAGCCGAGATGATGTTTAACCGAAGTTAAACCGAGATGATGCTTAACCGAAGTTAAACCGAGATGATGCTTAACCGAAGTTAAACCGAGATGATGTTTAACTCTTGTTGAAATTTGTAGCAATTTACAAGTTGAAGTTAAGCCGAGATAATTCCTTATCTTCACTTGTTGAAATTTGTAGCAATTTATAAGTTGAAGATAAGCCGAGATAATTCCTTATCTTCACTTGTTGAAATTTGTAGCAATTTACAAGTTGAAGTTAAGCCGAGATAATTCCTTATCTTCACTTGTTGAAATTTGTAGCAATTTACAAGTTGAAGTTAAGCTAATTCCTTATCTACTCTTGTTGAAATTTGTAGCAATTTACAAGTTGAAGTTAAGCCGAGATAATTCCTTATCTTCACTTGTTGAAATTTGTAGCAATTTACAAGTTGAAGTTAAGCTGATTCCTTATCTTCACTTGTTGAAATTTGTAGCAATTTACAAGTTGAAGTTAAGCTGAGATGGTTCCTTATCTTCACTTGTTGAAATTTGTAGCAATTTACAAGTTGAAGTTAAGCTGAGATGGTTCCTTATCTTCACTTGTTGAAATTTGTAGCAATTTACAAGTTGGAGTTAAGCTGAGATTATTCCTTATCTTCACTTGTTGAAATTTGTAGCAATTTACAAGTTGAAGTTAAGCTGATTCCTTATCTTCACTTGTTGAAATTTGTAGCAATTTACAAGTTGAAGTTAAGCTGAGATGGTTCCTTATATTCACTTGTTGAAATTTGTAGCAATTTACAAGTTGGAGTTAAGCTGAGATTATTCCTTATCTTCACTTGTTGAAATTTGTAGCAATTTACAAGTTGAAGTTAAGCCGAGATTACTATTTCCCTTCGCTTGTTGAAATTTGTAGCAATTTACAAGTCGGCAAAGCCGAGGTTATTACTTAAACACTTATGGCAATCTACAGGTTGGTTAGATAAAAGAAAATGCTTAACACTTGTTGAAATTTATAGCAATTTACAAGATGACGTTAAGCCGACATATGATCATCTATTGAAATTTGCAGCAATTTACAGGTTGAAGTAAAAGCTAAGTATATTGATTAAACACTTGTTGAAATTTGTAGCAATTTACAAGAAGATCATTGTTTCACACTTGTTATAACTTAAGAAAAGTTTGCAAAGTTAACATTGAATAGTATATGTTTTACACTTGTTGAAATTCATGAAAAGTTTGCAGGTCAGTATCTTGCCGAAGTAAAACTTGTAGTTATTATACCCGAGGTATGTAACCCCGAGAAGATTGCACAAAGGAGGCAAACTATGAAAGACTTGCAAAATATTCTAAGTATAGAATCATGCAGAAGCAGTCAAGAGAAGAGAAAGGTACAAATACTCAGAGGAGACAAATTGTATTAAGCATAAAAGTGGAAAACAAAGGCACATCGGCCATATGAAGCAGCTTACACATTTCTAAAACAAAGAAGCACAAGAAAGTGGTGAAATAGTGCGTGTATTTAAGATTTGGGCAAAAGCAAGAATCTGGAAAAAGACACAGAAAATAGAAATAAGAATATAATTCGTAATCAAGAATGGTGATGAAGCTATCAGGAAATCAAGACAAAAAGATTGCACAGGTGTGTCAAGCCAAGAACAGTGGCAGAAATCAATAGATGTATGAACAGTGTGTATTCAAGAAGATTATTTGGAAACAACGGGTAAAACAGCAATGGTGATTAACAATGAAGTAGAGCTTCTTGGAAAGCAACAAGAAATAAAACCAAGAGGAACAGTGGCTTACCAGAAAGAGGGAAGCCGGAATGAGAATTGCCAAAATCTGACGACGGATACGAAAATGACAGAATGACGTAAGCTTCATTGAAGGAGAGGAACAAAGACAGTTGCAGAGCTTGAAAGCTTGAAGCAATGACGGATTTAAGCAAAAGAGCTAGAAAGGAAAAAAGCCAGAAGATTTATGAAAGATTGAGCTTAATAAAGGAGTTTATGAACCTACCAAGAGAAATGAATGCCGATATGAAGATCGCCGGAGTCAAATAGATGACTGGAAGTCAGGAACCCGCCGGAGAATGTGAGTGGAGCAGTTGCAAAGCTCTTGGAGTTTACGAATTAATCGAATAAGAACCTCGGCTAGGAGGTGTGATCTCGAAGCAGCTTGGAAAACATGAAGCTTGATACTTGACAAAAGTGGACAGTAAAGACCAGGGAACTTTTATGTCAGCAAGTCTGATCTCGGACAGAGGGGCACAGATGAACGAACAGATATAGGTTCCATCACCTCAGAATGCCGAGGTAATAGAACCTAGGGGGCAGTTGTGGGGATATATTTTCTGAGTACCAACACGTGGCAAGGTGATGCCGACGTGTCAGCCGAGGTGCCACGTGTCTTGGTTGTTGTACCGAGGTCATCTCGGCTAGGCCGAGGTTACCTCCGAAGATATCGGAATCCGAGATAAGCGGATAAGGGACGAGAGTCTTAGAATGAAGAGGGAACTCAACCTGGATATGGACAAGAGTCCTAGATTGGGAGAAGACTTCAGTTTGGGTAAAGATAAGACTCTTAGAGAGTTTATCCTAATCCCACTGGGAGTCCCAGATTAGCAATAATCCTAAGTCCATTAGGGCCAGGCTCCTATTGGGACTAGGATTGTATTGGCTATAAAAGAGAGGCACCCCCATGGGTCTAAGGTATGCTTTTTGATACTCAAGCTTGTGAGTTGAATAGTTGATTTATCTTTGAGAGATATTGAGTACTGACTTGATCGTCGGAGTACCCCCGGGTGGCGAACCACCGCGGGATTCTTCTCTTTCTGTGCAGGACAGTGGGGTGCCATCTATTCTGCTTGTGTTCTACAGCTGAATTACTAAGGTGGGCAGTGTGATCGAAAAATCACTCACACAATTTCTGTTCCAGGATCTATTCACTAAATGCTTAACGTAGCCTACTAACTATGATGATTTTGTTTTAGTCTAAAATATCTTTTCATACAATTCTTTCGTTTCTAATTAATATTATTATTATTATTATTATTATTATTATTATTATTATTATTTGCTATGAAATGTCACTCATTTCAAGTTGCAATATTAATCGCCTACTGGGTCAACATTTCTACTTTAAAAACATATTTATGCGGTTCAAAGTAAGAATTTGGTTAGAATTGCCTTTATGTTCAAGATATAATCGTGGTTTGGACCACTTAAACATATTTTAAAGAAATCAAAGAAAATCTACCAAATGCAAAAGAAAATCTATAGGGAACACATATTAGTATATTCTAGATTTTGACTCTCGTCTTTAGAATTAAAAGATGATTATTTTTTATAGATATTTCAATTTGAGTTGCGTCAAGAGTAAGTGGTAAATATGTATGTTGTTTGTGATGAATTCTTATTTCTGTAATGGGAATTTACTATGCTTATATTTTTTATTACAACTAAAATAAAGAAATAAATAATTTTCTAAATTTTTGTAATATAAAATACATTAATGCTTCTAGTGATGAAAGATCAAGATTGGTTTTATTACTTTTCAACACACCATTTACACTGTTATTGATATCTATATCTATCAATTATGGGAAGCCTAACTACTTCACTAACAATCTACCTATTAATCTAACTACTGGATGAGATCTTGTTACAAGGGAAATGATTTAGTGTATTACAGTAGTATTGGCCTTATACTGTATTCAATCTCTTCTTTACAGCCTGCAGAATATCTTCCTTATCATTCCCCCTCAAGCTAAGGGGTGGAGGACAAACCATTAGCTTGGAAGAAAGAAAAGAAAGTCTGGAACTGGACAGTGGCTTGGTGAACACATCAACCAGTTGATCAAGAGTGGGGATATATTTAGGCCTAGTTTGGGATACCCAAAAAAATCCAAAAAGTCAAAAAGTAATTAAAAAATTAAAAAATTATCACTATTCACAAAAAAAAAAAAATAATAATAATAATTTAACACACAAAATTATAACTTAGTCTGAACGGTTCAGATTTTGTTGCTGTGTTTTTTTGAAAAAATTGCACAGGCAGGGTGCACAAATAACACAATGTTGTTCGGTCCATGGGGGCCCATCACAGGTCCCGTTTTGATAATCTGAACCGTTTTATGTGTAGAACTCGTCGACTACTATATGTCTGTGAAAAAATCACGTTGATTAAATATCGCTAACTACATGATCAAATCAGTTTTGTATAAAAAAAATGGATGGTGTTATAGTTAACGGTTTTCAAAAAACTAATCCAATCAGATAGCTATCGATATCCGATCAACGTGATTTTTTACAGGCATATAGTATTCGATGAGTTCTACACATTGAATGGTTCAGATTATCAAAACGGGACCCATGATGGCCCCCACGGGCCGAACAGCACCGTCCAAGGCAATGCTTGAAAAGTAGGCAACCATTTCTTATCATCAATTCACTCCCCCAAACGGTATAGATGTACTGCCAACTGTCCTTATCTTCTCCTACACACTAATTTATACAATTTTTTAATATACATTTTTTCGTAAAAAGTCAAAAAGTTAACCCAAACAACCATCTTTTTTTCCTCAACTTTTTAATCCAAAAAGTCAAAAAGTACACTTATTTAGGATACCCCAAACAACCTCTTAAGGTGAATAAGATTCACAACAACCTTTTCCTGAACAAAATGGCAATCTACCTCAATATGCTTGGAGCGACTACGGAACATTGGATTAGCAGCCAGAGAAAGGGCAGATTGATTGTTACACCAATTAACAGGAGGAAAAGATTGAGGAATGGAAAAATCAATGAGCAACATTTGTAACCAAGCAACTTTAGCGGCAGTATGAGCAAGAGAGCAATATTCAGCCTCGGTGGAGGAGCGGCTAACTATGGATTGCTTTTTGGAGGACCAAGAGATGAGGTTAGAGCCCAAGTTAATACAATAGCCAGAGGTAGAACGGCGATCAGTAGGATCACTAGCCCAGTTGGAGTCAGTGTAGGCACTAAGAGTAAACAAACTGGAATGGAAATGAAGACCATTTGTGAAAGTGCCCTTAACAAAGCGCAAGATGCGTTTAACAGCTACAAAATGACCCATAGTGAGAGAATGCATGTATTGGCAAGCTTGGTTGACAGCAAAAGAAAGCTCAGGTCGAGTAATGGTAAGGTATTAAAGGGCACCGACAATACTGCGATACAGAAATGGTTGGGTACAATGAAGAGATGCATTAGTAGATAAGGGAGGTTTAGTGAAAATTGGAGTAGCACAAGGTTTGCAATCAATCATCCCGGATTTGGCAAGCAAGTCGGCAGCATACTTGTGCTGGGAAAGGAAGAAACTAGCTGAAGTAGGTTAGACTGATATACTAAGAAAATAGGAAAAAGGACCAAGCTCTTTCATAGAGAAAGCTTGGTGCATATGAGATAAAAGCTAGTGAATATGGGTAGGATCAGAACCAGTGAGAAGAATATCATCAACGTAAAAAAGAAAATAGGTGAAGGAAGAGAAAGTTTTATGAATAAATAGAAAGGAATCACAAAGACTTTGAGTGAAGCCTTGAGAAAGGAGAAAAAAACTAAAAGTAGAATACCAGGCTCTTGATGCTTGCTTTAAACCATAAAAGGCTTTGTGTAGCTTGCAAACTAGTGAAAGATGGGAAGGATCAACAAAGCCAGGTGGTTGTTCCATATAAACTTCTTCGGCCAACTTGCCATGAAGGAAGGCATTAGAGATGTCCAGTTGTTTAATGAGACAATGGTAATGTAAGGCGAGACAAAAGAAAATACGAATAGTTGGTTGCTTGGCAACCAGACTAAAGGTTTCCTGAAAATCAATGCCATGTTGTTGGAGAAAGCCTTTTAGCAACCAACCGAGCTTTATGTCGAGCAATAGTCCCATCAGAGGCTCGTTTGAGTTTAAAAATCCATTTGCATCCAATGGCCTGTTTGCAAGAAGGAAGAGGGACCAATGACCAAGTGCCCTGGTGTTGAAGAGCATTGTATTCATCAAGCATGGCTTGAAACTAGACTGGAGAAGTCAAAGCACTTTTGTAGAAGAGAGGCTCAGAATTATCTGCACAAGCAGTCATGCAAATAGGGCTGGTTTTAGACCTAGTCTGCATGGGATGACAATTAGCAGTAGGAGGAGGCATAGGCAACACAACTGATATAGAATTAATAGGAACAGAGGAAAGTTGTTGTGGCTCAGCAATAGGCTGCTGTAGTAGATGCTGCTGTGGCTCGAAAATAGGCTGCTGTAGTGGCTTAGATATAGGAAGATGGGGTCTGGGCAGAACAAAGGACTGTTGTGGCTTGGGAGAGGACTTTTGTGGCTTGGGCAACTGTGAGTACAGTGGCCTAGGCAACTGAGACCTGTGAGGAGCTGAAAAACTAGGAGATGAAGACCAAAAGAAGTCCTGCATGGGAGAGACAAAAAAAATAAGATGCACTAGGAGACTGAATAGAAAGAGCGACACTAGGCAATCTGTTGATCAAAAAAGTTACAAGGGCAACAACATCAAACCAATAAGTGAGATTAATTAAAGAGTGGTGTAGCAAACAAATAGCCATTTCAGTAATGTATAAGTGCTTCCTCTCTGCAACTCCATTTTGAGATGGAGTGCGAGGACAAGAAAACTGGTGATGAATGCCATGAGAGTGCATAAAATCTTGCAATCCCCCTCTCTCTCATCTAATCGAAGAGGAAAACCAAATTGTTTTTCAATAAAAGCTTTAAACTCCATGAATTTAGCATGGACTTCACTTTTATAGGAAAGAGGATAAAGTCATGTAAATTTAGTAAAATCATCAATGAACAACACATAATACTTGTATTGAGAAGAAGAACAAGTAAACGGCCCCCAGACATCACTGCGTATTAATGCTAAAGGCTGATTTACATGATTATTAGAAAGGTGAAAAGGTAATCTATGACACTTAGCCACATCACAGTCAACACATGAATGTGTAGTCTTATTAGATGACAAACATAAATGTTGCTTAAGAAGATGAAACTTAAAAAAAGAAGGATGTCCTAGTCTTCGATGCCATGTATCAGCAGATGCAGAGAAATAGGAAGAAGAGGTTGAACTACTATAAGCATGAGCTGAAGCATGAAAAATATTGTCAAAAAATTGGTAAAGACCATTTGCATGAAGACCTCTATGAAGAATAGCCTTGGAATGATTGTCCTGAATAGAAAAAGTAGAGTGATAAAAAATAACAGAGCAGTTATTATCTTCGGCTAACTTTGGACAAAAACAAGATTAGAAGAGATGGAAGGAACATGCAACACTTTGTCTAGTTTAAAAGAGTGATGAGGAGTAGGAAGAATACCTTGCCTAGTATTATGAATAGGGAGTGAAAAACCATTACCAATGGTGACTTGATCTCCTTCATGATATGGTTGATAAGAATTCAAAAGGTGCAAATCATTGGTAATGTGATCAGATGTAGCAGAGTTTAAGAACAAGGGAGAAGAGGTTGAAGTAGTAGTATCAGCTGGCACAGAAGCAACAGAGGCCTTAGATTAATGCTGCTGAGATTGAGGTGAGTGATGTAGATATGAAGGAGAAGGTTGAAAATTAGAGTCCAATCTATGCCAACACTCTAGAGCAGTATGATTTTGCTTGCCACAGATTTGACAGATCATGCCATAAACTGCCAGAACTTGATCAGCTACCTTGACCTTGCGAATGAAGAAGATCGACCTTGAGTAGATCTATTTCCACAATGATAACTGCGAGAATCATTACGAGTAGAACCTCGACCATGGGAACAAGAAGTAAAATCTTTTGAAAAAGACATAGGTTCCTTCATTGTTGCATAAACAACAGGGATGTAGACACCCCATTTTTGACCGACCTTAAGACTCAGACGTCACCGATTGAGCGCTTGGTGATGTTGCATACTGTGCTCGTTCAGAAGTCTCAGAGTCGCGGCCGCGCGCCCTGCCTCCGGACTTCCGAATTCTCTTCTGTGCCTTGCCTCGGTTTGCGAACCAGACTCAGTTTTTCTCTGTTTTCTTCCTGAGGGGAGGGAGAGGTCTAGTAGATCATCCCTCGGTGGCCGTGGGCTACTTTTCGTGGCCGTAGGCCATTTTGCCCATTTCGGAGCCCGGTTCCCGGTTTTTGGAGCCGTCAGGCCGTGTGCCTCGGCTCGGGACCGCCCAACCATCTCCGATTCCTCCGGTTCTTGGCAAGTGCCTCTGTTTTATCATACCGAGGAACACTGGGGTCTCAGATACCCACTTCGTGGCCAAACACCACTTTCGGTGCTTAACGGCCGGTTTTCGGGCCCCGAACCTCGCGGTTTGGCCCCCGAGCATTCGTTTCGCATCGATTTTCGTTCATTCTTAGCAGGCACCTCTGTTTTGTCATACCGAGGAACACTGGGGTCTCAGATACCCACTTCGTGGCTGAACGTCACTTTCGGTGCCTACAGCCGGTTTTCGGGCCCCGAACCTCGCGGTTTGGCCCCCGAGCATTCATTTTGCATTGGTTTTTGTTCAATTTTGGCAGGTACCTCTGTTTTAGCACCAGGAATATCACTGGAGGGTGGGAGGCCAGCAATTATCCCAGATAACCAGTTATTCTCTTCCGGCGCCCGTTTTGCTTATATCCGGGCTAATGTTGAATACCCTAGGCCCATTTTCTTCCAACCACAACCACATATTTGTGATGAGGGCACATGTGAGGACACCAAAAAGTGGTGGTCGGCCAGTATTTGTGTTTTTCATTTTTGAGCCTCTCCTTCAAGTTCTATGTTGTGACTCGTGCTTCAGAGTTGTCAAATTCCAACATTGGGGCCTTGTTCTACACACCTGGGAGGACCCTAAATAGTGGTGGTCGGCCAGAATTTTTTTGTTCCATTTTTTGGCCATGGCCGGCCGGCCAGGGGGAGTGGCTGGCCGACCAGTTGGGGTGGCCGGCCGGCCACCTTCAAGAAAGTTACCTGGCCGGCCAGCTTTCTGCTTTTCACCTCTTTACAGCTGTCCAGCTGCTTTTTGAAATATCTCACCCCTCCGGGGGATATTTTGGGAGGGAAAGCTTGGATGCATTTCCCTCCCCTTTTACACCCTTTCTTGCCTATTTAAGGGGCTGGACAGCTCCTTCCCTAGGGTTGAAAGATTTGATCTCAAAAGCCTCTCTCCAAAAGCTCCCATTTCCATAACCAAAAACCCTAAAAAACCTTGAAGCCCCTAGGCCATTCTTTCATCAACCCTAAGCCTCACCATCACCACCTCCATTCCAGCAGAAAAGGAGTGTTTTTCAAGGGCTAAGGATCAGCAAATTGAAGCCAAGAAGTCACAAAAGGCTTGTCTCCAAGGGTAAGCCTCTAATTCTTTTTCTCCAGCATTTTCTTGGATCAATTCTTTACCCTACTTGCTCACTGTTTTGGGCTCTGACCCCTACTGATTTTGTGCTTATTTTGAGCCCCTCTACAACATTGTAGAAGGGCTCAACCTTGTTTGGTATCTCTATCATGCTCTTCCTTCAATACCTCTCTTTATGCCAATATTTTGCATGCTTTGTTTGGCTTTTGAGTTATCTGTTTTCGAGCATGTAATATACTGTGAGTGGGCCTATTTTGAGCCTCTCTTCAATATTGAAGAAGGGCTCAACCATGTTTGGTGGTTCTATCATGCACTTGCTTTGTAATTCTTCCAATTTACCGTAAAATTGCATGGTTTCTTTAGCCTACTTGAAGTTTGATTTTGAGCATGTCATTAACTGAGATTGAGCTTATTTTGTGTCCCTCTACATTATTGTAGAAGGGATCAACTTGGTTTGGGGTCTCCATGCTACACTTGCTTTTATATCTCTCTTTGACCCCACTTTGCATGCCTCTTTAAGCTTATTTGGATTCTGATTTCAGCCTTCATCAGGCTTAGAAAGTGTCTTAAAATGACCCATTCTTCATGTTTTGTTAAGGGTCTTAGGCCATTTGGTGCATGCTTTTGGTACTTCATGTAATATCCTCTTTGATTCCGTAAAATTGCATGCTTTGTTAGGCTTTCTTGGCTTCTGTTTTGAGCCTTCATCAGGCTTAGAAAGTGTCTTAAAATGACCCATTCTTCACGTTTTGTTAAGGGTCCAAAGTTGTTTGGTGCATGCTTTTGGTACCTCATGTTATAGCCTTTGTTGGCTCATTATTTTGCATGCTATGTTTAGCCTATCTACATGCTGAATTGGGGGATGTTATCTCTTGTAAATATAAATATTTTTGGTCCCTCTTTAATTTTTCAGAACTGTGTTTTTCAGTTTGAGCATTGTATATACTACTTGCTTTGTAATTCCCCTCTTTTTCCCCATTTTTGCATGCTAATTTTGCCATACTTGTGGTTGTTGTTTAGCCTTGCTTTGTACTGAAAAAATGTTATTTTAGGGGCTGCCTTGCTACTGTTTTACATGTCATGTGTCAATTATGCATGTTTAGTAGGGCTGTAGGCCATTTCGGGTGCATTACATCGCATTTCGGGCATCGGGTGTAATTTTGTCATAATTCGGGGGCTATTTGTGCATCATTTTAGCTGCTGAAATTGGCATTTTCCATATGCCATATGTCACATCTCATTCGCATGTCATTTCTGTGCCTTAGGGCCATGTCTCGGTTTGCGTGCCCGTGTGCACGCATTTCGAGGCACTTCATTTTTGTCTCTCGGCAGCTTATGTGAGTGCGGCTGAGGCCCTCTTATGTTAGTGTAAGCCCAATTTGCATTCCGTATGTCATTTGCATTGCGTATGTCACCGCCTCGGTTTGCGTGCCCGTGTGCACGCATTTTGAGGCACCCCTTTTTTCATCTCACGGCATCTTATGTGAGTGCGGCTGAGGCCCTCTCACGTTAGTGTAAGCCCAATTTGCATTTTCCATGCCATTTCATGCTTTTATGACATTGCCTCGGTTTGCGCGCCCGCGGGCACGCATTTCGGGGCAGCTCATTTTCGTCTTACGGTCTCTCATGTGAGTGTGGCTGAGGCTCGCTCATGTTAGTGTAAGTCCATTTCGCATTTCGTATGTCATTTCGTGCTTTAAGGCATCGCCTCGGTTTGCGCACCTGTGGGCACGCATTTCGAGGCACCTTTTTTTTATCTGACGGCCTCCTGTGTGAGTAGGGCTGAGTCTCTCTCATGTTGGTGTAAGTCCATTCTGCATTCTGTATGCCATTTTAGCATTATTGCACGTCATATGTCATTTTCTCGATTTGCGTGCCCGTGGGCACGCACCTCGAGACATCTCATTTTAGCCTCATTACATATCATATTTCATGCCATTTCATGCCTTAGGATCATCGCCTCGGTTTGCGCGCCCGCGTGCACGCACTTCGAGGCATCTCATTTTCATAGCATTGTGCATGCTAAGATTGCATATTAACTACATTTCATGCATATCATGCATATTGCATTGTGTTCGGGATAGGAGTTAGCCCGGGCACGGGAAACGAGGCACGTTTCGTACTCCGAGTGACGGAACGGGTCTCAATTCCCAAGTCACCGACACTCCGGATTACCCATGATGGAGTTAGGTATTGCCGTAGCATTCATCTGCATTACACCCTATATTGAGTTGTGCAATCCGATTCCTCGGCCATCATGCATCGATATGCGTGATTGGTGGCACGAGAATCGAGGCATGCATATATTTGTGAAATACATTGCTATGCCCTTTTCCTGCTCTCTGTTGCAGCATACCAAGGAATTAGCAACTTTTCGGAGTCCAGCACGCTTTTTCGAGAAACATTGCAAACAGAGGCTAAATTGGGCATCCCAGTGGATTTCCGCGTAAGGCAGCCCAGCATACATCATTTCATTATCCAGAACGAAGCAAGGCAGCCCCTGGCTTGCATGCCAATTTACAGCTTTCTTAGCTTAATTTGTTAATTAATTAGAAATCTGTAATATTTCGGACTGTAATATTCTTTCATTCGGACTGTATATTTATTCGGACCCTCTGCGCGAGGGCATAACTGTAATAAGTGTGTGTGAGTGTGATGTATGTCCTCCAACCCCCACTTCTTTCTCCCTTTTATTTATCCGCTTATGATGGTTAGATATAGGGCATATTTCAATTAGCATATAGTATGACAGCATGTTTGCATCACTCATCTGTCTTGCACGCACCGGGCTCGGCGCATCATACAAACTGCATTTGTATTTTAATTCCAAATTGAATACGTGTTAGTTGTAGCATTCCATATGCCATGTTTAGAATAGCCGAGCCTGCTATAGTTGCATTATTGCATGTGTTGCATTAGGCATTCCTGTATATTTAGGATCATGCATTGATTTCTAATCAGCTTCCTGTTTTGGCTTGGAGTACTCGGTGAGTTTTATGCTTTAGCATCCTTGCATGCGTGTGAGTGTTGCCATGAATAGCATGCTTACCATGAGGCTATATGCTTATGTGATATAACTGCCTTGAATGCCTGTGGGTGGAGGTTGAGTTACTTGGATTGGGACAATACGTCAACTGTTTGTTTTAAGCCCACTAGATAGTGGCAAAATCATGTTTTCTAAGCCCACCTGAGAGTGGCAAATCCACGTCTTGGCCTACCTGCGGGTAGCACCATCAAATCATTTTCAAACAAACAAACATGAAATGTTCTGTTCCAATTCAGGCGACCCGGTCTATACTTGTTTGCTGCGAGCATCACATAGTAACCTAGGCTAATAACCAGAATAAGAGCATACAATGTTTTCAAAAACAGATATCATGGTTAGTAGAGGCCGGTCTTTGACCGGGCGAGCGGGGGTGCTCACGATGTGACCTTCCCCAATCGTACCCAAGTTCCCGAGCCAACTTTGGTGATGACAGACACGTGGCCTTTGGCACCGAGTCAGGGTTTCCTAAATTTCCCATTTAAAAAATATTTAGGTGGCGACTCTGTATCTGGCGAAGCAGTCCATGTTTGGCACTTCTTTAAAAAAAAAAAATCTGTTTTCAAAATGATTTGCCGGATTTGGACTCTTTGGTTCAAGATCAAGAACCGTGACATTTGAGCCCTTGAATTGTAGTGACCCCAATATGAACAGAACGGGACTTAACCCTCCCGGGGCGTTCGGGGACGTCTACAAGGGAGATCCGAGGTTTGTTTCAATTTGCCTTTAATATGAATAGCCTCTAAGCAGAGTAAAGAAGAAAGCTCTTCCATAGTGGTACTCTTCGAACGAGTACGAATAACAGTTTTAATAGGATCATATTCATTAGGCAAGCCATTCAAATTGAGGAGAACAATATCCTCATCATCAACAAATGAAGAGGCAATACTCAATTGGTCAACTAAACTTTTGATTTTACTCAAATATATCTCCATGGAGTCTGATTTCTTCGAAATTGAACTCCATTTTTTCTTTAACTGATGAATATGAGATCTTGATAGAGAAGTAAACCGAGCATCAGTGTCGGCCCTGGGCATGGCCTAGGGTCCCTCAAAATAGACCCAAAAAAAGGGGTCATTTTTATTATGGTTTAGTGTAATATATTAGGTATGTTTCAAGTTAAAAAAAATAAATTAATTAAAGAAGGTCCAAACTAACTTAAAATAAATTGACTCATTAAAAAATTAAAAGGCCCATTCAAAAAAATTAACATTGTTATCCATTGAAAATAGACCCCAAAAAAAGGGTCCCTCCTATTATAATTTATTGTAATATATTATGTATATTTTAAATCCAAAAAAAAATTAAGGAAGACCCAAACTAATTTAAAATAAATTGACCCATTAAAAATTGAAAGGCCCATTTAAAATAATTAACATTGTTATCCATTGAAAATGATTTTGCAAAAAAAACTAGATTATACAAGTATGATTGATTTATTTATTTCTAAAAATACAAGAAAAGCGAGGATCAAGCGACACTTATTAATTGTTGTAATGTAATACTAAATATTTTTTGTGATTTTAATACAAATTTTTTGTCTTTCATCTTCATTTTTTTTTTCATTCAATAAAAAAAAAAAATATGAAAGGACCCAAAAATTTATTAGTTGATTATTGACGTTAGGCCCCGAAGCCAAGCCTGCCGAGCATTTGCCATACCTGAGAGCTGGTCTGAAGATAAAGAATAGAGGTAAATATGGAAGGGGAGAGTGTGGCTGTGATGTAACTAAAAAGGTGTGTATCAATCATCTTCCAACGAATTGCTTCTGGATTCACAATCTCTGTTCCTGATATACTCCGAATCGTATTGCTAGGGCAAGAAAAGGTACCATCTACAATCTTCAACAGATCGGTGGCACGAAAGATGTTTTATGTCTGGCTCTTCCACGTTATCAAATTAGTGTTATCCAACTCACTGTAACAAGTGATCCAAGATTCGAGATCAAAAGACCAAGATTTGAAGGAATCGTAACTTCAGACGAAGAGGACGACTCCATTGTGGCAATCATAGGTATAGACAACAGAGAAGATGACATGAGAGTCTTCGTAGGAGTCGAAGCTCTGAGAATCGATGGATGGCAAGTTTAATCTTGTAGGAGAATCGTCAATCGCTCGTCGGAGCTGAGACAAGCTTTGATACGATGATGAAAGATCAAGATTGATTTTATTACTTTTCAACACACCATTTGCACTGTTACTGATATCTATATATATCAGTTATGGGAAGCCTAACTGCTTCACTAACAATCTAACTATTAATCTAACTACTGGTACAAGGGAAATGATTCAATGTATTACAATAGTATGGGCCTTATGCTGTACTCAATATCTTCTTTGCAGCCTGTAGAATATCTTCCTTATTATCTAGGCCATTTGAACTAGGGCTGGGCATAGGGTCATCCGAACCGCCCAAACCGCCCTACCCGATCCGAACAGCGCATGTATGGGCGGTTTCGCAAACACGTTAGGGTAGGGTGTGGTTTGGATTTTATGTAAATTTCGGGTTGCGGGCGGGTCGCGGGTTTGACCCGCACCCGCCCAACCCGCCCGCATAAAACTATTTTTTTTTTTTTTTTTAAATCTGATCTGACCATTCAATTTTTTGCCCCTTTAAATCTGATCGTCCAAAACAAAGAAAACCCTAACCTAATCAAACTCACTCACTCATCACTCATCAGAATCAGAATGTATCTCCTCTCCTCTCTTCCTCTCGGTCTCTCTCTCACTCTCACTCGCGATTTTCATCTGTGCACTCAGCGATCGAATCTCTCTCTCACAAGATCGACCGATCGATCGACCTCATCGCACACAGGTAAAGCCCCTCTCTCTGATCTCTGTCTATGTTTCTCTCTCCCCGATCTTTGGTTTTTTTTCGAACATATGAGATCTGTCTCTCTCTGACTCTGATCTGTCTCCCTCACTATCTCATCTCCCTCACTCTCTCATCTCACAGTCTCTTACTCTCTAGTTTTGCATCCACACCGATCGGCTCTCTCTCACAGGTAAGCCTCTCTCTCTCTCTCTCTCTCTCTCTCGCCCCGATCTCTGTCTCTGTTTGTTTGTTTGGAATGTATAATCTTTGATTTAATTTTTGATTTAAGCAACAGATTTTTTGATTTAATCTGTTATTGATTTTTTGATTTAATTTGTTTGTTTGGAATGTATAGATCTTCATAGATCTGACAGATTACTTTTTCTTAAATTTTCCTTCTTGTAAACCAAACATTTCTGTACGGTTGTTGTCAATTATGATCTGTTTCGAGTGGAGAGTACCGTTTGCATCTATGTTCTTAATTCAATTTGTGCTCCAATTTTATGCGATCTTGCGAATTTCATTTTGAGCTAAGTTCGCAACTTCTTGTTTGGTTTGAAAATCCATTCAAGTTTTTATTTTTTTTATTAACAAGCAATGAATTATGGAAAGTTGGAAACAAATGAGGTTTCCTTGGATTAGATTGGTGGGGTTTAGACAATTTCTTTTAATAATTATTGAAAGGTGCTTTCTTTTTGTCATAGGAAGAGGTTTCTAAGATTGTACATTTGCTTAATTCATTATAGGTTTTTGTGAAATCTCAAAAGTCAAGGGCTTACTTCAAGCGGTATCAAGTTAAATTCAAGAGAAGGAGAGGTATACCATTGTTGTTGCCCTGTTAGGTGTTTTCAATTGTAATTTTTTTATTTTATTTTATCGATGCCATTGCCTCTTGTGACAATGTTATATCTTTTTTGCATTAATCTGTTTGATTGAATTAAAATTGAATCCTTGACAGTTTGTGTTATGTGCAAGGAAGAAGATTAATCCAGTCTTCTTGATAGTCTTCTTGATAGTTTGTGTTTTTGTTAGCCTATAAAAACTGATTTACATGTAAAACTGAGTTTTAGGGAATTTTTGATTAAATCTGTTGAATTAATCTGTTTGATTGAATTAAAATTGAATCCTTGACTGTTTTGTAATCCAGTTTAAATGGAGGATAGTATTCAATCTCCTGCAATCAATCTTGTACCTCCGGAATCCTCTAATTCTCAAATGAATCCCCTCTTAGTCGAACCTGAACATGAACCTGAATCTAAGCCTCCTAGACCCCCAAAGAGAAAGAGTGAGGGTGGAGGGGGGAGAGCCCCATCCACAGTTTGGGATCATTTTGACAAGGTTTTAGGGACCGATGGGAAGCGTAGAGCCGTATGTAAATATTGTAAGAAAGAGTATATGGCTGACTCTAGACTTCATGGGACTAGCAATTTGAGGAGTCATACACCCAATTGTAAAGAATATCCAAATAGGGATACAGATGGTCAACAAACATTAAATCTTAAACCGAAACAAAATGAAGAGGGTGTTGAGGTTGTAGCAACAATTTTTAATTTTGATACTTGTAAAAGGGCTCTTGCGGAGATGGTTGTCATTGATGAGTAACCATTTAGATTTGTGGAGGGTGTTGGGTTTAGAAGATTTTGTAATGTCATGCAACCCAAATTCACACCAATTCCCTCTCGTCAAACTATATCTAGAGAAGTGCTCAACATATTCAAGAATGAAAGGGATAAGTTAAAGAAGGCCATGAAGGGTCGTAGAATTTGCTTTACTACGGACACTTGGACATCTATTCAGAATTTGTGTTACATGTGTTTGACTGCTCATTTCATTGATGATAACTGGAAACTTCAAAAAAGAATCATAAATTTTCAACAAGTTGAGGATCACAAAGGAGAAACATTGGGTCGAAAAATTGAGTCGTGTTTAATTGAGTGGAACATTGATAGCATATTCACCTTAACAGTTGATAATGCTAGTTCAAATAATCTTACCATTCAATATTTGAAAACAAAACCAAAGATTGGAAGGGGACTATTTTGCAACATGAGTTTATTCATATGCGTTGTTGTGCACATATTCTTAATCTCGTTGTGAGTGATGGGTTGAAAGAAATGGATGATTCTATTGCCAACATTAGACTTGCGGTGAGATATGTGAGGTCTTCTCCTCATAGGCATGATGTTTTTAAGAAGTGTGCGGCCACACTCAAACTTGATTCAAAAGCTCTTGTATGCCTAGATGTACCAACTAGGTGGAACTCTACCTATTTGATGTTAGAGGCCGCCGAAAAGTATGAGAAGGCTTTTAACCGATTGAAGTTAGTGGATTCCAACTTTGAACCTTATTTTAAGGATGTTGATGGTGGCATAAGAAGAAGTCCGAATGAGTTGGATTGGAAAAAGTGTAGAATTTTTTTGAGGTTTCTAAAATTATTTTATGTTGCAACCAAGAAATTTTCGGGGTCTCTCTTTGTTACTTCCAATGCTTTTTACAAAGAGATGTTTGTTATTGAAAGAAAATTAACCAATTAATTTTGGAGGAGGATGATACTTTGAGCACAATGGCAAAGACTATGAAGCTAAAGTTTAGCAAGTATTGGGGGATGGAAGCAAAATCAATTTGTTGTTGTATGTTGCGGTGGTTCTTGATCCTACCAAAAAAATGACATACTTGGAGTTTTGTTTTTCTAATTTATTTCTTGGAGATAATAGGAAGGTGGAAGAGATGGTAGACAAGGTTAAGAGTTGCTTGAGTCGTTTGTATAGCCATTATGTCACACTTTATCCTTCAAATGAGAAATTTCCAAGTGTGAGTGAAGTTGTGAATATGGTGGAAGATGATGATGATGATGATCCCTATTCTTTAGTTGACTCCCAATTTAATTCCTATTTGGAGGAGCGATGCACTAGTGGATCTAAGTCGGAATTGGAACAATATTTATCCGAGGTTGAACATTTTGCAAAGAATCAAACTTTTGAGATTTTGGATTATTGGAAGTTGAATGCAACCAAATATAGGGTGTTATCACAACTTGCTAGGGATGTGTTGGCCATGCCTATTTCTACCGTTGCATCGGAGTCGGCTTTTAGTACGGGAGGACGTATTCTTGACCCATTTCGTAGTTCACTCTCGCCTTCTATGGTTGAAGCTCTTGTATGTACTCAAAATTGGCTTCGAAGCAACCTTCCAATTTCTCTTCGAAAGGCGATGGATGATGTGGAAGAATTTGAGCAATATGACTCGGGTAAATGAGAATTTATTTATCTTTATTTTAATTTGTATTATTATTCATTTTCTAATGTAAGTTTTATTAATCTTCTCTTCTTGACTTCTAATTAGGTACTTTGGAGTCAAGCTCATCTTCAATTTCAACCTATAATGTTGATGCTATAATTGATGTCTAATATCCATTTACTCATTGGTAATTTTTTCTTATCAACACATTTTCTTACTATATTGAGATGCAATATATAGACATTTGTTTATTTTTTCATTTCTTACTATCTATAATTGAAGATTAAAGTTTATATTTTTTCAATTTGTTTGTGTAGGGTTCATCAACCAAATGCATGGAATTAGAATTGGAATTTGCAAAAGTTGAATTAGATGTGATTCATGAAGATGAAGTTTGATATCTTAGAAGTGTTTTAATTTTATTTCATGGGTTTGTATTGAATGAAGTTTAAGTTTGACAACAAATTTTTTTTTTAATTGCGTTTTGGTTTTGGATGAATGTAACTTAATGAATTTTTATTTTTTTTTGCATTTTGGATGAATGTAAGTTAATGAAGAATTACTCTTCTTTTTTTTTTTTTTTTTGGAGGTTAGGAATGATGAATGTTGAATTTTTAATGTAAGATTTTCTTATTTGGATTATGAATGATGAATGTAGGATAGGATGAATGTAAGTTAATGATAGAATGTAGATTTTGAATGATTTGTTTAGGTTACGAATTGAATTTGTTGTGTTTTTTTTTTATAAGTTTTTTTATAAGTTTTAATTTATTAATTATTAATGTTGGAGCATTTTAGAAAATATGAGAAAAAAAGGTTTAAAATAAAGATTGACAAAATGGGGGGAAAAAAAGGTTTAAAAATAATTTTTTGAAAAAAAAGTTCAATCCGCAAACCGCCTGCAACCGCCCGCACAACCGCAAACCCTATCCGCACAAACCGCAAACCGCATTGCGGGCGGTTGCGGGTTGATTTTTTCCCAAACCGCATAGATGCGGGCGGGTCCAAACCGAACCGCAAACTGTCCTAAACCGATCCGCGGACACCCCTAATTCGAACCTTTATGTGCCTTCCTTGCCCATACTCCCGCTTTGTGCTATGAAGTTTCACTCATCTTTGTCATCATCTTCATTGTAGTTGAAAGGCAGAAGCACTGACTTAAAAGCACGATACTTGCCGACATTATTTAGATGTTCATTCTCCAACCTGATCAACAAATCAAATAAGAACAATAACCATAAAAATAGTAAATCTCCGTTATAATCAATCACAAGCTCTATAAATGAAATCGTGGCAATATCTTGAAAAATTCCTAAAGAAATTCCATATGCCACGATGAATGATCTCTAGGACAACTACAATTGTGGCTATGGTTTGTTTATGCAAGAAAGGAACCTGATGGACTAGGAGCTTGTCTCTCACCATGGCTGCAAAATAGACACTCTTGTGTGGGACTAGGAGCTTGTCTCTCAACTAACGGTTCTTCGACTTTCTTTGAAGGAGACCCCAGTCCAAGATTAGGTCCCAATAAGTACCAAAAACCCCAGCGATCACAGAGGCAATCCATGCCAATATATTCCAACTAACCCCTTTGTTAAGAGAGTAAGCTGTCCTC
The DNA here is from genome assembly GCA_030407325.1 of Camellia japonica. Classification (NCBI taxonomy): domain Eukaryota; kingdom Viridiplantae; phylum Streptophyta; class Magnoliopsida; order Ericales; family Theaceae; genus Camellia; species Camellia japonica. The sequence goes on along the minus strand of JAPPVO010000019.1, from coordinate 24,249,661 downwards.
ATACAAAGAGCTACTATGGTTATGAAATATTTTCAGTCCATTGAGTCCTTGCATACCATCTTTCTCTTCATAAAAGCGTCGAAGGCACTGAGAAGAAGAAAATGAACTGTTTCAAGTGTCTAATTATAAGATCAGCAGCTTAAAAAAAAACATTCTTTGATTCTTGTTCTTGAACTTGGACATAAATTTTCAGCCAAGCTTGAGAAGAGTTTAAAGCCATGCATTGAATTAATCGCATTCCTTACAATGAGTCCGTTTGATTTTTTTATTTTTTTTGGTGAACTGAAAGTTGATAATTAGAAAGAAAAAAATGAGAAGCATCATTTTTCTAACTTTCTAATAATTACTCTTATTTATTTATTTTTTTTTTGCAAGACTCATAAGCTGTAAGCAAATGTTGCGCAATTCGAGTCTAAGTACAATGCTACAAACAATGTTTCTTTCCCCCTCTCCCCCAAAACAAGAACACAAAAACTCCAAAGAATAATGGGTACTACCAACCCTAGGTAACGGCCTTTAAAACTGGTAAATCTTGCGAACAAACCGTTGAATTGGAAGAAACTAAACAAGGACTTACCGGAAGGAGACGAGACACATATGGAATTATGGCAACAATGAAATACAATGTGTTGTAAACACCACTATCCATACAAGGATTTTGCCTGTGTTCGTAATCTCCCCAAAAATAGTAACAAAAATAGAACTCTAGGCTTCTAAATGCTTGCACCTGTAACAACACAATAATCAACACTTCTAATTATTTCCAAAAAATAAAAAAATAAAAAATTGGAACTGAACCCAACATAAATCTGTTCTACTCACCTGGCTTGTGAGCTGATCTACTAAGAAAAAATCAGGAAGTTTCATCTATAAGGAAAAGAAAATCTTAAACTGTTTAAATTGTCGAACCTTTTCATTATCGGATTGCATTATCAATCAAATTTTTACCTTGTAGAGAGGAACACAAAGGCAGCGACACTACAGGAATTTGGGAATTTAACGGCGTTTAATTAACGATGTTTTGTTAAATGTCACTTTTTTTAAAAATTAACGGCATTTTTTAAACATCGCAGTTGTTATTAATTAAAAACGGTACCGTTTGGTGACTAGGAGACGTTTGAAAAGCGCCTCCAATTCCTCTCTTCCCTCAAACCCTACCCTGTCTCTCCAAACCTTTATTTTGAAAACCTATTTTGAGCACCGCCGTCTACATATGAAGTTCGAATCTCTCCCTCACTCTCTTTCTCTCTCTTTCTCTCAGAGGATCAAATCAATATGAAGTTCTCTCTCTCGATTCGGTGATTCTTCTTCAGCTCGGTGATTCTTCTTCTTGAGCACAGAGCTATTGCGATTTAGAAGTTCAATTTTGAGCACCGTGATTTGGAACTCTTCTTCAGATCCGTGATTTTCGTGTTCTTCGATCAGAGGTTAGATATTTCTTATGTGCTCTGTTTGAAACTCTTTGTCTTCTTAGATGTTTCTTTCTTAGATGTTTCTTCAGCTCCATGAATCTCTTCTTCTGTGCTCTGTTTCCACTTTTTGCTTAAATCATTATCTTCTTCGTTTCTAGTTTTGCTTATTGTTCTGCTTAAATCACTATTAGGTGATGATCGATGATTCACTTCAGTTTGTCTCTATTTGATTTTTTCTTTCTTTGCTTTTAAGATCTGCATATATACATACAATTTAATTTGTCTATTTATGAACTATATGATGTATAAAATATGTGTTATTTTGTTATAATCAAAGCAATCACTTGATTTTCTTTTTGGTTGTCAAGTTTTACTTGTGAATTTTTGTTTTATTTTATTTTTTTCCTTCCTTTTCCTCTGCATTTTACTTGAATTTTTGAAATCTGGAGAATTTCACATCGAGAACGGTAGGTTTGATGGAGATGGAAGTATGTTTCAAATTGCATTTTTTCTTTTCTTTTTTCATTCCTTAGTGATCATGGTATCTTCGTTTTCTTGTTTGTTGATTTACATGATGGTGCATTTTCTTAAATGTGCAGTTGTTCTGATCTTAGGTCTTGCATGCTTACTTTATTTTATACTTTTTTCCATTTTCTAGTCGTAATGAACATATTGTCAAAATCGGGATGCTACATTGGATTGACAAAGGGGTTTACATGATTAGATCAAGGATCCAGAAGACATGGAAAAGATGTGGAATCATTCTATTGTTTAGTAAAAGTGGAGCAAATCTGGGGAGAAACAGGGAAAAGTGCGATTTTCTCACGATGCTGAGAATAGACCTTATCTTTCTCGGGTAGAGTTAAGGGTAAGATTAAATAATATGGATCTGCAAAATATTTATTTTCTTGCTTGTATTTATAATAACTGGATATTTTGAATGCTTCCCCTACTGCTATTGTCATGACCCGAACCCGCCCCCGTGGGTTAAGGACACAACCGGCCAGTAATCCTGTGATTACCTACGGCCTTAAACCAAAATAGACATAACTCGTCAGAGTAAAGGGGGGCCAAACGGACGCAAAAATTTAAAACTTTGTCCACAGAGCTGTGCTTATATGCACATTAGACAAACCATATTCAGATACGTTAATAACCCACGTCAAAAGCACCGTATCACAAATTCATTACAAACAGGATCATCCAAAAACGAGCCAACCTATGACAGACTATGTATAGGCATACACAAAGCCCTTGCCAACAAAACAAAACATAAGTACATAGTAAAAAGGGCAAGGATGGTCTCATGCGTGAGACATAAGGCTGACTCTCCAAGACTCATGTTGTTCCTGGCAGACTTCACTGGGGCTGGGTTTGCGTTTCTCGCGGCTCACCTACAAATACATAAATGAGCGTGAGCAATAGCCCAGTGAATAATATCAAATACAAAATATACATAGCAATGTAGAACATCATGTCTCAAATGGCCTTGGGCCCAATTCATAATTTTAACAGATACATATAACCATACGAAGTTTCAAGTTAAGTGACTGTAGTTCCAAACATTCTGGCCCTTGGCCCATTTAGATTTCCATTCATGTCAAAACGGCCTTCGGCCCGATCATTTCTGTCAAAACGGCCTTCGGCCCATTCATGTATGTCAAATCGGCCTTTGGCCCATTCATTTCTGTCAAAACGGCCTTTGGCCCATTCATTCATTTCAAAACGGCCTTTGGCCCATTCATTTCTGTCAAAACGGCCTTTGGCCCATTCATTCATTTCAAAACGGCCTGTGGCCCACTCATTCATGTCAGAACGGCCTTTGGCCCATACATTCGTATCAAAACGACCTTTGGTTCATTCATATTTGACAAAACGACCTTGGGTCCATTTATGCTTATCAAAACGACCCTGGGTCCACTTATACATTCATATCAGACTTACGTCCACAATCCCAATTAGCAATTCATAAAGCTTTAAAAGGGGACAAACAATTGAACATTTACAAGCGTTCAAATATCGATATTACTCACAGTGATCGACTTGTGGATCTGCCCTGGAGCTTGACCCTACACATTTCATGAACACAAAAGGGTCATTAACAGTTCAATCCATTCCTTAATTCACATATTCCTCTTTAGGCTTTGTTATTATCCCATTAACTCATTTACAATGCTTAACATATGCCTAAGAGTGCTTGCAAGTGAAAGAGAACGGAAAACAGAACATAAAATGCAAAAACAGGATTTCAGGAAATAGGGTCCCCGCTCGAGCGTCAACTTCCCCGCTCGAGCGGACCCTGGGGTCTGCAAAAGTACTGGTTGCCTACAATTCCCACTCGAGCGCAAACTCAGCCGCTCGAGCGGACCTTCTGCCTACATAGCTCCCCGCTCGAGCGGGAACCAGGTCTGCAGAAAATGCTGGGAGCTCGATTTCTCCGCTCAAGCGGCAGTCTCCCCGCTCGAGCGGGACTCAAATTTCTGGAAAATCCAGAACATGTTCTTGAGCTTCAAATCGATTTCCCAGCTACCATTCTTGCATGCAAAGGCTCAAATCTCAAATATAATCATGCTAACATGGTACCAATCCCAATTTACAACATTAGAAAGCTCAATTTCTCAAAATAAATACATGCATGGCTCAAATTTCACCAAACCCATTACTAACACAACCATTCCATGCATTCAACTCTTGTACCCTTATAATCTGCACATGTATGTGGTACATTATTCTCAATCTCAACTTATGTGATGAAGAGATGGTCAAGAACATGTTCTTCAACTAAAAACTCACATAGATCATGCATTTGGTGCTCAAATATGAATATTCAAAGCAATTACATACATGCATGTAAACATTGACCTTCAATCCAACACATACAATTCAAATTCCTTTCAATTCTCACTCTTGACCATAAATCAACTTTGAATGCACAAAATTGCCCATTAAACTCATGGATTACTCACCTAGGAGCTTTAATCTTCCAAACTCTAGTCAATTCTTGAGTTGAATCTTCAAATCCCCAAGCTAGGACCAAAAATTGCCCAAATCTCTTCCTTCCTCTCTCTATAGCCGGCCTCTCTCTCTCACTCTCCACTGTCTAACTCAGATTTTGAGTTCTAAGAGAGCTAAAGGAGAGTGCAATGTCAATAAACAAAAGCCCCACTAACAAATATTTTAATATAGAATAATGGGGTACTTAATTAATCAATTTAATCAGTTTAAATTGACCAGAATCAATTTTCAATTAGATTCCACCGTAGACCCTAAAAATCTTGCCAATCACAATGGCGTAGTCAATTTTGGGTTCTACGGCCGATAAGGCCCTCAATTAAATTTTCAAAGCAGATTACTGAAACAGATGTTCCTACAGTGAACAGATAAAATTCAAAATCACATATATTCTCATAATGGCACATAAAATCATGCTAAACACATAATCATCCTCAAATTAAGGACCAATTTAGCATATTACGGAATAGGGGTATCACAGCTATGTTCTCCTACCACCCCCTCCCCCTTTATTTTCTTTGTTATTGGTCACCATTTTCTGCTTCATTGGTTATCTATAAGACAACTAAGAAAGCATAATTTATTTTCCATGACCAGTTGACAAACTTCACCCAATCTTTGAATAGTTACCATCAGCTAGTGAATTAGAGCAGGTTTTGAACTTAATTTAAACACAAAAGGTGGTATATGGATAAGCTAACTTCCATAATCAAGTTAATCAAAACATGCTGGAGCTCTTTTGGTGACAGCATGCAAACTATGGGAAGTAATTGTCATTTTCCATCAATTGGCTTTTGATGGTTGTGAGAATTTGAATACATTATCTCAAGAAATCACAATCACCTCCCACATTTTTTCTGGCCCTCCTTGAGTCATTTGGGAAGCTTTAACTCGTTTTTTCTTTTTTTGCTAGGTGAGATTTTCCATAAAAATATATGAAAGAATAGAAGTCAAGTACAAAGAATCAAGAGGGGCATACATACCCCTTGTACAAAATGTACAAAAAACACAAGGTCATAACAGTAAAAATTTTAGATCATTTGGAATAATGTTGTTCCAGGACTGAAGGAGGGATAGACTAATTCCTGCAGTTGAGATGAGTGAATTTAACTGAGTGGCTTTGACTCTCTTTTTCTAACATGCTGCCTTTTTCTTGCAGGCAATTGCAGAAATTATACTGTCAAAACACTTTAGTACAAGAGGAGTAAAACTAGTAAGTACTCTACATGGTTGTAAAAAAGATGCCATTATGTGGCTGATTTATTCTTTTCCGTTAAAAGAAATTTAAATACTTTGAGGTGTTTATTCTTGGTCATAGTTTCACCATACATTCAAACGGAAGGCCGACTAGTCAAACCATGCTCTTTAGGGAACTATAATCCTTTGTGACAACCTCATTGTTAAGTCACCACTAGTCCCAAAAGCTTAAGTTGTTAGGAAATGAGCCCAACAATGTATATCAAGCTATCCAACATTAGGTCATATTAATTACTTTTTAAAGCTCTTTATTCCACCACCAAAATTTTTTAGATGATGGCCCACTATCTTTAGATTTCCCATTGGACATTGTTTCATTTATAATTAATTATAATGTTCATAGCTCTTTTCAACATTTCTGCTCCTCCATAAGATGTGGCCATTGAAGCCACCTCCTATAATTTTTTTTCCCATTTTTTTTATCCTGTCTACTATTTAATGCAAATCCTTCTGAAATTGTCACATACTTTCTTACATTCATCTACTTCTACGTGGGTGTATTCACTAACTAATCCATATTTAAATTTAGAATTACAACCAATTCATATCATTGTGTTTCCTTTAATTAAAGTTTATTTGCTTTCTCTTCTTTTTGTTAGATGCTTACTTGGTGAGATTTAAAAGCTTGGGTTGACAAATATAGAGGTGGATTCAACTGCTATGAAACATCTGGAGTCAAATAACCAAAAAATTCAAATAAAAATAAAAAGCAAATTTGAAAAAGATTAAAAGCATGCATTTCAAAATAGGAGACACCTCATCGGAGCACTCAATGCAACATTGTCCTTAACGGTCACCTCCTCAACTTTGTAGGATTTTGTTGCAAAATGTAAATGAAACCAAATCTCAGTTGATTGATTCACAATGTTTATAAGTTACAAGCTTTATGTATTATTGTTATTTGAGGTAGAAGGTGTAACGATTTGGAAAGATACGTAGAAAATCACAAAAACACTTTGAAAAGTATGATCACGTGATCCTATGAATCAATCCACAATACCATTATGCTACTATTGCTTATTTTATTTAATCCTAGTTACTTGACATTTCTATTCTCGATCTTATCTTTCTCGACTCATCTACTTGTTATTGTCTTTGTTTTTTGTTTTTAGTTTTTGATTTCCTTCCTAAAATTCACTGGTGTGCAGACGGTTTTGTGTGCTCTTGCTGAGATTGTTAGCATGCGTTTGGTGAATGGGGTTGGACCTCGTCCAGGAATAATGGGAATTGACTACCCCATAGCTTGCTGGCTTTACAAGTATGTGAATTCTTGGGCTCAAACTGAATGTTTGTTTTAGAACATTGTAATGCAGGTGTGGATAAACAGTCATACTGTATGTGAAGATGGGGACTTGAACCCAAGCAAGGGGGCCTCTATCATCTCCTGCTTAACCACCAAAGCTCCTTGGCATCTTACAGTATGGAATAAAATAAAAAAAAGTTCAACATCTCATGCTCTTTAATATAGTGTTTATTAGCAACTTTGTCATTTTGGCTCATTACAGGATATTGGGATACCTCATTAGAATGAACTAAATTGATCCAATTGCCTTCGAATTGGAAATTAAGTTATCACAATAAATGGAGCATAACCAAATTGATGTTGATTAAAATTAGAAATCACTAAATTTTTTAACCTCCATATGCTTTTTGTTGAACAAATTGTTAGAAAGATATTATACATTTTTAGTGAAACTAAAGCAGAATATGCTTATTCCTAGGCTGAAATTTGCTTGAATGTTTGCTTCTGATGTATAGGGACTTGGGCTACAAGGCTTACATAGTAGAGTCCGTTGATGATCTAATAAAGCCTTTTGTTTCCTTGTACTTCGGCGCTGCCTATTTGGCTTGGTTATCACAATGTGAAGGGAGTAAGTTTGTTTGCTACCAAAAACCATCCATCTGTTACTTGTCAAGGGTTTTTGATTGAATATATTTTGACTGACTTAATGATTATCATCTGGTGCTAAACCAGGGAAAGGACCCCCACAGTTTGTTGTTCAGGCTTATCTTGCAGGGCCAAAGAACGTAAACCTTCAGGAGACAGGTCCTCTTTAGCTTAAATTTGAGGAAGCATTAAGTCGATATGAAGACCTAAGGAAGTAGGTTTCACTTCATACTATATATATGTGTTAAACACTGTATGATTCTGTGTTCATATTTTTTGATGGTGAACATTATTTTACAGGGAACAAGGGAGCTGCACCATTTTATAAGCTGACTCGTTTATAATTTAGGCGGTTTGCTTAGGATCCATTTTTTTTTTTTTGTTGCAATGTTATGAATGAAATCTTAGGGGTGGAAACGACAAATAAACAGAGACAATGGTTGTTGTACAGAGATGTAAATCATGTACTGTTAAAATAATATTTATGTGCAGCTCTCTGTAGGTACTCTGTGTAGTAAGTGCATACAAACGAAGTTTTATCCAGGTAGAAGGTGGTTACTATAAATTTCTACAGATGTTTACTGCCTGTCCCCTATGTGTGTCCAAGGACGGATCCGAGAGGATTGAAGGCCATAGGAAGTAGCATGGAGAGCGATTCGGAATGACGGTGAAGGATGGATGGGGGTTGGGTGTTTTGGTTCACTTTCTTCTTATTTTTTGTGTTGATATCCTTCGGATTTTTATTTCTCTTCTTTTTGCTTTTTTTCCTCTAATCTGACTGGGGGGTTGGGTGTTTTGGTTCACTTTCTTCTTATTTTGTGTGTTAAATGAGGGAGTGGTGAGAGAGAGAAGAGGGTAATGTTATTTTGTGGTTTTGTATATAAGACAGTAATTTTTTGATTAAGAATTGTGAAGTCAATTTTTGGATGTGTTATTTTGTGGGTAATGGTAATTGGATATTAAATTGAATGAGAAAGTGAATTAATGTTGTATTTGCTATTTGAATGGGAGTTATTATTTCATATTAGTGCTATTTAGTTTTATTACGGGTGTTCTTTTAGTTCAATCATACAAAATTAACACAATTTCAAAAAAGAAAAAAGAAGATAAGACGGCGTTTCTAAAATGCCACTATAAGGGTTGAAATTTTTAAAATTTAAAAAATCTATGACGGCTTTTTAAAAATGTTGCTAAAATCATAGTGACATCACAATACCATTAAGGTAGGACATTTGGCGGCATTTTTAAAAATGCCGCCTATACTAATACGACATTTTCCAAATGCCATAAAGCTATGGCGACGGCCACGTTGTCGGCGTTTGGTACTAAACGTCACAAAAATAATTAGCGACGTTTTTGGTACTTATAGAGGCGTTTAAAAAACGACGCTAAATGTCTAATTTCCTGCAATGTGAAATGCACACACAAGTAAAAAGAAGCGACTTGATTGATAAATGATGTTGAACGGGTAGAACAATATGACAATCAAGAACTTTAAAGAGGGAAAGATTTTATAGTTTTTAGCAAACTATATATAGAAATGGGAATTACAAAGAAGATGGTTGAGTTAAATAAACTTACGACTAGAAGTCCCATAGGCACGAGTTCAGTGATTACTTTTTAATCTTGAGTTTTAGGGTTTATTTCCATGTCGAGGTTTGCATACACTGACGCTAATGCTAGCAATGCAACCTAAAAGCTTAGGAGGAGAACTTCTTTGTATCCCAGTTCAATTCCTTCCTTCAAACCAAATATAAACGAATAATTGACTCTGTACCACCTCCAGTAGTATGTTTCCAGCGTACATGAGCATGTGAAGTGTAATGAATCCAAACAAGTTGCAAAAGGTAAATTCACACGTGTCAAACAAATCATAGTGCTAATTGCTAACAAAAATTGAAACCCCTAGCCATTTTGCTTTGGGTGTTATGGCATTGCTTAAGTTATGTTTAAGGACTTGACAGTACGTATATCTTTCTTCTTTTTTTCTTTTTTTTTTTTTTTCTTTCACAAGGGAATTGACTTTTCACATGTCCAAACACAAACTAGGACTGCTATAACCCTATTGAACATAAAAAAAAAAAAAAAAAAAAAAAAGCACATAGGAAAACATCATTTGGGGGAGTTTTAATTTACTTATAAATGGGAAACAATGTATCCATGTACTGGTTGTAGCCTTTTTGACTGATGATATTGCGAGTACGTATAACCAAAGTAAGGGCAATTAAGAGTGCTATTGAGCAGCCAAATAGGAACCCTGAAATTTTTTCAAGTCAACACAAATTAAGTTAGAGATTTGGACGTAAAAAGAAATAACCATGTAAGGAGTGTTGAAATCTTTACCTAAGGAGAATGTTATCCTATGCCTTTCTCTCTTCACTTTTGGTCTTAAGTTGTTCTTCCCTTTACTTCGGCTTGAGTTCGAAAAATGCCTGATGAATGTAGCTTCAACCCTGTCCATAAGCTTATTAACCTGTAATTTCCCGAATTGAATCATCAGATTTCTCAATGGATTTTTTTTTTTTTTTTTCTCCCGAGCGCCTAAGAAAGCTATTATATGTATTATATTTTAGCTATGAAGCATGGGTACTCCAAAAATGGGATCGTATGGTTCAATCAGGTACGTCGTAGGTACAACATAAATACATCGTGGGTACGACATGAGTACGCCGTTGGTACGTTTTGGGTGTGCCGGGGTAAAAAATCAAATTTGTAAAAGAATTAGGGGTACCGGAGCAATTTATTTATGTTCTTTTTAAAAAAAAACAAAAAATACAGTGTTATTTTGTAATATTAAGAATATGTAACACCTAGGTTTTGTCCCTTCTTGTATCTCTTCACTTCAGCAACAGCAAAGAGAAACGGTGCAGTTTTCTTCAGCAATATCTCTTCACTTCGAAGTCGTCAAACGACAACGACACAACGAGACGAAGCCCTCCGGTGAGTGTTCTTCATCTTCTTCTTTGTCTTCTTCTTCTTCGTTTCTTTTTTTTCTTCTTCATTTTTACACACACACACACACACATATATATATATATATATATATATTGCAGATCAACAACTGGTCTTCATCTTCTTTGTTCCTTTCTTCATCTCCTCTCCGATGAGTGTTCTTCATCTCTTTTTTTTTTTTTTTTTTTGTGCCCCTGTAGATCAGTAATTTTGTTCTGTTATTTCATTTGCAGATATCAACGTTGTTCTCTTCAGCCAAGACCCCTCTGTTTACTCTTTTGCAGATATCAGCATTGTTCTCTTGAGCCCAATATTGATTTCACGTAAGACCTTTCAATTTCTCTCTTAAATTCTCAACTAAGCTTGCATTGATGGATGAAATTATTGATCTGTGTAAATATAGTAGAGTATGATCTTGATTTTGACTTAATTCAAGTGCTTTTTAATGTTAATTGTTGTTGTTATTCATCTACTGTCTTTATGAAATCTTACTTTGGTCTCCTGTTATTTCTTTGGTCTCACCCTATAAAAATAGCAAATTGATGAGCAAAAAGAAAGATTTTAAAAATAAATTATGATCACAGTGCATAACATGTCAAAGTGAGAGATTTCACAAATATTATTTTTAATGCTTAATGGTTTTATATTAATAGTTTTGTATTTCTCTTTTTAGTTTTGATATTTAATTTTAATTTTTACGTTGGATCCTTTAACCATAATTATAAAAAAAAAAATTAGCGTACCGCAGTCGTACCCATATCATACTTTTTTTGAGTTTTGCCGTATCGGCGTACCCGCACCGTTCTCGTACCCGCACCCGCACCCGAGCTTCATAGTATTTTAGCTTGAAATAATGTACTTACCTCATCAGAACTGCCAAAGTAGGAGTTGTCTACCATCTTCAAGTAAGCTTTTGATGCATTTCTTGAAGTTATCTGCAATAATTAGATATAAACAAACTGTTGGAACAATCTTCTGTGTAAAATAAATAAAGTGAAACCAAATCAAAAAAATAAAATAAATTACTTACAAAATTTATTTTACCGAACCGAATAAATATTTAAAAGATCAAGTCAAGTGTGTGACACTCTCTCCTTAAGACAGATTCGCCCCGCTTTGCTGCTTATGGATAAATGGTGTCTATCTCTCAGGATACAATGATCTATACAAATTGTAGTAGCACTCCAAACAATTTGTACGGCGAACCAAACCTGTATTCTATACTCTCCTAATTTTTTTCCTAAAAAACTAGTATGAAAATAATTTATGCAAAGGAGCAAAACTGGAAGGAACCAAGAGAATTTCAGAGTTTCTCGGACGTAGAAACTACTGGAAAGGCCTGGTATTTATAGTAGATTGCTGACCAAACAATATGTCCGAACAGGTGCACTTTCAAGCCGAACAGATTCAATTTCAAACTGAACAAGTACAAACAATTTCTAGATATATTGGAAACTGCTCGGCAATTTTGAATCTATCTAGGCAGTTTTGTAATTGTTTAGACAGTTTTAATCTATTGGAGAGTGGAAGGAATTTCGGACAGGAGAAGGCACAAAGTTGGATAAAAAATTTGAATTCAAATTTGAATTAATTTCATACATAAAAATTAATTTTTCAGCAAGTATTTGTAGAAAAATTTAAAATAAATTTTGTCCAAAAATTAAAGTTAGGACCGATCCGACCCATAACCCAGCCCGACACGGCTTGGCCTGGTCGGTCGGGCAGCGGTGCGCACACGCGTGTGGTGGTTTGAGCCAAGGTTCACTTTGTCCAAAACTCCTCTCTTTTACAAACTTGGGGTGCCCTTTAGGGCCCAACCCAAGTGTTGCCACCTAGAACTTATATATACACATAAGTTCTCTTAAGTTTCCAATGTGGGACAAGCCTTACAAGGAAATCCACATTTTATTCTTTAATTGTCCATTCCACGAAACCGAAAATAATGTCAACTTTTCATTCACTCATAAATGGTTTTGACGAACCGTTTTCACCGTATGACTTGCCATACGGCAAGGAACACGTCACCTCTTTGGACCCACCTCAAAAGACGTGTGGACCCCACTCAATTTTGGGTTCAAAGTTGGCCCAAAAGAAGCCTATAAAAACCATTATTTCCAACAATCCCCCACATGAATGGAATTTGACAGAAAAAAATGCAACAACATGATCTAATGTCAAAGAGTACAGAAATTGAAAATATTCTGCAAATGATAGGTAGCTTTTGGCTTTGAACCTTTCCATGTGAGACACTATCGGATTTACTAGCTAACTAGTGAACATGATGTCTTGAACTACTCAGCCGTTTGTGTAAACCAAGACAATAGAACTCACACAATATATCACCATACACAACTTAGTTCTCACTATTGTGTTCATTTTGGCCCTGAACAACCTGGTTTTTCATAAGTGCTCTAGAGAATTGTAGCTCTTCACAAATCTCATAGAACCGGCCCAGTTCACACTCACATAGGTGATTCTTATGAAGAGCATCCTACTATACTCCACTAGGTATACCTAAATATAAGATTCATTAAAAGTATTACTTAACCTAAAACGCTGTAGACATCACTATTTCATCATAAAAATGGGTAGGAGTTTTAACTTCCCAGTGATCCTTATGAGTCATACACAACTCGGTTGTCCTTTTGAACTTAGATCTTGGGATCTCCAGTTAACTAGGTTAGGTTGCCGTTGTGGTAACTCTTATTTAATAGGCTTAAGTCCCATTCCCCTCGATGAATTCTCAGCTAACTCTCTCATTAACCCTTTGGTTAGTGGATCCACTATATTGTCTTTAGATTTCACATATTCAATGGAAATAATTCCATTAGAGTGTAGTTGTCTTACGGTGTTATGTTGACAACGAATGTGTCGCGACTTACTGTTATACATATGACTCTGTGCTCTACCTATTGCTGATTGACTATTACAATGTATGCATGTAGGAGGCACCGGTTTTGGCCACATTGGAATATCTTCAAAGAAGTGGCGAAGCCATTCTGCTCCTTCCCTAACTTTATCTAAAGCTATGAATTCTGATTCCATAGTAGACCTAGTAATGCAAGTTTGTTTGGAAGATTTCCAAGATACAGCTGCACCACCAAGAGTAAAAACATACCCACTGGTGGATTTCGAGTCTCTAGTATTCGATATCCAATTTGCATCACAGTAACCTTCAAGTACTACTGAATATCTAGTATAAGTTAACCCAATGTTACGAGTAAATCGAAGATATCTTAGAACCCTTATAATAGTTTTCCAATGTTTTACTCCTGGGTTACTCGTGTATCTACTTAATTTACTTACTGCATAAGCTATATCCAGACGAGTGTAGTTCATCAAGTACATTAAGCTTCCAACAATTTGGGCATATTCTAATTGAGAAATACTTTCATGTACATTCTTAGAAAGAAACAAATTAACATCTACAAGTGTTTTAGCAAGATGATCATCATCTTTGCCAAATTTGTCAAGTATTTTCTCAATGTAATGTGATTATGACAAAGCATAACTTTCTGATGTTTTGGTAATTTTCATACAAAGTATTACATCAGCAATCCCCATGTCCTTCATGTCAAAATGTTTATTCAACATTTTCTTGGTAGTTGGTAGTTTTAATCATGTCATTATTACTACCTATGATGAGCATATCATCCACATAAAGACATACTATTACATAACCTTTGTCTGTGTTTTTAATATAAACACATTTGTCACATTCATTAATTTTGAATCCATTTGACATCATTGCTTTATCAAATTTCTCATGCCATTGTTTTGGGGCTTGTTTTAAACCATATAATGATTTAACCAATTTACACACTTTCTTTTCTTTTCCTGGAATAGAAAATCCTTTTGGTTGTTTTATGTAAATTTATTCATCTAACTCACAATTTAATAAAGCAGTTTTCACATCTATTTGATAAATTTCTAGATTGTACAAAGATGCAATGGTAATTAGCATTCTAATGGATGTTATTCTAGTAACCGGTGAGTATGTGTCAAAGTAATCAAGACCTTCTTTTATTTTAAAACCTTTGATCACAAATCTTGCCTTGTATTTGTCAATTGATCCATCCGCTTTCATTTTTCTTTTGAAAATCCACTTGTACCCAAGAGGTTTACAACCTGGTGGTAAATCTACCAATTCCTAAGTGTGATTTTGTAGAATGGATTCAACTTCGCTGTTTACAGCTTCTTTCCATAAAGGAGCCTCCGAAATGGACATAACTTCTTTAAAAGTTAAACGCTCATTTTCTAACAAAAATGTTAGAAAATTTGGACTAAAAGATTTTGAGGTTCTAGCACGTTTACTACGCCTAAGTTTCTCTTCTTCATTTTGATCTATCTCTTGCTCTTGTTTTTTATCATGTTCTTGATCATGACTAGTAATAGCATCATAAGATCTTTAATTAGTATTAGTCCCTTGTCTAGTCTTGTTTGGAAATATATGTTCAAAGAATGATGCATTTTGAGATTCAATAATAGTATTTACATGCATTTCGGAATGTTCTGACTTATGAATCAAAAACCGATATGCACGAATATTCTTGGCATAACCAATGAATATGCAGTCAACTGTTTTAGGACCTATCTTAGTCTTTTTAGGACTATACAACAAAAAAGGGTTTTTACGACGCACAATGTACGCCGTAAAAACCCTTCCACGACGTGCAGCGCATCATATTATGACCAGTCATGGAAAGTCATTCACTTTCAACGACATGCTTCATACGCCGTTAAAAACTATTTAACGGCAGATTTTGTGCGTCGTTGTTACTTTTTCTACAACATGCTATAGTACGCCATTAAAAACTATTTAACGGCAGATTTTGTGCGTTGTTGTTACTTTTTCTATGACTACTTTTGCACGTCGTTAATTGGTGAGACAAATAACGACGTTGATTGCGCGCCGTAAAATATGTAATACGACAACTTATTATGCCTGCCGTAGAATATATAGTTTTTTTTTTTTAATTCAGCAAGTTCTATTTTACATTTTATGTACAATCTAACAAGAATTACAAACAAGCTTTGCAAAATATCAATCAACCACCAAAATATTGTTTCAAGTATCAAAAAGAAACTATATTCATAAGTTATGAACATTCAACAATTGTTTATACATTCCAAACATCTAAAAACTATCCTCAAGTTCAAAACCATCTAAAAATCCTAAAGATCTAAATTGTCCAAAAAGTTCTAAACTATCCAAAAACTATATTACAAACAAAATCCAAAACTATCCAAAGATTAGAGAAATCCATTCGTCAATGCCATATAAAAAATTATCCATAGATGTTAGAATTTCTACTCAAAGTCAAAGCTAATGAAATGGATTGTCAAGCAACAGTGCTTCCAGCAGTATCCTCAATTAGCACAAACATCTCAAGATCACGCATAGCGGTAGGGTCTCCAACCAAAAGAGCAGCTGAACTGGCGAACCTCTGTGATGCTAAATAAGTTCCAGATATTGCATTTCTTGTCTGCATCACAAAGGAAACTTCATATAAGTACAAAAACCAACGACTAAGAGACTAAAAGATTTCTTTAGGTATTAAGAAATGATCAAGAAATTTTAAAACATCAACAAAACATTTCCAAAATTAATAAGATAATTCAATGGCCCCATAAAAGCAATGAACATGCATCACCAAATTGCTTAGTGTCTATGGAGCATAATCAAAAGCAGCTAGTCTGCAATCCAATCAAACTCATAACTTTAGAAGAAAAATTCTGTGTATATTACAATTTTTCACATAACTCTAAAAACCAAAGATGACAAATATTTCAACATCACTACTACAAAAACATATAAAGATCACACTTTTTTTGTGTGATCTATGTTATTTAATCACACTTTTTAAGTTTTGTCAAAGTGTGATCTTTGGGAGTGTGATTGAAAAGGGTCATTTTTAATCACATGCTTTAAGTGTGATTAATAATATTTAGATCACATCTTTTAAGTAAAAGTTAAATATGTTCAAAAGTATATACAAATGAATTAAATAAAAAGTTTTAATCTGTGCTTACATATTAAAAAATGAAAATACTTGAAAAACTAAGTTCTTGAATTCTTTGACCATATTTTGCATCTCTCCAAGAAATTTCTGACTTAAAAAATGAAAACACAAATTAATTTAGAAACTGCTAGAAGCATATGAATAAACTAACTATTTGTAGAGATTGTTCTTCAGTCTCCAGAAATGCACAAACACAACATATGCAACAAGCTCTATGAACCAAGTAGAAAGATTAACCAAATGATTTAGATTATGCAATGAAAGGCTCCCTCAAGTGAAAAAGAAGTATATTAAGCATCAACCACAAGATTCACTGGAAAATCCACAAAAGAAATGTTCTAACAAAGACAAGTTTTTCAAGAATTGTGAAGAAAAATAGTAGTATAATCTTACTGACAAAATTCTGGAAGAAGGGGCACACCTAAGTATAAGTTTGAATATGATCTCTCCAAAAGGAACTCATCTTCAAGACATCCCTCAGGGTTGATATAACCTCAAATGATGTGGTCTTTATAACATCATCATCTTTATTATATGGTTTATCCTACAACATAAAGAATAGCCTAATAAGAGAAAAGTAATTGCAAAAGAAACCTAGAATTT
This sequence comes from Camellia japonica, assembly GCA_030407325.1. NCBI lineage: Eukaryota > Viridiplantae > Streptophyta > Magnoliopsida > Ericales > Theaceae > Camellia > Camellia japonica. Next base: position 24,232,514 of record JAPPVO010000019.1, on the reverse strand, counting down.
TGAAGGTCACTTCAATTCTAGATTTAAGCCAATAATCCAATAGGAGGGGGAAAGTTTAAAAAAAAAAAAAAAAAAAGTGTATGCCTTGAGATGATCTACTTTGACTGTAAGAGGATCCTCATTGACCTGCATAGAGGACAATTACTTTAGTCTAGGAAACTTCTGTTTTCTTTTTGTGACAAGTAATCTAGGAAACTTGGTATCAACAAGAAGTCAAATATACCTCACCAAAATAAACAAAATTATTGATGGGAAAGATAATTGGATGCAAAAGATGCATACACCGAGACACAATGAGTGCTATGGATAATACAAATTTTTAGGACACCAAGTAGAACTTCCACTCACCACCTCTGTTATTCGAAGTCGTCTATGACCAATAAGGACTACTTGGTCTCCTTGGATACGTGTAATCTGGTGAATCACATTAGCATAAAACAGCATTAATCATGGATATGCATCTATTACTATTGCATTTCAACTCAATCAATGAATTTAAAGCAGAACTAGTAAATCGGTTATGAAACAATAAGTTTACCCAGGCTAAAAACTTAACCCCTAAACAATGAGTTACCTGGGCCAATGTACCAACTTCATTAAGGCAGTTAAACAACTCCTTTCCTTTGAGCACATATATGTTTTTGTCTATATCTGAACTAGAAGTCACACTAAGATCAGTCCCTGGCTTATCCTTGAGAAGGAAAGCCCCAGCATAAGGGGCCTATTTTTTCGACTTTCCACTAAAGCTGCTAGTAATTTAGGATCCTGCGAGGGAACAAATAAACCGGCAGAGAATCCATGGAGCCAAATTATTCCAATGCAAAAATCAAATAAAAATAGTAATTAAAAAGGTGATGCTAGCATGGCTTTTCCTTCTCATTATTCTTTTCGACAGAACAACTAGTAATACGCAAGGCCACAATAAATTAATTGCAGCGACCACCAACCTAACAAATTAGAATAAATCTTCATGATCTGGTATAACTAGTCATCTAATGTTTTCATTTTATTAATTCTTCCAAAATTAAGTTACCAGGTGATGTCCATTAAAATTTTAAATTATCATGAAATCTGGGACTCTGAAGTCTGAAACACTAGATGCTAACATTTTAAAATGTATAGGTCAAATCCATAAGGCAACATAACACAAAGCACCATGAAATCTTTTAGATTTGGTGTCTCATAGAATCAAACTTCAAGTTATAATTTATAGAGATCATTAGACTTCAACTAAAAGCTAGCACAGACATTTATGTAATCTTTATGTTAGTTTATCCTCCAAAAAGTAGTACAATTTCATAATTAATGGACTAAAGATAAGCAATCAGCTTCCTCTTTGGTGAATCTGATGGTGCATCTTCTTGGCTAAGAAAATTATTTCCTGCATATGCAAGTGAACTTCATTCAAGATTCACCAAAATGGATTGCTTGCTCAAGGCCATCATTCAGTCAAAAGATCCTAAAAGAGCCAAGCAATCAACAAATCAATTGGACAATTCAACAATAGTTAACTGCAAAAAACACACATGACAAAGGTATTTTCATCAAATCTTTGGATTCTTAATAAAGTAACAACATGCTTGGTAACAATCTTTGGATTCTTAATAAAGTAACGACATGGAATTTAATATAATAAAAATGACATTGACAGATAAACTAATTGTATTGATTGCAACTTCCAACCAAAAACAAAAGAAATACAAGGATAAAGTAACAGCCATGCTGTGTTCATGAAATGAATATACAAAGTCTCTGTATGATTGAGCATTTTTACCAATAACAACAAAGAATAAGAAGAAACAACAAAGGAGTGAGAACAACTAAAAGTTGATGCCTCAATTCAAATGTGATAGGAAGAAGGAAAAAAATAATTTAAAACAATGTTCCTGTTAGCTAATTCCAAGCATTTGTCCAAGCTGAGCTCATTCTTTCATCATTTAGAAACCAATAATAACACATAAAACACAGCATCAAATAATTTTAATTTCCTATTTCTCTCTCTCTCTCTCTCTCTCTCTCTCTCTCTCTCTCTCTCTCTCTCTCTCTCTCTCTCTCTCTCTCTCTCTCCGCAACTCTTGGGATGACAACAAGAACCATTTGATTTTAATGATACCATTATTTAAGTATTCCACCAACAGGTTCAAGGCAAGACAGAGTAACCATATTGACTTTCGACTATAGTTCCTATATGCAGTATGTAGGAAGATTGAATCAGGAAACATCTTAGCTTGGTGATGCTTCTCTCCCTTTTCTTCCATGCTAGGATTTCACTCTATTTAGTTGCCGAAGAGAAAAAGAGAATTCCAAAATTCTAACATATATTCTCAGCAACCAAACTAAGCACAAAAGAATAATTGAAGAAAAAAAAGTTCTCTCCAATGAAATAAATGGAAAGCTGAACAAAGAAATTTTACCTGAAAAGTGTGTGAATATCAGCTGTTGTGGAAACCATTTGGCCTGAAAAGTGGAAACCTGACAGTTTAAATCCTTTCATCTACAAATATCAACAATTAGAGGTGATAACCATTTGGCCCTTCCAATCTACGCATTTGTACCTTACTCGCCAATTAATTTTTATATCACATGGTGTCAGATAGTCAATTTCAAATCTCTTTTCACATTTCAACTGTATTACTCACATGCTCTAGCATATGATACAAACCATAAAGTATGGGTGTCGCACTTCAATACTAGTAGTGTATCACAAACTTATCATGTGCAGAATAAGATCAATTTAAAGAACAACATGAGAACAAGAAAAAAGATACCAGGAACTCAACATGTATCAAAACTTGATAAATTCAAAGTACCCACCACATATGCGTTGGGCATACGTCAATGAAAACCAGTTTTCAGCTTGTTCAGTGTCAGTGACTTCTTCCTCACTTTCCTAATATACATAAAAGGGAAGAATCCAATGTCAGCTTCTATAAATGTGCAGGAACAAAATTACATTTCAATGCTTCTTACATCATACATAATTGAGTTAAAACCAACTCAATAACTGTGATTGATACAATGCAAAAACAAGTTTTATATAGATTATTTACTTGAATTAATGGTGGAAAGTTTTCTTTTAAGATCAACACAAATTATTTACTACCAATTTTATACAGTCTGAAAGAAGCAAGCCAATGACAGTAATAGTTGTTTGTAGACAGTCTTGCAGGTATAGCATTGCAGCAAACATTTAGAAATCTAAATTTTCGTCATTTCATCAAGACAGAAACTATAAAATTCCACATTGTGAGTTGAACTTTTCTCAACTCACAATAGCAGCAATATAAGAGTTCTAATGTGGAACTATTACCACCAATGGAACCACGGCAAGGTGGGGAATAATATATGGAAATGATCATCCTTTAAAAGTCTATAACAAATCACTTCATGGTAATCCTGCAAAGTTACAGAGAGAACAACACTTTCAAAGTTAAAGATTAACAAATTCCTACAAAGTAATGGAGAGACAGTTACTAAGTAGAATCTTCTTTATGCATGCTTTTCCTGTGAGAAGCAAGAGCTACCAACCTTGATAATGATCAATTGTCAAACTATGTGCCCGTAGACCTACAAAATGGAGGCATACAAATTACTGGAAAAAAAAAACTATACATAAACCTTTATCTAAGGCAATGTGTAACAGGTTAGAAAAAAACAAATAGAGAAGTATAGTACATAATTAGTCACTAATGAACACTCAAAATTTTCCTAATATTGCTCTTGCAACCATAAAAACATCATGTATAAAAGAAGGGCTTGAATATGGGCATAAGAAATTTTTTTTTTGATAAGTCATAACATGCCACAAGTAGTAGCATGGAGAAACAAGTACGAAAACAAAAATAAAAAAATAAGGGAACAATGCTAGGTAGTACGAAAACATTTGTTCAAATTTAAAAGCTAGGTAGTTGCTGATCTTATTTCATATCAGAATCTTTTTATATATGCATAGTGTTTCTTAAAAAAACTAACGCTACTTTTGTCCTCCCCATTTCTTTTTTCCCATCCGCAGGCATATGAAGAATCTAAAGCTACAATAAAGTAAAAGTTGCATCTATAAATATTATGGGGGTGAATGTTATTACAAGAGCATATGCATAAATGTGAATGATATAGTTTGTTGTAATGTCTTTCTAGTGTTGTTGAATCAGTCCAATAAATGCAATAAAGAAGAAGCACTCAGCCTATGTAACTGAGTATTCCTGTAGACACCCCATTTTTGACCAACCTTAAGACTCAGACATCATCAATTGAGCGCTCGGTGATTGCGCATGATGTGCTCGTTCTGAGGTTACGGAGTCCCGGCTGAGAGCCTTGCCTCCGGACTTCGGGACTCTTTTGTACTTTGCCTCGGTTTGCGAATCAGGTTCTGTTTTCTCTTCTCGAAGGGAGGGAGAGGTCTCGTAGATCATCTCTCAGTGGCCGTAGGCTACTTTTTGTGGTCGTAGACCACTGTTCCCGTTTGGAGACCAGTTTCCGATTTTCGAAGCCGTCGGCCGTGCACCTCAGTTCGAGACTGCTTAACATTCTCCGTTTGCTCTGGTTTTTGGCACACACCTTGTTTCCTCTGTCTAGAGGAACACTATGGCCTGGGAGACCACCTTCGTGGTCGCACGCCACTTTCGATGCTTTACAGTCAGTTTTCGGGGCACCCGACTGCGCGTTTTGGCCCCTGAACCCTCATTTTGCATCCGTCTTGGTTCTTTTTTGGCTTGGATCCTATTTTCATTGTTTGGAAGGTGGTACAAGGGTGGGACACCACCTTTTCTCTTGGAGACCACCTTCTCTCCCACCGGCCGGTTTTCTTGTCAGGAAGCTGGTCTCCTTGTTTTTTGAGCCACATTTGACTGGTCTCCACCATACCACTAGCTTGCTTTCAGCTTGGAGGCCACCCTGGGAGGCTGCCGACCACCTTGACCCTTTTGACCTGGTCGGCCGACCAGGGCAAGTGGTCGGCCGACCACTTGAACTGGTTGGCCAGCTTTCCCCTTTTCTGTCTCACTGAGTTGATTCCAGCTGTGCCAGTTGGAGGGCACAGACTGGATCCTCCATACACGTGTATGGAGGATCTTCACTCTTGGTTTTAAGCTTCTAGGAGAAGCTTTGGACCCTTGGCTCTATAAAGGAAGGGATCCTCTTCCTTATACCAGGTTCTGAAGTTGGTTGGAGGCATACAATATATCTCTCTCTTTGTCTCTCTATTTTGGGTCCAAAAGTGCCTTGTTCTTGGCCCTTTTGCACACCATCTCCTAGCCTAACCCCTCCAACACCAACCTAAGCATCTTGGAGGGTCTTGAGAGGTCCTAAGGAGCTTCATTTTTGGTCCATAAGCTGCTGGAATTGCTGAGCTACAAGGGTAACACCCTATTCCTTTTTTTGAGCTTTATTTTGCTTCATCTTTTAGCCATACTTGCAAGCATATTTGAGCTTTGGTGTAAACTGAAAAAAGTCTTATTTTGAGGCCGTTAACATGTTTGTTTAAGATCATTTTTCTGTTGCGGGTCATCTACCCCCTTGCATGCTTCATTTCACATTGTTTTGAGCCATGCATTAAGGCCTTTGTTTTGAGTTTTGTTTGCCCTTTTGACCACTGAAATCTAGTGGATTTTCAGTGGTTATTATGTATTTTTGAGAGCCAAAATCAGAGAGGGGTGACCCTCTCTCTCCTTGTTTTGATTTCTAGCATATTTGCCTAACAAAGGAGCCCTTATTTTCACACCTCCAAGCCTTGTTTCAAGCCCTTTTTAGTGACTTCTAGGGCCTGCCTAGGCTCTGTCCAGAGTTGGTTTTGTCACCTTGGGTGTGTCCCTTGCATGTGTAGAATAACCCCTCTTATAGCTTATCAAAGGAGCATGTCATTCTTGCATGTATTGACCATATTTCAGTGGGTTTTTGGTCATATTTTGGCATGCCATGATTCTTTTTTTGGCTGGTTTGGTGGCCCCTCACATGCTTCATAGGCTTGTAGTGTAAATCATGCTTACTAGCTCACATTGCATGTTGTTTTGGCCCTCTATTCTAGCACCTTTTGGCCACACTCCAAACATGTTTTGTTCATATTTTGGGCTTCCTTAGCTCTGTTTTTAGGCCTCTTGGTTGATTGGTGCTTGCCATGCATGGTTGTAGTGTAATAGCCTTGCTTACCTTTGAGTTTTGGGGTCCCTTGCATGTGTTGCTTGAGGCATTTTAGTGTTTTGGCATCATTGAATATGATATTTCAGAGTTTATAGGTGTGCCATATTCTCATGTTTATCATGCCTTCAATGTGTTTGAGAGTTGTGCTTTTATACCCTATTTGTGAGCCATTGCATGAGCTTCATTTTGGTGCATGTCAAGCCATCATTTTAGCTTATTTTGCCACTGTTTTGGACCTGAATAGGGACTGTTTGGGGCTGGTTTGGTCATTTGTGCATTGCTTTGCATACCTCTAGTGTAATGTGCTTCACTAGTTTCGGTATTTGGGACATCCAACATGCATTGTGTGAGTTGTTTGCATGATTCGGGACCATCTTGCATGTCATTTCAGAGCTGGAAAATATGTGATTGTATGCCATATTTCATGCTTACCATGCTTTGGTGGAGTTGCACTTGGTGCCTTAGGCTTGGTCCCTTGCATTTGTGCATGTTTGCATGTGTTTCTGTTGCCTAATTTCATCATATTTGGCCACTGATTTGGGTGTGGCTAAGGCTCACTTATCTTGGTTTAAGTCCATCTTGTATTGTATATGCCATTTAGTCCATGTTGTTGCATGATTGACCATTGCATTGTGTATGCCTTGATCATTTCATTGTTAGTCTCCACGTGTGCATTGCGTATGCCATATAGTTCTCATGTGCATTGAGTATGCCATTGATTATTTCATAGCATTGTGTATGCTAGTAGTATGTTTGCATATCATCATTTGCATGTTTGCATCATTTAGTGGCATTATGTTTAGGTTACATGTTAGAGTTGCATTCATGCATGCCATGTATATTGCATTGTGTTTGGAATAGGGTTTAGTCCAAACATGAGAAACGAGGGATGTTTCGTACTCCAAGTGACGAAATGTGCCTCGATTCTCGGTCGCCGACACTCCGGATTACCCATGATGGAGTTTAGGCCTTGTTGTGTTTATATGTGCTTTCATTTTACATCGAGTCGTGCAATCCGACTCCTCGGCCATCATGCATCGAGATGCGTTATTGGTGGCACGAGGATCGAGGACTACACTCCCTAGAGCTTATGCAATGACGGGGAGAGTGGTCGTGCACACATATGTTGAAAATACTTTGCCATGTCCCTTTCTCGCTCTCTGTTGCAGCAAACCGGAAACCAGCAGCAAAAACTGGTCAGCAGCCTTCTGGAGCTTTGTACAGTGTTCTGGGATCAGTTGCAAATAGAGGCAAATTGGGGCATCATGATGGATTTCCCGACAAGGCGACTTGAGCATGCATGCATCCCTATCATTCGGAACAGAGCTGAGGCAGTCCATTTTGTTTAATTTGCATGCTAGTTTCCTTACTTACTTAGTTAATTCGTTAATTAATTAATGTTGTGTAATAATTAGTTTAATTAGCTTAGATTAGCTAATTTATTCTGTACTATTCATTCGGACCCTCCGAGGAGGGCAATGTTGTAATAAGTGTGCGTATGTGTGATGCATGTCTTCCAACCCCACGTCTTTCTCCCTTTTATTTACCAACTTATGATGGTTAGTTTTAGGGCATGTTTCAATTAGCATCTATACGTTCGCATGCTTGCATTCATTCATCTGTATTGCATGCATCGGGCTCGCGCATCATGCTAACTGCATTGTATTTCAATTCCAAGTTGAATACATGTATCGATTGTTGCATCTCATATGCCATCTTAGAATAGCCGAGCCTATTGTAGTTGCATTTTTGCATGTGTTGCATTAGGCATTCTTAGCATAGTTAGGATTCATGCATGATTTCTAATTAGTTTCTTTCTTTGGCTCGGAGTACTCGGTAAGTGTTTATGCTTTAGCATCCTTGCATGTGTGTGAGTGACTGCCATGATAGCGTGCTTACCATGAGGCTATGTGCTTATGTGATATAACTGCCTGAATGCCTGTGGGTGAAGGTTGGGTTGCTTGAGTTGGAATAATTCGTCGAAACCCGTGTTTTAGCCTACTTGCGAGTAGCAAACTTCAATCCATTTTCAAAACAAATGGATATGCGATGCTTTGTTCCAACTTAGGCAATCCAGTCTATACTTGTATGTTGTGCGCATCACATAGTAATTCTAGGCTAATAAACCAGAATAAGAGCACATGTGTTTTCAAAAACTCGATATCATGCTTAGTAGTGGCCGATCTTTGATCGGGCGAGCGGGGGTGCTTATGAAATGACCTTCCCCAATCGTACCCAAGTTCCCGAGCCGAGGCAACTTTGGTGATGACGGACACGTGGCCTTAGGCACGAGTCAGGGTTTCCTAAATTCCCCCAAAATAAAATATTTAGGTGGCGACTCTGTATCTGGCAAAGCAGTCCATGTTTAGCACTTCTTTCTAAAAATCAGTTTTTCAAAACGATTTGCCGATTTGGACTCTTTGGTGATTTATCGATCTTGCATTGCACTTTGTGAGATCAGATTCAGAACCGTGACATTGAGTCTGAATTGTAGTAAGCCCAATGAACAAAACAGGGATTCCCTCCCGGGACGTTCGGGGACGTCTACAATGCCCTTTCAAATTGCCCTTATTGTAATGGAAATTCTTTAATTCAAGATGTAATTTATATAGTTTGTACTCTTCATCAGCTGGGTATTTAGATTTATTACTCTTAATTTTATTTGTTCAATTAAAATAATTGAATAACCAAATAGAGTGGAAAAGTAAACCAAAAGCCGAAAAGAAAAAGCAAAATGTTAATTTCTTTCCAAGTACCAACAAAGCCTATTAAAGAATAGAATGAGAGAAAAACTTTGCTCTGACCAAAACCTAATCCCAAATTCTCATTATGCATGATCAGAGTGTGCTAAAGAAATAAATGAAAGATAATCAAATTAAATGAAATTTAAACACCATAAATAACACAAAAAAAAAAAATTACAATTACACAAAATCGACAGTCATGGAGGTTGGTGACAGACCTTAATTTGTCAAAATGCAGCGTACATATAGGCATTGCAATTTCACATTGATCATAACACTTCTAATTAGCAAAGAATGAAACAAAAAAGCTAACTAGAATCGAATTTATAACAGCAAATACAAATGAAATCAAGCACAACATTACTTTAATTACCTAACATTGAGAATGCGAGGCTCGAGAAAATCATGGATGATTGGAGGCAATCGAATAGGGGATCTATATCATGAGGTTGGTGATTGGAATTTGCACCATGGACAACTAATAATCACTAGTAAGAAAAAAAAAAAAAAAAAAAAAACTCAAAACTCTAATAATGGCAGAGGATTTTAGTCCATGTCTCTGATACAATAGCCTAGAGATTTTACTAGCTAATCTAGCCAGAACCATCAATGTCATTTTCTGATTTTGTATGCAATGAACCTCACACATGATAGATGCCAAATACTTTTCACAATAACACCCTTGCTAATAACGAAGTATCCTTCATTATATAAATAAGTCAAGAATCTGGTAAGCCTAAGGACGAAAACATTCACAATGAATCCAATGACCCTTAAATTTCTATGGCTGGGATTAATGTGTCAAACTCTGACTTGTTCAAGAAACCTCTCTCATGGAAAGGATTTCATTTTTAAGAATACCCCCAGTCAATGTCTCATTCAAGAATAATTTGAATACAAATTTGCATCAGAAAATCTTTAAAACCAATTTCAACAACTACCCTGTGTGTGAAGTTTCCAAAAGTAACAAAACTACCAATAAAACTTAACTCTTTCCCCACTAATAATACGCACATTGCTACATAAATGTTCACATACAGAGCATGTCAAATTTGGCTCAATAACACAAGGAACAAGATTAGCAAAATGATGTTCAAGCTTCTATTTCACAAAAAATTTAACTCTAAGAACTCAAGAAAATAGCAATTCATTTATATCCTATAAGAAAAGAGGAAGTGAAAAAAAAAAAAAACAAAACAAAAAAAACAAAACAAAATTTAGGGGGAAAAAAATAAAATTTGGGTTCAAACAATAATTGAATATAAGACCTAACAATCATAAAACCAAAAACCCATCAAAGAAAATAAAAAACTTAAACCGTTGAATCAACACAAAAAGAACATGTTGACAGCTAGCTAAACTATGATGACCCAATCCCACAACAACACACAATTAAACTCCACCAAAACTCAAACCCAACATAGTAATTCCTAAAAACATAGAATACTGTTAATAAAGAAAAAGATCAACATTACATTATGTTTGGCTGAATCACATAAGGAACAAGAATAACATTAAGATGTTCAAGCTTCTATTTTCACAATAACTTTCTCATCCCAACAATTTGAACTAAGCCCATTCCGAGAGAACTGACCAGTGAACTTTTTTATTGCAATCATGAGGGAAAGAACTTGAAAGTACTATTCACATCACTTTGGTTGGATCTCTCACCTTTTGTTCAAATTCTCAACTTCTTTATCTATAACCTGACCTCCGAACACCACCTTACTGATCCCATTCGATGGCTAACATTTTCCCCCAAATTTTTTTTTAAAAAAATTCAAAAATATTGAAATCAAAGTCAATCACTGAAATCTAAAGACAATACATATATATATTTAAATTAAAACAAAATAGTGAAATGCTTGTTTGAAGGGAAACGAGATATACCTAGTGAGAACAAGCAACAGAGGCGATTGAGGGGGAATAGGAGGGAGGAATTTTATACCAGGTGAGTAGATCTACGGTGGATGTGTGAGACTTCCTCACTGGTGTACTTCTCTCCATTGTTCCTTCATTCTTGAAGAAATCAAAATGCTTGAACCACAAAAAATAAATCAAACAGAGAACGAGAATGGCTTATTCAAGAGAGAAAATGAAGTGTATAGAATCTGAAGTAAACTATATGGAGAAACCCAAAAAAAAAAAAAAATGATAAACTCCAATCTAATGAAAGACGTATTGAAGACGTATTGAAGCTTTACCTTTGATCGCAATGAGAGAGATAGAGTTCGATCCTGCCAAAAGGAGGATGAGAGTGTCTCTAGAATGAACCAGATCAAAGTGCCCAAAATCTATCTTCGAACCCTCTCTCTTCTCCCTCTCTTCTCGACTTCGAACCATCTCTAGAATGAACTAGATCGAAGTGTCTCTTTACAGTTTTGCAAGCAAGTCTTTAGGGTTTTGCTTCTGCCTCTTCAAATCAACAAAGAGAATAAAATGTAACAATTTTTTCAAAAAGAGAAGTCACTTTTACCAAACCCTAAAACTTTAAAAAAAAAAAAAATTTACTTACGTCTTTGGTTTAACAATTGAAAAAAATTAAAAACTTGGTTACCTTCCTCTCAGTTGATGTATATGTTTTTTTTTTTCTAATATATATATTTTTTGGATGAATTGGCGCCAGAAAAATTCGCTTTTTTTTTTTTTAACATACAATTCACGACATGCATTGTGCGTCGTAAAAAGGCAATACTTTTAACGGCGGGCGTTGTGTGCGCCGTGAAAAGTATGCGTCGTTTATAATTAATGTATTAACGGCATGCCATATGCATGTCATAGAAATTTTTATTATTTACGGCGTGCATTGCAAGCCGTAAAAAAAGCATCGTTATTACCATTCACAGCCTACACAATAGACGAGCTGTGGTTGGAAAAGCATTTACGACGTGCAAAAAAAGCAAGTCGTAAAAGTGAGAAACTATGGCGTGCATTTATTTTATGCCGTTGATGTGGTGCCGTAAAAAGTCAATTTTGTTGTAGTGCTAGGAATAGCCACTTTAGCCAAACACCCCCACACTTTTAAGTATTTGTAGGTTGGTACTCTCCCATGCCACATTTCATAAGGTGCTTGATTCACTTTCCTTCGGGGTACTTTATTAAGTATATAATTAGCAAAAAGTATTACTTTCCCCCACAAGTTCTGAGGTAATTTAGAACTTATTAACATGGCATTCATCATTTCTTTTAAAGTCCTATTTTTTCTTTCAGCAATTTCATTTTGCTGAGGTGAGTAAGGAGCGGTGGTTTGATGAATTATTCCATATTCTTTACAAAACTCACCAAAAGGTGATTCATATTCACCACCTTTGTCACTTCTAAGTTTTTTAATTTTCTTACTAAGTTGATTTTCAACTTCATTCTTATATTGAATGAAAGTTTCTAAAACTTCATCCTTGGTTCAAATTAAATAAACATAACTATATCTAGTATAGTCATCTATAAAAGTGATAAAATATTTTTTCCCACCTCTAGTTTGAATTGATTTAAAATCACAAATGTCACTATGAATTAATTCAAGTGGCTTTGTACTTCGTTCAATTGAATGAAAAGGAGTTTTAGATAATTTTGCCTCAATATAAATTTCACATTTATGATTTAAATCAATGTCAAATTTAGGTAAACATTCCATATTAATTAATCTACGCAAAGATCCATAATTAACATGTCCAAATCTACCATGCCATAAATTTGAAGACTCAAGCAAGTAAGAAGAAGATGTATTTTTATTAATAACAAAGGGTACAATAGTCATTACATTCATTTTGAAAAGGCCATCAGACATGTAACATTTTCCTACATACATCTCGTTTTTGGTAAGTACAAACTGGTCACTTTCAAAAACTAGCCTAAAACCCATTTTTACTCAACAAAGATCCGGAAACAAGATTCTTGCAAATGTCCGGTACATGCAGCACATTGTTGAGAGTGAGTTCCTTTCCAGATGTCATCTTCAGAATAATCTTTCCTTGTCCTTCAACTTTAGAAGTTGAGGAGTTGCCCATAAAAAGTAGTTCACCGTTGTCTACTACTGAATAAGATGTGAACATCTTTTTGTCGGTACAGATGTGGCGAGTAACACCAGTGTCCACCCACCATTCTTTAAGATTTTCGAAAAAAATTGTCTCGGAAACAACTTCAGAAAGATTTATGTTATCTACACCATTGGAAATTTTATCCACTTCGATCATATTGGCTTGAGTAGCCTTCTTGTTTGATCTTCCTTTGCCTTTGCGTAAATCAGTTCTTAAGAACTTCTTTGGCTTTTCACCGTGATTCACTGGCATAGTCACAACGTGAGAAGGGGTTGGCGCAATTGCAGCCACCATACCAGTACTAGTTCGAACATTAGTTTGACCAGCTTCTGTAGCCATGAATTCTAAATTATAAAACAAAATTAGAATTAGAATTTTTATACTACACAAAAAATTAAACCAAAACTACAGAATTAAATTATGTAAAAATAAAAAAAATAAGAATTATAACTTTTATTTCCAATTAATTTGAAAATAAAATAAAATTTTATTTAAACAAATTAATTCCACACAAAAAATTAAATCTCTATAACACTTCAAAAATTAAAATACTGAAAACAAAATTTTAATTAATGAAAACTCAGAAATTATTTCTGAAAACCAAAATTAATTTCTAACAAACTTCATAAATAAATATTCTGAATTGTTAATGACACCAGTATATTACTACTAGTTGTCAAAGAAAATAAACAGTATATTACTACTATTTGTTTTTCCAACCAGAATATTATTTTATAAAACCACAGAAAATAATTTTTGTAAGAAGAAGAAAGAGAAAAGGAAACAAACGAAAAATTCTGTATAAATAGAATAATTCGAATCTGTCTTAAGATTGTTGAAACAATCTTCTGTGTAAAAGAAATAAAGTGAAACCAAATCAAACAAATAAAATAAATTACTTATAGAATTTATTTTACCGAACCGAATAAATATTTAAAAGATCAAACCGAGTGTGTGACACTCTGTCCTTAAGACAGATTCGCATCGCTTTGGTGCTTATAGATAAATGGCGTCTATCTCCTAGGATACAATGATGTACACAAATTGTAGTAGCACTCCAAACAATTTGTACGGCGAACCAAACATGTGTTCTATACTCTCTTAATTTTCTCTTAATTTTTTCCTAAAAAACTAGTATAAAGAGAATTTATGTAAAGGAGCAAAACCGGAAGGAACCGAGAGAATTTTAGGTCTTGTTTGGTTTGTTTTTCAGAAAAATTTTTGGGAAAAATTCTCTACAAACAAATTTTCAAGAGTAATCAAACCAAACAAATTTTTCCAAAAAAATCTCAAAATTTTATTTGGTTACCTACTTTCCAAAATCACTTTCTCTCTCATACAAATCAAATCAATAATTTTTTTTAAAACTCTCTCCGCAAAACAATTTTCCAAAACTATTTCTGAAAAAAGGTAAACCAAACAAGTTTTCGTACTTTTTATCTCAAAAATTACTCTACAAACACAAACCAAACACACCCTTAGTGTTTCTTGGATGTAGAAATCTGCTGGAAAGGCCTGGTATTTATAGCAGATTGGTGACTAAACAATGTCCGAACAGGTGCACTTTTAAACCGAACAGATTCAATTTCAAACTGAACATGTACAAATAGTTTTTAGATATGTTGGAAACTGCTTGACAGTTTTGAATCTGTCTGGGCAGTTTTATAACTGTTTAGACAGTTTGAATCCGTTGGAGAGTAGAAGGAATTTTGGACAGGAGGAGGCACAAAATTGGACAAAAAATTTGAATTCAAATTTGAATTATATTCATACAGAAAAATTAATTTTCCCGCTAGTATTTTTGGAAAAATTTAAAATAAATTTTGTCCAAAAATTAAAGTTAGGACCGACCCGACCCATAACCCAGCACGACATGGCTCTACCAGGCCGGTCAGAAGGCAGCAGCGCGTGCACGCGTGTGTGGTGGTTTGAGCCAAGGTTCACTTTGTCCATAATTTGTCCCTTCTACAAACTTTGGGTGCTCCTTGGGGCCCAACCCAAGTGTTGCCACCTGAAACTTATATACACACATGAGTTCTCTTAAGTTTCCAATGTGAGACAAGCCTTACAAGGAAACCCACATTTTATTCTTTAATTGTCTATTCCACAAAACTGAAAATGACGTCAACTTCCCATTCACTCATAAATGGTTTTGACGAACCGTCTTCACCGTGTGACTTGCCATGCGGCAAGAAACACGTCACCTCTTTGGAGCCACCTCAAAAGACGTATGAACTCCACTCAATTTTGGGTTCAAAGTTGGCCCAAAATAAGCCTATAAAAACCATTATTTCCAACACAAACAACTTAGCAAAAATAACTATTCAGATTGCCTAGATAGAAATAGAGAATTTGGATTTTTAGATAGAAAAATACCTTGTCATATTTCTTCATGATCTTTGAAAATGCCAACATATTCAAGAGGTTGTTCATTTATTAGCAAAAAGATCAAACACAGTTCTATATAAAAAGCTTACCAAATTTTTCAAAAATAGAAGGAAAAAAAAAAAAGTCGAAAAGTTGAGTTTAGTCTGCACACTTTATTTTTTGCCAACTTTTCAAGTAATTTTTTTCGAATTTTGTAGCATTCAGTTACCTGTAACTCTTAAGAAGTCGAAGCTTTTGATAAAACTTAATGAAAGCCCGCTTAAGTTGTTCTTCGACTTTCTTTAGATTTTCTCTGCTGAATTTGATCTCTTTCGGATTATGAACATTGAGAAGGCCTTTAATGGTGGACCCTACGAGTCTCGAGAGTCACTACAAGAAATCACACTTTTAGAGACCAACTTTTTGGTCACAGAAAATTCATATCTGGTCATTAATAGTTTTTCATGACCAAAAAAAGTTAGTCGCAATTTAGTCGCCAAAAGCTTGTCACATAAGGTTTTTGGCGACCAGAGCCGAAGTTGGTCGCTGAAAGTTATAATTTGCGACCACATATCACTACTAAAAACTGGAACTTTTGCGATGGTCTTAGACATCTCAAAAGATTCACATATTGTCACAAAAAACTTTTTGCGACGGAGTAGTGACAGAAAATGGGGGTTGACGGAAGAAGGGCATGACAAAAAGTATTTGTGACGGTTATAAACCGTCGCTTTCTTATAACGATGGCTAATCAATGATTTTTGCGACAGTTCAATCTGACACAAAAAAAAAATGGAAAAAAGCTTCACTTTTAGTGACGATGTTGGTTGCCGTCGCCAAAACTTTTTTAACGACGGTATTTGACGTCGCGAAAAATATTATTAACAACGGTCTAAAATGTCGTAAAAAAGTAAAATTAAATTAATACCATATTTGCGACAGTTTAAACTGTCACTAAAGATTTGAACTAATATGTATATGCGACAAGTTAACTCGTCGCTAATAAAATGTAAAGAAGTGATGATTATGTTAGCAATAGCTTATTATTGTCGCAATAAAATTATTTTCATAAAATCAATATATATATATATTTTATTAATTCATTCTCTATACAAATTATTAATATTTTCTAAAATAAAATATATCCACATTCACATTCACATCCACATCCACAAACATCTACATCCACATTCACAAAATTATACGTATATATGTACCCTATATAACAATTGTCAATCAAATGTTCTTTACAAATATATATAAAACATCCTCCAACAATACTAAACTTAAATTTTTGTATCTAAAGCAAAACAAAAATATCGACAATACAAATAAAAAAACATATATATTATAGTTTGTTTTAATACCAACAGTAAGCTCCAATATCGATATGCGAAGATATCATTACGTACTGAAAAGGGGTTGCATCTGCAAAAAGAAACCAAAAAAAAATCATCATTTACAATATAATTAATTTCAAACTTACAGAAAATGTAAAACATTTGATATTTATTTCAATAAATAAATAAATAAATAAATAAATAAGATTGTAAGCTGCAATATCGATATGCGAAGATATCATCACGTACTCAAAAGGATTGCATCTGCAAAAAGAAAATAAAAAAAAAATATTTTTTACAATATAATTAATTTCAAGCTTACAGAAAATGTAAAACATTTGATATTTATTTCAATAAATAAATAAATAAATAAAAAAGATTGTAACATATATATCAATCGAGCACCACAATGTATCTTCCAATAGTTTCTCCAACTGTTCTTAGACCTCAGGATGTTTCCAAAAGAGCGTTCGGCTTTTTCGCTTTTAAGACAAAGATTTTGCAATATTCAGGGCCAATTAGAACTCCATCAATTTCACACAACAGATCATCACTAATAAGAAGTCCCTTCGCCAATTAGACTATTGGTACACGTGAACTATCCAAAGAAACTTTAATTACATTCTACAATGATAATAATACTATTAAAATCAGGCAGTGATTGAACACATTGTGCTATAATCTAACAATAATCGAATAAACACAAAATATGAAAAGAGTTTGTAAAGGACAAGGTTTCACAAATGGAAATTTGGCTCCAAATTCAAAACCGGGAATCGGTTTCAAATGCCGTCTTTTCCTACAAGTCATTTGTGCCTATGTCTCAAATTTCATTGACATCCGACGCCGTTTGAGCATTTTAATGAGTCATACAGTTGGAAAAAGAGTTTGTTAAGCACAAGTTTTAACAAACATAAATTAAGCTCCAAATTCAAAACTGAGAAACAGTTTCGAGTCCCGTCTTCTCTTACAAGTCATTTGTACCTAATTAGTCAAGTGTGTCAAGTTTCGTTGACATTCGACGCCGTTTGAGCATTTTAGTGAGTCAACCGGTTCGGAAAAATAATTTCTAAAAATAAGTTTTCATAAACGAAAATTAAGATCTAAATTCAAAACCAGGAATCAGTTTCGAGTTCTATTTTCTCCTACAAGGCTACAACTCATTTGTGCCTAGTTAGTCATGTGCGTCAAGTTTCATTGACATCCGGTGCAGTTTGAGCATTTTAGTGTGTCAACTGGTTCGAAATTTTTTTTCTTCTAAAGAATAAGTTTTCATAAACGAAAATTAAGCTCTAGATTCAAAACCGGCAATCAGTTTCGAGTTCCGTCTTCTTGTACAAGTCATTTGTGCCTAGTTAGTCGTGTGTGTCAAGTTTCGTTGACATCCGATGTTGTTTGAGCATTTTAGGGAGTCAACTGGTTAGGAAAAAGAGTTTGTAAAGAACTATTTTTGATAAACGGAAATTAGGCTCTAGATTCTAAAGAGCATTTTAGTGACTCCATTTGAAAGATTCAAATTAATTAACCAACATTAAAAACCAATTTTTATGTCGACTAAGGAAGCACTTGGGAATTGTTACTTCAGTAAGGCACTCAAATTGTGCCACATGAACAATACTCAAAACACTAAAGCAAAAAGCACACCCCTA
This sequence comes from Camellia japonica, assembly GCA_030407325.1. Taxonomy (NCBI): domain Eukaryota; kingdom Viridiplantae; phylum Streptophyta; class Magnoliopsida; order Ericales; family Theaceae; genus Camellia; species Camellia japonica. Next base: position 24,214,245 of record JAPPVO010000019.1, on the reverse strand, counting down.
AAATGGATGTGGGTACCATAGCATTCTTCTACAAAAAATTGAGGACTTCGGGATTAAGTAAGGTTCATGGTTTTCTATATTTATAGAATGTGGTTTCTTTGTTTTTTAGATCTTTGATGTTGTTCTAAGAAACTTTACTATATGCAAAAGGATGAGAAGGAATAGCCCATTGGGAGTCATTTTTGCTTCTTTAAAGTCAATGTACTTGCTCTCATTAGCAAAAATATTTCAATTACAGCTAAACATGTACATAAAGCTATTATCATACTCTTTTGGCCTTCAAAACCATATTTAGACATCTACAGAAATTCAACATTTAATGACTTGACTTGCTTTAAAGCTTCTATTGATAATTCAACACTTAAATAAGCAGTTTCAGCACATAAATCTACTTTTCAATAACCATAGGCATTGTGTTAACTTATAAATAGGTAGGCATCTAATCTTTTCTAGCAGTTGAGTCATATATTGCCTTTTAAGAATGACATATTTCAAGGTGTGAGTAGTAACAAATTAAATCAATAAAATTCTGACCATCTCAAACAAACTCAGCCAAAGCTCATATGCCTAAAGGTTTGAAGAAAAACAAAAAACCAATAGATGACCATATATACTTGTATCAAATCATGCCCAACCTTTAATATAATGGACGTTGCAAATCACAAAATCATTCACTGGTTTGCATCCAATATAATGGACCTTTAAATTTTACAATTCAAACTAAGAGTACATTTATTTTTATTTCGTTTGTACAAAGCAAGCAATACATCATTTTCAATTTCTCATCATAAACATATAAATGCTTATATAAGTACTAGTGAGAGAGCCACGTGCAAAGCACGCTTGCTAGTGCCCATCATATAAATCCATTATTGTTGGAGGGGAAAAGAGAAACGACATGTCAAGAAATTGTGATGTAAAATATATATTGAAGTTGCAATGGAAATATGTCGAGAAATTGTTATACACAAATAAAACAGAGATGAGACAACTTTATACAAACATAAAGCAACCTACTACCATTAGAGGGTGTCTATTTTTTTTATGCTTTTTGGTAAAACTTACACAAGGAATGAGGGGGTTTAGAGAGGGGAGAATTTTGACAAACAATATTCATCCATACATACTTTGAATTGTGGTGATGATTCCAATATTGAAGTTACTATTTCAATGATTATTACTATGTTCATCATCATCATGTACTTGTAATCTTACAAGACAAACAATTGTGATGGTATTACTAAAAGGGAAATGTAACTTTACTACTTTGACAGTAAACCAAGTCCTGTTTCAGACAATATTGTACAAATTAGTTCAAGACTATATTAGTACATTTCATTATAAACTTACTCTGTTTCAAAATAGATTAAATTACAAAAAGTAGTGAACCAAAAACAACTCCTCATAAGAACAAAAAACTTGATTATCAAAGCTTCATTGGTATCTTCTCAATCACTAATCAACTCTTGATGGAAATAAGTTGACTGACCAAGCTCAAAAACATAAATACAGCAGCAACATCATTACACCCTAGCTTCACAATTTCACATCATCATACACAACACCACCTCAATCAATATATATATATATATATATCTTCTCTACTATTATATAAAGGCTTCAATTAGTGTCTTGAAACCTTTACTTCTTCTTATGTCAAGTGTCTTATTTTTCTATTAAAAAAAATTAGAATGAGAAGAGTAGGACTTCAACTTACGACCTTGAGTCTATTAACTAAGACTCTAACCACTTGAGTGACACAACACGTGTGAAAATATATTTTTAATACTTATTTAAATTGCAAACACATCACATGTGCCAACCACCATTATATATATATATATATATCAATAATCACAAAAAAAATCCTTAACAATATTAAGTTTCAACAGCACAGCTTCCCTATTTTGCTACTCTCTTCAGACACCATTCCTCAAATTAATATATTTCTTTTAAGCATTCTAATCAGTAGGAAGCTTGTTAAGAATCAACTGAAAACACAACGAGTTTGTATAATAAACTACTTGGCTGCCAACATATAATCTTGTGGTAGCAACTTACTACTTGGCTGCCAACATATAATCTTATGGTAGCAATCTTACTAAAAACATACATGTCCAAATATCATTAGATGTTTAAATGTCATTGATTTTTTGACAATCAATCACATTTAGCCTCTTGTATTTTTTAGTAAAAGTTTTTAGTAAGATTGTTAGTGTACCTAGAATTATTCAACTTTTCTATGAATCTATAATAAAATTTTAAAATACTACTGAATAGTAGTAACTCCTATTCTTTTACTCTCCCAAATAAAGTCATGAATTGTCAAATAAAGAGAGATGACTTCAAATACAAATTCCATATGCAATGTTCTATAATTATTATTCCTAATAGTGCCAAGTACTGGATTTTTGTTTTTGTTTTTTTGCTTGAGATGATCATTGAGCAGTAATGTTACTCGATGAATCTATACTTTAAACAACAAAAACAAGAAACAAGATAATATAAAGTTACTAAGTGAATATATATTCAACTTTAAGAAATAGAAATGAGCTAAGCAACAAAAAAGGACATGAATGGAAGAATGCAAAATAAAAATAAAAATAAAAATAAAAATAAAAATAAAAATAAAAATAAAAATAAAAAGAAGAAGAAAAAGGGTGACCTTGGTAAGTCATAATTATTTCTTTGCTGAGACAAAGTTTCCCCTTAAATAATGACATTAATTAAGGGAAAACTTGCATGAGCTGGCTTTGGTAAGTCAGAATTATTTGGTATTCCTATCAATTAGCATAAGTTGTATTCCCAGATCAGATCAAACAATAAGAATTTATAGATCAGAAGAAGTCCAAGCAATTCCATCACTAATTAACCAAAAGCATCAATAGACTACAATTATATAGAAAATAAGCTCTGGAAACCCTGTTAAATTATAAACTCACTTTTAAATTATAAATAAACCCTATATATATTCAAGTCATCTTAAACAAATAACCATCTATCAACTGCAGAGTCACAGAGTTGAAGCACAATTCAATAGTCATCTATACTCATAACTTTTAACTAATTGGGGCAAAATAACAAGTTGCAGTACTAAGCCAAAATCAATTCAAAGTATCTTCCAAATATAGCTCACAAAGCTTGATTATTCATAAATTGAAACCCTATGGCCAGTCGGCTCTTTAATTTGACTGATTAGAAGAGGATTTAAGTGTTTTGGATCTGAGATCATTTGTATTGAGTTAGAGAGCCATGAATGAGAGTGCAAGGCTGTTCAAAAATAAAAAATAAAAAATAAAAAAGAAAAAAAAAAGAATGAGAGTGCAGGGAAGATGGGTTTGTCTCTGGCCATAGTGGAGACGAACTGACTGGCCATAGGGTTTAAGATCTGTTCAGATTATAAAACTACATCATTGTTATTCCAAGGATACACAATCACATAGAGATATAGAGGAACCATTTGAAACCAGTCGATAGAGGAACCGACTGGAATGAGAGAGTCGAAAGAAGAGTCAAAAGAAGCGTACCGTCTCGCCACCGAACTAGTCTCGCCGCTGCTGAACCAGTCTCGCCGCTGATTGAAACCCTTCCCCTTCAACGCCAGTCTCTCTTCAAACCCTCTATATTCTCTCTCTCTCAGATTAAGGTTTGCTCACTGTTTTCATAGAAGCCCTAGGAGTTAGCGTATTTTGATATGTTTGTGTTTTTTCTAATATATTATTTTGGTCATTGGTGCCGAGTATTTTATTTTCGGGTCTATTTTTTTTTCCTTTTTCTGATTATACTATTTACAATAAAAATTGTGTGTCATAAGAAGTAAAATAATTAGTTTTGTTGTAATATTTTTATTTTATTTTATTTTTATCCGAAGAGAAGTCTAAAATTAGGGGTGAGCAGGAAAGAGGGAGGAGGTGGGGAGGGTGTGAAGGTAATTAGGGATTAAGTTTTTGCGACGAGTTCAAGGATAGTCACTAATGAGCAAAAATAAAAAAAATTGCGACGGATTAAAAAAGGCGTCGCAAAAAAAAAGACGGATATCATACTGTCGCATATAATATTACTTTTTGCCATGGTCTTGAATTTTCTGTCTCTAATAATGGTATTTAGTCGGTGCCTTTTTTGCGACAGTGAAATGCTGTCGCAAAAAATTAATTTAGCAACCGTTTTTTTTGTTGTTGCAAAAGCTTACTTTTTGCGACAATTTTTAAATCGTCACAAAAAGTTTCGTGGCTAAAGCCTCCTTTTCTAGTAGTGTATCTTGGTCGTGAAAAGTATTTCAATTTGTCCAAAGTTCGTCATTTTGTGACAAAAAAACTAGTTGCTGAAAGTTAACATTTGCGACCACCTATTTTGGTCGCTAAATGTTATTATTTGCAACCACATATTTGGTCACTAAAAAGGTTGATCATTTGTGACCACATATTTGGTCACTAAAAGTTGATCATTTGTGACCACATATTTGATCGCTAAAAGTTTGATAATTTGTGACCACATATTTGGTCAATAAAAGTTGATCATTTGTGACCACATATTTGATCGCTAAAAGTTTGATCATTTGTGACCACATATTTGGTCGCTAAAAGTTTGATCATTTGCGACCACATATTTGGTCACTAATTGGTTGATCATTTGCGATAAAAAACTAATCACGGAAATTCTATGCTCTAGTCCATGGTCACCAATAGTTATTTATAATGATGTCCCCAAGCTAAGAAGTGCCCTCAGTTGAGAAAGAAGCTTCCATCATCTATATATAAAATGAATTCTGAAAGAGCAGTTACTTCTCAAAGACCTATTGTGACTAAAATTTTATTAGTCGCAAAAGAGCTTTCAATTTCAAAAATTAATTTCCTAAGTCTAATGCTAATTTTTTTAATACCTGATAATACATTTACAATTAATGCATAATTCATATCCATCCAATCAATTTCAATATAGTAATCCATCAACAATCCAATCTAAAAACAAAAAAATCATCGACTATAGAAGTCCAAATAGTAGTTAATCTATCTAATTACTACCACCTGTCAACATGAACACATTACAAGTCCAAAAATAACCATTCATTTGTTTATTTTAGAACGAATTTACATCAAAAACATATTTACCAAAACCATCAAAGATTTCAAAAACCATTAATAGCCAAGTGCGTGTCATATTTGTCTGATACGAAATATATCAAAAACTCCATGTATAAGCACAACTTATAATTAATGCACTGGCAAACTGAAGTCCATTAATACGCATGACTACACCTCTAGCTACCTACAATAAAGAAATGAAGAAAGCGTTGTTAATAATAATATTTTTGCTTACATTTCTATTTAATTTTGTAAAAATATGTGGATCTAATTCCATTTCCAAAACTAGCAATCACACATAGCCTTACTGCCCAATTCAAAAAAATAAAATAAACAAAATAAGGAATTAATCTAACTAGAGAATGCTTCATTGATAGTGCCAACTATCATCAAAGTTTTTCAGAAACAATTATTAATTTTCATGACAGGAAACATGTAGAAATGTTCAAATGAGTCACAAGCAACTTAAAAAGTTAGTAGGAATTTTTCCAAATGTCAATTCTAACTGGAGTTCTTACACTTAGGATTGGATTCTTATAGTTATTTCCTATTAGAACTAGGGTTTCTCTACCTTTAACACTAATTTATTTTCATGACCCTAAATTGTAGTTTTGCACATTAATGCAAAAATAGGACTGTATCTAATATTGGGAAGGGCCAAAAATAAAAAATAAAAAACCCCATTAGAAGTACCCCTGGCAATACCCTTGACTAATTGGGACCAACATTGAGTAATGTCCTTTTATTATGGCATATTACTAACTCCATGTCATAGCAATTGTCACTTAAGTATCAAAATAACAAAAGATCAAAGTAGGAATTTCTTTACACACAGATTTGTTAAAAAATGCTCTAGCATGATTTTGTTCTTGAAACTACACAACTTCAAGAGAGAAATCAAAGAAAGGTAACATGATCACCAAACTACACAACTTAAATTTTACCCGTTCCATCAAAAAGATGCAAGCCAGCAAATGAACCAATTAACTACGAGAGGTAAAACCTGTCATAGAAAGGAAATGATAGGATCTACTACATGCACTCCTAAAAGGATGTATATGATATGTCCATAATAATATGACAAAAATTTATAACATATCCGCCACAAATAGTGCAACATTTTCAGTTTATGGTGCACATCATTAATTTGCCACTCATAAATTTTACCACAAATTTTTCCCTAAGAAGAATGCACTTTTATGTATATTTTGAGGGAGCCAAACAATTTTGGGCCAATGAATTATATAGATAGCTTCTCAGGCAGTTGTAGACGAACATATGTCCCATCAACACAAAAAATCCAAACCACTGTTTCAGCAATGTTAGGCATAGGCCTGAAATTAGTGGGATTACTGGTCTCAAATTCTTGAATTTTTCTGTTTCTCTATTTCTATCAGCAAATTTCTTATGGAGAGGCCCCAAGAAGATGAAAATTATCAATCCACAATGAAGTGTCTAACTCATCACCAATGACATATTTAATTACAAGTATCAATCCATTTATTCCAAAGCTTTAAAGATGTGTTTGCATCATGGATTTTGATAGTGAAGTCTTATATTTTTTTTTTCTCTATTTTGAGGCAATTCATATAAAGGCAGGTTCTAAGCATTCTTTCAATGATTCTCATATTGCATATGTTGCAACCAAAGGCAAAACTATACACCCCACCCCTTACATTATGATTGTTAGGTTTTTATTCTTGGTAATCCCGTTTGACAAAACTCCTTTTAGTTGTACTTTTCTTCGCTCTTTTTATTTCAGTGAGGCTATGAGTCTTAGATGCGAATCCAATCCGAATTGCGCCTTGCAGAGAAGTTTTAGAAGATAATTCTTTCATGTTTGCCACTTTGCTAACTATGCAAAAATGCATTCAAAGTTGCAGGTCCGCTCAAGCGGCGGTTTGGGCACTCGAGCGGAGAATCCTTGGTTCCAAAAGTTTGATCGCCTGTAAAAAAAATACTATCAGTTGCATTTTTCTGCTCAAGCGGAAATTCCTGAGCTCAAGTGTCGGTCCGCTCGAGCGGCCATTCTGGCGTTTGAGCGGAGATCGCGGAATAGATTGCTATAAATGTGTGTTTCAGTTAGATTTTAGGGTTACGCTTCTAGATCTTCTTCTTGGATATTGGGGTGTATATCTGGGGCTATTTTGTTAGTTTTCTTTGATGTTTGATTGAGTATTCAACTCATGGTTTAAGAGGTATACATCAAAGGATTGTTCGTTTATTCAATACAAAAGAGAAAGTTGTTCTTCGGTGGATTTTGGAGAATTCAAGCCTGAAGCTTTGGTGGATTCTAGAGTGGCTTATCGTCGTGATTCGACATCAGTGTTGTGGATTCAACGTTGGGAAAGATAGTTCCGAGGTGAAGATCGTGGTGGAAGAGGCATATAGGGGTCGGTTCAATTTGGGCGTCGATTCGCTAGGTAATTGAGAGTATACCTGTGTAATTCCTTTATGTCTTTTTAGTGGATTGTTTTGTGGCTTTGGCCCGTGATTTTTTATCACAATTGGAGGCACTCCAATTGTGGTTTTTCCACGTTGAAATCGTTGTGTCGGTTTGTCTTGATTGTTTGATTGGGATTGATATTTATTGTGTAAAATTGATACATAATCACAAATTAATATCTAGGGGATTTCTAGATTTTTCAATGATGATGATAATAATGGGTTTTAATGATAATGAACAAGTGTTTTCTTTGCTCATCTTCAAATAAAAAGTCCATCAATCTAGATTTAGATATCTTTAACGGAACAAATATTAATAGTCACTTCAACAACATGCATAAAGAGAACAAGTGAAATTGGTTAGTTATAAAATATTACTATTTTAAAACCACTAATATATATAATAAATTTAAATTACTTACTCATCAAAAGAGTCATATCCACTATGATCGCCCTGCATTTGTCTCATAAAATGTTCGAATTGCTCAAAGCGTCTTTCATATGATTGAACTATCCCTTTCAATGATGCTACCTTTTCTTTAAGGCCCTTAACCTCTTCATCATGTACTTGTGACCTAGCTGTAGAATTGAAAGTGGAAACGGCTTTGGACCAACCCCAAAACCTTTCAAATACCCTGACCTCTTCCTAAGGACTTGAACAGAAATTTGCTCCTGTGTCAGCGGGGTTGCTCCAGGCTATGAAGCTTCCTCACGAAGTTGGTCCATCTTCTCCTGTCAGTTTAAAAAAAAAAAAAAACACTCGCAGTTAGTATATTTTACAAGTACACTAACTAGTTAACCATTATATGGGAATATGAATAACAAATATAGTGAAGGTATACTTACATATAACACCCCACAAATTGGTTCATTCCAATCATTTTTTTTCTCACTCCAATGTGAGGTCTTGTAAAAATCTACGTTGTGAGGCGCCTTGTGTAGACACCCCAATTTTGACCGGCTCTAAGACTTGGGCGCTTTCTTTTAATTACCCGATGATGACAATTAGAATGTGTTTCTCACAGAATCCTCATTAAGAGAGATGGAATTTGAACTTTAATACCAACCTTCACCATTATGGCCCAATTGTTTTAAACTACTAAATATTTTATTAGTTTCGTATTTTGTAATTTTGCATAATTTTATGTGTTTGTTCATATTTTTGGTGTTTTTATATAAATTGGTATAAATTATATATTTTGTTGTTATATATTATATTATATATATTATAAAAGAAAAATAATAAAAAATTTATGTCGATCAGCCCTTGGCTGCCGACATCTAAATCCAAGCACATAATGCATATATATATATATTCTATTAGCTATTTATTATATTATATGTATATAGTTTGTTTATGGAGAGAGTTTGGCTGGCCTGCTGGACTCAATTGCATATAGATATATATTATATAATATGTATATTATTATATTATATTTTGTTTGTTTGTGTCTTCCTAGTTGTTGCTTATATAAAGCAATCAAAGGAAGAGGAGGAGGGAAGGAATCAGGGAGAGGAAAATGAAGTGGTGCGAGAGAGTTTGAGAGACAAGGAATCAGAAAGAAAGAAAATTAGTTTTTTTTTGAGAGAGAGAGGGAAAATAAAATATTTTCTTTGATATTTTTATTTCCATTTCATCAATACACCATTCAAAAACCAACCACTAAAGCTGTAATTCCAAATTTTGGACTGAGAATTGAGAACACATTCGACAGACTTGAGAGTAATCAAAAGAAAGTTTGTGACTCAGAAAATTAATCATTTCCCCAAAAGGTGAGTTTTCGCAAATTTTCATTTAATTTAAAAATGTGATATAATTTGTTTAAATACTTCATTTACTTCTTTTCATAACTGTGTTTTTTTTTTAATTGCTTTAATGGGAAGGCTACACCACCCACATATCTGTTGTAATTTATTATTATTATATTGTTTTATTGTTTTAACAGGAAAGCTGCACCACCCACATATCTGCTGTAATTTAAATATTGTATATAAACTATTGTAATTTATTACTTTAAATAATTTACCCCACCAGATGAATAGTAACCTCCGGCGGTGAATAGTAAAAGTGGTAGGTTTCTCTCAAATTCTTTTGGGGTTGTTTTTCAACATCTAAACTATGTGATTTGAAGTTGTAAAAGTGGAGGGTTTGGTCACCCTTCCTTCTACTTGTTTACTAACTTGATCCTATTTAATTTCTATAGCTTAATTTCAGCAGTATCGTATGCTATTTAGGAGGCTGTTTAATTTATTTCAACGATTTATGTTTTAAATATCAAGTTTGTTTGTACTAACCAATTAATCAACTTCGCATAATCATCTCTGCAACCTCCCTCCATTCTTTGCTTATTTCAATTAAAAAGTTGTAAAAAATTAAGATTGTGGTTCAAGTATAAGAAAGGAACTCTTCCATGCTTAATGGTTTAATCTCTTCGGAGGTTCATTACCAAAGGTATAAAACGCTCTATGCATAATGGGGATTCACTACCAAAGGCATAAAACGTTTTATGGTTAGGAGGTTCATTACCAAAGGTATAAAATGTTCTATGCTTAATGGTTTAATCTCTTTGGAGATTTACTACCAAAGGCATAAAACGTTTCATGCTTAGGAGGTTCATTACCAAAAGTATACAACGTTCTATGCTTACTGATTTAATCTCTTAGGAGATTTACTACCAAAAGCATAAAACGCTCTATACTTAACGGTTTAAATTCTTTGGAGGTTTACTACCCCAAATGTATACATGTTCTTATACTAAAGCACAATCTTTTATTTTTCATTTCTCTTTATTCATCAGTGTGTTTACTTTTAAGGGACTAATTGACCCTTGGATATCACCAAGGAAAGTGTCATTATTACTTATTATCAAGTTTGGATTTCAAGTCATTATCACTCAAGTTTGGGTTTTTCTAAGTCATTATCACTCTTTTGAGTTTGACTAGTCCTTGTTGCACGTCTTCAGTTTGACTTGGAATCCCTTATCGCTTGTAAATAAGTTTGATTCTTCCTTTGTAATTTCCCCCGAAGAAAATAAGATTTGTTTCTCGGGTTAGGTTGATGCTTGTTTCTCTTTATTGCGTTTTGGACTTAGTAGACGTAAATATCACTTTTGCACAAACCGGAGAAAAGATAAAGAAATGGAAAGGTAATAAAAAAAGGCTGATAAAATTGGTTAAAATTGGATTACAACCGACATCAAGAATTAACAAGATTAATTGGACTCGGTCAGACGTTATACCGAGTCTATTGTGTCAAGGCTTGTCTTATATCAATTCATGACATTTTGATGAACCTTGAAGCGTCTCTACTTCCCTTCTTGGATTCACTTCATGATAGGAGGGAGGGGTGGTTGTTTATTCATTGCATTTATTGATCATTGTCCAAATTATATCCGAGATCATCAAGCAATCAACTTGCTAATTGATGGTTTTGGAGATAATTCCAACCCTCTCTTGAGTATTTTTATGATAGAGAAGGGTAAAAAAACAGACAAACATGGTTAGGAATACCCTGTCTGCACTATTTCACCTCAGGTACAAAAAACAGATTTCCACAAGAAAACAAAGTATTAGATTTATTTGGGGCTCGACTGAGTCGTGTTTTGGGGTCAGCAAGGCTCCAATAAATTGCAACACAATATACTTTTGCTCGAAAGCAGTAACTAGGGGTGAAACAGAACAAATCCCAGCAAGGCAGACAAAATAATTCCTGAGGAGCATCGAGCAATCATTGCATATTATTATTGTAATAAATTAGACATCCCCTTTCATTTATTATTCATTCAGCTTTGTAATAATTATTTGTTCGGACACTTGGACATTCAGACCCTCCTTCGCGAGGACAAATATATAATAAGTTGTATGTCTTCCAACCCCCATTCGTTCTCCCTTCTATTTCACTGCTTATGATGGTTAGATTAGGGACATCATATTTAATTAGCATTTTTCATGATTTACATCCATTCGTTTACATGCATAAAAGTTCGGCTCATCATATTATTCAAATGTCAAATTCAAACTCCTTACTTGCATACATGCGCTATCACAGGCCTTGAATTGACTCACATGCCATACTAGTAGCCGAACCTTAATTGCACGTTGCATGTATTGCATTAGTCATAAATGAGGATCATGCATTTTTTTCTAACTATTTGCTTTCTTTTTGGACTCGCCTTCGGACATTAAGGTAAGCATTTTTGCTTTAGCATATTGCATAACTGTGAATGATGTCATATCAAACATACTACCATGAGGCTAACTGCTTATTTGATATACCTGTTTGAATGTCTGTGGATGAAGGCTAATCACTTGAATTGGGGATACTTTGATTCATGTATATATGAGATCACCATTTTAAGTGATATATATTCAAAACACTTTTGTTTCAAAACAAACATGAAATCAAATGTTCCAACTTTTCATGAAATTAGTCTATACTTGTATGTTACATATAGAACAAGAGCATATACTGTACATAAAAACCACATCATGATTAGTAGAGGCCGATCTTTGATCGGGTGAGTGGGGTGTTCAATTATTGACCTTTCCCTCTCATACCTAAGTTCCCAAACCAAGACACTTTGCTAACGACGGACTAATGGCCTTTGGCACGAGTCATGGGTTTCCTAAATTTTCCAAAATAAATATTTAGGTGGCGACTTTGATATCTGGCAAAGCAGTCCATTTTTGTCATTTGATTCAAATATCGATTTTCCAAAAGAAATTGCCAGATTTGGACTCTTTTTGTGTTTTCACTGTTTCACATTGCACTTGTGAAATCAGAATCAAAACCAACACAAGTAGAGTCTGAACTATAAGGGCTATTCATTCTTCCGAAAGGGAGCGCGAAAAGCCGAGCTACAGTTTCTGGCGACTCTGCTGGGGAATTAGAGAACTTGACTCAAACTTCTTGATGTGAAATTTTATCTATATAAATATGTTCTTTGCATTGCATTTGCATTGGTGCGCCTAAGTCCCTGTATTTGCCATCTGTTATTCCTGGACAGTTTGCTGGAGGCTTGCCTACAAAGCTTACCAAAAGGCTGACCGGTCATGGGATCTGTCAAGTTGGGAACACAACCCTTGGATCTGGATTACTGCTGTACCGCTTGATCCTCCTTTCACTTCTCGGTGTTAGGTGTGAGAGGTATATTAGGTAGTCTTGCTGAGGTACCCTTTGTGACTATTTGACCTAATGCATATAGTACGCTTGACTATTCAAATTAGGATAGGATGCTACCCGTACAGGATGTTATGAAACCACTTGCTTGAAATAGTGCAACCTAGATCATGTCAAAATCTAGGACATGGTAACCCTACCCCCTCATAGGGGTGTTTTGGTTCTTTTTATGTGGTATGTGCTTTTACAATGAAATATGCAGGGTGGTTCATAGCAGTGGTACAAATGAGCAACCACTCTGAGAACAAAGTTCAGTGGGGATCACAGTTCAGCTACGTGTTGTGATTAATTGAGAATTGGGCCAGAAGTGCTGTCCTTTTTTTAAAAATATGTTTTCTTTCTTTCTTTTTGCTAGGTAGTTTTTTATCATAGCTTCAGAAAGACTCAATATCCCCCGAGTTGTTTGGACTCGTTCTCGTAGGCTTTGTAAAATGCAAGATCTTGTTGACGGTCAGCCAGTGTCAGTTTCTCTCCCGCCGGTTACTCGACAAAGAAGGAATAGACAGTCAACATCAGTACCAAGCACTCAGCAAACTCCTGTTCACTCACCAACATCTAATTTATCCAGTCCAACAATGGCACAGAACCCAGCACAAAACATAGAAGAAGTTGTTGCCATGATGGCAGTAGTCCAAATGACCATGGATACAGTCAACCAACGGATGGCTGCACAGGATGAAGTCATCGCTGATCTGCGACGCCCATCTGGGGCATCTGCATCTACTGTACATCCGGTCCCGGCTGCCCAGCCAAATCCTGATCTCCCTCCACCACTGGAAACTCCTCAGGTCCCAGATCCTCAGGAGATGTTTCCAACAGCTTCAGCTTACAGACCTCCGGTACAACCTCCTATGGGAACCATTCCCTTCGATATGAATGAAGTTGATCCAGCCATGATGAAAATTGCTAGGCTTGAGAAAGCCTTGAAGAAATCCCAGGGTTTCAATTCAATTCCCGACATTGAGGACGGGTACACTGAGGCCTCAGTCAGGTTACCAGAAAAATTCAAAACGCCTCACATCGATAGATTTGATGGAACAGGGATCCGATTGTGCATGTCCGCCTATTTTCAGATGTATTGAGGCCCATAGATTTATCTAGGGCACAAAAACTCTCATTATTTGCGAGGACCCTGTTAGATGTAGCGGCCATCTGGTACGCCAAACTGGAGGACTCAACGAAGCGGAATTAGGAAGAACTGTCTAAGGGGTTTGTTAACCAATACTCATACAATACTCAGATAGAAGTAACAATCAGTGAGCTGGAAGCAACCACTCAGAACCCTAAAGAACCCTTCATTGATTTTGTGGCAAGATGGAGGGCAAAGGCAGCCAGAATGACGAGCAGACCTTCTGAAAGAGAACAAGTCAGGTTAGTGGTCCAAAACCTCGAGCCAGACATGTTGCAGAGAATGATAGTGGCACCGTTGTCCACATTTGCTTCCTTACATGAGTTAGGGGTTCAAATTGAGAGCGCCTTCAAAAAGGGCATCATCCACAGAACAAGTGAACCTGCAAAAAAGCCATTCACTCGGAGTACCAATGCTAGTACTAGCACTATTCCGCGGCCTGCAGATGTCAGTACCATTGCTACATCATCGGCCAAGCTCGATTCCTTTGCTGATGCCACAAACTCATAAACCGCACAAAATAGTCAACCTTGGAACCGAAGACCTTTTACCCCCTCCATATGAGTCCAACCCGCGCGCCCTCAAGGTGTTGATGGACAAGGGGCATCTCAAGCCTCTTGATCCTCGCCCTCTCCTAGACCCACTGCCAGCTAGACACGACCCAACCTAATATTGTACTTTCCACCAACAACATGGCCATCATACAGATTCATGCTATCGTCTACGTCATGAGATTCAGAATCTCATTGACAACAAAGTCATCGCCCCTCCTAAACCAAATGTGACAACCAACCCACTTCCTACACATAACCAAGTTCCTCCCCCTAGAAATATTAACCACATCCAAACACTACCACCTACCTTCAACCCAAGCACATATATTACCTCATCCCACCTACCGAAACCAGAGGTGATTATTCCAAAAGGCACGGATATGTGCATGTTGGATCTAACCCTACAAATCCAACCCAAAAAGGTTGTGGCAAGAACAGAGAAAGAGGAGAGTGCATTAAAGACAAGGTTATCTGATACCTGTGTCATAGAAAAGGGGGCTTCGCTTGCAGAGGAGTATGACCCCAGTTTATACATTGTGGCCATTGATCAACCAAAACCAGTGGTCCTATTGCCGGATGTTCTCAGTGTCAATGCTATCGAGGAAGGCCAGTTAGGGCAACATCAGAACGATTGGCCTGAACAAGGCCTAAATGACTTGGCCGAACTGGAAGAGGATCTAGTTCAGATAGAAGAAGACCTAGCCAACCACTACTTCTTTGAAGAAGAGGAAACAAGCAGTGTCCAGATAGGCTGGTTGGATTCAAGTCAGTCGGAAACAAACAACGGTTGGTTTGGTAACGAAGAGCTAGATGAGGTGGAATAGACAAAAGAGGTCAGGGAGGAAAAAGATGAGACCACATCCATTACTAGTACAAAACAAGTGCTGAAACAATTCTAGCAGGAGAGAATGGAAGAAATTCAAAGGAAGATGGCCTTGCTAGAAACCAAAGCCATAGTTGGAAAGGAAAAGTATGTTGCTGAGGGGCATGATGTGAACATGCTCCAAGTAGAGTCTGATAAAAGCTTGGCTATGACTGCCGGAGAGTGGTGGGAAGATAATGATCTGAGTCATGTATACACGGACGAAGGGTGGAAATCCAATACCCCTGACGATACGTGGAATATGGACGAAATCAATCACATGACCCGGAGTGATCGGTACTTCAAACCTGTGGCTGTAGATCAACCAGAATCCTCTAACAAAGAGGTTGATAACACCAGAGAGAAGGACTGTGAAGACAACCTGGTTTTGAAACAGCTCAAGAAGATTCAGGCAGATATCTCAATCTGGGGATTAATAATGGCTTCCCGGGAGCATAAGCAAGCATTGTTAGAGGCAATGAATCGCACCAAACTGCCTATCGACACTACCGCTGATCAACTGGTGTCGTTAGTCACATCCGGCGATGTTACGCCAGTGATATCTTTCACGGATAAAGAGCTGCCACCTGAGGGTGCCAACCACAACCGGCCCTTGTATGTAACTCTGGAGAGCCGAAAGAAATGGATTCCAGTAGTGTTAGTAGATACTGGATCGACGATCAATGTGTGTCCGGCACGGACTGCTTATGCCATAGGTTTGAGGCCTGTTGACTTCACACCCACAACTCAAGCCGTCCAAGCTTATGACAATACAAGCTGGGATGTCATGGGAACATTCAAGAGCCATGTCCTGATCGGCTCGTCCGAACATGAGATAGAATTCCATGTAATGGATGTTCCGGCTACCTTCAATCTACTGTTGGGAAGGCCTTGGCTACATCAGATAAAAGCTATGTCATCAATAGTCCATCAATTGGTGAAATACCCCTTCAAAGGTGGGATTGCTATGGTGTATGGTAATTCATCGATCCACCCTCCCCAGGGAACTGCCACACCAGTGTTGGAAATCATACACGGGGAAGAAGATGTATTCCTCTCAGGCTTCTCACTAACAGAAGCCCGAGTAGTCCAATCTATCATGGCAGAAGCTGGCGGAATCTATGTGAGTGCTCAATCCATCTACATGATGAACAAATAGGGGCATATGCCTGGATCAGGACTAGGCAGGAGTGGCAGGCAAGGAGGTACTGTTACCAAGTAGCTGATTCACAACCCTCACACTTTTGGGCTGGGATACAAACCTACTGCTGAGGATTGGCAAAGGAAGTGGGTTGAGTTGAGAGGAAGAATTAAAGCAAAGAATGATGGAAAACAATATGAGTTAGTTCACAAACCAATACGGGGAACCTTGAACGGACGCTTTGTTCGCCAAGGGGAAGATTTCCCCTTTTGTGGATTTCCAGAGCCTTGGTTTGACCAGGAGACGAAGACAATCTATCTCGGGTTCGAGATCTTCTTTGGGAACTAGTTACCGAAAGAGGATGATGAACAGATGGACCTGAGTACTAATACAGGTCAAGGCATGACTGTAACTGTGAACGTTGAAGAGAGCTGTTGGGAAAAACACTGATTGACCTACTAGCAAATTCTACTGTCGAAACTGAGTCTGACAACTTGGGGGATAGTTTTACTATCTCAATGATCAGGGATAAACCAGAAGCGGATTTCTCTAAACTTATTGTGGATGCATCTGAGGCTCCACACTTAATCTAGAAATTTGAAAAGGGCATCATCAACAGTTCAGAATCGGGTAATAAGTCCGAATCTGATTCCATCGAGTCTGTAGAGTTGGAGTCAGATTCGAGTTCTTCTGAGTCTGGTACTTCCGAGAGTGGTAATCCGGATGCCAAAGTCCTGTCAAAGTCTTCTTTTAGTTTTTCTTTTGAGTCAACTGTAACCGAGGACCCAGACTTTACTAATGGAAATGTCGTAGAGTTTGCTTACTTCTCTGTGCCTTTAGTTTGTTGCACTGATCTTGATTTTCAAAATTTTGACTTAAACGAAGAGGAAGAAATTCCTCGGGCTTTGAAAATTATGGTTGACCAAGAGTAGGAGAGGCGCGTTAAGCCCTACACAGATGAAATCACTGCAATTAATGTGGGTACTGAGGAGGATCCCCGTTTGGTCCAGATCGGATCCACGTTGTCTTCGGAGGAACGCGAGCATTTAATCGCTTTATTAAAAGATTTCAAAGATGTTTTCGCGTGGTCCTACGAAGACATACCTGGAATAGATCCTGAGATTGTACAGCACTGGATCCCTCTTAATCCCGAGGCTCGACTAGTCAAACAAAAATTGCTCAGAGTTCGCCCAAATTGGGCATTAAAGATCAAAGAGGAGGTCAGCAAACAGATTGATGTAGGTTTCTTGACGGTATCTGAATACCCAACTTGGTTGACTAATATCATTCTGGTTCCAAAGAAGGACGGCAAAATTAGGGTCTAAGTCGACTTCTGGGATCTAAATAGAGCAAGTCCGAAAGATGATTTTTCATTGCCACACATCGATGAACTGGTAGACTTCACAGCTGGCCATGCTTTGCTTTCATTCATGGATGGGTTTTCCGGGTATAATCAGATTTCGATGGCACCGGAGGACAGAGAGAAAACTGCTTTCACCACGCCGTGGGGTACCTACTGTTATAGAGTTATGCCTTTTGGACTGAAAAATGCTGGGGCTACATATCAGCGGGCCGCAACCACCATTTTGCACGACATGATCCACAAGGAGGTTGAGGTGTATGTGGACGATATGATCGTCAAGTCTAAAGAGCGAGGAGGTCACTACACCGCACTGGAAAAATTCTTTGAGCGGATCAAGGAGTATAGACTGAGGTTAAACCCACAGAAAAGCACCTTCGGGGTAACTGCAGGAAAAATGTTGGGATTTCTAATTACACAAAGGGGAATTGAAGTAGATCCCTCCAAAATCAAGGCCATCGTAGAAATGCCACCACCAAGGACTGAAAAGGAGGTGCGCGGCTTTCTGGGTAAGGTGCAATTCATAAGACGGTTTATCTCAAAATTAACCTTGACTTGTGAACCACTGTTTGGTCTGTTGAAGAAAGGAAAGAAATTCCAATGGGATGATCGGTGTCAGTTCGCCTTCGAGCAGGTTAAGCAGTACCTTCAGAATCCTCCTATATTGTCGCCACCAGAACCGGGGAAACCACTGATCTTGTATTTATCAGTAACAAATTCAACCATGGGGTGCATGCTAGTGCAAGAATCAGAGGCGAAGGTGGAGAAGGCCATCTATTATCTAAGCAAGAAGATGCTAGAATAGGAAACTCGCTACACTCCTCTCGAGAAAGCTTCCTTAGCTTTGGTTTGGGCAACGAGGAAGTTGAGACACTACCTGTTAGCTCCTTCTGTAATTCTGATTTCGAGCTTAGATCCCATCAAATATCTCTTTGAGAAACCAGCACTTATGGGTAAGTTAGCTCGTTGGTTGCTTCTTCTCTCCGAGTTTGTCCTCAAGTATGTCACGTGCAAATCAGTCAAAGGGAGAGCTGTAGCAGAATTTCTAGCAGATCACCCAGTAGAAGGAGATGATGAAGCAGTGGAGTATCTATTCCTAGATGAAGACATCCTGCAGATAGAAGAGGAACCATGGACAATGTACTTTGACGGAGCGTCCAATCAGTATGGTTATGGGATCGGTGTGTTGCTCATAACACCCGATGATTCACACATACCTCTAGCCTTCAAACTCTGGTTTAAAGTATCCAACAATGAAGCAGAATATGAAGCGTGTATTGCTGGTTTGGAAGCTGCCCTATAACTAGGGGCAATAAGATTGGATGTTATCAGAGATTCGAATTTGGTTGTGTCTCAAGCTAACGGAGATTGGCGGGTTAAAAAAGAGAAAATGAAGGTTTATCATCAGGCCCTGGATGTGTTAATTCCGAGGTTTGAGAAATTGACATTCACGCATTTGCTCAGAGAGAACAACCGATTTGCTGATGCGTTGGCAACTTTATCCTCCATGGTGGACATTCTCTTGGAGTGAAGATGCGCCTGATCATCATTGAACAGAAGTATACGCTGGCGTATGAGACCATCGCCGTGATAGATGAGGTTCAAGACACGAACCCCTGGTATTACGACATCTAGAATTTCCTGGACAAAGAGGCGTACCCACCAGGGGTAAGTGCCAAGGACAAAAGGGGAATACGGCATCTGGCCATCCAATTCATCATCTGCGGAAACAAGTTATACAAAAGAGGCCATCTGGGAATGCATAAGTTGTGTGTTGAGGAAGGAGAATCAAGACGCCTTATGGAAACTATCCACAGAGGAGAGTGCGAAGCTCACATGAATGGTGTGATGCTAGCTCGAAAAATCCTTAGACAAGGCTACTGCTGGTCAACCATAGAGGAGGACTATATTGGCTTTGTATGGCGATGCCACAAATGTCAGATCCATGCTAATCGCATGAACATTCCGCCGTCGAAACTCTACAATATGACTTCACCATGGCCTTTCTCAGTCTGGAGAATTAACGTTATCGGTGCAGCCACGCCAAAGGGGTCAAACGGGCATAAGTTCATTTTGGTAGCAATCGACTACTTCACAAAGTGTGTGGGGGCCCAATCCTATGCCATTCTAAAGGCATCGCATGTGGCTAAGTTCATCAAGAACAACATCATCTGTCGGTATAGGGTGCCCAACAAGATCATCTCAGATAATGGCTCGCATTTCAAGAAAGAGGTGATAGACCAGCTTGAGAAATATAACATGGTTTTCCATAAGTCATCAACATACAGGCCGCAGACCAATGGAGCTATTGAGGCTGCAAACAAAAACATCAAGAGAATTTTGCAGAAAATGATTGAAACCTACAGGGACTGGCTAGAGAAACTTCCATTCACACTCTGGGGTTACAAAACGTCGATCCGAACATCTACAGGAGCAACCCCTTATTCTCTTGTTTATGGGATGGAAGCTGTTCTGCCAATCGAAATTAAAGTACCGTCGCTAAGAATTATGGTTGAGTGTCAGATAGTGGAGGCGGACTAGCAACAAAGTAGATTTGAAGAATTGATGTTGTTTGACAAGAGGAGGTTGAAGGCATTGTATCATATCCAAGGTTACCAGCGTAGAATTGCAAGGGCTTTTAACAAGAAAGTCAAATCCAGAAATCTCAAAGTAGGAGACATGGTGCTCAAAGACCACTGAGCCCCCATCCACGACCCTAGGGGCAAGTTTAGAACCAATTAAACTGGTCCTTATATCATCAAGTCAATCTGGTCTGGGGGAGCAATTATTCTTATGGATTTGGATGGCCTGGAGTTTTCTCAACCGATCAACATGAACAAGTTGAAGAAATATTATCCCTGAGAGGCTCGCTAGGCCGAAAACCTGAAAGGGCAACTTAGACAAAAGTTAGAGCATAAAAAAATAAAAAATAAAATAAAATAAAATAAATTAGAAATAAAGAAAAGCTGAGCTCGCAAGGCCGAAAACCCGAAAGGGTGGCAAACGTTAGAGCGCAAAAAAAGAGAATAAATACTCGAGTGAACCCTCTCCGAACTACGTAAGGCCTGATTCTCATCTTTGGGATACGTAGGAAACTTCATCCCGAAGTTTGGCCATCACTATTTTTCAACCCAACTGTCCTGTTCATCTGGTTTAATCAATCTGTCATTCTCTACCGTTTGTCGACTCGGTTATGATCTTCTGATTTGGGGCTGTACAGCCTTAGGATTAATTCCGTATGTATCTAGTGCTGACCATTTCCGAAAAACAAAAAAAAAAGAAAAAAAAAATTATTTTGAAAAGTTTTAATTCAATTTTTGTTTTTCTTCTCAAAACTTTACCGTTTACAACACAAAAGGAAACTTTTCAATACTCACTTTAATTTTATTGATTTATCACAAGTACATTCTCCAAACCAAAGTTGATTTTACTAAAAACTTGAAAAGAAAGGACAAAGCAATAAACTAGGGGCATAGATGAGTCAAGTGTCTGTAACGACCCCAAAATCCGTATCCGAAATTACCTTTATGCACTTGTGGATTAATGTTCTTCAATTTGATGATATCTGTTCGAATTGAAAAATGATCTATTCAGTTACGATTTTAAAATATAAATTACCGACCTTCATGGGTTCAGAACTCAAAATTGAGTATCTGCATATCTTAATGGGAATTTTTAGAGTTACTTGGGAAAATTAATTGGAAATTTATTTTGTCTGATTCGTTAAGGTATGTTTGGCTAGTTAATTTTGCATAGTAAATTGACGGCCTTAGAGGCTTCAGAAACCGGAACAGAGGACATATTTATGATCAGCATAATTTTTAGAGTCGGCTGGGAAGTTTAATTGGAATTTGATTTTGTGCGATTCGTAAGGGCACGTTTGGTTCCCCCTATTATGATGAACTTATGTGTGTATTATATATGCATTGATATATGAGTTGTTGAACTCATCACTTTGGGTTAAAAGAGAGAGAGTGAACCGTGAGAGAGAGAAGGAGAGGCAAAGCTCCTCTAAGAGAAAACTCAACATCCGTGGGGGATTTGAGGATGATTGAAGAAAATAGAAGAGAGAGGAAGAAGATCAACCAAGAAGCTTGGGAAAATTGAAGAGATTAAAGGGAAGAACAAGGATTTGGGTAAGGTATGTGGCTCTAACTATTATCCTTGTAGAGAATCCATCTACTACATGAAATCAGGGTTTAATTTGGAAGTTTCATACGTAAATGAACAAGTGTGTTGGGTTATGAATGGATTGAGTTGAATTCAAGGAATTGAACCTTGAGTTGAGTTCAATCTTAAGAATGATTCATGGAATAACAAGGTTTGGTATGAGAATCACCTATGTGTAAGATGTATTTACATGATTTGGGCACATATTGTAGAAGTTTGAATATATAGGAAACATGAGATTTGAAATTTAACTTTGAGCAAGATTGATGTAATTGAGATGAAATTCTATTTGAATAATGTTAGTTTGTTATGTTTTGGAAGGAATTCTACATGTTTTTGAGTAATTAGACTTGAAATCAAGCTTAAAAAATGGAAAGATCAAGTGTTGGAGCAAAAACCATTTTCGGACTGTCTGATTTTGCCCAGACCGCACGAGCGGCCACGGGCACCGCACGAGTGGAGCATGAAAAAAAAAAGAGGTTTTCATTCTGCTCTTTGGGCGCTCGAGTGGCCGGTTTCTCCGCTTGAGCGGATTTGGGCCACACGAGCGGTCCAATTGGGCGCACGTGTAGCCAACCTTGTTTCAGCTTATACCTGGTAACTTTGAATAAGCATATCTTTTGCATCCGAACTACGTTTTGAGTGATTCTTGAGCCTAAAATCAAGCCCCGGAAGTCTAGTTTCCAATGGTGGTGGTCTCACTCCCAAATTATAAGTACAGAAATATTTATGCTGAAATTAGTGATGACTGTTCACTTTCTGTTTACCGGGTTTGTACCATTTCTTCGTCTGAACCTTTTTCCTATCGATTCCCCCTATCTTATGAGGCATGGATTATAACCTATGGAGGACTAATGAGTCTAGAACCACCATAGCTATTGATTAAGGAATAAGAAAGAGATTGGTTTTATTCTCATAATCTGCTATGTGCATTGTGTTTGTAGGTCAAGACGAGGACATCGTTACACTGCTGTCAGAGACCTATCACTGTGAGTAATAGTAGTGTAACGATATGTTTCACTTACTTCCTATGATTATTATTTATGTATTGTTACTTGTGAATGGCCTATTCCATTGATATTGTGCTTTGATTAAATTAATGGATATGATTGAATAATGGCATTGATATGGACCTAAGATCGTTCTGTCCCTATTAATAGACGTGGGCCCGAGGCCCTTATGATGTGAATTGTTCTACCCTATTAATAGTACTGTAGTGATACATTTGCCTTCCGTTAATAATTATTATTAATGTTCTGTTAATCGCAAGACAACTATGTCGACTTATGATAAACCATGGGGAAATTTATGTACACTATTGTGTAATGGTATTCTTATGAATCTGGGATTACTCTGTATAATCTGTTGGGCCTGAGGCCGTTCTGTATAATCTGTTAGGCCAGAGGCCACTCTATATAATCTGATAGGCCAGAGGCCGCTCTGTATAATCTGTTGGGCCTGAGGCCGCTCTGCATAATATGTTGGGCCTAAGGCCATTTTATATTCTGCATGGGCTTGAAGCCGATCTGTATTGTATATGGGCTTGAAGCCAGTCTGTATTATATGTAAGCCTGTGACCGTATTGAAATATAGTAATGGATAAGACCTGTATATAGTTGATATCTGTCTATTTATTTTATCCAAGGTTTTGCTTATTCAATTATCCTTCTTACATTGCTATTATTCACTGAGCTTTGCTCATTCCAATTTATGTATATTTATGTAGATGAGCCATCGGGGATTGATACTAGAGTTGTACTGAGGTTCGCCTGTCTGCCAAGTCACCTGGGGTATGCCTCCGCGTGGAGGCCTTAATTTGTGTTGGGAGTCATATAAATTATTGAGTCTTATGTAAGTGTGTGTGAGATCTATATCAATTTTGTGATCGTACATGTATATATATGGGAGTGTATGTAAATACTTAAATCTAATTAAGCCATCATGTATGCACAAGCTCAATGGATGTAGTCTTTTATTGGTGTTGCTTCCGCTTAAGGCCCCGTATGTGGTTAAATATTATTCTAAAATTCTGTATTGAGGCCTATGTACAGGCCAGTCATGGACCAAACTTCTAGGGGCGGGTTTGGGTCGTGACAGGTGGTATCAGAGCACGAGTTAAGATCTCACACACGTGTCCATTGAGCATTAGAGTGTCTAGAATGCATTTAAGTTACATGTATCTAGTAACGAAAGGATATGATGTGCATTTTAAAAGATGTATGTGAGCTTGTATAATACGTTGAGTATCAAGATTAAGAATGAGAATTCTCATGGACTTTGAGGTAATAAAAAAAGATTCATATGTTTTGTTTCATAGACTGAGTTTTGTGACTAAGGAAAATTGGATAATTGTTATGAAGTGAGAATGGGCTATATAAGGCTAAAGTTTTGAAAGATGTGGAATATCGGTGTTCTTCGGCTATTCAAATTGATAAGTATAAGCATGTTTGTGGAAACGTGATGTGAATAGAGATTAAACTTAGTTTCTATATGGATTACATGTGAAATTAACCATAAGAAATTTCAGGGAAACTGAGGTGTGGTTCATGAATAAAGTGTATGGAATTGTGACAATTGAGAAATGCGATGGTCAATAACGAGTATGGGATTTGAGAATTAGAGAATGGCTTGATATAAGAAGCAGAGATGAAGGAACTGCCCCATCCATATCTTTGTATACTTGTGTGTGTTATGATTAAAAATGTGAAACTATGTGTTATGGAGTAATTAATGAATGATATGCGATGTGTTAACAATCTGCATCTTATGATTCTAGGAGTAGGGATGAAATGGAATATTAATAAATACAAGTATCATGATCTGTGATCACATAGTATTCAATGGAATTTTATGGAAGTTTAGTGATATAGGGAAATTGAAATTTTGACTAGAATGCTGGTGGTATTGAGTATGTTAATTTGTAGAGATAGAGGATATGTTAAGGGAATTGAGATATGTATGCTGGCGAAGGAAAATATTATCTGAAATCTTGAACCATAGAGTTAAATGACTTGGTATGATCTTATGTATTAAGCTAATATGCATTTAGTGTCTTGAGGGAAAGGTCGTAAGAATGAGGTGATGCTTATGTTGTCCTACCATGTGTAAGAATACGAATGGGCATTGTTAACGTAGTGAGATGATATGTCTGTTAATCAAATTACTTGGGTTATTGAAGTGGATCATTGGTGAAGAGAAGGTCATGTAGTGAATTTTTCTATGGGACGATAAATGAAGTTTTGTTCCTCCTTTCAGTTCGAACATATATTCTTGTGAATGAATGTGAATAAAAGGAAAATTATATTTCTTTGTGGATTGCCATTTGTCTGAAAGACATAATGTTGTTTTGATACGTTTTGTTCTGAACCTAACATATTGCTATCATAACTCACCGTTACTAATGAAGGATGAAATATTTGTATGAGAATTAATTCAAGGCTTGTTCCTTTATTGTGATCTGGAAATGAGTGCTCATTGGAATGAAACTTATGTGATCTGTGTTATTTAGAGATGTCATACCATCAATTACATTCAGTACTTCCGACATAGATGAATAATGTGCGATCTTGCGTGAGTTGACCATAGACCTAAGTGAGTAATGTCTTTGTAAAGATATTTCCGTATAAATGATTTTGAAAATGGCTATGCTATACGATGTTTAATGAAATCTATATTTTGATTACGAAATGTTCTATATGATGAGTATTTTCTGAAATGATAAAATATGCTATGAACTTCCGACATGTTTATGACATGATGAGTTTTCCGAATAGTTTCCCCTAAATGACTAGATATGCTACGAAACTCCGATTGTTCAGGATATGACAAGTTTTTTGAAAAAGATATTTTGCTATGCATGAATGAGTTTCCCATTTGATAATTTATTGTGGCATGTTTAAGGAATTCTCTATGAATAATATGGTGAACTTGAAGTCATTCTGTCTTATCTGTTATAAGTTGGACCAGAGGTTGTTCTGTTAAAGTTTAAATATGCCTAGTGCTATTGGGAAACTATCCCACCATCTGATAATCTTTGAAAGGTCTGATAAGTTTCTGAATAATGTCTCTGACCAACGTACTGCGTGTAATTATGAAAGGTTTGATGAATTTCATGTATTACATATCTTTGGAAAATGTTTTGTCCATGATAAGAATGTTTGAGTAATTATGGAACAAAAAAAAAATCGGATTAGGCACGGTGCTCAGTCTACTTGAAGTTATGAGAACACAAAATGTTTTGTGTTTTGTGTTTTGATTCTATAAAATTGTATTCACTACTGTGAAGTTGATTTTGTGATCATTATGATATTATCAGATGATGTGTAGTAACTGATCTGATTGGTAGCGAACAACGAAGTGAATGGAGATGGTGGCTAGGGCTTTGCTTTGTTACCGATTGGGAATGTAGAGAGTGAGGAGTTCTGATGAAAAATGAAGCTCAAATATATTTAGGAATTACATAATTAAAAAAAGAATTGATTTAGGAAAATTCAAAACTACGTAGTTTTGTTTCAAAAATGTCCCTTTTCTTTTTTGTGACCACAATATACTGGTCACCAATAGTTTTGAGATCCCGCCAATTTTTTTATTTTTTTTTTGGCTCTACCGCCATTACCTTCCGCGATCACATTTCAAATTTAGTCGCAAAAAAATACCTATCAGCGACAAGAAAATTGTTGGTAGTGGAAACGTAACTCATCCGCGATAGGGAAAATTTTGGTCGTAGAAAGTAAACTATTTGCGACCAACATGAAAAAGGTGGTCGCTAAAAGTGTTTTTCCTTGTAGTGAGTATTGTTCATTTTCACTTGGTGAAGTATTTCCAATGGAGCTGGCCTAGGGTGGGCTTTGGAGTTCCTTGGCTTGTGTTGTTTGGCATTTTGGTTTATGGATTTGTACTCAATGGAAGATTTATCATCTCCTGATTCATCTGAGTGGCCATGGCTGCTTCATTCCTTTTCTTCTATTGCATCCACGGCAGCTCTTCCTGCAAATTAATCATGAAAAATCTCAACTTTAATTTGTTACTAGGGATTGGTTTATAATTCTTAATTGCCTAACATTTCCAGTAATGTTGGGATTGTTTTGATGAAAACATTTTCTTGAGCTCTATAGAAAATATTTTTCGAAAAACATTAATGTTTGGATTGTTTGGTGAAAAATATTTTTCGGTGTTTAGTTGCTATCTTAAAAATGATGGTGGTGGTTGTATGCAGCAAATTAAAGTTTTAGTGACAAAAATTTTGACATAAAATTATTTTTAAGGGAAAATATTTTAGTTATCAAAGTGTTATTGTTGTATTTTAGTGACAAAATTAGATATTTAGTGACGAATTATTATCCCTTTAGACTAAATTTTTTTGTCACAAAAAGTAAATTTTTTTGGGACTAAATTGTTTTTCTTTATTTAGTCACGATATTTTCAAAATCTTATTACTAAAAGTTTTTTTTTTTTTTTTACTTTTTAAAATTATTTTTTAGCGATAATTCTCACGCCGGAATGAATTGATACCGAAAGCACCAACGTAAAATATTTTAATCACAATTATAAATGCCAAAAAAATGTGAGAATTCAATAATTTTGATTTTGATTTTATTTTAATTTTATTTTAATGTATGAGAATTCATTTGTTCAAGAAAATTATTTGGTTTGATTCTTAGAATTCGTTTTTGAAAAAAAAAAAAACTAAAAACTAATGTAGTGAAAAATAATAAAAAATAAAAAATACTTAACATTTTTAAATAATTCAATATTTTTTTAGGACAAAAATAAAACTTATTATTAAAGTTAAACAGAAAACCAACCAAAGCATTTAAATTAGCTTTTGAAAAAAAGAAAAACTCACTGTTAGCTCGCTCTAACCCCAGAAGGAAGAGAAGCATATAACGCCATCGTAGAAGCTTCAACCTTCGCCGCGAGATGACTGATCTCCACCGACCCTTGACTCTCTGGCCACCTCTCTAGCCTGGCTTCTTCCACTTTAATCCTAAAAGCAATCAAAGCATCCATTTGCCTATTCAACATTTTTTATTGATCAGCCAAATAAACTTCATTGATGAGATCAAAATGTACAAACATAAGGATTACATCAACAAAGAAGAAGGAAAGCAAAGAGCATCACAGCAGGCCATTCACCATCACAGCAAATGCCTAACCGATCATATGCTACACAGCCCCAAGTTGGAGAGAAACCAACCAACAAACAGAAAACAACAACCAAAACTGCTGCAAAAATAGAGTTGCTCTGTCTGAAGCTATTGGGCTCAACCCAACTCATTGCATCACTGCTCCTCCAAGACACAATCTGATCTGCCTTACATTACAAATGAAATCATTGATTGTGAAATTAAAATCCTTCAGATGTGGATTCAACAACATAGCAATCCTAGTCTTGATCAGCTCACACACCTCATACCAGTTTGGGTTAGTTGCCATAAAAACACACTTATTTATAAGTTTCCAAATTGACCACAGCACAGCCAACGGAATAGCACTCCAAATCTTTCTTTCTAACCTTTTCATTCTTCCACCTGCCCACCACAACACCAGCTGATTCCACAGATTCAGGTAATGCCCCTTAAGTCCCTCACCAATTTAGCAAATCAGCCCATACACTCCACACAAAAGGACAGCAAATTAAGACATGATTCACAGATTCAATGGTAGCCATATAGAACACACACAGGGATGATCCAGACACCTGAAGCACACCAACTCTTTGTAAGAATTTAGCTGTCTTGATTCTCTTTTTCCAAGCTAACCACCCAAACACTTGAACCTTAGGAGGGAGAAATCTCAGCCACACCAATTTACAAATTCTAAGAGTTAGGCTTGAATTATGCACAGTAACATTATACATTGCAGCCACAGAGAACTGACCTAAATTAGATGCTGACCAAACAGGTCTATCCACCTAGTCTAGACTCATTGTAGGACCTGCTGCTAGTAGGTTTAATAGATTCTGCAGCTCCACCTCTTCTCACACATATAACACTCTTCTGAATGATAGATTCCAAACCCCTACTGCATGTTTCCTATCATAGATATCTCTCAATGTATCATTTTTCTCTAGAGACAGCCTATAAAGGCTTGGAAACACATCTTTCAAACACAATTGCTGACACCACTTATCATTCCAAAAGCTAATTCTTCTACCATCCCCAACCTTCAATTGGAAATTGTTCAGGAAGACTTCTAGCAGATTGTTGCTCTGATAAGCAAAAACTATGATTCCTTTCCATAACACTGAGGAGTTACTACTAGATGTAACATATGGCAACTAGCTATCCACCTTTAACTTATACCTGCTGCATATAACCTTCTTTCACAGAGCTTCATTCTCACAACTAATCCTCCACCACCATTTTACAAGTAAACAAATATTTACCACTCTTACCCTCCTAATGCCCAATCCTCCTTGATCCATACTTTTACACACATCCACCCATCTGACCATATGGATTTTTCTCTTTAGTTCTGACCCACCCCATAAAAAGGCAGCTTGCAACCTCTCTATTTCTTTGGCAACCCCTTCAGGCATCCTAAACAGGGACTAATACAGCTTCCACAAGAGTTAATCTCCCAGCAAATGACAGCAGCTTCCTCTTCCAACAAGCCAGCCTACGTCTGACTTTATCTAGGACAGGCTTCCAAGTAGCTTTCTTCCTTGGGTTGGCTTCTAAAGGTAACCCAAGGTATCTGAGGGGTAAAGACTTTACATTGCAATTCAAGACTGATGCAAAACAGTCCATGGTATCATTTGAAGCCCCCACCCCACACACTACACTTTTGTGATAGTTAATTCTCAATCCAAACATTAACTCAAAGCGTCTTAACACCCTTTTCAAATTCCTTACCTATTCAACATATTAGCTTCCTTCACAACTTCCTCTACTTTTAACTTATAAAACTTAACCACTTTATTAAACTCTTCATCAAGTTTCCTAAAATACACCAACTCATACTCTCTTCCCTCGTCCGCCGCCATCATAAACATCATCTCGTATCGTTCGCCACCATTAGACTGCTCGGATTGTACTAAAATAGCTTGGTTTTCGAAGTCTAAGGAGATAGAAGGACTTCTAGGAGAAGCGATTCTTTGGGTTAAGCCGCTAAAAGCTCTGTAAAGGGTGAGTTTTCGTTTGGTGGTTTGTGTTGGAGTTTGAAGCGTTGGATTTCTTTTAAATGGGTTTTGAGGTAGTTGTAGTTCATGTATGCTTCTTGCCATTCTGGTGCCATTTGGGATATGAATTCTTTGCCAAACTTCATGGGTGTTTGGAAGGTTTGAAAAGGTTTACTATTTTGTTTTTACAGTATTGTGTGAGAAGAAGGGCTTGTAGATATAAGTGCTTTTTTTTTTTTTTTTTTAAAGTCGATGAAGGGTTTGCAGGAGTGAGTTTCTCTTGAACAACTCTCTCTCTCTCTCTCTCTATATATATATATATAGAGTCTTTCAAAACATGAAATGAAATAGTCACCGGTTGAAAAATGGCCTCCAAGGAAAAGGTTCATAATGAAAACTGTATGATTGAAGAGTTTGTAAAAGAGAAGAGTGGTTTGAATAATTAAAACAGGATTTTGGTGGATTTTCTATGTCCTATTATGATGGTCAAGTTCAAATTTTAAAATTAAGAGAAGCTTAATCTTTAATAATTTTTTATTTAATAATTTTTTATTAAGAGAGCTTTTTTGATAAATCCCCTTTCTAAGTATTTTGTTCCATCTAGCCCAAAACGTTTTTGACTATTCTAGTAAGTCTCATTCCTAGCAATTTGTCCAAAACACCCCTAGACATTTTTGAGCACTTATTTCCATTCGAAATGTCACAGCACAAAAACATAGGAGCAAATCGCAAAATATACGACAAGGCTTTCGGAAAACCTTCATTTCCATACCAGTTCTCATCGTCTCATCATTTGAATCCTCCATCGCGATTCTCATCATCTCTGCATCCCACCGTTGTCACGTCGTTGTCGGCGATTGAAACCTTACTCCGAAGTGAAAAATCAACTCTGTGAAAGTTTGCATCGACTGACTAGATGCAAACCAAATGTAAGCGCCCATATTTTTTCCTCTTTTGTTTGTATAATCATTGAATGATTATTTGGTTCAATATGAACTTTCACATGTGTTGTTTATATTATTGTTGTTGTTTTAATTTTTCTGTGATTGTTGTTTTTGTTGGTGTTGATGTGAATCATCTATTTTTGACCATTTTCTCTTTCCAGAAAACAGAGTAAACGCCCATATTTTTTCCTCTTTTGTTTGTATAATCATCGAATGATTATTTGGTTCAATGTGAACTTCCGCATGTGTTATTCATATTATTGTTGTTGTTTTTCTAATTTTTCTGTGATTGTTGTTTTTGTTGGTGTTGATGTGAATCACCCATTTTGACCATTTATTTCTTTCCAAAAAATAGAGTAAGCCACCATATTTTTTCCTCTGTTGTTTGTATAATCATCGAATAATTATTTGGTTCAATGTGAACTTTTGCATGTGTTGTTCATATTATTGTTGTTGTTTTTTCAATTTTTCTGTGATTGTTGTTTTTGTTGGTATTGATGTGAATCACCCATTTTGACCATTTATTTCTTTCCAAAAAACAGAGTAAGCCACTACATTTTTTCCTCTTTTGTTTGCATAATCATCGAAAGATTATTTGGTTCAATGTGAACTTTCCCATGTGTTGTTTATATTATTGTTATTGTTTTTTCAATTTTTCTGTGATTATTGTCTTTGTTTTTGTTGATGCTCAATTTTTTATGGTTGCCAACCCTATTTTAGGTCAATGTGAATTATTGTATGCATGTTGTAAATAATAACATCTTATTGTTTCTCTTATTATTGAGTAACAACCAATGTGAACATTCACATTCTGAGGGTAGCCATTTTATAAATTTATATTACGGTGTTTGTTGTATCTCTCCCTTATATCAATGTCGGACTTGTTGGTGTTGTTGGTTATTCATGGTGATCAAATAATTACAACCTTAATTTTGGATGGTTGCCAACCCTGTTTTAGTTCAATGTAAATTCTTGTAGGCATGTTGCAAATAATAACATCTTATTGTTTCTCTTGTTATTGAGTAATAATCAATGTGAACATTCACATTCTGAGGCTAGCCATTTTATAAATTTACATTGTGGTGTTTGTTGTGTTGTTTGTTGATTATCTGCTTTATTCTCAGTTTCGTAGTCTCAAATGTTTGTGTGAATATTCACATTGCTCAATGTATTTTTTGTAGATATTAACACTATGCAAGTCAACTTGATTTTAACATAATGGTCTTGTCTTGCTGTAATTGTGACTCAATTAGAGTTTTCTAAAGTTATGACATTATTCACAATATGACTCATGTAAATGTTTGGTCATGGTCACATGGGTTTGGTCAATGTGGTTACGGGAATATTGATGCTGAGATAATATGCAAATGTTTCCTTTATATTGTGAAATTTTGTTCGTGTCAATATGAGAAATCAACGTATATTGGTGCTGTCTTACTCCTATTTGTACCCTAGCAGTAATGTGAATATTCACATCTCTAATGATGTAAATGTTCACATTATTATATTTGTCACCTAAATAGTACTTTGTTGCTTTTGCTTATATGAATATCGTTGAATGTGAACATCCACACTGACTAATGATATGACAGTGTCAATATGCATGCCTACCCTACCAATTCATTGAAATCAAATTTAATGTTCATATAAACACTCACTATTTGTGCATGCCTATATAACAGATGCTGCATTTAAATTTTGCACAAAGAGGAAGAGGAAGAAGTATCATGTCCAAGAAGAGAGCATGCCTCTAGAGAGCAACACCCATATCGACATGTGACATGTCAATTATCAATCAAACATTACAGACTTAGTAAAACTGATGACAAGCACCAAGTTCTGGGATCCTCGGCTAGACTATTTGAGGAAAACTCCGTTGTTCGATGGTTGGGGTTGTCCACCATATACTAGCTATACCAAAATACAGTGCTAGTTTTTTTTTTATTTTATTGTAATTTTGATAACTTGTAGTTGAAAACACTTGACAACATATATATAAGTCAATGATATACTTCTCACAGACCTATGTGTTTTGATGGTATATTTGGTGTTGATGTGTTGTGTGTGCTAAACAATATAAACTATGAACATTCACATCTATTTTCTTATATTGAAGTTTGTGTGAATGTTCACATTGTAATTTATGTTCAATAAATGTGAATGTTCAAATCATGTCCTATGTTTACTGTAATTGACTACAGATGTTAATATTCGCATTATACATTAATTAGGTGTATGATCTATGCACAAATATATTAGAATTAATGTGAATCTTCACATCTATCTATTGCATTGTGAATATTCATATCATACTGTGGTGAATTACAGATGTTAATATTCACATTATACATTAATTAAGTGTACGACCCATGAACAAAGATATTAGATGTTAATATTCACACTTTACATATGTAAGGTGTATGATTCATCCACAAATATATCAAAAAAAAGAATATTGACTACACACAATGACAGTTGACTAAACAATGTTCTAAACAATATGAAGTGTGAACATCCATATCTGATCTCTTATGTTGAAGTTGGTGTCAATGTTCACATCGTAATTATGTTGAGGCTCATTATCTATCACATTATGTTCTATGTTTATTATAGTTGATTACAGACGTAAATATTCACATTGTATTTACCATTCAATATTATATTAGTGTGTGAATAATATTAACACCAATTGATAACACAATAACAAATTTTCAATTCAAATTAATGTGAATTTTGATAAGGATTAATAATATGAACATTTACATTATTTTTATATAAGACACATTACCAATCTCAAAAAATCATTGCTACATTGAAATCCAATAACAAAAAATAAAAATCAATGACAATAACATAATCATAAATTCAAAAATCTCAATCTCTCAAAAAATAAAAAAACCATCACACAAATCCTCCTCTGTATCTTCATAATTTTCGTCTCCATCTTCATCATTATCACTATTATTAACACCTCTTATAATGTCACCATTATAGCAATCCAAATCAAACCAAACACTCCTCATCTTTTTACAAAGACAGCCACATTATTATATCAAAGACCTCATTCTTCACAATTCCAACACTCATTTCTTAAACTTCCAAACAATATGAAATGTGAACATTCACATTGATTAATAGAAAAACCAAAAATAATGGCAGCACTAGAACTATAAATCCAAAAAAAAACCTCAATCTCTCTAAAAACAAAAAATTATCACCCACATCTTCATCTTCATCTTCATCTTCATCATATCACTATCATTAACAATCCATGTAATTTCACCATTCCACCAATCCAAATCAAATTAAACCCACATTCGAAGAACAAGTATGTAACAACATAGGCTGGATACAAAAATAGTTGCGATTCAAATCCATCTCCTCTTTCCCTTTGATTCAATCCAGCTGAATGTGGGCTTCAGTCAATCTACTGAACAAGTTTGTAAGCCATTACATTTGTTTCTTCAATTCAAATCCTCCTCTCTTCCTTTGATTTTTGGCTGAAATCATAACTATGGCAGAAAAAAAAAAAAAAAACAGAGCATAAACTCTAAATCGTCATCTTCTCTCCTACAGGAATGAAATTGTATCGCAACGAAACACTACCACAAACTATGTGTCGTCGTCTTTGCTCTTATAGGAACGAAATCCTACCACAACAAACATAGAGGGAAACAGGTATCTTATTTTGTATATAATATATATCAACATATAGACATAAGGGTATAATAGTCTAATAAAAAATATAAATCAGAAAAAAAGGACCTTATGGAATAAAATTATAAACACGTGGGACTAATTAGATTATAATTTTTCTTTGTGGACTTATTGGGATAGAACGCCTCTAGATGGGATTTATCAATAAAAAACCCTTTTATTAATTATTGACATAACATAAAATAGTGTCACCGTTACATAATTAATTTTTGGTTTAGAAAATTATGATATACTATTGAATTATTTTACAAAAAATTTATACGTGGTGAATCTCCCTATTATAATGAAGGTAGATTCTCTCTATTGGAAGGGTCTTGCTGGGCCAATTGCGGACCTATTTGGGCTCCATTTTTGTGATTAGAACTGTTCAATTTATAGTACATGTTGAATAGATTATTTTATAAAAAATTAAATTGATTGGAGAAGTAACTACATGATTAGATTATATATGTTTTAAAAAAATGAATGGTAACTATGATTTTGAGAATAGATCTTCCATTATTTTTTTATATAAATGTAATCAAATTATCTAATTATTTATATTCGATCAATTTAATATTTTTGTGTGATTGATCTAATCTGTGAATCTCATGAATTGAACAATTTTAATTACTAAGATATACCCAAGGTGGGTAGGCCTACCTCCTACCCAACAGGACTTTTCAATTCATTCATATAATGATATAATCGACTGAAGAAAAGTTGTTTATTTTCTAAATATGATGAATCTTATATATACATATGTAAATATAAAAGATTGACAAATGTTTAAATATAGGTAGAACAAATTTGATGATAAATAATATCTTAAATCTGTTTATGTAAATGTTATTAATTAAATGACAAATGTTTAATGAAAGTAAATAACATGTCATCAGCTAATCTAACAATATAAAAGAATGAAGGAAAAAAGAAAAATATAAAAGAATGAAGAAAAAAAAGAAAAGAAAACCGAGATATCAGAAAAAAAGTCTTCAACAATAATCATGAGGAATGGGAATATAATCCCAGAAAAAATTTCTAGAGTCGCTCCAATTGACCAAATGTCGATAAAACTAAAGCTATAATCCCAGAAAAAATTACAAGAATTTTTACATTGATTTTAAATTTGTGGTGGAGATTTAATAGATATTTTATAAGATTTATGAACAAAATGAATTAAAATTATGCATTAATATTTTTGAATAAAATTTTAAATATATGTTCTGAATTTGTAATATATTAGTCCTATAATAATAAGAAATAAGTGTGGATGATTTATGTCCTTCGTGTTTTTGCTGAATTTTATTTGATAAAGATATCTACGGTGGGTCAAAGAACGGTTTTAACTAATACCGTGGAAAAATTGCTCATTAAGAAGAGTGAAAAGGTTTCATAGCAATTAAATAATTAAGATGAATTACAATCCCCTTAGGTTGCTCAAAAAATTAGAGGCTCACAGGGGCTTGAAATTTCAAAATGACAGTGTTTTGTCTTCTTTTTTGTTTTGTTTTTTTTTTCTTCTTTTTCTTCTTTCTTTCCATAACTCGCAGAAGAAGAAGAAAGAAGAGGAGAGGAGAGGAAAGAGATAAAGGAGAGACATTCAAAC
This sequence comes from Camellia japonica, assembly GCA_030407325.1. Taxonomy (NCBI): domain Eukaryota; kingdom Viridiplantae; phylum Streptophyta; class Magnoliopsida; order Ericales; family Theaceae; genus Camellia; species Camellia japonica. The sequence continues at coordinate 24,177,953 of JAPPVO010000019.1, read as the reverse complement.
CCAAAATCAAAAATCAAAACCAATATAAATCAAACCCCAAAATGAAAACCAAAAATCAAACCTACAAATCAAAACCAAAAATCAAACTCAGAGAGATTAAAATCAAACCCACAAATCAAAACCAATCAGAGAGAGAGATACACGGAACAGAGAGAGAGAGAGAGAGAGAGAGAGAGAGATACATAGAACAGATCTATCTGTATATACACATATCTGTGGAGGATGGCGGTGCTAGTGGGTCTCTCTGTTCCCCTCCTTCTTCTCTCTTCTTCTCTCTTCTCTCTTCCTCACTCCCTCAGTTTCACACATAAAAGAGAGGGGGAAAAAACAATCAAAACGACGTCATTTTAAATTCAGACCACTCGAGCCTTGAAATTCGAGCTCTGAAGCATTTTTGGATGAATTAATAGGCACACGAAAGGTTTAATGACAATGTGGTCTTCAAAGTCAATCACCTTAAAAGAAATAATAAAAAAATAAAAATCTTAAAGAATGATGACTTATGCTACGATCTTAAAAAATCTACTAAATTTTTTACTAAATCTCTCATATGGGTGTGGAATTCACACACATGTGAAATTGTGTGGATCCCACACCTATGTGAGAGTTTTAGTAAAAAATTTAGTAGATTATTGGAATACTTTTTCATAAATCCCTTTTCACCTACTTATATTTCATTTAGTCCACTTTACTTTATTATATTCCAATAACTCTTACGAGTGACATAGTTACCAAAACACCCCTAATAGTATTTACATTTACAGTGTGGATGTTCCGTGATATGAATGTTCACACCGTTAATATAAATATTTACACGTCAATGTGAATATTCACATTATAAAATATGAATGTTCACATTGCCAAATTGCTAATTGTTCAAAAAATATTAATAAGGGTAGAAACATTCATAAAATACTTTAAATATGAGAATTACAATTTGATAGATCAAATGTTCAAATAATAAGACTTATTGAAATATAAGAATATCTTATAAACTATTTAGGATACAAATAAAATAATTTTTTAAATAAATCTAACTTATTTAAGATCTATAATATTTTTCAAGAATGATATACTATAAATTTTGAAAGTTATTCAGCTTGCTTGTTTTATCTTTTTAGGAAACACTTTTCAGAAAATTCTACTTTCTTATTTTTCGTATTTTTTGTTTTCACTGAATTTTTTTAATATTTTAAGTAATTTTTTTTACTTTTTAGACACACCTAATATAAATACACCTAAAAAATAAAAAAATTGTAAAAAAAATCTTTTAAAAATTCACTAAATACCAAAAATACAAGAAAAATACAAGAATTCAGTACATTTTTTGTATTTCTATGTATTTATTAATTTTTTAAAATATTTTTTCACAAATTTTTTACTTTTTAGATACATCTAACTAAGGTGTATCTAAAAAAGTAAAAAAAAAAATGTTTAAAATTGAAAAAATATTCACTAAAAACAAAAGAATACGAAAATCAAAAAACTCAGTTTTTAAAAAACTTAATTCAGAAAATTCAAACCAAACACACTGATTACTTTTCGGTGATGTCAGACTTTAAAAAAATACAAATTCATAAAAAAATTATAAATTTAATTATTAATATTTATAATTTTTTTTTATTGATTTATAATCCTTTTTTACATGTCACTGATGTGATATTTACCTTCAGTTTTCAACAAAAAGGACAAAAGCAGATAAAAAGGATTCAAAATAGTCGTTGAGGTGGTGGTTCAGTAAAACTATTCAGTTTTTTTTTTTTGTTGTGGCAATCAAAAGGAGCCAAACAATACTAAGCGTCGTTTGGAAATAATCTTTTTAGTAATTTTTTAATTTTTTTAATTAAAATATGATATAAAAAATTAGTATATTTTGGATGATTTTTTTATTTTTTATAAAAAAATGTGCAAAAAATAGAAAGAAAATAGAATCTTTGACTTTTTGGTATAAGTTGTTAACTTTTTAATTTTTTTTAGTGACTTTTTGACTTTTAAACTAAAAAGTGATGTTGCCAAACGAGACTTAGGAGCTCTTTTGGAATGTGGGTTGGTTTTTTGACTTTTTAATTTTTTGGCTATTTTAGTTTGGGATTAAAAAATCTCGTTTGGAATAGATTTTTTTGATTTTTTTTACTTTTGTAAGAGAAAAAATAAAATGATTATAGGTTGAATGTGATATTTTATTTTATTTGGCTAAAATAACTTATTTTGTCTTATAAGACTTGTGGAGAAATAGTTCGGAAATGCTCTTTTGATCCTGTAGGACGCTCGTGATCCTCAGCTAGTCACCAAAAAGGAATGAACACTCCGGTCGGGGGTGCCGGAATTAGCACTCTGACGGATAAGTCAGTGTATACTCTCTTGGCTGCTTATATCTCAAGTTAAACTTTTTCTCACATACCTTTCTTTAGCTGATACTCCTCTATTTATATTTTTCCCCTTGGGCCTTAGGGTTGGGCCCACCCTTAATCCATTGCACGTTTATTTATTCGCCTTTTGTTCGGCTGGTTGGAATGCTAATTAGCATATTCGGCTCTGTGATCGTCTAGGATCAATGGCGAATACAAATTCCGTCCTTGACTGTCCTCATACCATTATTCGATATTATTGCCCCCCAGAATACTCGGCTCCCACAATTGCTCCCCAAACATCCTATTAACGCCAGTTAGTCGGCATGTTTGGTTTCGAATGGCATGTTTGCTTTCGAATTTGAGAAGTCAAAGAAAGAATGGCGGCTAACCTCATCCCAACGTATGTCAGAGCACACGCTTTTTAGGCATTATTACATTTTCCTGCCTCTTCGTACGCTTTCTTCATTTAATGCGATTTGAAACTATGTTGTACCTTCGAATGTAAGTTCTTTTTGTATACTCAAAGCTTCTAGTTTGCCTTTCGATATACCTCCATTTCGCGACCTCTGCAACTTCCTCATGTTTCTCACTATCTCTTCTGCTTCTTGTAAGTTTTCTTCTCCTTCACTTCGAATCCCATTTCCTTGTTTATTTTTAGTTTTGCATAATCCTTAGGCTGGCTAGGATGACAAAACATTTGAAAGAACTCCTTTCTGTGGATCGAATTTCCGGCTTCCGACGCCACTATTCCATCCCCGACGACGTCCATTTGTCACTCGTGGCAGACAGCACCACTGATATGGAGAGGACTGATGAGAATACAATCATCTTTCCTCTCCTATCGATTGCTGAGGGCGGAGTCCGTTTTCTCCTTCACCTATTTTTAAGGACCGTCCTTCGATACTGGGGTCTAATCCCTTCCCAGCCTAACGTAAATTTTTTTCGAATCATAATGGGGATTATAGAGTTGAACCGACGCCTTAGGATTAACCTAGGTATACCTACATTTCGGCATTGTTATGCCTTAGCCAAGTCTACTGGCCGACTGGGATGCTATTTTCTCAGAGCCAAGGATACGGATCATCACTTAGTGACTATGCTTGCCAGCTCTGGCAAGCATGGTCGTTGTCTGAGGCAACAGGGAATTCGGCGAGGGTGAAGATTGCCTAGTTCCCGTGCCAAGGCGAAAAGGCGAAACTAGATGGCCATATGGCTCATTTTCATTTTTTATTTATTGATTTATTATCATATATGTATTCGGCCTTCCTTCCATGTACTTATCGTTTTGTTTATGCAGGCAACGATTTGAAGAAAGTGTTGGTTTCAACCGACGACGCTGTACTTGTGGAAATTAAAATCGAACTACAGTTCGTTGGCCGTCCAAGCCTTCAGAAACAAGGGAGGGCGGCCCACATTCTCCTGCGATACGAGCTGACTTACGCAACATTTTCGGCAGCAGACCACATCCCAATTCCGAGAGGCGAAGAGCATCTTACAGCCCTTATCTTCCCCAACTTCAAAAACCTAAGGCAGATTGGTTTGGAAGCCTCTGATTCCGAGCACGTTGAAGAATAAGCAGCCGAATCGGTTACCGAGGACCCGAACCAGTTGGAAGCTGAGGTAGACGAGGCTCTTAACTTGGCCTTTAAGGAAGCTGGACTCAATTCGTCTGACCCTCCATCCACATCAGGCCGAGGAGACGTCTCCTTCGAAGACATTTTTACAGACTTAGGTGACTTTCCTGACGCTTATCCTGAGAATATGGATAGGGAGTCGCTCACGTAACTTGCCAGGAGGAAAAACGCCGAAAGGATGGCCGCCCAATTAGAAACTCCACCCGCCGCAGTCGCTGAGTCCTCTCTGCCTGTTATTGCAGAAGAAACGGCTCAGACCGAAACGGCCGAGACGGAGCAGGTAGAATGAGGGGATAAGGAGGCTGAGCATAGGGAGGAAAAGCGCCCCGCCGAGCAAGAAGCTGTCTAGGATGAGGAATTGGACTTGGTTGTTTCGTTCACTGTTCAACCAAGGATAAGGAATATGCTGATTGCCTCTGATGCGTCGGCTTTGAAGGACCCGGTTGTGGCCTTGAGTATGGCCTCCTCAATATCCTTGCCGGTTGACAGAGCCGCATTTCGGGTGAAGCCAGATTTAATGCTAATTGCTTTAGCCGCTCAGTCGGCCTTATTGATACATTACTTGCCTTATCTGCAGTCTTCTAACTAAATTCATATATATATTTTTCTTATTATTTGTTTGTTGCAACTCTATTTCCTTGTTTTGCAGACGGTGGGCAAGATAGCCGAAATCGGCCGCTGTCAACACGACGCCATAGAACAGATCAGCTTCTTGAAAGCCGAAATTGACAATGAAAAGAACAAGGTTGTGATAGCCTCTCAAAGGGCCGATTCCGCGGCATCACAAGCGGCAGAGGAACGTGCAAGAGCCGACTCTGAGGCCGAGCGAGCGAGGAATTCCGACCAACTAAGGCTTGCCGCCGAAGAGAGGGCAAAAGCGAGCGAAGATGCGCTCAAGTTAGCCAAGGAGGTGATCACCAAGCTGGAAGCTGACTTGGAAGAATCGAGGAAAGCAAAGGAAATAGCCAACTCCGAGATTTCCAAAGCATTCCAAGCTGGAAAGGACGCCACCTTAGACAACTACATGGAAGAAGTGCCCAAGTTTGAAAATTGGGGCTTCAAACACGGCTGGCTCAAAGCCCTCATTGCTGTGAATGTGACATTGGCACAGCCGATTCCATACGAGCAGGTGGACGTTGAGCCGCTGGCATCTGACCCTGAAGATTGATTAGGGGATATTTTTGTTTTTGGCAGGCATCTTAGATGCATAGTTTTTGTAGGATTTTGTTAGTAAATTTTCATTTCTTTAAATGTAAGCTAATTTTCGTGTGTAAAATGACTGCTATTTGTGCTCAATTTATTAATGAAAATTTTCTTTGTTTTCCAGTTCACTGCATGTACTATTTGTCTTTAATTTATTAATGACAATTCCTTATGCTTTTCTGTTTGCTACATATGAGTAAATTAAACGTTCGATAAATTAACCGAATCAATTACACATCCTCTGCCTCTTTGCTCTTTAGCCGAATAACTAAAAGAATTGACAGTTAACAATTTGGAAAGGCATGACTATTCGATAGATGAATGAGTAAAACGGCTCAAGGCCCCGACGTCTGGCCGATTAGATTAATGAATCTGCCCTTGCCCCAGCTGGTGCATGAACTGGGACGCCGAATGACATTAGCTCATGGAGCGGTTGGGGCATATGAGATGATCGGCACCAGGTCTGAACATTTGCCGATTAGATTTATGAATCTGCCCTTGCCCCAGCTGGTGCATGAACTGGAAGGCCAAATGATATTAGCTCATTGATCGGCACCAGGTCTGAACATTTGCCGACTAGATTAATGAATCTACCCTTACCCCAGCTAGTGTATGAACTGGAACGCTGAATGATATTAGCTCATGGAGCGGCTGGGGCACATGATATGATTGGCACCAGGTCTGGACATTTGCCGATTAGATTAATGAATCTGCCCTTGCCCCAGCTGGTGCATGAACTGGAAGGCTGAATAATATTAGCTCATGGTGGGGCTGGGGCACATGAGATGATCGGTGCCACGTTTTGAAATTTAGCATTGATGAGGTTGCCTTAGGGGTGCTGCACCTATAAGGTATAAATGGGGCGGGTGGTGGGTGCGCGGAGGGGCCATTGTTGTGTTCAGAGTCAATAAATTGAGGGAGGGAAAGAGAAGTGTGGACAATTTGTGGATGGCAAGAATATTATTCTTTAACAGCAGAGGAAAAGGGAGGACACTCGCGGAGTTGGACGCAGAGATGAATCGAGGTGGCGAGCCAACGTGCACGGGGAGCAGGACGTCGAGGGAACGTGAAAAATGTTAGTCCCCGCGTTGTCGAAGTAGGTCTCCTAGAAGGGAAAAATAGCAACGGGGAAACTCCCCTCAACCACACTCGAGAAGAGAAACTAGTGCGACTCCGCGCCCGTTGAGTTTTACGGTTTTTGTGGGGAACAAACTGATGACAGAAGCAGATTCAATTGTGCACGACTGTAGACACCCCATTTTTGACCGTCCTCAAGACTTGGATGTTCTTGTAGGTACATCCAGCAACAAGTTTGATTGCTCGTCGAGTACTCGACTTTCACGACGGAATGCTCCAGGTTTGATCCTTCCAGACCCTTTGTCCATCATGTCTCATACTTGGACCATGTCTTGGTCCTTTTCTCATGTTGCTTTTGGAGCACTACTGGCCATAGAATGCCACTGCTGGCCATCAATTTATGCCTGCCGGCCATCAATGAGGCACTACTGGCCACCACTGATGGCCGGCCGGCCACCAACTGTTCAGTAGATATTTTGTAGATATTTTTGACAGCTGTTTGCACAACTGAGCCCATCTGCTTGCACGTGGAGGGTTGGATTGCTTTGAAGGCTCCTTGTATCTCCTATATATACAAGCCATCTATATGCATGCAAAGGGTTACAACATTTGAGCTGAGATATTTTCCTCCATCTCTCTCTCTAGAATCTTCTCTCTCTACATTTTGTGCTTAAAAATGTGTTTTCTTCATATATTTGCACTAAAACACCTAGTTAAACACCTTCATTTGAGTGTTGAGGGTCTTGGAGGCCTTGTTTGAGCTCTTTGGAGTGGTTTTGGCTCAGAAGTTTGATCATTTGCTTGCTGTTTTGTTGCTGTCTTCAAGGGTGAGAATCTACCCCTTTTAAGCTTTGTTATAGTTCATTGTTTTGCCATCTTTGTATGCAACTTTGAAGCTGGTTTTAGTCTAAAAAAAGTTCTGTTTTTAAGGTCTTAACATGGCTGTTTGAGCCTTGTATGGTTAGGAGGTGGTTCTCCTCTTTTGCTCTTTGGCTTGTAAAGCCTCTAGAGCCATATTTCTAAGCTTTTGTAGTAGCCTTCGTTTGGCCTTCTAACCACTGAAAGTCAGAGAAATTTCAGTGGTAGAAAGTTAGTTTTGAGGCTCAAAATAGGAGGGGGTGATCCCCTCTTCTTATGTCTTGTTTGCTTGAATAGATGGCTTAGTAGTTAAGCATGTGTTTCTACCATCTCTTGGCTTGATCTCAGCATTTTTTTGGTCTTATTTCAGCATGCTTAAACTCTGTTTTTGGCTGGCTTGGCCATTTCTTGCATGCTTCTTACACTTGTAGTGTAAACTTGCTCATTAGCCTTGTATGCTTGATGTTTTAGCTCATTATTTTTGCATGTGTTAGCTTGACTCCAGCATGTTTTTGGCCTTTATTTAACATGCTCTAGCTCAGTTTTGAGTAGTTTTGGTCATGCATGCCTTGCCCTGTATGGCTATAGTGTAAAAGGCCCTTGCTAGCCTTGTGTTTTGCAGTCTTTAACCTGTTATGCTTGAGTTGTTTGCATGTTTTAACATCATTTCTCACATGATTTCAGTGCATATAGCATTGTCACATTCTCACATATTCCACTCTTTCATTGTGTTTGAGAGTTGTGCTTTGATGCCTTGTTTGTGAGCCAATAAGTGAGCATGCTTTTCTTGCCTTTTGTACTACAATTCTAGCATGTTTAGGCCACTGTTTTGGTATGTTTGAGGTCTGTTTGGGGCTGGTTTGGCCATTTGAGCATTGTATTGCATGGTCCTAGTGTTGTGTTCTTCACTAGCCTTAATGTTTTTTGACTCTTAACATGTTGTATATGACTTGTTTGCATGGTTTTAAGTCATTTAGCATGTCATTTCAGTGCTAAAATATATGTCATTGCACTCCATGGTTTCACTCTTTCATTTGCTTTGAAAGTGGTCTTAAGTCCCTTGTTGGCTTGAACATGGAATTGAGGCTCCCATGCCTAATGGTTTTAACCCTCTCTTGAGCGTTTCTACTAACCAAAAGCATGAGGCTTCTTTCATGCCCAAGGTGCTTGTGGCTGAGGCCATCTTTCCCATTAGAGGACTTGCACATTGGACTTAACCAATTAAAGAATGATTTGGTAATTTAAAATGTGTAAACAAGAATTGAGCTAAGTAAAATATGCCAAGATAAGCATGTGTTGTGTTGCATTGCATTGTGTTCAATTAGACGTTATATTGAACACAAGATGAATTGGTCCATTTCATATTTGAAGTGATAAAAATGAGCCAATTCTCTTTGTCTCAATTGCCTTTGATCACTCATGATAATGCCGTGGTCTTAGTGTCTTGTTTGTTGTGCATTCATCGAATTTGTGCAAGTTAGATCTTTGGCCATCATGCATTGCAATGCTTGATTGATGGTCTTGGATCCAATGATGCCTCTCCCTTGATGTTTTGAGGTGATATGGAGGGACATAGTACACACATGCCCGAGAGAGACTCTCCATTTCCTTTGTTTTTGTGCTCTGTTGCAGAATAGTGTCACAGCACACCAGTGGCCCGCAGTGCCACATTGATGGCCGGCACCCTTCCATCCTTGGCCGGCAAAGGCCCACTCTTGGCCGGCAGGTGGCCGACAGCCACCTTTCATGGCCGGCAGGCCACTGGTGCACTCCCCAGCTTTGGTTTGGTAAGTTTCAACAACTAGTTCTTGGAGTCACCCTGCAGACAGAGCCTCAAGAGAGCAAACCAGAGAGCTTTTCAGGGCGAGAAACCAAATGCGAGCATGCATGTTCAACTTCTCCAATTTGCTGGGGCAGCATAGTTTAAAGCTTTAGTTGTTAGTTAGCATCTCAATTTGTGTATGTAATTAATTCGTTAATTAATTAAGTGTTGTAATAATTAGTATTTAGCTTGCTAGTTATTCATTTAATTTGTAATAATTAGTCTCATTAGCTTAATTAGATTAGTTGGTTAGCTTAGCTTAGATTAGCTTAGTGTGTTTATTCGGACCCTCCGTCGAGAGGGCAAATGTTGTAATAAGGGTGCGTGTGTGTGTGCATGTCTTCCAACCGCATTTCTTTCTCCCTTTTACTTATCGTTTTCGATGGTTAGTTCTAGAGCATGTTTTGATTAGCATACCTTATGCTTTACATGTTTCCATCATTCATTTGTCTTGCATGCATCGGGCTTGGCGCATCATTCAAACCACATTGTATTTCAATACACTTACTTGAATATGTGTTTCAACAGCATGTTACCAAGTGTTGCATTCACATGCCATCTTAGATAGCCAAGCCTATTAAATGCATTTTGCATGCGTTGCATTAGGCATTTTAACATAGTTAGGATCATGCATATTTCTAACTAGTTTCCTGTTTTGGCTCGGAGTACACTGTAAGTGTTTACGCTTTAGCATCCTTGCATAAGTGTGAGTGTTGCCATGACAACATGCTTGCCATGAGGCTATTTGCTTAAATGCTAAACTGCATGAATGCTTATGGGTGGAGGCTTGATTGTCTGAATTGGAACAACTCGATGAATGTGAGTTTTAAGCCCACTTTGCGGAGTGGCAAAATCATGTTTTTCTTAGCCCACTTGAGGGTGGCACATCCGCGCTTTAGCCTACTTGCGAGTAGCACTTTCAAACCATTTTCGAAAAACAAACATGAGTTGTTTTGTTTCAATCCGCGTGATCGAGTATGTACTTGTATACTGTGCGCATCACATAGTAAGTTAGCTAAAAAATCGGAATAAGAACGCATGTATTTATAAAAACAACATAGCATGTTTAGTAGAGACCGATCCTTTGATCAGGCGAGCGGGGGTGCTCATTTCATAACCTTCCCCTCTCGTACCCAAGTTCCCGAGCCGAAGCAACTTTGGTGATGATGGACACGTGGCCTTAGGCACGAGTCAGGGTCTCCTAAATTTTCCAAAATAAAATATTTAGGTGGCGACTCTGAAATCTGGCAAAGCAATCCATATTTGGCGCTTTTGATTCAAAATTGATTTTTCAAAACTAATTGTCGGATTTGGACTCTTTGGTGATTTATCAGTCATACATTGCACTTTGTGATATTAGATTCAGAACCGTGACAGGAGTCCAAACTGTAGTAGCTAGAACCCAATTCACGCCCTCTCCGAAAGGGGGGCCCGCGGAGAGAGTTCCGGGCGGTCTACAATAACCCAAATGTGGCAGTCAAGTTTGCTCGACAAATTTTTCCACCAGAAGTCCAGCAGTCGATGGTCAGTTGACTTGATTTCGACGTGTTTCGGGAGGCCATCCATGGAGCTGTGAAAGGGCTATATACCGCCTATGAAATCGGCATGCGTCTTCGCGCCGCATGGTGGGAGATAGAGCAGAAGGATGAACGCATTCGAAGCTTAGAAGCTCGCGCGGAAAAGGCGGAGCGCGAACTAAGAAAGGTCAAAACCACCGAGACACAATCGGCCGGACAAGCTAACCCGATCGTGGAAGAAAGGGTGACCTAATGGCTTATAAGTCATGCGATTGCCGATCGTGATACGGCAAGCATGTTTGCAATAGAGGCTGCAAAGACCAGGTCTTATGAACAAGGCTTCTACGATGGCCAGAAAGTCGGGATATAGAGTACTAAGGAAAAGCTCGCCGAGGAGGTCTGTCGATGTGAGAATCGTGGGTTTAAGCACGGGTGGGTCAAGGCTCTCCAGGCCGCAGAGGCTCTTCGGGTAGCAGGCATAGATTCGGCGTCGCCATTATATCAGAGTCATCATTTTCCCTTTGTGGCTTTCGAAGTCGAGAAGAGCGACGACAAGCGGGATGCCGAATAAAACTGAAGATAAAACATATTGTACTACTCTAACGTAGATTAGGAGCGAATTATGTATTATCGATTAATTCAATAAAACATATTATTTTAAATGTTTGCATGTTGTTTCAATTTATGTTTAAACATATTATCGATCATCCTGCATTTTTCGTCAACTGCGTTTATGCTTGTTAATCATAATATTCATGAAAAGTGTGTTGAATTCGGAGGCGTTTTTCCTCGGCCAAACGTGGTTTTTTCCGCGGCCAAACGTGGTTTTTGGTGAAGGGTGCCCCGGAAGGAGCTTCGAATCCGGAGGCTTACTTGGCCCAAACGTGTCTTGCACGTATGGGGCTCCAAATTCGGAGGCTTTTAACTTGGCCAATCGTGAATTCCACGAGCGGCGCTCCGAATCCGGAGGCTTACTCGGCCCAAAAGTGTCATTCACTGATGGGGCTTCGAATTCGGAGGCTTTTAACTTGGCAATCGTGAATCACGAAGGGCGCTCCAAATCCGGAGGCTTACTCGGCTCAAAAGTGTCTTGCACAAATGGGGCTCCGATTCAAAGGCTTTTAACTTGGCCAATCGTAAATTCCACAAAGGGTGCTCCGAATCCGGAGGCTTACTCGGCCCAAACGTGTCTTGCACGGATGGGGCTCCGAATTCGGAGGCTTTTAACTTGGCCAATCGTGAATCATGAAGGGTGCTCTGAATCCGAAGGCTTACTTGGCCCAAAAGTGTCATTCATTGATGGGGCTCCGAATTCGGAGGCTTTTAACTTGGCCAATCGTGAATCACGAAGGGCGCTTCGAATCCAGAGGCTTACTCAGCCCAAAAGTGTCATTCACTGATGGGGCTCCAAATTCAAAGGCTTTTAACTTGGCCAATCGTGAATTCCACGAAGGGCGCTCCAAATTCGGAGGCTTACTCAGCCCAAAAGTGTCATTCACTGATGGGGCTCTGAATTCAGAGACTTTTAACTTGGCCAATCGTGAATCACGAAGGGCGTTCCGAATTCGGAGGCTTACTCGGCCCAAAAGTGTCATTCACTGATGGGGCTCTGAATTTGGAGGCTTTTAACTTGGCCAATCGTGAATCACGAAGGGCGTTCTGAATCTGGAGGCTTACTCGGCCCAAAAGTCTCATTCACTGATAGGGCTCCAAATTATGAGGCTTTTAACTTGGCCAATCGTGAATTCCACGAAGGGCGCTCCGAATCCGGAGGCTTACTTGGCCCAAAAGTGTCATTCACTGATAGGGCTCCGAATTCGGAGGCTTTTCACTTGGCCAATCGTGAATCACGAAGGGCGCTCTGAATCCGGAGGCTTACTCGGCCCAAAAGTATCTTGCACGGATGGGGCTTCGAATTCGGAGGCTTTTAACTTCAAACGTAAATTTCATATAGCGAGATAAGTATTCTTGCATTATAAAAGTGAAAGTTTGTACACGGCGAATATTCAAAACAAGTTATCATGCCCCACAGGTCAGGTTAATGATAGAATTTACGCGAATGCGTGGAATTCCAAGGACGTGGCAGACTTCTCCCGGACATGTCTTTGAGCTGATATGCCCCTGTTCCTACGATTAAATCGATCTGATAGGGGCCATCCCAGTTAGGACCCAGTTTTCCATCAACTGGATTCCTAGCAGTTGGGAGTACTTTCTTGAGGACGAATTCTCCTGGTGTATAATGGCATAGATGAACACGTTGATTATACGACTTAGCAAGTTGTTGCTGGTACGGTGCCATGGATGCAAGGGCATGGTCTCGTCGTTCTTTAATCAGAGTCAAATCCAAGGCCCACATCATGTCATTTTGGCCCATATCAAAAACTTTCGATTTCAAGGTTGGGAGGCCGATCTCTAGGGGGATGATTGCCTGGGTTCCAAAGCATAAAGCAAACGGTGTTTCCCCATTGGATCGCCTTGGAGTAGTATGATGAGCCCACAACACACTCAGCAATTCTTCGACCCATCTGCCTTTAGCTTTCTCCAGCCTCTTCTTGATGCCGTCCAATATGGTTTTGTTGGAGGCTTCAGCATGACCGTTGCTCTGTGGATAAGCCAGGGAGAGAAATAGGGCCGAATACCATACGTGTTGCATAATTCTCGGTAGACTCCACAATCAAACTGGGTGCCGTTGTCTGAAATGAGTGCTCTTGGAATGCCGAATCGTGTTATGATATTCTTCCATACAAAATGATCAGACTTAAAGTCGGCGAGGCCTCTAGTGAATTCGGCCACAAAGTTGGCGAGCACTTGCCCTTTGATTGAGGTTCTAGACAGAAATTGAATATCGTACTGGCCGAGTTCGAGAGCCCACTTTGAAACATGCCCTGATGCCTCTGCACTACGAAGTACTGATCGGAGAGGGTAGTCCGTTAGTACCCCAATGGTATGCCCCTAAAAGTAATGCATCAGTTTTCTTGCTGCCATGACGAGAGCAAGGACGAGTTTTTCCAACGGAAGGTAACGTGTTTCGGCGTCGACCATTGCTTTGCTCACATAATAAACTGGCCGCTGCTCCCCAAGTTCTTCCTTTAACAGTACGGTACTAACGGCCCGATCAGAAATAGCCAGATATAAAATGAGCGGATCACCTGCCGAAGGTGTTGTCAAGAGTGGAACTGATTGGAGGTAAGTCTTCAAACCGTTCAAAGCGGCTTCGCACTCGAAGGTCCATTCAAAAGCTTTACCCTACCAAAGGGTATGAAAGAATTGTCGACAGCGATCTATGGAATGACTGATGAACTTGTCGAGTGCGGCGGCCATCCCCATCAGCTTTTGAACCTCCTTGACTGACCGAGGAGAGTCGAGTTCTAGAATTGCTGTGATTTGCCTCGGGTTGGCATCGATTCCGCGGTGGTTAACAATGTAGCCAAGGAATTTGTTGGATTCCGATCCCAAATGCGCATTTGGAAGCGTTTAGCTTCATTTTGTACTTGCGTAGAATGCCGAATGTCTTTTTTAGATCGGCTAGATGAGTTTGCTCTTCTTTTGACTTGACCACCATATCGTCAATGTACACTTCCATAGTATGGCCGAGTTGCTCCTTGAACATGGCAGTGACTAATCTTTGGTAAGTTGCCCCCGCATTCTTCAGTCCGAAAGGCATAACCTTATAGCAATAGGTTCCTCTTGGGGTAAGGAATGCAATTTTGTCTTGGTCCTCTTGGTGCATGGCAATTTGATGGTAGCCTCTATAGGCATCCAAGAAGCTCATAAGTTGATGATGTGCCGTCGCATCTACGAGTTAGTCTATTCTGGGGAGGGGAAAGCAATCCTTGGGACAAGCTTTGTTTAAGTCCTTAAAATCCACACAAACACGCCAAGTCCCGTTTTTCTTCTTTACAACCACAGTATTCGACATCCATGTAGGATAGGTCACTTCCCGGATTGCCCCAGCATCAAGCAACCGATCAACTTCTTCAACAACGGCAGCAGTGTGTTCTACGGCTAACTGCTGGATTTTCTGAATAATCAACTTACATTTGGGGTCAACGTTTAAACGGTGCTCAGAAACAGATGGGTCCACCCCCGGCTTCTCATATGGTGACCACGCAAATACATCAAGGTTGCCGAGTAAGAAGGAAATTAGCTGCTGCTTGTTGACTTTATTCAAGGAAGCGCCGACCATGAAGAACTTGTCAGGATTCCCGTCAATCTCAACTCGATCCAGGGCTTCGGTTGTGTCACGACCGAAACCCGCCCCTATAGGTTTAGCATCATAACCGGCCAGTAATCCTTGGATTACTGAAGGCCTTCCTGTATAATCAAAATAATCGGGGCTTGCGGAAGCAATAAACAAAACACCAATAGTCCAACGAGCTGTGCATCTATATGAACAAATAATCACATGCAAAAGCGTTAATTTACCCACTTACATTACATAACATATAACACAATATCTTATACAAAAACAGATGTACGGGTCAAAAATGTATAACATAACCAAAAGCTTGCTAACGGCCTTCCAGACCTAGCCCCAACTCGGAGGCACCCAAAACACTTGGTAGGCTTCAAACAGTGGCTCGGTAAAAACCCTCCTACACTTGCCCTCCAGAACGCTCACCTATAAATATATAAAAACAGTGAGCTAAAGCCCAATGAATAACAACTGTGTAAAGGGGTTAAGAATGAATATCCTTTCAGTAATTAAAACAGTCATCTGCATCAGTAGATCGGTTATCCAATCAGTGGCTCATATTTCATTCCATAACAGTCATTCAGAAATCATAGCAGTCATACGTGGAACATCCAATAGCAGAACAGTACAGTAGGTCTTAACAGACCGAACAGTCAGTTGATGGCCATCAGAACAGTAAACAGTAGTAGTTCCAAACATTGGAACTAACAGAGATCTCTGTAACAGTAGCAGTAGCAGTAGCAGTAACAGTAACAGTAACAGTAACAGTAACAGTCAGTTGCTATGGATGCCACGAGTACAGTTCATAAAATAGGACAAACATTCATTTAGTAAACAATATCATTTCAGAAAGCAGTACAGTTAATCATTCAGAAAATAATTATAATTTAACATAACTTTACAACATTGTTACTCACAGAGGGCTTCCAGAAACAGTTGGTCAGTCTTTGAGTCTTGACCTACAAACATAAATGTACATGGCACAAAACATGTCTCATTATTACTCATTCATGTGGTCATACATGGCTTAGCTTTCTTACTTTAATTTCCTATTCATTCCATGTCACATAGCTTATTCATATAGCACCACTTATTCGGATTCGACACATAATTTCTAATTCACTTACTTCTATTGTTTCTTAGCTTATTAATCTTTAACGGCTCATAAATCATGCCTAAGAATGCCCATAAAGAGATGGGAGTGAAGATATGTACTTAAAACATCTTTTGAAAACATGCTAAAAATAAGTTGGCGGCTAGAGCAAGCTTTTCTTGGCTAGAGCCAGCAGAAGGCAAAAACAGAGCTCGCTCGAGCCAGAACTCCTTTGCTCGAGCCAGCTTCTGCAGAGTTCAAAATTCTGAGAGCTCGTAATGTTGGTTCGAGCCACCACTTCTTCGCTCGAGCCAACTGTAAATTTCTGGGCATCAAGCTTAACAAAAATGGCTTCCAAACAACTTCCAAAACTTGGGGTCTTGCATGATTTGATCAAACACATAAAATAGGTTTAGAAAACTTCAATACAAGGCCCTTAAAACATCTTTTATTCAAAAACTCATCAATTCTTGAAAGGTTTGAACCAAAACTTCTTCATGCAATATTTTTCAACTCTTCCATGGTTTTTCATAACATGCAAATGGTGATCAACAAACTCATGAATTCTGAACATGGACATGATTAAAGCTCACATGCATGCAAGGACTTTAAAACTCGAACTCAAAATGACAAAATCAAAGATGATCTACCATGAATACACATGAAAGTAATCTACATGTTCAAAGACCCATTTCTTGCACTCTCATGAAAGTAGCTTAAAGCTTGATAAAATCATGATGCATGGAGGAATAGCTACAGAAATTAGACATAGAATCCTTACCCAAGGCTTTAATTTCAGAAATGTGAGATGAATTTCCTAGTTTTCTTCTTCTTCTTCAAACTTGTGAGCTCTCTCTCACTAAAGCCAAACTCTCTCTCTTAAGCTTGAACTCTCAACTTAATGAAGTATAATGAGCCAAAGAATGTTGCCTACATTCTCTCATATCTCATCAGAAACTACACAACACACACTCTCACATTTGAATACACAACACGTGCACACACATGCATTATTCCAACACACCCACAAGAATTTTAATCCTCTACATTCAACACCACAAAGTGTCTTAGCACATCATACACTTAATCACATCTTAGATCATTAATAGGATTAGATTAGATACCAATCATGCATCACTTAAATCAAACACAAGTAACCTTAATTAGTCAAGGTTAGCATTCAATTACTCAAAAATAGTTCCAATTTAGGCTTAATTTAATCACATGCAATTTTACTAAACTGAATAAGTTTTTAACAAAACTTCTCAGATGGCTTCCAAAAATTCTAATTAGTCAATCCATGTGCTCAATTTGGTTTCTGAAAGCATTTAGGCTAACAATTTCAAATTCAAAGTAGAAATCATGACAAATAATTTTCAAATCAGATAGATATGCACAAATGACTACAAAGCACATATCACAATTAATAATAACACATAATTCCATTCTAAACACTTAGTTAGCATTCTTAATTATGAATTAGTAGCTAATTACAGACCGGGGTTGTTACAGTCTCCCCACCTTAAAAAGTTTGGTCCTCCAAACTTGAGTTATCTTAGATCAAAAGGAATGATGTTCATTACAATGTAACTTCAACTCTTTGTAAAACAGAAGCATAACCATATTCATAAATATGTTCAAACCCATTCTCGACATAATCCTCATACCAGAAACAGGATCATAAATCATATACAGAGGTCTTTATCAAAACAATACACATAACAACTTATACAAAACATGGGGTGAACTAAGTTCACCAATCAAGGTCTTCCAAAGCTTCTAGGGATGTTTGATAACATCAACATAATACAAGGGATGACATTCCTGACAGAACAAATGAATAACCGTCCCGGAATCGAAGCACACCAGTTCATGACCGTCGGTGGCCGACCCGAAATAGGTTAGACAACTCACCCGGAAAACCGTCGGTGGCAAAACGTAACCCACCCGTACAAGACCGTCGGTGGTGCCATCCGTACATGACCATCGATGGCAAAGAGATAACTCAAAGATAGGTGCTACATAGGCTTAACGTCCCCTAGCATGAAAGGACCTTCCAAGAATGTCATCAAAACAAGCATCATACTTGATACAAAAACTAGAGGATAATCATTCATGCTTGATCAAATACTTATCGGACGTCATAGGTTCACACTGTTTCCATTTTCATAAGTGATTTCCCCGTCATGCAACTTGTTAATTGGTCAGTTCAGTATTCTATTCGACAATCCACCACAGTCATTTAAGTCATTTAGAAGTTATCGGGAATACAAGGCAAAGTCGTGCATTAACCCCATAGCAGTAAACGTAATTCTGAAGTAATTATTCATATACCATTCATCAGCCTCAGTTTCCACAGATTCAATTGTACAATGTGTTAATACAGAAGCGGTCATTCACAGAACATACTGATTACATATACTTCCAGGTAGTCAGAGTTTACAATCAAACTAGTCTGTTGTCAACAAGTCCAATCAGTTTCGAAGTACAGTAACACAAAAGCAATCATTCTCTTATTCAAGCAAGTTCATGGTAGTAACAGTGATACCGGAGCAATTAACCACATGTCATGCATATAGTATTTCCATATTCCCCGAGCATAAGTTACAAAATTCTATAATCCCATTCACATGTGTTTCCAATCAGTTATAGGCATATGGTTAAAAGCTATTTATAATCACATAGTCTGCTATTGACAGTTCACATTCTTCGTAAGTGTTCAAAATTGATTCAAATTTTCATTCGGTTAGTTCCCTTAGCAACACAACCCGTCATTCAATCATAAGCAATTCACAATCCCCCATAATGTAATCGAATCAGATAATGGTTCTCGAATTAAGTAAAGTTCTCCTCAGATCAAATCAAAGTAAAGTCCAATCGGATCACATCAGCTGAAAGTTCCATCCAATTGGATTAAACAGAAGTTCAGAGCGTATGTTATTAAACAAAAGTTCTATCAGTTCAAACAAAGGTCTCATCAAACCAAAGTTCTATCAAATCAGATCAGATAAAAGTTTTATCCTCATCATTTTCAAACGAAGCACATTTGGTTCTATAGTTCATGCTCCATTCGCTTAGGTGCATAATCAGTAGTTTCACAATTGTTCTAAGTTCATCAATTCTCAAAATCACATTAGAGTCAGGTATCATAATAGTTCATATCGAAGTGTTTCGGGTCATATACAATGTGTTCTCCAAATAAGTTTACATGTAAGTGCACAGGCATGTAGTTGTTCATATCGAGAGGCAAGCATCATAATCAATACAGTAATTTCCCAAATGAGTCTTTCATGTAGGCGTATGGTACACAACAGCGTATCATATAAAGTTTCTCGGTGGCACACAATAGCAAATTGTTATGCAGAAGTTCCAAATCGGTCATACAGTCACTAAAGCATAGGCTCATTGGTCTAGTCAAATAGTCTTGTCAATTTTCAACAATCATAGTTCACAGTTTAGAGGTTATCACTTAGTCACGCAATCCCAAAGTCATAGTCCCAATAGTCTAGTTAACAAAACAAGTAACATAACAAACAATTCCGAGCAAAGGTATAGTCATAAATGTGATTGTCCAGAATCTAATAACATTCCCAGTACCGATTCATAAGTTCGAAGTACGGATGGACACAAAACAGTTTCCCAGATACGATAGTTGACGCAATGAGTCATAAGTCCACTCAGTCTAGATACAAATGCCATAGATACAAAAAGTGTGTCAAGTTTGAATCAATCAACATCCCAAGCAAAGGTATAGGTATATGTAAGTCCAAAGATTTCCCAAATTATAGTCAATCATAATGTGTTCCCATGTCCAATAGTTCTAGCATAGTTCAAAAGGTCATACCTAACAGTTCATATTAAATTGTTACAATACGGTACAAAGATCTAACCCAGCAAATTCTCGTTGTTCACAAGTCCCAACAATTCCCAAAGCACAGGTGATTCGTTAAGTTCATAAGGTTTCGAGCATCTCACATAAAATTTAGTAAGTCTTCAAGACAGTCGATAACCAGGATTCATAATTCTAATAATTCAATTGGTTCAATCAACATGTCCACAATCTATATCAAGTTAAGGGATGTACGATTCCCACACAAATTCCCCTATAAACAATTGCACATGATTAAGGTAATACCTGCGTCAGTCATTTCAGTGTTCTGAGCATTTTTGTAGTCAGTGTCTATCATATGGAGTGCATATCAAGGTAGTTCAATAAATTTTGCCTCATATTCGGCCACAGTCATATCACCTTGCTTAAGTTGTTCAAATTCGGATACCTTCCTATCTCGGATGCTGGGGAAAATATTTTTCGAAGAAAATTTCTTTAAATCTATCCCATGTCATGCCCTCATTATCATTTCGTACTAACATCCACCATCTCCTAGCTTCTTCTTTAAGCGTGAATGTCGCCAACAAAACTTTTTGTGCCTCAGTACACGGAAATACTTCAAATATTTACTCAGTTTCTAAAACCCAAGCCTCGGCTTTCAGTGGTTCAATACCCCCCCGAAATTCTGGCGGCTTCATTTTATTGTATTTCTGTGCCAAAGTTATCAAATCATAATTAGCTAGTTCAGGTACATGTATTTGCCTTTGTTGCTGTTGACTCAAAGATTCAGTTAAGGCTTCGACCATTCATTCTAGCCGGTTACTTCTAGCATCGGAAGATTCAGATTCGTCTACATTCCTTATCCTTTCCATTTGCATATACATAAACAGGGTAATAATTAACACAGGGAAAGTCCTCATTGATTTCATTTTTCATTTTCATTTCTTATCAAACATGTTCGTCATTTCATTTCAATGCAATATATATTCACATAGGTTACGTCGTCTTTTACGTTCATATGGCCAAGTTCACAAGAATTACACGTTCAATATTGAATTCAACATTACATGTTATTCCACACAACTTCTTTGTTCATACACATAGGTTTCATTTCATTTCATTTTCAATAAGGATATGTTCATAATAGCTCACACTGTAGACACCCCATTTTTGACCGTCCTCAAGACTTGGACGTCATCGTTTGAACACTCGATGATCATCCATGTTCGTGTTCGTTTTGAGTTCCCGGAGGTCTCGACAGCGCGCCTTGCCTCAGGATCTCTCAACTTGCCTGTTTTGTGCTTGGTTGTGGACCAAACACTTGTGTTTTTGCTTCTAAGGGAAGAGGGTGGCTTGTTTACCATCCCCTCAACCCACCGGCCGAGGCATGATGCCATCGGCCCCTTGTTCTTTTCATCGGCCAAGTTTTTTGGCCGATCGGCACTATATTTGGTCGGCCGGCACTTATGTTGGTCGATCGGCCTCTTTTGGTGGCCGAACCCTGTTCATCTGCTTTATGCAGATATTTTGTGCCAGCTAGTGCAGCTGGCATCCACAATTCCCCCCTCCATACACGTGTATGGAGGGATTTGCTCTTTGCTTAGCTTCTCTTAGAAGCTTTTGAATTTGAACTTCTATAAAGAGGGAGCCCCTCATCCCTCCTCCAGGGTTCAGAAAAATTGTTCTTGAGAGGATAGATATAGTATTGTATCTATACTTCCTTGTTTAGTCTTGTTTTGTACTCAAAAGTGTAGTATTGTCTTACTATTGCACACAAACACACACTAGAACACCATCCTCTTGGAGCTGAGGTCCCTTGAGGTTGATTTTAGTGTTCTTGGGTTGGTTTGAACTCAGAAAACCTGCTGGAGTTTTGTTCTTGAAGAGGTTCTACAAGGGTGAGTTCTTTGTTTTAGATATCCCTTTCTTGCTTAAGCTTTTAGCCTATCTTTCTTATTGTTTTAAGCTTAGTTTATAACTGATAAAAGTTCTATTTTTACTTGCTTTAGAACTTTGTTTAAGGTCATTTTGAGATTTGGGGTCGTTTCCCCTCTCCAAGGCCTTGTTAGGCCTTGTTTTAGGCCATCCATTTTGGCCCTTGTTCTTAGCTTTGCATGACCTCTCTACCACTGAAATCCAAAGGATTTTTAGTGGTGGAGAGGTGGTTTTGGTGTCTTAAATAGGAGAGGGTCATCCCCTCTCCTTGTTGTCTTTAATACTTGCATAAATGGCTTATGTTTGTAGCATGTGTGCTTACTTATTTTAGCTTCATTTCAGTATATATTAGGCTTTGTTTTGCCATGATATAGCACTGTTTTGACTTGGTTTAGACATACCATGCATGCTTCATGTACTTGTCTTGTAATCCCATGATTTGGCCTAACATGCATCATGTTGTAACATGCCATTTTAGCATGATTTTGGCTTAACTTCATGAAACTTCTAGTCTTGTTTTACCATGCTAGAGCTCCGATTTGAGTTGTTTCAACCATGTGTGCCATGCTTTGTATAGCTACCATACATTTTAGCTTGTTAGCTTTAAGTATTCAAGTCATTCGCATGCTCCATTTGGATCATTTCAGTGGTTTGGCATCACTTGTAAT
The DNA here is from genome assembly GCA_030407325.1 of Camellia japonica. Taxonomy (NCBI): domain Eukaryota; kingdom Viridiplantae; phylum Streptophyta; class Magnoliopsida; order Ericales; family Theaceae; genus Camellia; species Camellia japonica. Next base: position 24,155,771 of record JAPPVO010000019.1, on the reverse strand, counting down.
GTTATTTCAGTCCATGTAATGTGCTCATATACTTGCATTTGTCACTTCTTTAATGTTTTAAAGAGTTGATGTTTTATGCCTCATGAATGGACCATTGTGTATGCCTCCATGTTTAGGCTTCTAGATTGCCATGTCAAAGTGTTTTTGGTCTTGTTCTAACATGCCATAACTCTGATTTTCGTTGCTTAAATGATACCTGTGGAGAAGTGGTTTGGAAATACTCTTCAGATCCTGGGAGACGCTAGTGATCCTTAACTAGTCACCTGAAAAGATACAAACACTCCGGTCGGGGGTGCCGGAATTAGCACTCCAACGGACAAGTCAATTCAGACACTCAAGATAGCTTGTTTTCTAAGTTAAGTGAAATGATTCTTACATACCTTTCTCAATCCATTGTTCCTGTATTTATACCTGTTCCTTTTGATCCTTGGGGCCAGGGCCTACTTTTTAATCCTTGTCCTTTCTCTTATTCGGCTCTAAGGATCTACAGTTATTCGGCACATATATTATATTTGGCTTCCCATTCTCGTAGGATACAGCCGTTTAATATCAGTCTTCTAAGGTACGCACCTTCTGATTTTGCCATTATTCGGCTCCCACAATTGCCCCCCGAACTCCCCATTGACGGTAGTTAATCGGCGTGTTTGGTCTTGAATTGGAAAAGTCAAAATAGGTCAGGCAGCTTCGCGTACCCCAATACAGATATCAGAATGCGCACACCTTTTCGGTCATCATTACACTTTCCCGCCTCATTCGTGCGTCTCGCATTTATTGCGATTTGAAATTTCAGTCCTTTCAAGTGCACATTTCGTCGAGTATTCGAGACTCTTGGACCGCCAGCGGGTATCCCTTCTTTGACTCGCATTTTCTGCAACTCTTCTCCGTCTACCCTCGTCCCCCTTGCTCCTCGTAAGTCTTCTTCTCTTTTCTTTGCAATCTTACTTTTTGTTTGTTATTTTAATTTTGGCGAACCCTTGATTTCCCGCGAAAATGGCTAAACACTTGAAAGACCTCCTTTCTGAGGGTCGTGTTTCCGGATTTCGGCAACACTTTTCCATCCCCGACGATGTTCATCTATCTCTAGTGATGGACAATACTTGGATATGGAGAGAGAGGATCAAAATTCAATCGTCTTTCCTCTCCTATCCATTGCAGAGGGCGGGGTTCGTTTTTCCCTACATCTATTCCTTAGGGCCGTCCTGCGCCATTGGGGTCTGATTCCTTCTCAGCCCAACGTGAACTTTTTTCGAATCGTAATGGGGATCGTAGAGTTGAACCGGTGCCTCAGGATCAATCTTGGCATTCCGGCCATTCGGCACTGCTATGCTTTAGCCAAATCTTCCAGTCGGCTTGGGCGGTGCTTTCTTAGGGCCAAGGATACTGACCATCATTTGGTAACTATGCTTGCCAGTTCTGGTAAGCGTGTGGATGACGTAATGGTCAATGTCCGAGGGAACTGGGAATTTGGAGAAGGCGAGGATCGCCTAGACCCTATTCCCAGACGGAGGGGTGAACCAGGTTGTCGTGTGTCTCCTTGCGTTTATTGAACTTTTCTTTCACTTGGCCTTCTCTCCATGTCTAACCCTTTGTCTTTGCAGGCAGTAAATTGAAGAAGATTCTGGTTTCTACTGACGACGCAATCCTTGCGCAGATTGCGACTGCACTCGGATACTTCGGCCGTCCAAACGTACAGAAGCAAGGGAGAGCGGCCCATATACTTCTTTGATACGAGCCTACTTATACTACTTTTTCGGCCGCTGACAACATTCCAATTCCATCCGACGATCAACACCTTGCGGCTCTTATCTTCCCTAGCTTCAGGAGCCTTAGGCAAGTTGGTCTCGTTTCGGGGCAAGACGTGGAGCCGGTGGTAGAGGTAGTCGCTGAACCAGCCAGAGAGTTCGCTGAGGAGGCCGAAGAGGTTGACGAGGCCCTAAACTCGGCGTTTGAGGCAGCCAGACTTAGTCAGCCTACCTCGCCGTCCACTTCGAGTCGGGTGGAGTTTTCTTCTGGAGATATTTTTGGAAGTTTGGGAGACCTCCCGGCAATTTTTTTGAAGGTATGGCTGGGGAAAACCTCACGCAGATGGCTCGAAAGAAAAATGCCGAGCGAATGGCCGCCCGGAAAAAAGCCGAGGCCGCCCGTTCTGGACCTGCCTTGATTGAGTCTTTCGAACCCGTTATTGAAGAGCTGGCTCAGATTGTTGCGGCCGAAACGGTGAAAGAGGTTGAACAACCGGTCATTGAAGAACGGTTGATTCCGGAAGAGTGGGGCAAGAAGCGTAGCACCAAGGGATGGGCCGGTTCAGAAGATAGTCATGCTGACAAAAGGCCTCGCTTAGAAGAGTCGGACGTGCTTGTTCCTTTCATTGTTCAGCCAAAGATCAGAGACATGCCGACTTCCTCTAACGCTTCCATCATTACCGACCCAGCGGTAGCCTTGAGCCTGGCGGCTTCAGTCTCTCTACCAGCTGATAAGGCATCCTTTCATGCCGTGCCAGATTTGGTGGTCGTAGCCCTATCTGCGCAGTCGGCCCTTTTGGTAGGTGAACTTGACTTGTTTTGATTTTGGTTGCCTATGGCATCTAACGATCCCAACTCGTTTTGCAGACAGTCGGCAGGATCGCCGACTTGGGCCGTCACCTACACGATGCCCTTGAGAGGATTGACCGTTTGCAGTTAGAAGTGGGCGATCAAAAGAGCAGGGCCGAGTTTGAGATGATGAGAGCCGCAATGGAGACTGCGCGAGCCGAAGCCAAAGTAGAAAGGGCTCGGACTGCCGATTATCTCCATTCTGAGGCTGAAGATAGGGCGAACGCGAGCAAAGAGTCGCTTAGGCTAGCCAATGAGGCGCTTAACAAGGTGGAGACTGAGTTAGCAGAGTTAAAGGTGGCCAAGGAAAAGGCAGAATCTGAGGCTTCTGCCGCATTCGAAGCAGGAAAAGGCGCCGCCTTCGAGGAATACGTAGATAAAGTCGCCAAGTTTGAAAATCAGGGATTCAAACATGGGTGGCTTAAGGCCCTTGATGCCGCTAGGGTTACATTGGCCTTGCCAATTCCTTATGAGCAGGTGGACGTTGAGCCACTTGAGTCTGACCCCGAGGATTGATCTGGGAGTCATTCGAAATTTATGAAATGCTTTCCCTTTTGATGTATGTTTTTGTTGTAAGGACTTTTGTTGGTTCCGAGTAGTTTTCATGTATAAATTGGTTACTGTCTGCGCTCAATTTATTAATGAAAATTACCTTGTCGTTTCACTACTACTTATGCGCAGTTTGTGATGTTATGTTGGTGAAGAATTTTTGCCTTTCACTACTTTAGATAAAATGATTACTCTGTTGAGCTTTCCACGATTGAATATCTTGGCAATATTGACTTATCATTCGTATGCCGAATAGTTCGTGGGTATTACGCTGGTGAACCGATTCATGGGCCGGCTGTGGCACTTAATCCGAATAGATTGATTAATCTGCCCTTGCCCCAGGCGGTGCATGATCATTCGGGCGTCGGATGAGACGAACTCAGGAGCTTTGAAGTCGATTCATGGGCCGGCTGGAGCACTTGAGCCGAATATATTGATAAATCTATCTGCCCTTGCCCCAGGCAGTGCATGATCATTCGGGCGCCGGATGAGACGAACTCAGGAGCTTTGAAGTCGATTCATGGGCCGGCTAGAGCACTTGAGCCGAATATATTGATAAATCTATCTGCCATTGCCCCAGGCGGTGCATGATCATTCGGGCGCCGGATGAGACGAACTCAGGAGCTTTGAAGTCGATTCATGGGCCGGCTGGGGCACTTAATCCGAATAAATTGATTAATCTGCCCTTGCCCCAGGCGGTGCATGATCATTCGGGCGCCGGATGAGACGAACTAAGGAGTTTTGAAGTCGATTCATGGGCCGGTTGGAGCACTTAAGCAGAATATATTGATAAATCTATCTGCCTTTGCCCCAGGCGGTGCATGATCATTTGGGCACCGAATGAGACGAACTCAGGAGCTTTGAAGTCGATTCATGGGCCGGCTGGGGCACTTAATCCGAATAGATTGATTAATCTACCCTTGCCCCAGGCGGTACATGATCATTTGGGCACCGGATGAGACGTACTAAGGAGTTTTGAAGTCGATTCATGGGCCGGCTAGAGCACTTGAGCCGAATATATTGATAAATCTATCTGTCCTTGCCCCAGATGGTGCATGATCATTCGGGCGCTAGATGAGACGAACTCAGGAGCTTTAAAGTTGATTCATGGGTCGGCTGGAGCACTTGAGCTGAATATATTGATAAATCTATCTGCCCTTGCCCCAGGCGGTGCATGATCATTCGGGCGCCGGATGAGACGAACTCAAGAGTTTTGAAGTCGATTCATGGGCCGGCTGGAGCACTTGAGCAGAATATATTGATAAATCTATCTGCCCTTGCCCCAGGCGGTGCATGATCATTCGGGCGCCTGATGAGACGAACTCAGGAGCTTTGAAGTCGATTCATGGGCCGGCTGGGGCACTTAATCCGAATAGATTGATTAATCTGCCCTTGCCCCAGGCGGTGCATGATCATTCGGGCGCCGGATGAGACGAACTAAGGAGTTTTGAAGTCGATTCATGGGCCGGCTGGAAATATTGATAAATCTATCTGTCCTTGCCCCAGGCGGTGCATGATCATTCAGGCACCGGATGAGACGAACTTAGGAGCTTTGAAGTCATTCATGGGCCGGCTAGGGCGCTTCATCCGAATAGATTGATTAATCTGCCCTTGCCCCAGGCGGTGCATGATCATTCGGGCACTGGATGAGACGTACTAAGGAGTTTTGAAGTTGATTCATGGGCCGGCTGGAGCACTTGAGCCGAATATATTGATAAATCTATCCGCCCTTGCCCCAGGCGGTGCATGATCATTTGGGCGCTAGAGATGAGACGAACTCAAGAGTTTTCAAGTCGATTCATGGGCCGGCTGGATCGCTTGAGCCGAATATATTGATAAATCAATCTGTCTTTGCCCCAAGCGGGTCAATCCAGTCGGCGCCGGGCGATTGAGGTTTTCACAATTAATGAGATTGCCTCGAGGGTGCTGCCTCTGTAAAGGATAAATGATTAAAGGTACAACTTTTATGAGCACAGTAAACAACTGACTCCAGCTTTTGAAGGTATCGTGTGAATGTCGAACAGACTCTTCTTTAACAGCAGAGGGGAAGCGAGGACGCTAGCTAAGCTGGGTGGAGACATGAATCGAGGTGGTGACCCTTCGTGCACAGGGAGTAGGAGTTCCAGGGATTGAGAGAGACGTCAGTCTCCTCGAAGTCGAAGCAGGTCGCCCAGGCGGGACAAGCAGTCGCAGGGTAGATCTCCTCAACCTCGAGTCAAGAGGGGATCTGACGCGAATCCGTGCCCATTAAGCTTTGCGGTATTTGTGGGGAATAGACCCATGACAGAGGCAGACTCGATCGTTCGAGACCCAAATATAGCGGTCGAGTTTGCTTGACAAATTTTTCCTCCTGAGGTTCAGCAATAGATGGTAGGTCGACAGGACTACGAAGTATTTCGTGAAGGCATTCATGGGGCGGTGAAGGGGCTTTACACTGCCTATGAAATCGACATGCAGCGACGCGCTGCCCGCCGAGAAATGGAGAAGAAGGAGGAACGTATTCGAAGTTTGGAGGCTCGCGCGGAGGTGGCTGAGCGCGAGTTAAGGAAGACCAAGGTGGCTCAGGCACAACCCGCTGGGTAGGGAAACCCAATCGTGGAAGAAAGGGTTACCAGTCGGCTCATTAGTACCGCGCTCGCCGATCATGAGACGGCGAGTATGTTCGCAATGGAGACCGCGAATGGGAGGTCCTATGAAAACGGTTTTCATGAAGGCCAAAAAGTTGAATCGAAAAAACCAAGGAGAAACTTGCCGAAGAAGTTTGCCGATGTGAAAATTGTGGATTTAGGCACGGTTGGATCAAGGCATCTCAAGCCGCGGAAGCTCTTCGAGCGTCGGGCATTGATTCGGCATCGCCACTCTACCATAGTAAATATTTTCCGTTTTCCGCTTTTGAAGCCGAGAAAAGTGAGGATGAGGGTGACGCCGTATAAGTATACCTATTGTAAAGTTGAAACGCAGATCACGTTCAAAACTATGTAATTTATTGTTTGTTTGATTGAATAAAAACGTTCTATTATAAATATTTCGTTGCAGTTCGTATTCGACATATATGTGTTTCATTTTATTGTATACATGTTTGAATGAATGTATAAACGTTGATCAGTCTGAGTATCTGTTAAGTGTCCAGTGATACGCCGGTTTATAGGTAGGGTCGACCCATACGTGATAGCCATTTATTCCTGAATGAGGCCATTGTAACTTGAGGAAGCCGAAAACCAGTGAGTAGAGTGGCTGCGATAAATTTGACTCAGCTCGGGGCCTAGATTTTTGGCCAGTGCATGTGCTTCAAAAAGTCGTTTGGATAACTAGGCCGTGGCGAATGTCAACTGACGTTTGCCTCATGGAGTTTAGCGTTAATGAAATCGCCTCGGGATTGGGGCCTTGAGATCGCTGCCAGTATTGAAAATAAAAGGAGTGGGCGCTTCGCGCAGATAAACAATCACTTATTATGTGAGGTGAGATAAGTGGGGATGTTAGTTAGAGAGGCTCGGAGTTCAGACGAGCTTGGTGTTGCAATGGAGCGCGGCAAAGGACCCATCCGTATGGGAGGTAGGGCGTCCAAAAGTTGGCATGAGTCTTCAAGTCGTCGAAGCAGATCACCCCGAAAGGAAAGGCAACGAACGTGGGTTTATCCTTCCTTGTCCTGGATCTTTGCCTTGACATTGTCAATGGTATCAGGGGAAGTTTGGCAATGCGCAAGTCATGGGCTTGGGCACAGTTCGCTCAAGGCATTGCAAACCGTGGAGGACTTCCGGGTAACGGGAGTTGATTCGGCGCTGCCGCTTTACCATTGCGTCCTTTCCCCTTTTTAGCTTTTGAGGTTGAAAATGGGTATTGTAATGCTCAAATGCGGGTTGTGTTCATGTAACAATTGTTTGATCAAATAAAAAGTTTTATTTCAAACATTTGCATGTTATTCTGAATTTTTTATATGCTTAGTTAAGCACCTTATTTCGGATGTTGGCGTGTTTTGTTTTGTTTTGTTTTGTTCGTACCGAAGGGTACTCCGAATCTGGAGACTTAATCGGCCCTAAGGTGTCATGCACCAAAGGGGGCTCTGAATCCGGAGACTTAATGTGGCCAATCATGATATCCACGCAGGGCGCTCCAAATCCGGAGGCTTAATCGGCCCTAAGGTGTTATGCACCAAAGGGGCCTCCGAATCCGGAGACTTAATCGGCCCTAAGGTGTCATGCACCAAAGGGGGCTCCGAATTCGGAGACTTAATGTGGCCAATCGTGATATCCACGAAGGGCGCTCCGAATCCGGAGTCTTAATCGGCCCTAAGGTGTCATACACCAAAAGGGGCTCCGAATCCGGAGTCTTATTCGGCCCTAAGGTGTCATGCACCAAAGGGGGCTCCGAATCTGGAGACTTAATCGGCCCTAAGGTGTTATGCACCCAAGGGGGCTCCGAATCCGGAGACTTAATGTGGCCAATCGTGATATCCATGAAGGGCGCTCCGAATCCGGAGTCTTAATCGGCCCTAAGGTGTCATGCACCAAAGGGGGCTCCGAATCCGGAGACTTAATGTGGCCAATCGTGATATCCACGAAGGGCGCTCCGAATCCGGAGTCTTATTCGGCCCTAAGGTGTCATGCACCAAAGGGGGCTCCGAATCCGGAGACTTAATCGGCCCTAAGGTGTCATGCACCAAAGGGGGCTCCGAATCTAGAGGCTTAATCGGCCCTAAGGTGTCATACACCAAATGGGGCTCCGAATCCGAAGGCTTAATCGGCCCTAAGGTGTCATGCACCAAAGGGGGCTCCAAATCCGGAGACTTAATCGGCCCTAAGGTGTCATGCACCAAAGGGGGCTCCAAATCCGGAGACTTAATGTGGCCAGTCGTGATATCCACGAAGGGCGCTCCGAATCCGGAGGCTTAATCGGCCCTAAGGTGTCATGCACCAAAGGGCGCTTCGAATCCGGAGACTTAATGTGGCCAATCGTGATATCCACGAAGGGCGCTCTGAATCCGGAGTCTTAGTCGGCCCTAAGGTGTCATGCACCAAAGGGGGCTCCGAATCCGGAGGCTTAATCGGCCCTAAGGTGTCATGCACCAAAGGGGGCTCTGAATCCGGAGACTTAATCGGCCCTAAGGTGTCATGCACCAAAGGGGGCTCCGAATCCGGAGACTTAATGTGGCCAATTGTGATATCCACGAAGGGCGCTCCGAATCCGGAGTCTTAGTCGGCCCTAAGGTGTCATGCACCAAAAGGGGCTCCTAATCCGGAGGCTTAATCGGCCCTAAGGTGTCATGCACCAAAGGGGGCTCCGAATCTGCAGACTTAATCAGCCCTAAGGTGTCATGCACCAAAGAGGCTCCAAATCCGGAGACTTAATGTGGCCAATCGTGATATCCACGAAGGGCGCTCCGAATCCAGACGCTTAATCGGCCCTAAGGTGTCATGCACCAAAGGCGGCTCCGAATCCGGAGACTTAATGTGGCCAATCGCGATATCCACGAAGGGCGCCCCGAATCCGAAGGCTTAATCGGCCCTAAGGTGTCATGCACCAAAGGGGGGCTTTGAATCGTCGACATGACGAGCGCTACGATGGGGTTTGAGAAATGAATTGAGCGACGAAGAAAAATGGTTTGCATTGCAGAAATGATATATATACAAGTATCAAAGCCCACAGGTCGGGTCAGTGATAGGGTTTTCATAAAATCTCTGCTTGTGCCGATTGCGGGGAGCCACGGATTTCTTCAATGCCATGGGCTGTCGGGAAGGGCACAAGATGATGATAAGTGCTTGGAACGGCTTTCATAATATGTAACCAGGTTCGCCCCATGATGACATTATATGGCGAAGGGAGCTTTACGACCAGGAATTCTACTTCGACCTTTCTGGATCCCGCTCGAACAGGTAGTACGATCTTCCCTAACGGTTACTCAGGATTCATATTAAAGCCGAACAATGGGTGAGGCGCCGGAGACAGATCTGACTCGTTGAAGCCGAGTTTGATGAAAGTTTTGTAATACATTACCTCTGAAGTACTCCCTGGGTCTATGAGAATGCGTTCAACGGTGAACCGATTTACCCGTAATTTGATGACCAACAGATCGATGTGGGAGGCTGTTGTGCCATTAAGATCGGAGTCATTCAAAGTAATTGTCGGAGCTTCTCTAGGCCATTTGGTCGAAATACGTTGCTTTTGGGGGATTGGATGCGATTGAATTGTGTGCACGGTTGGGGATGCAGGCAGGCCGTAGATTATATGGATTACGCCAAGTGGAGGTGAGTCCTGCCTCAAGGCTAGTGCCTTGATTGGCTTTCCCTTTCTCACGTACTGTTGCAGTGGGACGTCTTGCACCAGTTCTTCCAGGTGATCCTTTAGTGCGTAACAACTCTCAGTTTCGTGGCCGTGATCTTTGTGATACTCGCACCGCCTATCCCTTCTTCGCGTGTTGGGTGGCCCCACCATCTTTGACGGCCATTTGAAGAATGGAAGGTGTTAGACTTTGGTCATTATCGCAGCGATTGGTTCTGACAACTCTGTGTACTTCTTGTTGGCACGCCTCGAGCGCCTGCTGTCGACTTGCAGTTGTTCATTCGTCCGGTGGGAGCATTGATCGCTTGATCGGCGAGAGTCCCACCTTTTGTCTCGTTTAGCGTGTTACCGTGGCTCAGGGCTCGGAGGTGGCACAAAACTTATTGGTTGAGCAATTTCAGGGGGGGCCGTTTTGTTGGATATTTGTCCAGCTTTTATTCTCAAGGCATCATCTTCCACTTTGCAATACTCTTCAACTTTCTTTATCAACGCCCAGACTGTTTTGGGGGGTCTTCTGGTCAGGGAACTGCGAAGAGCACTGTCAGGATGTAGTCCCATTTTGAAGGTGGTGATGGCCATGGAGTCGTTGCAAGTGTCGTCGACGAGGTTGAATCACTCCCAATAGCGCGCCGAATACGCTCTGAGCGTTTCTCCTGACTGGATCTGCATAGCCCAGAGAGACTCGGCCTGTTTCGGCTATACCTCGTTGGTGATGAACCTGGCCCTAAAGGATTTCTGTAGTTGATGGAAGCTTTTGATCGAAGCCGGCTCCAGCTTGTAATACCACCTGACAGCTAATGGCCCAGGCTGCTGGGGAATATTCGGCACATGAGGGCTTCGTTGTCTGCATGCAATGTCATGGCCTGCTTGTAGTGACGGATATGATCAGTGGGGTCTGATTTTCCGTCGTAAAGAGTGAATGACGGAGCTTTGAACTTCTTGGACAGGGCCGCCCTTGCAATCCGCTTGTTCCTTCTATGTAGACTCTTTTCGGAGGAGCTGGAAGTTTCGGATCGTCCCTTCTTGTTGAGCTCTGTTGGTAATGAGTTGGAGTCGCTATCGGTATCCTTTGGTCAGGCTCGAGGTCGTTGTCCACCGGTCATCGGAGGTCGTTCGGGATCTTGGCGCACGGCTTCTCTAGATTTTGCTACTTCCAGGGTCAAATCTTGACGGAGACGTTCATTTTTAGTGATCATGTTCTCCAGCCTTTGTTCATCCTGCTTTGCTTGTTCCATGATCGCTTGCATTGTCTCTTGCGCTGAAGTTGTTGGTGAGTCGAAGTTCAAGGCGCGTCTTGCAGCGATGGTTTCCTTTCCGAGCATATTTGCTAGAGTGAGGTCGTCTCTCTGTGCAGTCCCGTCAATGGCTATCGGAGGATCTTCAGTCACGCCTGCCATGGATGTATTTGAGTATTCCCACAGACGGCGCCAATTGTGGAGAGGTGGTTTGGAAATACTCTTCAGATCCTGGGAGACGCTAGTGATCCTCAACTAGTCACCTGAAAAGATACAAACACTCCGGTCGGGGGTGCCAGAATTAGCACTCCGATGGACAAGTCAGTTCAGACACTCAAGATAGCTTGTTTTCTAAGTTAAGTGAAGTGATTCTTACATACCTTTCTCAATCCACTGTTCCTGTATTTATACCTGTTCCTTTTGATCCTCGGGCCAAGGCCTACTTTTTAATCCTTGTCCTTTCTCTTATTCGGCTCTAAGGATTTACACTTATTCGGCACATATATTATATTCGGCTTCCCATTCTCGTAGCATACAGCCGATTAATATCAGTCTTCTAAGGTACGCACCTTCTGATTTTGCCATTATTCGGCTCCCACAATACCATGTTTGGTTTTGATAGGTGTTGTGTAACACCTCTTCTGTAGCCTTGCATGCCTCATGTTTTTGCCCCTTTGATTTGGCTTATTTTGGCTTTGGTCATTGCACGTTTTAGGCTCATGTTGACATGGTCTAAGACTGTTTGGGTCGTATCTGCCATATGTTCTCTGTTTTGTATAGCTTTGGTTCAAGTCCCTTCACTAGTTTTAGGCTTTAAGCCTTGTGCATGCTATGATTATGATTTGTTTATGTGATTTGGCATCACTCCTAGCCTCATTTCAGAGCATGTAATGTTGTTACGTTTGCATGCTTTTCATTCATTTTAAACATTCTCAAAAGTTACTCTTTGATGCTTAAGTGTTAGGCCAATTACCGTGCATGTTTGTATGTGATTTTGTCCCTTATCCCTTAGCATATTGGCCACTGATTTGGGCCTATTTGAGGGCTGTCCAACTTGGTTTAAGTCCATCCCCGCATGTTGTCGCATGCTTGCCTTGCATGTTGTCGCATGCTTGTTGCATCTTTGATAAATTGCATGTTATAACATGCTAGTTCAATTGTGCCTTGTTGCATACTTAGTCCATAACATGTTGTTGCATGTTCAGGTGGTATTGCATTTGGCATGCTTTTGTTAGGTAGCTTTGCATGTTTACATCCCTTGCCTCTTGATAAACCATGATAGAGATTGGGGTCCTCTATGTGTTTTGCGTGCATTTCATTTGACATTAAAATGCGTGATTGGTGGCCCGAGGGTCGAGAACCATACTCCTTTGAGTTTTAAACATGATAAGGAAGGTGGTGGTGCAAAAATTGCCTTGAAAATGCATTGCCATGCTCTGTCCGTCCTCTGTTGCAGCAAAAATAGGATTCTGCAGGAAGAGATGGTCGGTCGGCCATATTCAGTGCCGGCCGGCTATGCATTGTTGGCCGAGAGCCTCACATGTGGTGGATGACCAATTCTCCCTAGCCGGTGGGCTCATCTCTTGGCCGATGGCCTCCCACAGCACCCAGAAGGTGGTTCAGAAGTGTCACAGAAGTTGGCACAGTTTTCAGAGGTACAGAGCAGTGTAAACAGAGGCAACATGTGACATGGCGATGGATTTCCGAGCAAAGCTGTCCGAGCACGCATGCATCCCTCTACCCGGGATTGCTTTACTGTTTTCGTAGTTTAATTAATTTGTTTAATTAGTTAAGTATTGTGTAATAATTAATTAGCTTGTTTGGTTAGTTAATTATGTAATTTGTATTATTCTTTCGATCCCTCCGTCGAGAGGGCGCAATTGTGTAATAAGCGTATGTGTGTGTGATGCATGTCTTCCAACCTCCACTTCTTTCTCCCTTTTACTTAACCACTTATGATGGTTAGTTCTAGGGCTTGTTTCAATTAGCATCCTTATGTTATGCATGTTTGCATCATTCATCTGCATTGCATGCACCGGGCTCGGCGCATCATACTAACTGCATTGTACTTCAATTCTAAGCTGAATACATGTATCGAATTGTCGCATCTCACATGCCATTTTAGAATAGCCGAGCCTATTTCTAGTTGCATTTTGCCTGTGTTGCATTAGCCATCTTAACATGGACTTGGATCATACATTGATTACTAACATGTTCTTTGTTTTGGCTCGGAGTACACTGTGAGTGTTTATGCTTTAGCATCTTGCATGAGTGTGAGTGTTGCCATGATAGCATGCTTGCGATGAGGCTATTTGCTTATGTGATATTACTGCCTGAATGCCTGTGGGTGAAGGTTGGATTACTTGAATTGGAACAATTCATTGAAATCCGCATTTTAGCCTACTTACGAGTAGCAAATTTCAAATTATTTTCCAAACAAACGGATATGCGATGCTTTGTTCCAAATTAGGCGATCTAGTCTATACTTGTTTTGATGTGCGCATCACATAGTAATTCTAGCTAATTAACCGGAATAAGAACACATGTGTTTTCAAAAACTAGATATCATGTTTAGTAGTGGCCGATCTTTGATCGGGCGAGCGGGGGTGCTCATAGCTGACCTTCCCCGATCGTACCCAAGTTCTCGAGTCGAGGCAACTTTGGTGATGATGGGCATGTGGCCTTAGGCACGAGTCAGGGTTTCCTAAATTTCTTCACAAATAAAATATTTAGGTGGCGACTCTGTATCTGGCAAAGCAGTCTGTGGGGAAGTGGATTGGAAATACTCTTCGGATCCTGGGAGACGCTAATGATCCTCTGCTAGTCACCTGCAAAGACACAAATACTCCGGTCGGGGATGCCGGAATTAGCACTCCGACGGACAAGTCAGTTTTCCTCAAGAAAGCTTATTTACTCAGTTTCTAGAAGTGTTTCTTACATACCTTTTCTGGTTCGTTGCCACTATATTTATACTTGTTTTTTTTTATGATCCTTGGGACCAGAGCCTACTTTTTCAATCATTATTATTTTTTTTCATTATTCGGCTCTAGGGATCCTTCCCTATTCGGCCCCCATGTCTATGCGGGATGTATGCCGGCTAGAGTATAGCTTCTAAAATATACCTCCCCCATCCTTGCCATTTATTCGGCCACCACAATTGCCCCCGAACTCCCTGTTGACGGCAGTCAATCGGCGTGTTTGGTTCAGAATTTGAGGAGTTTAGTGTCAGGCGGCTTCGCGCGCCCCAATATGTCAGGAAGCACGCGCCTTTTGCTCATCATTGCACTTTCCCGCTCTATTCATGTATACCTCAACATTTATTGCGATTTGAAACTTTGGCCCTTTCGGATTCATATTTCGTCGATCTTTTTGAGACTTTTGGATTGCCAGTGCATATCCCTCCGTGACTCGCGTCTTCTGCAACTTCTCCCGCCTTCCTTTGTCTCATCTGTTCTTCGTAAGTTTTCTTATCCCTTCTTTGTAATCCTATTTTTCTGGTTGCTATTTTAGCTTCGGCGAATACTTAGTTCCTTGCTAGGATGGCCAAACATTTGAAAGACCTCCTTTCTGAGGATCGCATCTCCGGCTTCCGGCAGCATTTTTCCATTCCTGACGATGTCCATTTATCCCTTGTAACGGACAGTGCTCTTGACATGGAGAGGGAAGATCAGAACACGATCGTATTCCCTCTTTTATCCATTGCGGAGGGCGGTGTCCGTTTTCCCTGCACCCACTCCTTAGGGCCGTTCTCCGGTATTGGGGTTTGATTCCCTCTCAACCCAACGTAAATTTCTTTCGAATCATTATGGGGGTCTTAGAGTTGAACCGACGCCTTAGGATTAACCTTGGGATTCCGGCCATTCGGCATTGTTACGCCTTAGCCAAATCCTCCGGTCAGCTGGGGCGATATTTTCTCAGGGCCAAAGATACTGACCATCACTTGGTGACTATGCTTGCCAGTTCCGGCAAACGGGTTGACGACGTGATGGTCAACGTTCGAGGTAATTGGGAGTTCGCTGAAGGAGAGGATCGCCTGGACCCTGTTCCCAGACATAAGGGCGACCCAGGTTGCCACGCAATGTCCTGTTTGTTGGTCTGTCCCTTATTCGGCTCTTTTCTCTAAATCGTTTTTTATTTTCTGCAGGTAATAGGTTGAAGAAAATTCTGACTTCGGTTGACGACGCAGTTCTTGGGGAAATCAAGACTGCACTCAGGTATTTCGGCCGTCCAAACGTACAACGGCAGGGAAGAGCCGCCCATATTCTCCTTCGGTACGAACCCACTTATACTACTTTCTTGGCCGCAGATAACATTCCGATTCCAGTCGGCGATCAACAGCTCTCGGCGCTTATCTTCCCCAGCTTCAAAAACCTTAGGCAGATCGGTCTCGTAGCTCCTGATTCGGGAGAAGACGCCGAGCCCAGCGTTGAGGTGGTCGCCGATCCGGAGGGGGGGTCTACTGAGAGAATAGTAGGAGGCAGCGAGGCTATACGCTCGGCATTTGAGGCCACCGAGCCATCCGCCTCAGGACGAACAGATTTCTCTTCCGGGGATATCTTTGCAAATTTGGGGGATCTACCCGGCGATTTCTTTGAGGGTATGGCGAAGGAAAGCCTAACGCAGATGGCCCGCAAAAGAAATGCGGAGCGCATGGCCGCCCGAAAGAAGGTTGAATGTGCCGCATCAGATCCCAGCTCGATCAAGCCGTCCGTACCCGTTTCGGAGGAGACATTGGTTGTTGCGTCTGATACGGAAAAAGAGGGTGGAGAACAAATTGATGGGAAACGGCCGATTCCGGAGCAAGGCAAAAAACGCGGTGCCGAGGGGGAAGCGAGTTCAGAAGCTGGCTCTGCTAGCAAACAGCCTCGGCTTGAAGAAACGGACGCGGTCGCTCCGTTCGTTATTCAGCCAAAAATCAGGGATATGCCGATTTTATCCGACGCTTCAGCCGTCGAGGATCCGGCCGTGGCTCTGAGCTTGGCGGCTTCGATTTCTCTGCCGGCTGACAACAATGCCTTCGGTGCCGTGCCTGACATTATGGCCGTTGCCCTAACTGCTCAATCGGCACTCCTGGTAGGTCACCTTTATTTCGCTCTTTCTTTGTTGAACGCGTCTGATCATACCGAATTGTTTTGCAGACGGTCGGAAGGATCACCGACTTGGGTCGCCGTCTGCGTGATGCTCTCGGGAGAGTTGACCATTTGCAAACAGAGGTGCAGGGTCAGAAAAGTAGGGTCGAGTTCGAAATTATGAGAGCTGAAATGGAGAGCGCGAGGGCCGAAGCGGAGAAAGAGAGGGCTCGCGTGGCCGAACAGCTTCGTGTTGATGCTGAGGGCAGAGCGAATGTGAGCGAGGAATCGCTCAAACTTTCCAAGGAGGCACTTGCTGAAGCGGAAGCTCAGTTAGAGGAGCTTAAGGCGGCCCGCGAAAAAGCTGAATCGGAGGCCTTCGAAGCAGGGAGGGGCGCCGCTCTAACAGAATATGTTGAAGAAGTGTCCAAGTTTGAGAATCGCGGGTTCAAACATGGCTGGCTTAGGGCCCTTGCCGCCGCTAAGGTTACATTGGACTTGCCGATTCCTTATGAACAGGTGGATGTTGAGCCACTTGAATCTGATACCGACGAGTAATCTGGGGCCGTTTACTGGGCAGCCGTCTTTTTGTTTTTGTTTTTCCTTCTTTTTGTTTTTCCTTCGTTTGGATAGTGCTTTGTTGGTTCAGGGTAGTTTTCATGTATAAATTGGTTAACATCTGCGCGCAATTTATTGATGAAAATTTCCTTGTAATTTTTGCTCTACCGCCGCACGCTTTGTATAAAGGAGTTCGTGGTTTAACTTTAATGAAAGAGTGCTGTGTTTATCAATGCATTTGGTAAAATGGAATTGCATATATTGTGGGGAAACCCTGAATTTGGTCCGAGTGATTTTATCCAAACTTTAGTTTTCTGCAGATTCAATACATATCCCATCAAAATCACCATTTGCAATTTCACTGCCTACTGATCTTCGGCCCTTAGATTGACGAATCTGCCCTTGCCCCAGGGGGTTCATGATAAGAACTCTGGTTCTGAATCGATTCGTGAGCCAGCTGGGGTAGTTTGCCGAACATACTGATGAATCTCAATTCGTCAGCCGGCTGGGTTAGTTTGGCCGTACACATTGATGAATCTACCCTTGCCCCAGGGGGTTACTATTCTAAACAAGCCGTATATTGAATATTGTTTATCCAAACTTTAGTTTTCTGCAGATTCAATACATATCCCATCAAAATCACCATTTGCAATTTCACTGCCTACTGATCTTCGGCTCTTAGATTGACGAATCTGCCCTTGCCCCAGGGGGTTCATGATAAGAACTCTGGTTCTGAATCAATTCGTGAGCCGGCTGGGGTAGTTTGGCCGAACACATTGATGAACCTGCCGTCAACTTAGTCGGCGTTAGTCGATTGGGTGTCGTAGTTAATGAACTTGCCTCGATCGTGCTGCCTTCGCGAGCGTTAAATGATTAAAGGTATAGATTTTAAGAGTCTGGTAGCTTATCTGATTCAGACTCCTGAGAGAAAATCTATTGTACGAATGTCCAACAAACTCTTCTTTAACAGCAAAGGGGAAGCCAAGACATTGGCTGAGCTTAGCGGTGACATGAGGCAAAGTGAACACCGTGGTGCGCCCTTGTGTGCTGGGAGTAAGAGTGCTATGGGTCGACAGAGGCGTCAATCTCCTAGACGTCGTAGTAGGTCGCCCAGACGGGATAGGCAGTCCCAGGGGAGATCGCCACACGCCCAAGTCGACAGGAGATCAGACGCGAATCCGCGCCCATTGAGTTTTGCAGTATTTGTGAAGAATAAAC
Organism: Camellia japonica; assembly: GCA_030407325.1. Taxonomy (NCBI): domain Eukaryota; kingdom Viridiplantae; phylum Streptophyta; class Magnoliopsida; order Ericales; family Theaceae; genus Camellia; species Camellia japonica. The sequence continues at coordinate 24,138,275 of JAPPVO010000019.1, read as the reverse complement.
CTATGACGGAAGCGGACTTGATCGTTCGAGATCCAGACGTGGCGGTCGAGTTTGCTCGACAAATATTTCCTCGGAAGTGCAGCAGTCAATGGTCGGTCGTCAGGACTACGAAGTATTTCGCGAGGGCATTCATGGGGCGGTGAAAGGGCTCTATACGGCTTACGAAGTCGGCATGCGATTGCGCGCCGCCCGTCGAGAAATGGAGAAAAAGGAAGAGCGTATCCGTAGTTTAGAGGCTCGCGTGGAGGCGGCTGAATGTGAGTTAAGAGAGATCAGAGCGGCTCAGCCGCAACCGGCTGGGCAGGTGAATCCGAATCCAATCGTGGAGGAGAGGGTTACCAGTCGGCTTATAAGTGCTGCCATCGCCGATCGAGAAACGGCGAGCATGTTCGCATTGGAGTCCGCCAAGGGGAGGTCTTATGAAAAAGGTTTTCACGAAGGGCGCTTGGTTGGAATCCAAAAGACCAAGGAGACGCTTGCCGAAGAGGTTTGCCGATGTGAAAATCGTGGGTTCAGGCATGGTTGGATCAAGGCATCTCAAGTCGCCGAATCTCTTCGCTTGTCAGGCATTGATGCGGCGTCACCTCTCTATCACAGCGAGGATTTTCCGTTTTCTGCTTTCGAGGTTGAAAAGAGTGAGGATGAGGGCGATGCCGTCTGACTTTAATTATTGTAAAGTTCGAACGCTGGTCGCGTTTGCTATTATGTAATTTCTTGGTTGTTTGTATAAAAAACGCTTTGTTGAAAATTCCAAATTGTCTCCTGCATTCGGCGTGTGCGTATTTAATTTGATTGCATAAATGGTTGGATAGATATAAGTACATCAATCGGACTCGGCATGTTAAATTGATGCGATGATTTGTTGTGCGTGATCGGAACGCATGTAATGGCCGTTTACTTTTTTAATAAAGCCATTGCGGCGTGTGTCGTTGAAATTTTGAAGAAGTCTGGCCGATTGAGCTGGGTAAATTTTTGGCCTTGCGCAGCCTGTGCGCGTGCGTTTTTGCCAACCGTTGGGTTAACTAGGTCGTGGAGAATGTTGACCGACGCTTGTCTCGTGGGATTTAATATTGATAAAATCGCCTCGGGATTTGGGCCTCGAGATCGCGGCCATTACTGAGAATAAAAGCGGCAGGCGCCTCATTCAATCAAACATCTATCGCGTGGGGTGGTCAAGCGTTGTCACCATCAGGTGGTGATGATAGTCGCAGGGGCTGAGATTCCGGCTGAACTTGGCACTCAGACGGTTTGCGGCGGGGGATTCTCCGATGTAGGAGGTGGACCGCTGAAAGGAGAAACTGGAAATACGTCAGCCTCCAGGTCGTTGAAGCAGATCGCCCCGAAAGGAGACACGACGACCGCTGCCCCTAACCTCTCTTGTCTTGGATCTTGGCCTTGACATTGTTGATGGTGTCAGAGGCCCAGCGACATGCCGATTCAGGCGCAGCTAGATCGATGCGTGATTTGTCTTAGAAGTTAGAGATAGATATTGTAATGTTCGAACGCGGATTGCGTCTATGTAACAACTTTTAAATCAAATAAAAAGTGTTATTTTATATAATTGAGTCTTACTCTGAAGAAAATCTCTTGTTTAGCTATGCCAGATGGACGTTCCTAATTCCAACTTTTAATGGTTAGGCAAGTCATTTCGTATGGTTTAACAGTTTGCTACCGGAACGTTTGTGTAGCTTAGATATTTTTACTTAAATATTTTTCCTGCATTCAGGAATCGGCCCTTGCTTCAGGCAGAACGTGGATTAAACCTGAATGGGTCGTACTCGTGGGCCGAATAAGACACGCCTTGTCCGGCGAACCGTACTAGTAATTCGGCTTAATTAGTTTTTTAGGACGGGCTCCGAATCCACGAAGGGCGCTCCGAATCCGGAGACTTATTCGGCCCTAAGGTGTCATGCACCAAAGGAGGCTCCGAATCCGGAGACTTATCAGGCCCTAAGGTGTCATGCACCACAGGGGCTCCGAATCCGGAGGCTTATTCGGCCCTAAGGTGTCATGCACCAAAGGGGCTCCGAATCCGGAGACTTAATTTGGCCAATCGTGATATCCACGAAGGGCGCTCCGAATAAGGAGACTTATTCGGCCCTAAGGTGTCATGCACCAAAGGGGGCCCCGAATCCGGAGACTTAATTTGGCCAATCGTGATATCCACGAAGGGCGCTCCGAATCCGGAGACTTATTCGGCCCTAAGGTGTCATGCACCAAAGGGGGCTCCGAATCCGGAGACTTATCAGGCCCTAAGGTGTCATGCACCACAGGGGCTCCGAATCCGGAGGCTTATTCGGCCCTAAGGTGTCATGCACCAAAGGGGCTCCGAATCCGGAGACTTAATTTGGCCAATCGTGATATCCACGAAGGGCGCTCCGAATCCGGAGACTTATTCGGCCCTAAGGTGTCATGCACCAAAGGGGCTCCGAATCCGGCGACTTAATTTGGCCAATCGTGATATCCACGAAGGGCGCTCCGAATCCGGAGACTTATTCGGCCCTAAGGTGTCATGCACCAAAGGGGGCTCCGAATCCGAGACTTATTCGGCCCTAAGGTGTCATGCACCAAAGGGGCTCCGAATCCGGAGACTTATTCGGCCCTAAGGTGTCATGCACCAAAGGGGGCTCCGAATCCGGAGACTTAATTTGGCCAATCGTGATATCCACGAAGGGCGCTCCGAATCCGGAGACTTAATTTGGCCAATCGTGATATCCACGAAGGGCGCTCCGAATCCGGAGACTTATTCGGCCCTAAGGTGTCATGCACCAAAGGGGCTCCGAATCCGGAGACTTAATTTGGCCAATCGTGATATCCACGAAGGGCGCTCCGAATCCGGAGACTTATTCGGCCCTAAGATGTCATGCACCAAAGGGGGCTCCGAATCCGGAGACTTATTCGGCCCTAAGGTGTCATGCACCAAAGGGGGCTCCGAATCCGGAGACTTATTCGGCCCTAAGGTGTCATGCACCAAAGGGGCTCCGAATCCGGAGACTTATTCGGCCCTAAGGTGTCATGCACCAAAGGGGCTCCGAATCCGGAGACTTATTCGGCCAATCGTGACATCCACGAAGGGCGCTCCGAATCCGGAGACTTATTCGGCCCTATGGTGCCTGAAGATGAGTGAAAGAAAGTCGATGTTTCATTAAAACGTGGCACCAGTACAAGCATCGGATCCTACAAGTCGGGTCCGTAAATGGATCTCCCTAAGATCTACGTTGGGACGAATTGCGGTGAGCCACGGATCTCCTCAATGCCGCGGTCTATTGGGAAGCGCATAAGCTGATGGTAGGTGCTTGGGACAACCTTCATGAGGTGCAACCAGGGACGTCCCGTGATGGCGTTATATGGTGACGGAAGCTTAACAACCAAGAATTCCACGTCAACCGTTTTTGAGCCCGCTCGAACAGGGAGCACGACCTTCCCCAATGGGTACTCTAGATTCGTGTTGAAGCCGAACAGTGGTTGAGACGACGGCGATAGGTCCGACTCGTTGAGACTGAGTTCAACAAAAGTTCTGTAGTACAAAATTTCCGAAGTGCTGCCTGGATCTACGAGAATGCGTTCAACGCTGAACTGTCGTACGCGTAATTTGACGACCAAAGGATCGACGTGGCTGGCCTCCGTTCCAGCGAGGTCGGAGTCATTGAACTTAATTGTCTGAGTTTCTCTGGGCCTGCCAGTTGACATGTTATTCTTTTGGAGGATCGGGTGTGATTGGATTGTATGCACGGTCGGGGACGCCGGCAAACTGTAGATTATGTGGATCACACCAAGCGGAGGCGAATCCTGTCTCAGGGCTAATGCTTTGGTTGGCTTCCCCTTGCCCACGTATTGTTGCAGTCGACCATCTCGTACTAGTTCCTCCAGATGATCCTTTAGCGCATAACAACTCTCGGTTTCGTGGCCGTGATCTTTGTGGTATTCGCATCGTCTGTCCCTCCTCCGTGTGTCGGGAGGCCCCACCATCTTCGACGGCCACTTGAAAAATGGAAGGTGCTGGACTTTGGTCATTATTGCTGCGATCGGCTCTGTTAACTCCGTGTATTTTTTGTCGGTTCGCCTTGAGCGTCTGCTGTCGACTTGTAGTTGTTCGTTCATTCGGTGGGAGCACTGATCGCTCGATCGGCGGGAGTCCCGCCTCTTATCCCGCTTGGTTCGTTGCCGAGGCTCAGGGCTCGGTGGCGGTACGGAGCTTATTGGTCGAGCGATTTCGGGGAGGGCCGTTTTGCTGGAGGTTTGTCCGGCTTTTATTCTTATGGCATCATCTTCGACTTTACAGTATTCTTCAACTTTCTTCATCAGTGCCCAGACTGTTTTGGGGGGCCTTCTGGTCAGGGAACTGCGCAGAGCACTGTCAGGATGTAAACCCATTTTGAAGGCGGTGATGGCCATGGAGTCGTTGCAAGCGTCGTCAACAAGATTGAAGCACTCCCAATATCGCACCGAATACGCTCTGAGCGTCTCTCCCGACTGGATCTGCATAGCCCAGAGGGAGTCGGCCTGTTTCGGTTGTACCTCGTTGGTGATAAACCTGGCCCTGAAGGATTTCTGCAGTTGTCGGAAGCTTTTAACCGACGCTGGCTCCAACTTGTAATACCACCTGACGGCTAGTGGACCTAGGCTGCTAGGGAATATTCGGCACATGAGGGCTTCATTGTCTGCGTGTAGCGTCATGGCCTGTTTGTAATGACGGATATGATCAGTGGGGTCTGATTTTCCGTCGTAAAGAGTGAACGATGGAGCTTTGAATTTCTTGGGCAGGGATGCCCTTGCGATCCGTCGAACGAAAGGGTCGTGCTGGTCTTCCTCGTTTGAGCTGATTCTTCTGCGCTTGTTCCTTGTTCGCAGATCTTTTTCGGAGGAGCTGGAGGTTTCGGATCGTCCCCTTGCGTCGAGCTCCGTCGATGATGAGTTGGAGTTGCTATTGGTATCTTTTGGTCGGGCCCGAGGTCTTTGCTCGTCTGCCTTCGGAGGTCGCTCTAGTTCCTCGCGCATGGCCTCTCTCGATTTTGCTACCTCCAGGGCCAAATCCTGACGGAGTCGTTCGTTCTCAGCGATCATGTTCTCGAGCCTTTGTTCGTTCTGCTTTGCTTGTTCTATAATAGCCTGCATTGTTTCTTGCGCTGAGGTCGTTGGCGAATCGAAGTTCAAGGCGCGTCGTGCCGCGATGGTCTCTTTTCCGAGCATGTTGGCTGGGGTGAGGTCGTCTACCTGTGTGGTCGCGTCGGTGGCTATCGGAGGATCTTTGATCACGCCTTCCATGGATGTATTCGAGTATTCCCACAGACGGCGCCAATTGTGGGGAAGTGGATTGGAAATACTCTTCGGATCCTGGGAGACGCTAATGATCCTCTGCTAGTCACCTGCAAAGACACAAATACTCCGGTCGGGGATGCCGGAATTAGCACTCCGACGGACAAGTCAGTTTTCCTCAAGAAAGCTTATTTACTCAGTTTCTAGAAGTGTTTCTTACATACCTTTTCTGGTTCGTTGCCACTATATTTATACTTGTTTTTTTTTATGATCCTTGGGACCAGAGCCTACTTTTTCAATCATTATTATTTTTTTTCATTATTCGGCTCTAGGGATCCTTCCCTATTCGGCCCCCATGTCTATGCGGGATGTATGCCGGCTAGAGTATAGCTTCTAAAATATACCTCCCCCATCCTTGCCATTTATTCGGCCACCACACAGTCCATGTTTGGCACTTCTTTACAAAAATCAGTTTTCCAAAATGATTTGCCGGATTTGGACTCTTTGGTGATTTATCAATCTCACATCGCACATTGTGAGATCAGATTAAGAACCGTGACACATTTGAGTCCGAACTGTAGCATGAGGCCCTCTGGGTGCGTCTACAGTTTCTGGTGACTCTGCTGGGGAGTTAGAGAACTTGACTCGAACTCATGATATCTTGTTTTGATTACACTTATGTGTTTCTTTGCATTGCATGTGCATTGGTATGCCTAGGACACCGTGTTTGCCGTATGCTATTCCTGAACGGTTTGCCGGAGGCTTGCTTTGAAAATCGTGCTTGCCACGACGGGAACACAAACTCCAGTTTTTACCGAGGCACCCTTTTTTACCATTCGACCTAGTGCATATCAGAATCCATAGTGACTATTCCAAACTAGGACAGGTTGCTTACCCGATTGTAGGTTGTTTGAAACCGCTGCGTGCGTAGTGAAACCCTAGCTCCTGACAAAATAGGATAGGGAAACCCTACCCCAACATAGGGGTGTTTTGGCTCTCACTTGCTTGCTATGTGCTTTTAGAGTTGGCCTCTACAGGAATACATGTATCAGTTTGCAAGTCTGGGTATCAGGCCTGCGGACATCAGTGTTTTGAGAATCAATTATATCTACGGGTATCAGATTCAGATTTGGGGCAATGATTTTGGGGAACAATGATCAGTAGTAGAGTACAGTTATTCAGCTATGCCTATGTCAGTTCTGATGAAATTGGGCTGAAATGCTGCCTGTTTTCTCTTTTAGGTTCAGAGATTTAGTTTAGAATAGCCAGTGTTCTCCTTCGCTGAAGCAAGGCAGACATCTGATCCTGTAGTCATCGGTCACATCACTTCCATTCAGTTCAGCGGACTTATGATGACACAAAATTCAAAGGAAATTGTGGTTATGGCAGCCGCGTTAAACCAAGGAATCATCTTGCAGGGCGAGACCGATGTTGAAATACCACATCCACCCAGGTCGCCTGCCGCACATCCGATCTGGGAACCCCAGTTGTTTCAAGCCCGTGAGCCCACCACATTTGAGTTGATGGGAATGATTGGTGACCTTCAAAGATCTGTGGCTGATTTAGCCTACGGAATGTCGGCTCTGCTACCAACTGCATCGTATGCCGGGAACTTCATGCCGCAAGAGCCCCCGTTGCTGGGGCGAATTGTAATTGAGCTTAGCCAACCTGAAGCTGTCTTAAGCTCCGGCAATGACATGTCGACGACAACGGGGCTTCGCACTGAAGTAGCAACCCAAACCTTCCATCAAGCTGAGGCTAGTGGAAAGAACAAGGTGAAGGTGGACACTGATCCTTATGAACAACTCCAACAAGTTGTTGAGGCTTTGAAAGCCGGGGGGTTGAATAAGCAACAAGTACTCGCAGTTGTGGCTAAGACTGTGGATGACATTTTCCCTACTCAGACCGAGAGCAGTTCAAGCTAAAGGAAAAATCAGGATAGGGACCGTCGTACCGGAACCGTTCCCTCCAACCTTAATCCTGCACTTGGAAAAGATCAGAGCCAAGGCAGCACCTACCGATCCTTTTGCTAGTGCGTCCAGCAAAGGTCCACAGACTTCGAAGTATCTGCCCCGAGGTCGCAGGGTCTTTCATGCCCTCTACATGCCTTTGTCCAAGGCTCTTCAAATCCTCGCTGAAAAAGGTCATCTCAAACCTCTTGAGCCTCGGCCTCTCCCGAGTACTCTCCCTCTCTCACATGATGCTACCTAGTACTGTGCGTACCATCAACAGACTGGTCACACCACCGACAACTGCTTCCGACTTCGCCACGAAGTGCAGGATCTGTTTGACGACGGGGTTATCCTCCCACCGAGTTCAGCAAAGTCTGTCATCACCGGGTTGGTGGACTTCGAGGATAATATAAGTATGTGATCAAGGGTTGAACCACCTGTGGGCGGCGCTCAGTTTATTCCAGGTGTGGGGCTTAGCTCGCACCATTTTGAGCATTTGCGAATGCTAGCTTTTGTACTTTCTGACTTGGGTATTGGATCAGTCTTGTTGTGTAGTATATAGTCAGTCTTCTTGTACTATGTCAGTTGGGTTTGTCTTGTTGTATCGAGTCAGTCCTGTTGTACAGAAGTCGAGTGATTCTGGGGGTGTTATCTCGGATATCACTGTTTTGTTATGTATTTGTCTTTTTGCTTTCTTTTGGGTCTATTTCTACTATGGAGCCAATTACACCGGAAGATCTGAATAAAAGAGCAGTAACTTTTCATACCCTTGTGTTCGCTTCTGTCTTGCGCCGGTTGTGCCAGAAAGTTTGAATGAAATGGCAGTGCCTTTTCACCTACTTCTTCTGTGCCTTAAAGTCATAGCATTGACCTAAGTTTTTCAAAACCTTTTGAACATTGTGATAAAAACAAAGAGGAAGGAATTCCTCGGGGATTTGCAAAAATTTGATCAACTGAGAGAAAGAGAGGCATTTTAAGCCCTTAATGAATGAGATCATGCTTGTTAATGTGAGTACTGAGAAGGATCCTGGCTTGATCCAAATTGGTTCTACATTGTCTTCAGCGCGAGCGACTTTGTCGCTTTCTTAAAAGATTTCAAAAAATGTTTTGCGCGGTCCTGCGAAGACCTGTGTGGAATCGCTCTTGAGATTGTGCAGCTTAGGATCACTCTCAGCCTCGAGACTCGACCCTTGTACTTTCAAACCTTGAACCTTAATTCAGAATGTTCAATGGTCAACCATAAAAGGAAGCCTGTGTGGCCAGATTTGAAGCAGCCCATGAATTGGCAGCAACCCATTCAGATCAAGAAGATCAAATATCATCAAAAGGAAGCTTGCAAAGCTTGATCAAAAGCACCCCTCAAACTAGGGGCCAAAAAATGTCAGATGCGCTCGAAGAGTCAAAAAATTGGGATGTTTCTCAAGCTGACGAAGATTGGTAAGAATGCCAAATCCCAGAAGGGAAGAAAGAAGAAAGTATTGCTGAAGAACAACTGAGTTCCTATCTACAACACTAGGGGCAAATTCAGCCCCCATTGGATGGACTTCTACATCGTCAGCGAACAGCAGCCATTCTCCTAGATTCAGATGACTTCAGGATCTCAAAACCATTTGACATGGACAAAGCTACACTTTTACCCTTGAGAGGCTCGCTGGGCTGAAAACCCGGAAGGGTGACCCAGGCAAAAGTTAGAGCAAGAAAAATAGAAGAAAAGAAAAGGAAAAGAACAAAAAAAAAAGGGAGGAAAAAATGCAAAGAATGAAAAAAAAAGAAATGAAGAAAAAGAAATGAAAAGATGAAAAGAAATGAAAAGAAAAGAAGAATATAGCTCGCAAGGTTGAAAACCCGAAAGGGCGGTCTTGGCAAAAGTTAGAGCGCAAAAGGAGAGGTTAATACCCGAGTGTACCTTAACCTGAACTACGTAAGGCTTGATTCCCATGTTTGGAGTACGTAGGCAACTTCATTCTGAAGTCCAGCCATAAACACTTCCAAATTCGACTGTGTCCATGTGATGGTTCTGGTCATCTTTGTCTCCTCTGTATTTGAGAATTCGGTTGTAATTGTCACTGTAAGGACTAGTTGTCATGTGCTACGGTGCTATTCAGACAAGGGGCAACTCTCTAGTTGCCATACAATGTGCCGCGGTGCCATCCAAACAAGGGGCAACTTTCCGTTACTGTGCAGTGCCCTTTGGAACAAAGGGCAATTTTTCATTGTTTTGAATCTGAGGTTGTGCATCTCAAGGGTAGGTTCTGTGCTCGTTGAGCAGTGGTCGTTTGCAAAAACAGTTTTTGAGAATTTTTACTGAGGTTGACTAATTTTCTCGAAAATTATTCCATTTTTCCAAAACTGGACCGTATCTTAGACCCAAAAAGGAAAATTTTCAGTGCTCATAGCCTGACTTGCATGATTTTAAGTCGGAAAATCGAACAAGCATGTTAATCTAACTCTCATGTTGGTCAAAATTGTTTTAGTAGAAAACCAAAACAAAAAATGGTCAAAATTATGAATTAGGGGCACAGTTGAGTCAGGCTTCCTATCTTTCCCCCATTGTCACCATACTTGCCGAGAAGGGCACTCTACCTGCCAGAAAGGGCACAACTAAGCTCAATAACAAAAGGGCTGAAATCTCCCTCACTCTTCGAGCAGCGAGGTATCAAGCCAAGTGTGAAGCATGAATCGGAATGGATCAAAATACTCCACTCCCTCATCCGGACCATCGACTAAACGTCACTGGAGGAAATAGCTGCGAGCTAACAATGTTAGGCGTGAACCTGCAATTTCTCGTTTATTCATCAACCACCCAGGGAAGGGATAAAAAATGAGAGATTAAGAATAAGAGATGTGCGTGGAGAGAAAAAGTGAGGAAAAGGGCTTTTTTAGAAAAACAGAGCTTGAGGGCCGAGTGATGTGAGAATCACAAATAATAAAGGATAGGAAACAATACCCAGAGAAATGGGCTCCCCGTGCACGTCTGAGTGTCGTCTCTTTTGTTTTGTTTTGTTTCGATTCTTGTTTTGAGTCGTTTCGAGTGTTTCTCGATGTGTTTAGGTTGTTCACCTTTTGTTTGTCTTTGTTGAGTCGTTTTGACTGTGGTCAGCTGTAGGCTCAGTACCCGAGGTTCAACCCAGGTCATATGAGAACAGTAAAACCATGACATATCTGAAGCTATATGGATTCTGGGCTGCGAAACAAAAGAAAAGGGGAAAAATGTGGAGCATCTTAGCATGTTTCAACTCCAGCAAATCCCGAGACTGCATTCCAGGTGCACCTTCTTAGGCCTCGCTTTTCTCAAGAGTATGAGTGTATCTCGACCCCAAGTGTAAGCCTGCTTCAAGTCAGAATGGCAGTCTAGGCGGCACTGTGGTTTTCACATACAGATGTTATCTCTTGCCAATATAAATAGGGTGTACCCTTTTTGAGCTGAGTGTGTTGCAAAGCCCTCCGAGGGATAAATCGGAGGCACCAAAGTACATGTTTGATGCCCCCCCTACTGCATAGAATGTGCACTCTCATCTACACTTCTGTTGCATGCGTGCCACGCATCGTTATGATTCATGCGTAGAATATGCTTTCAATGCTGCATATGATATGCCTGTCTATTGCGTAAAAATGTGCTTGCTTTCAATTTTGCGTAGAATATGCTTTGCTTGTCTCGTGCATGAAAAAAATGTGTTTGCTTATCGAGTTGTTGCTCATTTATCTATCGAGTTGTTACTCGTTCGTTTATCGAGTTGTTGCTCATTTCTCTATCAAGTCGTTGCTCATTCGTTTATTGAGCTGTTGCTCATTTGTTTATCAAGTTGTCGCGTTTTTGTTTATCGAGTTGTTGCTCTTTGCTTATCGAGTTGTAAACTTGTCAAAGTCTTATTGTTGCTTATTGAGTTGATTTATTTTGTTTGTTACGTTGGTTCACTACCTGACTTGGCAATACATGCAAGTTCAATCTCATTTACATTGTTATGTAATGCGATGCGATGCATAAAATGTACAAATGTAACACCTTTTGAACAAAGCAGCTGTTTCATTTCATCATGTCTTTTGCAAAAAGTACATAGTTTTGAGAAAGTAAAACCTGCCTGAGGCAGTATAATGTGCTCAAGCTACCAATAAAAAGAAAAATAAAGCAAAACAAAAAAGGAAGAAGAGGAGAAAAGCAACAAAATGTCTGAACAGAGCAAAAAGAAGAAAAGCAGCAGGTGTCTGGATCAACATCAATGGTCTCGAGTGCGGGAGTCAGTCCTGGTCCTCTTTCTGGACGAGGGTCCAGGATCACCACCGCCAGCTCCATAGTCTGAGTTTGAGCTATCTCCGCCCTCACCCTGGGACGATGCTGCCTCCTCATCTGACCCATCATCGTCTGGAGTGGGCTCTCGTGAACTGCTCTCAGCACGGGTGCGCCTGTGTCTGCCTCGGCGGTGGAATGTCATCCCGCGCCTGGCTCTCCCCCTCCTCGAGCAGGAGTAGACGGTCTAGCTGAAGCACTCCCCGCGGCCGAAATCTGGAATGGGGCCTGAAAAGGACAAATGGGAAATGCATCAGTTATGCTACGCAAAGCAGAGTATGAATACCGAATACAGTGTATAAGTACAGTGTATGAATGCTGTGAGCAGTGTATCAGTACAGAATGCAGTGTATGAGTCCAGTGTATGAATGCCGTGAGCAACGCTGTGAGCAGTATGTGGGTTACAGGGTATCAGTGCCGTGAGCGCTATGTATCAATGCCGTGTTGATAATGTGATGCATCAAATTATGTATGAAACAGATTAGGTAGAGTTTGAGACTGCGGTTGAAAGAACTTACCGGGATATTGTAGATGGTCAACAAGCCGATGCACTGCTGCAGCATCCCTACCGTTGAGGCTGTCAACTCCAGGGACTGGCGAGTATACTCGACGGAAGCCTGCAAAAGTGTTGAAGTCATTAGTATTCTGCAGGATATCAAATGAATTGAAATGACTGTATAGAATGCAAAGTATAGCAGTACATACCGGGGTCGAGCCGTAAGATCCGACAAGCACATGATCAGTCGGAGGAGGAGCAAAGGGGATCTGATAAGTCTTCCCACCCTGCCCTCGGCATGTGATCATCGTGGGCAGCTCTGGCCATCCACCTCCCTATCCCCTCTAGGACCCACTCCTCTCTCGGGCCCGAGGAGCCCTCGGTGCTCCTACTCCTGTCGTTGGCGCCGCAGGCCTCTCCCTCTCAGCTCGGCGAGTACCGGTCAGAGGCGGCATCAGGTAGATCTGAATGAACTCGGAGTAGTCCCCCTCGTCTCTGAAACGGTCGGAGTCCCAACCGATGGTGTACTCTATCATCTCCTGCAGAGTGTACCACTCGATGGCCCTCGTATGGGTAGGAGGCGGATGTGGAACTGGCTGCTCTGGTAGACCGAGGATCTGGCGTAGGAAGCGCTCCCCGAAATACCAAGCTCGGCAGACTGGGCCCTCTAGCAGAACTCTGAGACGGGCAGTGTCCCGAGCACCCCCGTACCCATCCCTCACTCTGTCTGGCATCACCGCCCAGGGCTGCCCGGTGATCTACAAATGATAGGATATGACAGTTCGTTATCTACTGTTGAAAATACAATGTAAAGCGAAGTTTAAATGAACCGAAAGGTTTGAAATACCTCAGCTGCGGTGATGGTATCGAAGTAATGGCGGAAGAACAAGAAAGACTCCCTAGGCCTCCGCTCGTATCTCACATCGAATCGGTGGGAAAAAGGGACCATGGGTGGCGTCTCTACATCAGGCACTGGGGCAAGCCTAAGGAAGTAGGCATACACCCATAACTACAGAATGCAACCGAGCAACAGTGAGTATGCTTATTAGATAAAGCAGAATGCAGATAGAGCAGAAATCACAGAACAGTGTGAAGTGTATTGTGCAGTGTGTGTTGTGTACAATCAGTGTAAAGCAGATTGCATGTGTGCAGTGTGTGCAACGTATAGATAATATAAAGCAGAATTGAAAAGACAAAAAGGAAGGTGTACCTCCCAGGCTCGCCAGTAGCCCCCAAGTAACTGTCCGCTGCAGCGGGAAGATGAGCTCATATACCCATAAAGAGTGGCCATTCCCGCGCCACCCCAGTCATAACGCCGGATCCTTGTCACATCCACCAGTGCGCTCAGCAAGTAAAGGGCAATAGTGTTCGTCCGGTCAGTGAAGAGCGTGGTCCCCAACAGAAACATGATGAAACCGCGAGCATACTGCTCCTCCTCCTCCCGAGTAGTAGGCACCTGGATCCGAAAGTGATCCTTGAACCACGAGTACCTCACAAATCCTGCCCGGGCGAGGGGTGGCTGAGTGCCAAGCAAATATAGTTGAGCGGCGTCCCACTCATCCATGTCAGTATCAAAGGGGATCGGATCACCCCCTACTCCAATGCCTGTGAGCATAGAGAAGTCAAAGGGAGTCATCGTCATCTCCCCGGTGGCAGAAAGGTGGAAGGAGTCGATGGTGTCCCACCACTTCTCCACCAGCGCGCCCAGAAGAGGCCTGCTCGCAGTGAGGCGCGAGAGTCCTCTGCAGAAAACGCCGAAGCCGGCACGATCAACGACGTCACGAACTGTGTCTGGCAGCTCTATATACTAACCTCGGGCGGCAGTGTTCCCATACCCCCGGAAGGCATGGGAATCTTCTTGTGTTCAAAATAAACAGTTGCGAAGCAGTGTTAGAAATACAGTGTTGGGTGTGCTCAGAATAGTTGAGAATGCAGCATGTGTGCATGAATTCAGATTTAAACAGATATCGGGTGTGGGTATGCTCACAGTGAAATATAGCATGTGATGTATCAGTGTGTCTGAGTTAAGCAGTTAAAGAACAGAATCGACTATCGCAGTTATACGTTCTACATTGCAGAAAATGAAACAGAGGAAGAATGTATCTCGGAAGCGCCGTAGGACAGATGTGACTCTGGCTCGTGCAACAAAAGCTCCAGTGGCGCGCCCCGCGCATAGCTCCTGAACTAGCGGATGCCATCGGGAGGCAACACGTGTATCGCCGGCCTGTAGGTCGCCTGATCGAACGGCCTGATGCGAAGAGGTAGGAGCTCGACCTAGGGGTCCACGTCCATCTCTGGGGGAGTCCCACCACGTGGAATGTCATCTACCATCTCAAAAGGGGCGTGAAAATGGCCGAGAATGTCGAGAATGGGCGAGAATGTGAAAAGTCAACCCAAAAGTCAACCCCGAGAGGATGAAAAATAGGAGAAAAGGTCGAGGTGTGAAAAAGGCACAAAAACCAAGTATGACTCGAGGGAAACAAACCCCAAGTAGTGGAAATCAAGAAAGAAACACCGAAAACCGAGTTTTGTTCGATTTAAAGTGTACGAAACGAGAAGGGTTTCGCAAATCAAACAACGGAAAAGCGTCGAAAACAAGAGAAAAACAAGGATAGGAGGTTGGAAAATCACCTAGAGAGAGAGAAGAGGGATTTTCGAGCTAGGAGGAAGTGAAAATATAGGGTTTGAGGCCCTATATTTAAAGACCCGTGGCAAAATGTCAAAACTGCCCCGACACTGCCATTTTTAGCCGGTTGGCCAAATTGTTAGCCGATCGGTTAAAACAGTTGGCCGATGAGCTCCTTTTATGGCCGGTGGCCTCCCCTTGTGGTCGATGCACCTCTCACACCCTTGTTTGGGTCAGTTATGTGGTTTGGGACCTTCATCTCTCAAGACAGTGCAAGAAAGTATATTTTCGGAGCTCAACCGACCTTTTTGTTGACCTCGAATCGTGCCTTCCGAATGCAATGCTCGGTACGCGCAAGGTGTATCCTTTTTCGTATCCTTTTGTATCTTGCGAGATTCAATAACTGCTTTAAATGCGTTGCATTACAATGTATTGTCTTGCCTATGATAATCATACATAGGTTGCATCGTTATGCACGTCTATATGCGTTGGAGCGCACACCATTCTTGCATTGTTATGCACTGTTCACTTGCATCGTTATGCACGTCTATATGCGTTGTAGCGCACACCATCCTTGCATTATCATGCACCTCCCTTAGGTCGCATTGTCTTGCAATCCCCCTTCCATTCACGTTATTTCACGTGTTTCATTCGCATCATCATGAACCTTATCAACAACTTGCATCGTCATGCATGTTTCATTTGCATCGTCGTGCATCTTTCATTTGCATCGTCGTGCATTTCAATTACACGCATTGTCATGCATCTTTCATATGCATTTCAATAATCACACATTGTTATGCATTTCAGTTCATGCATTGTCATGCGTGTCTCATTTGCATTGTCGTGCATTTCAATAATTTGCATCTTTCATATGCATTTCAATAATCATGCATTGTCATGCATTTCAGTTCATGCATTGTCATGCGTGTCTCATTTGCATTGTTGTGCATTTCAATAATTTGCATCTTTCATATGCATTTCAATAATCATGCATTGTCATGCATTTCAGTTCATGTATTGTCATGCGTGTCTCATTTGCATTGTCATGCATTTCAATAATTTGCATTGTCATGCATTTCAATAATCATGCATTGTCATGCATTTCAGTTCATGCATTGTCATGCGTGTCTCATTTGCATTGTCGTGCATTTCAATAATTTGCATTGTCATGCATTTCAATCTCTTGCATTGGTATGCATTTCAATTCATTTGCATTATCATGCATTTCAACAACTCGCACCGTCGTGCATCTTTCATTTGCATTGTCATGCATTTCAACAACTCGCATTGTCATGCGTGTCTCACATGCATTGTTATGCATTTCAGCTCATTTGCATTGTTATGCATTTCAACAACGTGCATTGTCATGCATTTCAGTTCATTTGCATTGTTATGCATTTCGATCTCTTGCATTGTCATGCATCTTTCATTTGCATTGTCATGCATTTCAACAACTCGCATTGTCATGCATCTTTCATTTGCATTGTCATGCATTTCAACAACTCGCATTGTCATGCATCTTTCATTTGCATTGTCATACATTTCAACAACTCGCATTGTCATGCATCTTTCATCTGCGTTGTCATGCATTTCAATCTCTCACATTGTTGCATATTTCATCTGCGTTGTCTTGCAATCCCAATAACTGGCATTGTTTTGTTCGTTATGTGCATTGTCTTGCACCCCTATAACCTGCATTGTTTTGCAAACTTATATAACTTGCATTATTTTGCAAACTCATCTAACTTGCATTGTTTTGCAAACTTCTCTAACTTGCGTTGTTTCGCATACCCTTAACTTGCGTTGTTACGTTCGTTATTTACATTGTTATGTATGTCTTTAACTCGCGTTGTTTCGCATGTTCTACCTGCATTGCTATGCACACTTTACTCGTGTTGTCACGCAGTTTTAAATTGCATTGTTATGCATGTTTCTAACAAAATTGTACCTATTAAGTTTCTTTCTTTTGCAGGCACAATATTGTATGTACGGTTCATTTGAAGCTGGCGCGACCAGACGAACCAGACAGGCACGATATTGTATGTACGGTTCATTCAAGAGAAGCTCCGGTTCAGTTTGGACGTATTCCCTTCTCCACTCGCGTGCCGCGTTTGGACATATTCCCTTCTCCACTCGCATGCCGCGTTTGGACATATCCATTCTCCACTCGCGTGCCGCGTTTGGACGTATTCCCTTCTCCACTCGCGTGCCGCGTTTGGACGTACCCTTTCTCCACTCGCGTGCCGTGTTTGGACGTATCTTTTCTCCACTCGCGTGCCGTGTTTCGACGTACCTGCACTGTTATGTGCATCGCGCTTTCTTGCGCAACCCTTCTCCACTCGCGTGCCACGTTTGGACGTATCCCTTCTCCACTCGCGTGCCTCCTTTGGACGCATCCCTTCTTCACTCGCATGTCGCCTTTGGACGTATCCCTTCTCCACTCGCGTGCCGCATTTGGACGTATCCCTTCTCTGCTCGCGTGTCGCGTTTGGACGTATCCCCTTCTCCGCTCGCGTGCCGCGTTTGGACGT